>OY757905.1:134924582-135624582 GCA_963585895.1 Sepioteuthis lessoniana | reverse complement strand
GAAATATTTTTGACAATTAAACTGTGTACTCATGCTAAATAGAATTGTTTGAAATAGAACTGATTATTTGTTTTAAAATGGATTTGGCATTTAATAATCTACAAAAGTTGTTATGCCATAAAACCCAAACAACCTACCAATCATGTCTACTTTTATTTCATCAGTGCGGTCTTCTCTCAGCAATTCAGACTTGACAATCCTCTTTTTAGATGAAAGAGGAATAGTTCCTTTTTTAATCAATATAAATTTACGATCAATATTTTTCCCTTCGTGAAAATTACTTCCTCTTCAATTGAAAAATCATTATCAAGTTTTCACAATCTATCCCCAGCTCCACGAAACCCTTACAAAATGAACAGCAATATTTACTGCCCTGAAAACCACAGATTGATGTGATCTCCTCCAAAAATAATAATCAGATTTACTAGGAATTCTCGCCGAATTATTTCACAGATGAACAGAGTTTCATGATAGACACTTGGAAAACATAATAATTTTACAACTTGAATCGGTCGTATTAACTGGAGTTCTACTCACTGACTGTGCTGCGATGGGTACCGCCAGCTTCACTGAAGTTAATCAGGTGTGATTTCTATACATGGTTCATAAATTGAAATTCTATGAATTACGGATGAGAGCTTCACACAATATCCGTTTGTTGGTAGTAATAAAAAAGGGGCATTCCATAAATGTGTATTGTCGACCCAACAAGTGCATATTGCAAAACCATTATAATAAGAAATACAATAAAGAACAAAACAGATCACGGTCTTTGTATTATATTAAACTTATATATACGAGATATGTTGGAACAGCATCAAGACTAAACAGTATTCAGTAATTCGCCTTGTCGAGGTGATTGTCTCTCATACTGAGGGGTAAACCCCAACCAAAACAAAAACTAAATGCCTTGGATATGACTCGAAACTGTATCTGATGGTGAAGTTTCAGTTCTAGAGATCTGAGGAGAGTGGTGTTCCCTTTCATCCCCATTACTTCCAGGTCCACTCTGACTTAAAGTTGTATCTGTTAGGATCTCATTTATTGTCAAATAGATCTGATGTCATCTATGGGTCAAACTGATCTGTTTAAAAATTATTCGATTGGACAAGACTGTGAAAAGAAAGTCTCTTCAGAAACTACCCCAAAATATTGCTATGAACGGGATTCTCTTATCTCTTGGCATAGAATAATCGTAGACGAGTTGACTCAATGAAACATTTTCTGTTTGTTATAGTCCCCCACCCCCTCTGTAGTCAGAATTGGTTAATGAACTTTTAAGAGAAATAAGCTAGAGGTTGCAGGTTCAATCCTGACTACAAGTAAAAATGACAAGGAATAATTACAATAGCTTAACACTTGTTATGTTTAACGAAATTAGAACAATTTCACTCAGTGGATTAAATAAAGGGTTTACTTCGAATATCCGGGTAGACTCTCAAGTTCGACAAGAAACAACTGAAGAAGACAGAAACGTCGTGAATACAACAATAACAATTAAAACAATAGTCTGAATATTCTAATGATAAAAATTATCAAGCTTCGTTTTAAAAAACTTAGACATATGGTATCATTTTATCTTGAAATGGCCATTATCATTTGAGATGTAGATATATGAGTAACTTTTTAGTGTAGGTAAATGAAACTAAGTCGACTCAATACTGAGCAAAATAAGATAAATTCGAAGCTATGTAGATTTCATGAATGGTTTCACAGGTTTTCAATAGGCTCCAACTGCACCTCTACAGAGGGGTGAGACTCCCCACCCATAAAACTCCATCTGATGGTGAGGCTCCAGTTCTGAAGCTTGGGGAATATAGAGTACGCCTTCGTTACCATTACTCCCATGTCTACTCTGACCCAGAGTGATAGGGTTTCATCCAGGAGTCAAACAAAACAATTTTATTATTCTCTATACTTGAAACCATTCAACTGTATGAAAACAAATGATTAATGTCAAATTGAATTTTTAATATCAAATAGCAATAATAAAAACATTTAAATGTGTGCAAACAATTGATTAATATTTTATATTAAATAGAATTATGAGTAATGAATAGCAATGCTTCGAAGTATCTGTGTGGAAACAAATTAACTCTGCCGCGCTTAAAATAATGTTTCCACAAATTTGTTTGATTACAAAACATACACACACACGCATATATATATATATATATATATATATAATTTGGACCTATGCAGAGGGTGTAACCCGCCACAATGAGTCCTGTATATGACACTAAGCAATCTTATGTTAAAGTTCCAGTGATGCTGGGGCTTTGGGGAATGCGGAGAGCCCCTTCATTGCCATTGTTCCCAGATCCACTCTTGCTCAGAATGGTAGCACCTGCTAGGGCCCTATCTATGGGCTAAATAGATCTAACAGCATACTTATGCTAAACTGAATTGTTTGACTAAAATGAATAGCTTGAAATAGAAATGTTTTTCACAATTAAACTGTACTTACATTTAAACTGCGTACTTATGCTAAACTGAATTGTTTGAAATAGAACTATATTCATAAAAATGGATTTGGCATTAAATAACCTAAAAAGGTTGATATGCCATTAAACCCTATTGAGACGGTGCCTAAAATATTTATCCCGGGACGGGAGTTTATTTTACGCACGTGTGAAGTCGAGGCAGTCTGGCACTTGATCCCTCGCAGAATAAGTCCTAGTTAAGAGTCCTTTCTCGGGCATATGGGAACTGGCAGATTATGTGGGGGTTAACTTGGGGCTAAACTGACCGCCGCTGGCAAGGGGTTTCCAAATTTCACGTTACACACACACCCACCAGGCCACTTCGTCTTCCTACCACCCCCAGGATAACGGAAGATATGGGCCTCTAGGTTGAGATAAGATATTATTATTTGTAGTTGGCAATTCCAATTTCCCATGTAATATTTTTAAAGGCGAATAGAACATTTAGCGAGGATAAGTTGAAGCGAATGATGAAGCTGAAAAGGAATATGCAAAAGAAGGCATCTCGATAGGCAAAGAATACAACGAGTAAATTTCGACACGAGGGGACATTTAAAATATAACAAGGTTTTTAATACGTGCAAGCCAAACAAATATTTAAGGTGCTGGCTATATTACCAGCAGACAAGACTTAAACACAAATGTCTCCCTTTCTTTCTTTCTTTTTTTTCTCTCTTTTCTGTTTCTACTCTTGAACCATTCATATGTTTAGAGTTCATGAAATGAATCTTTTCATTCTATTTCTCTTCTTTTCTTCATGCATATAATTCTTTATGCTTCTTTCTTTAAATTGAGAGAGAGGGAGAGAGGGCATCTAATTGCAATACTTAGGAAGGGTGGATGGAGAAAACGGTTTTAAGGTTTACTTAGCTTTTTCGACGGGTTTCTTCTAAGATTTCTTTTCTTTTACGGGCTAGCTGAATTCGGTCGAATTTGATAGGAAGGAACCTGTTAACTTCTTGTTCAAAATTCTTTCCATTCTTCCCCGGAGTTTCGGCGACAGTTTCAACACATCTTGTCATGCCAACTGCTGTCCTAAAACTCGGCTCCGCTTCTTCGCCCGGAGTTTTGACATCAGATGAACACGTCCTTTCACAGTGACCTCCGTCCTAAAAACTGAATTCATTATCCCTATTTCCTCTGACGAAAAGGCTACTACTTCCGGCTTTAGGGTTCTGGCCAATCATTTGGCCTCTTTCTTCTTCCTCACCCTGTCATGCGATTCATTCGGGCTACTATCATGACCTCTATATCCCTTTCTCTATCCAACCGGTTGGGGTTATGGAGTGCAGCTAGCTTGACCTACATTCTAACTGGATTCGTTACTTCGGCGGCGAGGAATTGACCTTTATTCATATCCTTCTTTTAACGGTCAATCTTTGAGGCCTGTTAATTCAAACACAGAAGGGTAGGGGAAATTGATCTTACTTCTCTCAGTGGCAGACCACGTGACTCTATCTATCAACCAACCAACAGGATTTGTTATTACAAAAATTTGGCCTATGAGAGTTGATATACCATAAAACACTACCAAACCTGAAGTTAGAAAAATGTATATTTTCTATTTTTTAACTCACTAAAAGAAAGGAAAGAAGTTTGTGTTGATATTGTTGTTTGTTATCTTCTAAAGTCAATTGCTGTACACTTCTAACTTGCTCAGCCTTTATCAAGAAACTGGAACTCTTCCACATGCGAGCTCTCCGATCCATCCAAGGAATCAGGTGGCAGGACCACATTACCAATCTGAAAATCCTCTATCAAGCTAAGTCCACCAGCATAGAGGCCACCATCATCAAGGCCCAACTTCGATGGGTTGGACACGTGATTCGAATGGAGGAGTGTCGGATCCCGAGATGCCTGATGTACGGGGAACTCCAGGCCGACAAAAGAAACCAAGGTAGACCAAAACTGCGGTAAAAAGTCACGGTCAAAGCCAATCTCCAGTGGTGCCACATCAATCCGAGAGACCTGGAGGGATATGCCAAGGACAGACCAAAATGGCGAGGCTCGGTTCACAGAGCAGCTGCCAACTTCGAAGAGGATCGATGCCAGAAACTCACTGCTGCCAGAGAGAGACACCGCAGAGCAGCCTCGGCAGTGATCACAACTGACTTCCAGTGCCCCCATTGTTCAAGACTCTGGACTGGGGCTGCGTGTTCATGAGTTTTAGAATGCAAACGTCATCATCGGATCCGATGGACAACTACCAAAGTCAGTTGCAGTACACTTCTATCTTGCTTAGCATTTATTGAGCAAGGTAGAAGTTTACGGTCTTTGAGAGGAGTCCTGTGGCATAATGAGTAAAGTGCTGGACTGAAGCCTCGAAGTTAGCGAGTTCAAACTCTAGTCAGGCTATTACGTTCGCTTTCGGTCTAATATCCTTGTGAAAAGTATAAACTCCCTTGTGCCTCTAGTTATAAGTTAAATAGTATCAATATTGTTCTCCTACAAGATTTGGGGTTAGCATTAAATAATCCAGGAAAGTTGATATGCTATTAAATAATTAATAAATGGATTTTCCTGACTATGACACTAAACTGCATCCGGTGAATAATCATCAAGCTTTAGAGACTGGGGTATCAGCCACTCCCTGCCATTGCCTCCAATGTGGTGTTATATCTTTTGTTCCTGGGATAGTTGTACCTGTTCTATGGATCAAATGAATCTGTTAAGAATTATTAGTATTAGCAAGGAATACTTAAAACCATATAAGTGGGTGCTAATTATTTTTATTCAGAAGAATTATACTAAGAACAGTTTACTTGAATGTATAATTACTTACAAAAGGTTATTTGTTACTTGAAACTATATAATTACTTGAAATACTTGAAACCATTTATTTGTGCACAAATCTTTTGTATTAGATAGGAATAATGGAAACCATCTAACTGTGAACATTTTTAATTTTTCGATAGGAATATTTGAAATCATTTAATGGTGTACAAATCATTGACTGAAATACTCGAAATCATAGAAATGTATGCAAATTATCTTTTTTATTCACAAATACTTATAGAAAGCTTATAACTATGTATTATTGATCAATTGGAATAGCTAAGATCTCCAAAAAGGTTTTCGGATAATTGCCGCATCGTTTTTTAACTGGATTTTTTTTCATCGTCTGATTATTTTTTATTTGCGTTTTGGGTGTTTTGGTTTCGTGCCCTCCCGAACGAAACGATGATAAAAAAATTTCCCAATTACCGGAAAAAATATGAAAGAAAAATTTGTTTACCAAAATATAGACAAGAAGTGATCACTATCAAAAATCTATTTTCTGTGGAAAAAGTCTTTTGTAGCTGAAAGCTTTCTCTATCAAATTGTGTTACTCTACTCCCTGTATCCGTTGTGAGTTTTCGAGGAAATAAATTGGAAGAATTACTTTCGGAGCGCTCTTCATCAATCTGAAAATCTTATACACAAAAGAGACTAGTTGATAAAATAGATAAATGTTTCTCCTTTCCAGATTCTTACATCACTCCTAAAAACGTGATGCTTCTACCGTATTGATTGAAAGCAAATCGAATGGGTCCTGAATTGTTGGCCTGTGGTGTTTTATCATTCACGTCACGATCTGATCGTTTTTTGTTTTTTTTTTTTTGTTTTTTGTTTTTTTTTAGTGGGGGGTTCTTTTTTTTTCTTTCTAAAGTAAGCCAATATTTCTCGAGTTTCTATTCGCAAAAGCTAAGTAACATGGTGGCCACTCGCCAACCATTAGACCACGTGTGGCAGCTATTTTTTTAAGTCTAGTTTACATTTGGCATAAAGCCGCAAGTCAGGGACATAGAATGAGAATTAAACTCGCTACTCAGCAATAATTGGTATGTGAGACTAACGCATGAACCATTTCACCACGGTGAGGTACCGACCTAAATAATTTGGCTGGTTTGGAATAGTGTTACACTGGTATTTACCCAAGCCCTTCGCCCCGTGCAGGATGTGACAAGGTCAATTTTAAGCGGAGTACAGCTGGTTAGATTTCAGAATTAACCTTCTCCTTCTCTGGTAGCCAAACCAAGGCTAAAGAACGAAATATATCCTGCTATTTACTTACGGCTGGGGATGAAGAGATGTATTCATGTTTTTACCGAAGATCTTAGCGCGAAGTGAAACGCAAACATCCTTGTCCAACATTTGACTTATGGTGAGTTCCTGTGGCCCAATGGTTAAAGTGTTGGACAGCAACCAAGATGTAAGCGAGTTCGAATTCCAGTCACACTGTTACGTTCACTTACGGATTAATGCTCCTTTGTAAAGGAATGGACCTCCTGATGTCCCCAGCTATGGGTTATTTGTATCATTCCTTTTTCTTCTGTTTAACATTAAATAACACAGGAAGGTTGACGTGTCATTAAATAAGAAACCAAATCAAGAGTAACTAGAATCTTGAAGCGAATTACGCTTAACGAGTTCGTAACAAAATGTTGCTTAATATTGAAGCAAAGAAGTTTTCTGGGTACAGTGATGGAATTGAAAATAATGATGAGAGAAATTATAAATCAAATGACCAAACAGCAAAACAAATAACTGGAGGTTGATTTGAAACACATCATTTTATGTTATTTTTTATAATAAGCAATAGTTTACAAAAGATACGTGGTGCATTCAATAAGTTTCCAGATTTTTTTTTTTTTTTTTGTACAGGCATTTAAAATTGTCGTAGACTCTTGAAAAATTCAGTATGTTACATCTATACATCTTATCAAATGACTGACCAATTTTTATGATTTCAGGTTCAAATGAACAGCTACAGCAGCAATTGGAATACACCCTACTAAAGCCTGATTGTCATTGCTGGTGAATTTCAAAAATGCAATCTGACAATTTAGAAGAACGATATGCAATAAAATTCTGTTTTTAACTTGGAAAATATGCCACAGAAACGTATGGAATGCTTCAGACAGCTTTTGGAGCATCTTGAATCATTCGAGCATCAGTTTTCGAGTGGCATAAGAGATTCAAGGAAGGCAGGGAGTCTGTGAGGGATGATGAGAGGTGTGGGAGGAGTAAGGAAGTCAATACACCAGAGTTGATTGGCCAAAGGGTTAGGGTTACTATGTTGAGGTTTTAAGGGAGTTCAGGAAGAGATTCCTAGGGAAGAGGCCAGCACTCTTCAAATCGGCTCAGTGGCATTTCCTCCGGGACAATGCACCAGTCCACAACTCCATCCTTGTCACAGACTATTTGACCAAGATGGGCATCAAGACAGTTCCTCACCCTCCATATAGTCCAGCCCTTGCTCCCTGTGGCTTTTGGTTATTCCCTGAGCTCAGAGGCTGTCGTTATGAGACAATTGGGGAGATGAAATAGGCTGTGATGAAGGTCATTGACACGCTCACACAAGAGGACTTTTATGGTGCCTTCCAGAAGTTGATGGAACGGTACAACAAGTACATTGCAGCCGGAGTGAGATTACTTTGAAGGGGACTAGAGTTTCATGTGTGTACTATCAATAAAAGGGCCCATACGAAAAATGTCTGGAAACTTATTTAATGATCCTCATATATTGTGTGAGAATTAATTTCTGTATATGTACGGTATAGGTTAATGTTTTAGCATTCTTTTTAAACGCTTACTTGTGTGTCAGCCCTAAAATTCCTGGAAGGATAAAAGAAACTGTCGTTAAATTTTGTTCATGATATTTTTAGTTCGGCGTGCTGAATCTAACATCTGTCTTTGATTCTGAACTTCTACTCGCGAGCTTTTGGCTGGGGGGGGGCAAAATTGAGAAAAGCTATTTCTGAAAACCATGATACATTTGGGTCTTTTTCTGTTTTTAGATTTGATGACTCACATGCATTAGGGATTCTTACAAGTTTCTGACAAAAATTCCTAAACCCCTCTCATTAGAAACATTTTACAGGTAATCATAAAATTGCTGATTTTAGGTGCCCGTGGTGTAATAGTTATCGTCGTAGGAAATGGACACGGCGACACGAGTTCAAATCCTGGACGAGATTGATTGCATTTCACATAGCACTAATTCCCTTGGGAAAGGTATAAATCCAATTATTCTCTATGGGTAAATAGTAGGGCAGACTGATTTCTTTAGCCTTGGTGAGGCAACTAGTCTAGGAGAAGGAATACTCTGAATTCAAACCTTTTAAAATCCGCTTACAAATTGACCTTGTGTCATGTCCTGCCTGAGCGGAGGGGTTGGGTAAATATGATAAAACTGCAGATTTCTACACTCAATATCATTCTATTTGTTTACAAACTAATATGATTAAACTTTTACGCATGGATTATCCACATCTGGCCGGCTAAGTGCATAGTTACAATCGAGCCAAATGATACAAGTGAATTTCAAGAGATATACGCAAAATCATTGGGTCTCAATCAATTTGGGACTATGCCGCACTTTGGTATTTCTAAAATTCTCAAGTCCCACCTTTTAATATTAAGTTCTTACATATTGAAAATTTTACACCAATTCACGTGAAGGAAGCTTAAAAAGCCATTACTTGATCTCAAAATAAGCACCACTGGTGGGGTGCGCGTCCCAAGAATGGAATTACTACCCTACATACTTTAGTGAGGCAAAATTTTGGCAACATCTTGGAGAAAAATAGGCAGTTCTGGATACTTTTGCCATGATCGTGAAAATAACAAACCACACTGGACTATGAGATAGTGAGGTCGCTGGATTTGCCTCGATGGCTTTGAGCACGACCACGGAATCCACATGATGTTGCCTGATCGTCGAGGCTCTTGCCACGGGAGCAAAATTTCTCAAACCATCTAATTACTGTAATCAATAGCGCCTTCACGTTTCGCACAACAAACGTTTTTGGTTGCTTCCGTGGTGTTATGGCCCAGTTTGAACTAGTAAAGCATAAGTTCCCGAAGTAGAATACGTTGCACGTTTATCTGTGTGGCTTTCAAATCAAACCCACAATGAAGCTATGCACAACGTTTCAGTACGCCAACTACCACTGTACTACCTAACACACGTTGAACCGCTTCGGTCATGTAATGTACGCATAGCACGCACCAAAATATTGCAAAATTTCTGAATCTCCCCAGTAAATTATTTTCGAAACTGGGGTATTTCTTCAAAATAGGAAAACCACAAAATGCTAATTTTTAAAGAATCGATAGCATCTTTGGCTTTTCTATTAACTCCAGATGGTATTGGGATTTGTGCCACAACCTAAAACTACATGTATCCCAGGAAGGCTTTAATTTCAACCGAGGAATTCCCCATATCATTATTGCCTATAAAATGTATTCTTTTATTTAACAGCCTGTAAGCTGGTTAAATAACAGATAACATTTTACATGCACAATTTTTTTTTCAGTAAAGAGCTCAAGGAGTGCCCACGGCTCTGCATGTTATGTGGAAGAGGTTCAGGTTTCTAAGGGTTAATAGACTTATGACATTTATATTCTCGCCACGACAGCACTTTTCTCTCTATCGTCATTCACGTGCCCAGTGCTGGTGTCTTACAAAGGATAGAGAATTTTAAAACTTAAACATCTCGACGAATGTTGTGCCTTCCTTTTATTTGTGCCACTCTATCGGTGGGGCTTAGAATTCTTTAAATGTATTGTCTACAAAGCAGTAAAAAAAAACTCTTAAAAATGGGTTGCCCTGGATATTGCATTAAACTATATCTAATGGTGAAACTCCAGTTCTAGAAATCTGATGAATGTAGAGTACCACTTAATCGCGCCATTACTCCCAGGTCCACTCTTACTCGAAGTGTAGTACGTGTTAGGATCTCTGCTATAGATCAAATCGAACTGTGTCCGTGATATAATGGCTATCGTCGTAGGAAATGGACTCGGTGACTCGATTTCAAATCCTGGACGATGCTGATTGCATTTCACCTCGCTCTAATACTTTTGGGAAAGGCATGAATCCAATTATTCTCCCTCTTGCAATGAATAGATAGTAGGGCAGACTGATTTCTTCAGTATTGGTTAGGGAATCAGTCTGGGAGAAGGAAAACTGAATTCAAATCACTTAAACTCCACTTAAACAATCGACCTCATGTCCCATCCTGTCCACGTGGAGGAGTTGGTAGATACATATAATTTATTGCATTAAGAATAGTTACTAAGTTAAAATTAGTTAATAAGTTATATTTGTTTACCAAGGATAATAATTTGTTACTTGAAACCATATGACCATACAAAGTAAATTATTATTATTAGATTGAAATAACTAAATTAAAACATTTAGCTGTGTAAAATTATTAGTCTTGGATAGAAATACTTGAAACCATACAACTGTGTGCTTGCCCAGTCGGCTGGGGCTGTAGAATACACTGACTGCACCTCTGAAGAGGAGTAAGATCGCCCCCCTAACGAGTGTCCTGTAATGACACTAAACAATCTGATGGTGAGGTTCCAGCAGTGCTGGAGCTTTGGGGAATGCGGAGTACCCCTTCATTGCCATCGCCCCCAGGTCCACTCTGACCTGGAGTGGAAGCACCTGATAGGGCCCTATCTATGGGTTAAATAGAACTAACAGAATACTTATGCTAAACTGAATTGTTTGAGTAAACTGAAAAGCTTGAAATAGAAATGTTTTTGACAATTAAACCGGACTTACATTTAAACTGCGTGCTTATGCTTAACTGAATTATTTCAAATAGAACTGTTTTTCGACATTAAAACTGTATTTACACCTAACTGAATTGTTACATATAACTGCTTAAATAGTTTGAAATAGAAATGTTTTTGACAATTAAACTGTGTACTTATGCTAAACTGAATTGTTTTAAATAGAACAGATTATTTACATAAAAATGGATTTGGCGTTAAATAACCTACAAAGGTTGATATGCCATAAAACCCAACAAACCAAACCAAACAACCATGTGCAAATTATGTTTTAGATCGTAATACTTGATGTCAGGAAACTGTTTACAAAAAGATATGTCAACACAAAAAAAATTATTATAGACGATATTATTATGCGATTCCCTAGCTTCTAGACATAAAATAACTGTAGGCTAGTAAGACATGTCGTTAAAATCAATCAACCTTCAAGGACTTTACTCCATGATAGTATCTTTTCGGGTCTCATTTATGGGTGAAATAGATCTTTTTTTTAAATTCATTATCATTAGTGATACTTAAAACCAGATAATAGTACAAATTATCTTTTATTGAAACTTATTTTGAGATAAGTTTATTTAACATTTTAACCGGGCCATTGACCTAATGAGAAGAGTGTTTACCAATGGCCTGGGGAAACCAGGGTTCAATCCCAGGTCAAGTCATACCAAAGACTCAAAAATTTGTACTTGATGCCGCCTTGCTTAACACTCAGCATTATTAGGTAAGGATCAATCCGGAGGAAGAAGTAGCGCCCTCCCCTACACCTCGGTGTAGTAGTTATTATAGGACTAAGGTTGCCAACTTACATTACTTTTATAATTGTTTAGAAAAGATTATTATTAATTACTTGAAACCATATAATTGTGTATAAATTATTTTTCTCTGTTCTTTTCTTATTTTTCTTAATCTGGAAAAAGAAATGAACCCTCCCTCTATTCTGTTTTCTTCGTAAAAACGCAGATGCATTTTTTAACACAAACTTTGCCATATCTAAAAAAACAAAAACAATGCCGTTCCTGTTATTAAGAACGTTACCGCCCTTAATTTTTGTGGATGATATTTTTTAATCTAACATCTACTTTGATTCTAAACTGCTACTCACAAGCCTTTATCATAATGAAGAAAAATTTTTTTTAGTTGTTTTTTGTTTAGATTTTTAGTTTGTTTTTTGTTTTGTTTTTGTTGTTGTGTTTTTGTTTTGTTTTTTGCTATTGGGGGGGGGGTTCTTGTGGGTTTTTTTTCGGGGTTTGTTTTATTTTAACCTGTTGCAAATATAAATTAGTTTTTTTTTTAACTGGTAACATTTAGAAATAAACTTATATTCAAAAAGTTTAACCTTTTATCTACCTACTCTTTTTTTAAGATACCAAACTGCATAAAATGTTAGGAAAAATATCAGAAATCTTATTTAATTTTTCAGGCCACAGACAAAGATGGCGATGAAGACTTGTATCTAACTTACAAAATTACTGGGGGCAACTCTGACAACACTTTCAGCATTTCTAAAAGGTACGTTCGATTTTACAAATCTGTATTTATCTTTATTTGATCGTTTTAATTTCCTTTCAGCCACGTAATGAAAAATATAATTGTCAAGTAATTTCCAGTGTTTTTCAATTGTAATAATCTGATAATGCCTTCAGTCTTAAAAGAACGATCAACTAGAAAACTTAATGCTAAGTTTTATCTTTAATTTTAGACTTTTAAATCATCTATTCTGGTTATGAAAAAATAATAAAAAAGCCAAAATTGCGCAATGACCAAATCAACATTAGAAGCAGAATAGAGGAAGGGAAATCTTCTCAATATAAAAGACATTTTGGTAAATATGAATATTCAGGTTGTTACGGAAATCTTCTTTACAGCCAACAACCATATATTCTCCGTTATTTTCAATCTTGACTTTCATCACAGCCGCCATCGCCTCGAAGTAAGCGAGTTCGAACTCCAGTCGTGCAGTTACGTTCACTTTTGGACTAATACCCTTAGCAAAGATACGAATCATCTTATCACTCTCCCCACCAGCAATGAGTTAAATAGTATCACTACTGTTCTTCTAAAAGTCAGGCTTTGGCATTGGATAGCCCATGAAGGTTGATATGCCATTAAAATAAGAACCACTCAGCCAGCAAACGGCTGTCGTTTGACATAAGGTATTGAACTCAAAGATTATTTAAATGAAACTTCACTCGACTTATCTTTTAAAGACTTTTACTTTTTAATGAAGAACTGCTTGTTTAAAAAAATTGTGGGAATATTTTTATTTTTATTTACCCATAATAACCCAATGTCATCGATTGAGGACTGTTGAATATGAAAATCTCATTAAAGAATTACATTTTGGTAAATTTAATGCAAGCTTTGCATTAATAAAACATTTACAACCAGCCCATTGGCAAGTGTTTGGCAATGGCCCGGGATACCGGGGTGCAATTCCAGGTTGAGTCATACTAAAGACTCAAAAATAGTACTTGATGCATCCTTGCTTAGCACTCAGCAATATAAGGTAGGGATCAAGGGTAAGAGAAACAGCCAAACCAAACTTTCGAACAATTTACTAACAAATCATATGTATAACCATTTAACTGTTTGCAAACAAATGGCTGATGTTAAGTTGAGTTATTAGAGTGAAGCGATAAAATTGTCGTCCTAAAGAAAACAACACTGCAGCTTTATTTTAAAACTTTTATTAAAAAAATCAATTCAGGTAACTTAATTATGTAGTAGAGCTGACATCTATTCAATGTAGCCGCCTTCAGCCTCAATCACCGCCTCGATACGCATCCGGAACTGGGAACATGCCTTTTCCACAAGCTCCGGCTGGAGCTCGGCGAATACTCGGCGGATGGCGGCGATCAGGCTGGCTTTGGTGTTGTGGGAGGTCATGTTGGTGATGTACTCGACGTATGACCAAACGAAGTAGTCCAGCGGGTTCAGGTCGGAGGAAGAGGGCCAGTGCGAGAAGGGTACGAAGTCGTAGCACTCCATCTGAAGCCAAGCCTGGGTCTCTGGACTTGTGGACCGACGCCGAGTTCTGCTGCCACATCCAGGCTCTGCCACCGGCCACCTAATTGCACCAGATGATCACCACACTCTTCAGCACATCCAGGTACACTTTGGTGTTGATTTCAAGCCGACTTCGAAGATATGAGGTGGCATGATGTCCTCAGCCGTGGGCTTCCGCTCTACCACCTCTAAAGGGTCGTCCGATGCATTGAGCTGTGCCCTCAAGCGTTGAACCATCCGGGTTTGCATTTTGAGGGTGCTGGCAATGATCCTGTTGTCATAACTTGGATCGGTAAAGCGCATGAGTTATACAGCGGCGCATCTCCGATCTTGCTCGTTGAACATTGTGTCACTTTCAGACATGATAGAAGGCTCTTATCGCTCTTGGGATTTGTACACAACTGGCCAACTAGTAGATCGTCTGCAACAAAAAAAGAAAACCGATTTTCATTAAACGGAAATGGAATCATGTCGTCTTTTCTTGGGTGATAATTTTATCGTTCCACCCAGTAATTGAAACCATTTAACTGTGTGCAAACAAATGAGCTCAGTTTAAACTGTTATCTAAGAAGTATTCGTTTAGAAATCTTAGGTTTAATATATTTAAAAACAGGATTTGGCATTAAATAACCTACAAAGTTTGATATGCCATAAAACCCAACTAACTAACCATTATATTTACCATAACAAGGATTAAATGGGTGTTTCAGTGTGTTCACTATCCTTTTTTATGTGTTCCTTTATAATTTCATTGTAAATCAGAAAACTAAAGAAGTTTGGTTCATGAGTATCATCTCCAAAGTAATTTAAATGGCAAACGTTTCAACAGATGATTTCGTAATGACTGATTTTTTATTGTATAAACGTAACCGAAACGCTGTAAAGATGACACCTCATAGCAAAATCTTAATTAGCGCACTTCACTTAAAATTCTTTTCATTTTTAATCATCGAAATTCTTGACAGCACATAGGTAACAATGAAATGTTAATTATAATCCTTCACTCTTATATTAAACGATATTTTTTCTGGGGTTGTCCTCATGGTGTAATGGTTAATGTACTGGATGGCGGAATCGTAATAAGCGAGTTTTGAACCCCAAGGCTCATTAAATAAGTTTCCAGACTTTTATTGATAGTACGCACATGAAACTCTAGGCCCCTTCGAAGTAATCTCTTCTGGCTGCAATGCACTTGTTTTACTGTTCCAATAACTTCTGGAAGGCCCCATGTATTAATGGCCTTCGTCACAGCCTCTTTCATCTCCTCAATTGTCTCATAACGACAGCCTCCAAGTTTTTCCTTGAGCTTAGGGAATAACCAAAAGTCACAGGGAGCAAGGTCTAGACTATAGGGAGGGTGAGGCACTGTCTTGATGTCCATCTTGGTCAAATAATCTGTGACAAGGATGGAGTTGTGGACTGGTACATTGTACTGGTGGAAATGCCACTGAGCCGATTTGAAGAGTGCTGGCCTCTTCCGACGGAATCTCTTCCTGAACTCCCTAAAAACCTCAACATAGTATTCCTTGTTGACTGTCCAGTGGGAACCCAGAGCATGTAGATCATGCCAGTGCTGTAAAAAAAAGAGATCATCAAAAGTTTGAGGGTGGATTTGCTCTGTCTGGCCTTCTTGGGTCTGGGAGAGCCAGCATGCTTCCACTGGGAGCTCTGTCTGTTGGTCTCTGGTTCATAGCAGTAGATCCAGCTTTCATAGTAGGTCACCACAGCATCAAGAACTGCGGAATCTGAATTGACCATCTCCCTGATGTCATGACAACGTCTTTCTTTCTGATCTTCACAGAGCACCCTTGGGACAAACTTCGCGCAAATCTTCCGCATCTCCAGTTCCTCGCGAATAATTGTGTGTACAGTTGCCTCACTAACATCAAACTGTGCACTTATTATCTCTATAGACTCATGACGATCCTTATCCATGAAATTCTTTATTTGGCCAATCAACTCTGGTGTTCTGACATCCTTAATCCTCCGACACCTCTCATCATCCCACACAGACTCCCTCCCAACCTTGAATCTCTTATGCCACTCAAAAACTGATGCTCGATTCATGCAAGATGGTGCAAAAGCACTCTGAAGCATTCCATACGTTTCTGCGGCATTTTATCCAAGTTTAAAACAGAATTTTATTGCATATCATTTATCTAAAGTGTCCTCACGTCCAGATTGCATTTTTGAAATTCACCAGCAGTGTCAATCAGGATTTAGTAGGGTGTATTCCAATTGCTACTGTAGGTGTTCATTTGAACCTGAAATCATAAACATTGGTCAGTCTTCTCATAAGATGTATAACAATGACATACTGAATTATCAAGAGTCTACAACAATTTTAAATGCCTGTACAAAAAAGTCTTGAAACTTATTGAAGGCACCTCGTACGTCCACTTTCACACAAATACTTTTGGGAAAATATGAACCCCTTTTACTCTCAGCTATTGGTTAAATAGTAACACTACTGTTCTTCAAGAAGGATAGATTTGGCATTAAATAGCCTAAGAAGGTTGATATGCCATTTAACAATCAAGCCAAAACCTTCTGGAAGGCGAAATGAAAATGTGTGTTGCGAGCTGTCGCTCTAACAGACAAGAATAATAAATGAACAACTTAATAGAATCTTCTTATAGAAATTTCGACAACTAAAGAAAGAGAACAAATGTGTATATGCAGTGAAAATGTGAAAGTCCTTTAGTAAGGTTCTCTAATACGTAAGGAAAATGTACAGGTGAATAAAAAGGGGGGGAAGTCCTTGTGTGTGTGTGGGTGTGTGTGTTATATAGATTCCTACCTCCTCAGGTCCATTGGAACTTGGCAAATCGTCAAGGCATGACTCTCTTGGGATGATGCTGACGGAAAGAAAGGATTTGATTTTTCCGCTTTTTTCCTTATATATAGACGACGTCGAACTAGTTGTCATTAGCAGAACTGATTAGGTAACAGGCGGTAATGAACTTTTGTGTTACCTAGCGCCAAATCGTAGAAATTAACGACAAAAAGGGATGTAATCTCGACAGTAGATGTATAATTTCCCGCGGTCATATAACTAGTTATATAAGCAATAATAAAAAGTTTAAAGAAATGTTATTTTAAGATTCTTTTCAAGTGAATAAAGCAAATACCAGAATCTACACTTACGGAAAATGAAACATCATAAAAATGTGTTTAAATTTGCTAAAAGCAGATGGAATTCATTTGGATAAGAGCAAATGATCATATATATATATATATACAGATTAGTTGAGGTTCCAAATTAAAGGCTGTATCAGAAGTACCCAAACTATTATTTATACGTTGTATATCCTCCTTAATCATTAAGATATCCAAGTGCTATGGACGATACACTTGTATGCGTTATACGACAATACAAGATTACCAAAGTCTTTATCAGAATACTATCCCTATATCATGCACATGAGAATCTCTCGTGTAGTAATGGTTAACAAGAAAAATTCGTTGACCATTGTTTGTGAGTCTGATTTTTACGAGACGCCTCATACTTCTGGCTTTGTGTAACATTTAAGCTGAGCTTAGTAAAAAACTATAGTAAGTTGGCGACAGTAGTCGAGGGCGACCAGAGAGCTCCTTTTTCAATAGCTACAACAATGAGGTGTAGTGGAGGGCGCTACTCCTTTCCCTGGATTATTCCATTTTACCTTTGACGTGCCTTATATCGCTGAGCATTAAACAAGTGGGTATCAAGTACCATTTTTAAAGTCTTTGGTATGATGCGAACTGAGATTGAACCCAGGTCTCCCAGACGATTGGAGAACACTCTATCCACTAAGCCAATGAGTTTTTGCACTCTCCTTCATGGCACTTCAAATTTATTTTTCGTCAGTATACTACCCCAGTCAAAAATTATTGAATTAACACACTTCACTTTGTTTTTCTTTATTAAGCTATATATAAAAAAATAACAGACAAAACGAAAAACATTTAACTTCTTTTATAGCTGAACATTCTGGTTTTATAAGGTATTCAAAATTAAATCAAGTAATTTTTTCCACGTCATACAAAGGAAAGCATAATGAAATACTTCAATTTTGAGGAAATCGTCATGTTTTTAACATAACAAAATAAAACTATTACGGAAAAATAACACACTTGCCGAGTATTGGGAATAAACAAGGGAATTTATTTTTGTGAAAAATAAGTACAGCTAACCGTTGTTAAAATTAAATAAAGACAGTCATTGAGAGCCTAAAAAAGTCCTGCGTGCTGCGTTCCTGGTGTCATAGCGGAAGTGTCCTTTTCTGTCTCCCATCATGCACCTATTAGCAGGGGATGAACTGTCCCTCGAATGTTACAGGGAAGATAACTTTGACTCTTTTATGGTGGTCCTAAAAGAAATAACTTAGGAATTCATTGTCAAAAAATTAATATTGATACTTAGTTTCCTCGCACGCGAGCGTTTGACTAACTTAATTCTTTCAGGCGTAGATTTTTCAAATCTAAAGCACTATTCTTTAACAAAGTGTTTCAAACTTTTCCGAATGGCAATTTATAGATCTTCAATAGATGGAGCCTTTGTTGAATAGTGACAGAGAAAGTGTGACCACAAGGATTGCGAGGGCATCCGGAAAATTATATAACCACAGAAGATTTTCGACCCGTGGTGAGAACGAAGGAGCGGACAGAAGAAGCACTAGACGTCACAGCGCTCTGGGCGCTGCATTTGTGCCACACAGCCCAGGGCTGAGAGGTAGGAAAAGGTCAGGGCTGTACGAAACTTGCTAAAATGAGGAAGCTAAGGGAATTAAATACCTTGTGATAATGTTAGACGCACGAAGCAGAGAAGTATAAAGAAAAAGACTCGTGAAAGTAGAAGAAATGTAAAGAAACAGATTCATTGAAGTCGAAATCGGGTATGATCCCAGAAGAAAGGGTGCCTTGCAAAGACCCTGAAGTTGAAAAACAAATAAAAGAGGAGAGGATTTGACGTTTTAAGTTGGTCCTGTGTCAGTCTCACGAAATAAGAACAAAGAAGAAGCGATTCACAAAAGATTCTGCATTTCCCGCTGTGTGTATATCTCAGAGAAGGTGCCCGTGGTGTAATATTTATTGTCGTAGGAAATGGACACAGCAACACGAGTTCAAATCCTGGACCAGGCTAATTGCATTTTCACATAGCACTAATACCCTTGAGAAAGGTATGAATCCAATTATTCTCCCTCCAGCTATGGGTAAATAGTAGGACAGACTGGGTTCTTTAGCCTTGGTGAGGCAACTAGTCTAGGAGAAGGAAAACTCTGAATTCAAACCTGTTAAACTCCGCTTAAAAATTGACATTGTGTCATATCCTGTCCGAGCGGAGGGGTTGGTAAATATGATGGTATAACACTCAGAAGCCACCACTCTGACCGGAAAAAAAAAACCTTTGAATTCAAACCAGCGGAACTCTACTAATATATTAACCTTCTGTCACAATGGTGGAGTGGTTATGCAAATATAAACTGCTGTAGCATTTCTGCAAAAGCGTACCAAGAGTAGTTGACTGGAACAGTTGTCACTTCGAGTCATCAAGGTAAGTGCGAGTGTACTAAGAATCAAGCTCATAAATACGTTCGCTTGTTGACTCATAAAATAAAATTGTACGAACGTAAATGTAAGATTAAAAATTGACCTTGTGTCATATCCTGTCCGAGCGGAGGAGTTGGGTAAATATGATATCTCAGCCGTTACTCGACTCTCCCCCTTCACTTCACTATTTCTTTCATTTCGTAATAAAAGGAAAAGAAAAGGGTTGTTGTTCTCCCTGTATACCACACCTTCTCATCGAAAACTTTGTTAAATTTCCACCCTAAATTTTCAATTGGATTTATATCCAGACTGCTGACCATGACATTGATTTTTATATGCTGGAACTTTGGAGGAATGCAGAGTACCTCTTCATTGCCATAGCTCCCTGGCCCACACTGGTCCGGAGTGATAGCCTCTGATACGCTCCTATCTATGGGTCCAATTGAACTTTTATTCATTTAAGTGCGTGTAAATAAATGACTGATGTTTAACTGAATTGTTAGGGACACATAACAATACTTGTAACTATTTCACAGGGTGCAAACGAATGGTAATGTTGAATGGAATAATTAATGTTAAATAGGAATACTTGCAATCACTTCACAGTATGCAAAAAAATGATTAATATTAACTAGAATTATTAAGTGTTAGATATCAGTAATTGAAACCATTTCGCTATGTAGAAACATCAGCAATACTAACGTACAAACAAATTAGTTCTACTTTCAAAATGAAATTACCGAAAAATTAGTCCCTTACATATCGTGTATACCTATTAAAATATCTGCAAACAAATGACTGGTGTTAAATTGTGACTGTTATAAAGCAATATTTGAAACCATTTAACTTGGAAAAAATGACTTCAGGTTCATTTCAAAATGTTATCAATAAAATACGTGTACAAACCATACATATTTAATGTATGTATGAAGAGGATTTGACATTAAATAACCTACAATGGTTGATATGCCATAAACCAAGCCAAACCAAATCCTATATATTTAATGAGTATAAAGAGAATTTGGTATTAAATAACCTACAATGGTCGATATACCATAAAACCCAACCAAACCAAATCATATATGTTTAAAGAGAATTTGGCATTAAATAACCTACAAATGGTTGATATGCCATAAAACCAAACCAAACCAAACCAAACCAAATCATATGAATTTAATATATATGTATAAAAACGATTTGACATTAAATAATCTAAAATGGTTGATAGGTCATAAAACCAAACAAAACTTGAAGCTGTGTGCAACTTTTTGGTATTAGATTGGAATATTTGATACACAAAAACTTTTCAGAAACAGCTACACAAAAAATATAAATGTACAATCAACACATTTTATTAACTTCTAGGCTTAAAATAACCCTAGACAGGATGATAAGCTGTTAAAATTAATCAATCAGATCTTGACTTTAACGACAGCGAAAAATAGCGTCCATCGGGAACAAGAAAAAATAATAAATCTTATCTGGGTGCTAATAGGGTTTTTTCCCTAATGCGCATTGATAGTCTCTGTTGAAAAAGCTTCAATCTATGTGAGTTTGCGATTTCTTTTCGAGCAAACAGAATTAGGTAGATGAAAAACCATAGATAAAACTATAATTATTAACTGAAGTCTGGCATGGGTGTTTTAAAAGTAAATTGAATCAATACGTTTTGTGTTTTGATTATATATTTTTTGTTGTTTATTTTTTCTTTTCACCAGTGGCTATTTAACAACGGCCAAAATCTTGGATAGAGAAACTGAAACCAAATATGAATTGACAGTGGAGGTATCAGATGGCGTCCATGTAAGCAACATTTTTTTAAAAAAACTGCTTTTACGACAAACATTAAATATTATGAAATATCGTTATATTACGACAACTAGCGATAATTACCATATTACACACTAATCATTATTAAAAATAAAATAAACAGTCGCTTTTGATAATTTTGGTTATTTGTGTTTAAAAGGACATTTGATTTGTCTTTATCGTTTATTTACTATGAGTTAGTGCTTTATTTGCACCGAATAAAGCGTAAAGAAGACGCTTTTGAACGTGAGCAACACTAACGCGATTTCTCGATCGTATTTGCAGAATAATTCTGTGCTGTAATAACCAAGAGGACAAAGACTTGTGAGTAATATTGTCTGAGAAATGTGTGATGAATAGCCGCTTTGGATAGTCAGGAGAGTAGTGAGTGTAACTAGGTTAGGCTCTTTACCTGGCTTCTCTGCAAAGGCTGGTCGAATTCTTTTACGTTCTTTGGTTTTCAGAGAAGCAAGCAGCTTCCTGACTTCTTTCTGGATGCAAGATATTTTGCTTGTCTCGATAATATTGCCGATACAAACACCAGGAATTTCAATTTTACGGCAATTTTCCCGCGATAATGAGTCAAAATACAATTGACTGTTGAAGCAAGAAAGAGAAAGAGTGGCTGACAGTTATTTCTCGTGGCTCGCTTCAGATACCAGCTAGACTCTTCAATTTGGGAAATCAAAACTTTGTTCTTCGGTTATACTCTGACCTCGCTCAAGCACCCACTATGCCGTTTTCTGACTATCTCTGACGGTTGAAAACTCTTTGACCTTTCATTCGAGAGATATTCTCATTCTGCTCAAAATTCTTCACCTCAGTTTTCAAACCGTCTAGCTTGAACTTAAGAGTGACCGTGATGCTGTCTGAATATTTGGCATTTATTTTGTGTGTAAACAAATCTTAAACCAGGCAATACCATCCACCCTCTGATATTATGTAACATGAGTTCAAAGATCACTGACACCCGCAAAATACCCTTAAAACTTTGGAAAGATATTTAATTTTATTTTTTTTTTCATACTTGAAAAGATAGTTTAACCAGAATTTCTTTTTAAAAATATTTCTTAGACTTTTTTTTCTGAACAGAGTACCGTTCATATGATATAGATTACTACTAAGCAAGCAAATAAAAAGGTTCTCCCATTGAATTATTGGTGGACCACAGTCTCTGATTCATTAAGATAAGATTTAACCATATGGTTGCAAAATTAAATACTAGGGCGAGTAAAAAGTTTTAAGATTTTTTAAACTATTTCAAGTATTTTAGCGTCTGTTCATAAGGCTGAGGTTATTATGATGTTGACTGTTGATGCTTAGGGAAGCACCTAGTTCTGCCCACAAGCAAAGCGTCATCTTCCACAACAGAAAGTCTTTCTGTCTTTGTTTGGTCTTCAAGGTTAGAATCATTTTTATGGAAATGTCTACCCTAGTTTATGCCAAACGTTCGTTGACATTTGCTGGGCCTTCCACGTCATATATTTCTTTTGTCTATTTTTCCCACGGATACTGTAAACTGGATCTAATTGCACATTAACAGAAGTATTGAATAAAGAATAAATGATTAGTGTTTATATGCTACGTATGAAAATAAAGAATAAATAATTCACCAAGATTTGAAAAACGGGTGTATCTAAATAATATAACATGAAGATAGAATCTACGAAAAAAACCATCCAGTCCAGTCAGCTGGGGATGTAGAATACATCGACTGCACCACTGCAAAGGAGTAAGACCTCTCAAAGAGTGTCCTGAATATGACACTAAACTGTATCTGATGATGAGAATCCAGGTTCTTGATGCACTAGAACACTGCTGAATAGAACAAGCTTTCAATACTTAAAAGCCCAGTCGGAAGTGGGCGTAGAATAAACCGACTGCATCCCTGCAGTATTTAGTGTCATATCTTGAACACTAAACAATCTGATGGTGAAGCTCCTGTAATTCTGAAGCTTTGAGGAATGCAGAGTAGTCTTTTATGACCATTACTCCCAGGTCTACTTGGATCAGGAGTGGTTGTACCTCTTAGAGTCCCATCTATGGGTCAAATAGAACTGTTTAACCATTTAACTCTACGCAAACAAGTGACTGTTAAATTGAATTGTTAGCGTTGAATAACAATACTTTAAACCATTTAACTGTCTGCAAACAAAGAATTTATATTAAATTGAGTTATCAGTTAAATGGTTTCAAGTTTTTCTATGTAACACGAACGAGTATTGTTGAATATCAATAATCTAAACCCTTTAATTATGTATTTAAAATGAATTATTGGTATTACATAGCAATACTCGTAACTATTTAACCGTGTGAAAATGAACAGTGTTGAAAAGAGTATGTGTTAAATAGCAATACTCGTGACCACTTCATTGTGTGCAAACAAAAGATCAACATTAAATAGAATTATTAGTGGTAGAAATGTTTGAGACCATTTAACTGTGTGCAAACAATAGAAATACTTAATTCTGTGCAAACAAATGACCTCTGTTTTTGTTTTTTTTTATCAACTTACCTACAAACTATTGACTTAAAAATTATGTGTATATATCCATTTAACTATGTGCAGATAAATAACTGATGTTAAACAGAAGTGTTAGTGTTAAATAGCAATACGGCAAACAATTTAACTGTATACAAAAAAATGATAAATAATAAATAAAATTAATCAAAATCATTTGTGTGCAAAAAAATGAGCTCAGGTTCGTTTAAAAATATTATCTGCAAAATATACGTTCGCAAATCATATATACTTGATAGATATGCATAAACAGGAGGGTTGATATGCTCTAAAAACCAACCAAAAATTATCGATAAAAATCTGGAATATTTTTTATCGGCCTAGTAGCTTAAAATATTGCAAAACTTTTAACTTACATATTACTTTCGCTTCTTAAACGTCTGACTGACCGTTCTCATTAAATCCTTAATATTCGCTGCTATTCATGGAAGAATTTCTTCCGATAGAAAGAGAAATCTGTGTCGATGAGCTATGAAATCGAAGTATTCTATTTGCAATTAGGAAGCAGAAGCCACCGTAGAAGTAAACGTTAAAGATGTCAACGACCATGCTCCTGAATTCACCAAGTCGACCTTTGAGTTCAATTTGATGGAAAATGCCACCGAGGGCGAAACATTTGGAACGGTGACTGCTGTGGACGAAGACACTGGAATTAATGGACTAATAACGTACAGCTTGGTCGGAAAAGGAGCCGAATATTTCGACATAAAACCGGTAAGTCAAGCATTTCTAACCTTTTACATTTCGTACTTTGAACGGGTTTAAAATGGTTATTGCTTCTATATAAGGATTCCACAAGCGATAATGTTATCAGCCGGTTTTGCAAAAGTGGCTTTATGACATGCATGCCAAATTCACCCTGTTGATAGGTAATGCTATCAAAAGGAATACAAGAAACTATTTAACTATGTGCAAACAAATTATTAATATTAACATATATAGAATTAGATTGCAATGCTTGAAACCATTTAACAGTTTGATTTGATTTGGTTTCTTTGGTTAATGGCATATCAACCTTTGTAGGTTATTCAATGCCAAAGCCATTTTCTCAGAAGAACAGTAGTGGTACTATCTAACCCATAGCTGGGAGGATAAGGGGCTTCATACCTTTCCCAAGGGTATTTGTCCGAACGTGAACGTAATAGCGCGACTGGAGTTCGAACTCGCTTACTACGATTTCACAGTCCATCACTTTAAACATTACAACACGAGGCCACCACCACCATTTAACAATGGCAAATAGAACTATTAGTGTTGGATAGCTATACTTGAAACTATTAAACTATGTGCAAACAAATAATTGATATTAAATAAAATTGTATATGTTAAATAGCAATACTTTTAACTATTTAGTTGTGAATAAACAAAAAATAAATTTTTATTGCCCGTAGTGTAATGGTTATCGTCTTAGGAAATGAACACAGCGACACGAGTTCAAATCCTGGACGAGACTGATTGCATTTCACATAGCACTAATACTCTTGGGAAAGGTATGAATCCAATTATTCTCCCTCCAGCTATGAGTAAATAGTAGGACAGGCTGGGTTCTTCAGCCTTGGTGAGGCTACTAGTCAAGAAGGAAAACTCAGAAATCAAACCTGTTAAACTCCGCTTAAAAATTGATCTTGTGTCATATCCTGGTCGAGCGGAGGGGTTGGTAAATATGATAAAAGATAGATATTTAAAAAACAGCCCAGAATAAGCCGACTGTATCTCTGCAGAGGTATAATACCATCCAACGAGTTATGACTCGAAACAATCTGAGGATGAGGCTCCAGTCCTACAGCTTCGGTGAATGTGAAGTACCCGTTCATTGCCTTTATTCAGAGTGATATTACCTGATAATGTCCTATCTAAGCGTCAAACAGAAATATTTACTCAACTTCAAACTGTGTGCAAACAAATTCCTGGTGTTAAATTAAATTATTACTATTACATAGTTATACTTTGAACCATTTAAGTGGGTGTCCTCGTGGTGTAATGGTTAAAGCGATAGACTGCGGAATCGTAGTAAGCGAGTTCGTACTCCAGTCGCGCTATTACGTTCACTCTCGGGCAAATACCCTTGGGAAAGGTATGAACCCCCTTATCCTCCCAGCTATGGGTTAAATAGTACCACTACTGTTCTTCTAGAAGAATAGGATTGGCATTAAATAACTTACAAAGGTTGGTATGCCCTTAAACTAAGAAACCAAACCAAACCAGGAACCATTTAACTATGTCCAAACGAATGAATAATGTTGAATAGAATTGTTAGTTAAATAACAATACTTGAAACCATATAACTGTGGCAAACGAATGAGATCTGGTTCGTTTAAAAATTGTTACCTACAAACTATTCGCTTACAAGTCATATAAAAACAGGACTTAGTATTGAATAACCTACAGGAGAGATATGCCTTAAAACACAACCAACCAAAAAATAAAGTGAAAAATTACCTTCAGAAAAATATTTACTATAACTATTCTGGTTTAAAGAACCCCCTCCAACCAGCATTTTTTTTTCATTTTGATTTTTTTTTTTTTTTTTTTTTTTTTAGTAAAAAGAAACCGTATTTATCCAATAAATTACCTTCTAAAAATACATATTCTTAATTGGAAAAAGAATTTAATAAATTAATTGTAGAAATAGATCAGTAGAAGTGCGTTCTTAAGGTTATTTGAAAAAACAATTTTAGAATACAAATTCAAGTGGAAACATTTATAGATTTTAAGTTATAAGAAAAATAGTTGCACTTGAATTCGGATTCGTTGGATTTAACATAATGTCAACTCATTTCTGGTTATTTTAGACGTTAGGGAATTACGTTCATTTTTCGTTCATATTTTTATCTAGCTGTTTCTCAAGAGATTTTTTTTGCTCACTGTCCTATCACAAACGAATAACTTTTAAACTGCCAATAATGTTAATGAAGGTATACTCCGTACTTTCTTGATTATCATAACTGAAGCCTCTCCAGTTCAGTTTCATACCCGGGATACCCTTTTCTAGGGTGAAGTCTTACTCCTATCCAGATGATACGGTCATCATATTCTAAACCCCGGCGATAATGTTATATACTCATCTACTGCATCACAACGACACAATAATAAGTTGCAGTGACAAAGACGCAGGAAGACTTCTTTAACAATATTTACCTCTCACTTTATTGCAAGGGTTCGAAAAGGTTGTGTGGGGTTTTACTGTGAGAGGGAGCTGGAGATCGAGCATAACTGCAATATTTTGACCCCTCACTCTTATGGCCGTCACGTTGTGTCTTTCTCGTTCTTCTGATGCTCAACCGGAGGCCTAGGGCCCATTCTGCTGGATGCTGGCTTTCCCCCACTGCATCCTATCAGCATCTTCTCTGGACCCCAACCGCCCTGTCAGCTGGGGCTGTAGAATACGCTGACTGCACCTCTGCAGAGGGGTACCCCCCCCCCAACGAGGCTACCTGTTGGCCGTGGGTGGCGACCCGTGATGCTTAAGGACGGGATCCTGGTGGTTGAGCAGTACTTGGCCTGAAAATCGAGTGGTCAAGTCTCTTGCAACACACCACTTTGGCTCTTACTGGGCTAGACGGGCGGTCGGAGAGGCCCGATCTGATCAATCGGCTGGTCATGACAGTACTATTTTAGATTTTTTTTTTTTTAATCTAAATGAGGACGATGGCTGTTGGGTCAATCATGCTGTGGAAAGACTTGTAGTCCTTTCTGTCCCTGGGGAAGTAGTTATCTTGGGAACGAAAACCCAGGGACAAAAAATTAATTCGTCTATCACCAGCATGAGTATACTGAACATGTAGCCCTGGTGTTGCTAGGCGAATGGGTTTCCCCCTAGGCACATCCCCATGTGGGGCTCCGAGGTGGGTGGGAAGCATGTTCAATGAAACTCATCCAACACTTTTATGGCTTCTGTTAAAACAAAACCCAAGCAAAAAGACCTCATATTGAATGTGATTCAGACAATGATGAGCCATATCCAAGGTTCATCATTCTAGAATCAAAAGAAAAACTACCGCTGACAAAACTATCCCCCTTCATCATAGAAAAAAGTATTTCAGCTCTAATAACACCCAAAACCGTAAAAAACTTGAAAAACGGAACCATCCTTATAGAGGTGACAGAAAAAAAAACTGAAATAATATTAAAGCAAAAAAAAAATCTACAACATAGACATAAAAGCTTACCCCCCATGAGAGATTAAACACCTCTAAAGGGGTGATAAGAAATGGAGAGCTATCATTATGCTCAATAACGGAAATTAAAAATGAACTAAAAAAACAAAATGTAATAGACATCAAAAGGATAACAATCAAAAAACAAAATGAAATAATTGAAACCAATACCTACGTTTTAACCTTCAATAATCAAAAAAAAACTTAGAAATGAAAATAGGCTATACAGTGGTTAAAGTTGAGACATATATCCCTAATCCTAGAAGATGTCATAACTGTCAGAAATATGGACACCTGAAGGAGCACTGCACAAGAAAACAAGTGTGTGTTAAATGTGGAGAGCAGGAACCAAACCATATAGAGGAATCCTGCAAAAACAGCTTAAACTGTAACAATTGCAAAGGGAATCATAGAGCAGACTCAAAGAACTGCAAAATCTGGGAAAGGGAAAAGGAAATTATCAAAATGAAAATCACCAAAAACATCACCTTTCCTGAAGCAAGAAGACTTATAGAAAATCCCTTTAACAAATTAACTTTCTCTCAGGTAACCAGGACTCCCTCAAACCAAGTAGAAAACGAAGCAAAAACACAAATAAAAACAATAAAAATAGAAGAAGAATTAACAAATTTAATAAATGACCTACATGAACTAATCAAAACCCTTAAAACTATTATACCCAATGTACAACTAACTCCAACTGACAAATCAAAAAACATCCCTTCAACCTCTAGGCAAAAAAATGAAACGCTAACGATCAAAAACAGAAACCGATCAACCTCAAGAACCAGAGAAAAAGAAGAAAAGCAAAAACCTACTCAACACACCCCTACAAAAACCAAAAATAAATCCAGAAACATAGAAAGTATGGAAACCGAAGACACACACTACATAAATAGTTATGGCCAAATACCAAAATACCCACAAGATAATCCAATGGAACTGTCGTGGCTACAAGGCAAATTACAACGAACTCCAGCTGTTAATAACTGAACAAAACCCTACCATTATATGTCTCCAAGAAACATTTAAAAAAAGCAATGATAAAACAAACATGAAAAATTATGAGCAATACGACTACATACATGACACGGGACTAAGAGCTTCAGGTGGTGTATCAATCCTAATAAGGAAAAACATTCCCCAAAGCAAAATCAACATCAGCACACCTCTACAAGCAGTAGCAATTTCAGCAACTTTACACAAAACCACCGCCATCTGCTCTATATACATTCCACCTCAAGACCCTATAAACGAAGAACAGCTAAATAACTTAATAAATCAACTCCCTAAACCATATATATAGATGGGAGATTTCAATAGCCACAACATTTTGTGGGGAAGCAGGACAACGAACAAAAGAGGTCAGACCCTTGAAAAAATCATTAATAACAACAACCTATGTCTCCACAATCGGAAAGCTCAAATCCACCTAAGCTCATCCTCAGGTACATTCTCTGCTATAGATCTAACACTCAGCGATCCAGCCACCTTCATAGAATATAACTGGAGGGTACATGAAGATTCCTGCGGCAGTGACCACTTTCCAATCATAATAGAAAATACTAAACCAGGAAAATCAGACCCACAGTCTCAAAAACCCCACGATGGAACTTCAAAAAGCAAACTGGCAAGCCTACAAAAAACTATGCCTTGACACCCTAATCCCAGAAACAAATACAAACCAAGAAGAACCTATAACACATTTCACAAACACCCTAATTAATATAGCAAACAAAACCATACCTAAAACTACAACATCCCCAAAACATAACAATCCCTGGTTTACGGAGGAGTGCAAAACTATGATCAGAGAACGCCAAAGAATCCTCAGGAAATTTAAAACCAACCCTTCATCAGAAAATCTAGACAAATATAGACAACAAAGAGCTAAAACCAGACGCACAATTAAAGAAGCTAAAAGGTCTTCCTGGAGAAACTTCACTGCAAAAATAAACTCAAATACTAATCCCAAAACAATTTGGAACTTTGTAAAGAAAATATCAAATAGAACTGTCCACACTTCTATAAATCATCTCTCCCTAGGAAGCACAAAAGCTTTGAGGGAAAAACAAATAGCTAATCTGATGGCAGAAAACTTTGCCCAAGCATCATCTACCAAAAAATATTCCAACAAATTCAACTCCATCAGAATCAAATAAGAAAAGAACAAAATAAAGTTCACCTCTGACGATACTAAATGCTACAACCAACTTTTCACCCTAGATGAACTCCAAAATTCATTATCCAAATCCAATAACTCAGCTGCTGGTCCAGATGAAATTCACTACACATTTCTTAAAGAATTACCTTCAATTTCCCAGAAATATCTCCTAAACATATATAACAATATCTGGATCTCAGACAATATCCCTACTTTATGGAAGCAAGCTACAATCATCCCCATCCTCAAAAAACAAAAAGACCCAACAAATCCTACCAGCTATAGGCCCATAGCCCTAACTAGTTGTGCATGCAAAACTTTAGAAAGGATGATAAACCAAAGACTAATATGGTTTCTTGAATCAAATAAACTGCTCTCAAACCTACAAGCCGGCTTCAGAACAAAAAGAAGCACAATGGACCAGGTGGTTCATATAGAAACTCTAATCAGAGAAACATGCATAAAAAAGGAACACCTGGTGGCAGTCTTTTTTGATCTTGAAAAGGCCTATGACACAACATGGCCATACGGAATTCTCAAAGACCTTAAAAACTTTGGGTTACAAGGTAGACTTCCCATCTTCATCCAAAATTTTCTTGAAGACCGATCTTTCAGGACACTGATTGGCAGCACATACTCTGATCCGAAGCCACAAGAGGTGGGAGTTCCTCAAGGCAGTATTTTATCAGTATCCCTATTTATAATTAAAAAAAACAGCATAACATCCTGCCTCCCTCCAGAAATCAAAGGGTCATTATATGTAGATGACTTCCTCATCTGCTGTAATTCCAAAAACAGGACAACCATAGAAAGGAAAATACAACAATGCATAAATAAAATCCAAAAATGGACCACAGAAAATGGATTCACAATTTCAAGTAGTAAAACAAAATGTGTACACTTCTGTCAAATCCACAAGATGCACAACCACCCTAAACTTACATTAAATAACACTGAAATACCCATAACAGATGAACATAAATTCCTTGGCATTATCTTTGACTCTAAATTATCATTTATCCCACATATAAAAAAGCTAAGAATAAAATGCAATCAAGCCATGCAACTATTGAGAGCCATAGCCCTCACAGACTGGGGTGCTGATAGAAAGACCCTTATCAAGCTATATAGATCTCTAATAAGATCAAAACTTGACTATGGCTGCTTCATATACGGAGCAGCCAGAAAATCCTACTTACAACGACTGGAAACCATACACCACCAAGGACTTCGCCTCACTTTAGGGGCTTTTAATATTTCCCCAAAGGAAAGTCTATACATAGAAGCAAACTAACCCCCTCTCTATTTAAGAAGGCAAAAATTAGCACTACAGTATTACATCAAACTCATCTCCTGTCCACAAAATCCTGCTTATGACTACACCGGCAAAACAAAATATGAAAACCTTTATCAAAATAACCCCAAAAAAATCAGACCTTTTAGCTTAAGAATAAGTGACCTCCTCAACGAAATCAAAATCAACACTAAAATAGTACACCATACCATACTCTCCAAAACGGCACCATGGACCATAAGGCAACCTACTATAAACTTAGAACTGGCTAAGTTACCCAAAACAAAAACACACCACATCACTTATCAAGAGAAACTCATAAAAATACAAAATAAGTTCCCAGATCACTATCACATCTATACAGACGGATCCAAACAAGGAAAAAAAGTAGGTTGTGCTGCTATTTCTCAAAAAAAAGAAACCCTAAAACGCCTACCTAATGAAGCTTCAATTTACTGTGCAGAAACCACAGCCATTGATCTAGCTATGAATATCATAGCAAATCATAAAGCTTCCAAATTTATCATATACACAGACTCCAAATTAGTCCTACTAGCACTACAGAACAGAGATACATCATCCCCCTTGATCACAAAGCTCCTAAACAAACTAAACACCCTCTCTAAAAATAATAACATCATATTCACCTGGATACCAAGTCACATTGGCATCCAAGGAAATGAAAAAGCAGACAAAGCTGCAAAAAAAGCTCTTCAAATTGATATGTGCAAATCAAAAATCCCATATACAGATCTAAAACCAACCATAAAGAAATTTATATCAGACAAATGGCAGAAATCATGGGACAATCAGACCCAAAACAAACTCCATGAAATACAAGAAGCTATCGGAGAGTGGCCAACAGGCTACAGAAGTATCAGAAGAGAAGAAGTAATACTTGCTAGATTGCGTATTGGGCACACCCACATTACTCATTCACACCTGTTAAAAGGGGAGGATGCCCCAGTGTGCCCATCATGCAAAGTACAACTCACAACCAAACATATCCTTCTAAATTGTAACAACCTTAAACATATCCGTACTAAGTACTATCAAGCAAGAAACCTGAGGGACATCTTTAAGAATACAAACCCTGAAAACATTTTTAATTTTCTAAAAAAAAGCAACTTTTTCAGTAAGATATAACCAAACATCTCTATAGAACTGCTACTTTAATGACTGAAATTAAAAATAACCTTTTTGGCATTAAATGAACCACAGGGGTTGATATGCCGTTAAACAAAACTCAAACTCAAACTCTGGACCCCAAACTCCATCGGGGTTCCCGAGGGCCCCCTTCGGTCGGGTGTGGCTTTCCCTACCACATCTCTTCTCCAACTGTCAGGAACTCTCCTGGCAACTCTACTCGGACTCGAACTCTACTGAGTTATAAAATCGTTCGACGCTCACTCGATCTTTGAAATCGAATGTTTAATCGTCATCAAGCGGAAATAACTGTCATGCAGTTCAGAGGTCACTCTCCTCCGGTGCATCACTCTGTAGTGTACCATGGGAATTTTTTTGCTCGTCCCATTTCATCAGCCAATTTCCGCCCACGCGATTTCCTCTCATAACTGCCATTAAAATGTGTCACTTCCTTCCGGTGCATCACCTTGAATGGCCTTTTGGCCCGGATCAAAAGGTCAAAACACAACAATAAGGCAATAGAAATAAACAGGTTATTTTTTAAGATATTCAATTCCAAGAAGCCTACGATGTTAACTGAATAAAACCCTGAAGTGTTATGCATTTTTTTCTCTCAATTTAACTCCAACATTTTTTTTTCTGTTTGCAGAATGGTGATATCTTCGTGCGACGTACAAGCAAGTTAATCGATAAGGAGCAAAATGATAACATTATTCTTCAAGTCAAAGCCGTTGATGCCGGAGAACCGCCAAGTCAAGTGAGTATTTGTAATCCAATACGCTTCTCATTTCTTTTATTGTTACATTATTTCTTATATTTGCAGATATAAACACTCGGTAGTTACAATCATCTCTCGCTATTTCCAAAAAGTAAAAGCAAATTAATATTATGCGATAAATCCAGCAGCCAATTTTGAACAGGTGATTAATTGAAACTACAAAGTGTTTCCGGCTTACCTGTTGACAGATGACATTGTATAAACAAAGATTTCGGAACTCAAAGCAGAAATGTTTCGATTTTTTAAATAAAAGTACTATAACCCGAGTAGTTTGATGAAAGGTATTTATCAGCTAATAAAAATTTACTTTTTTTCTTTAAAAAGTCCCAGAAAATCACCCCGTATCTTATAAGGTCAAGGGTCAGCTTTGAATTACTGGTTAACTGCATCCTAGTGCTGCAGTGACCCTTAAACTGAACCTCAAACCTAACCAAGGTCTGAATGCATATGAAACTTTAAAAGTGATCTGATAGTAAGAAGGGCTACGGACGGATATCAAGCAAAAAAAACTTCACCTAACATTCGTAGTTTAAACCCGTTTATCTATTTTTTATGCTTGGCCAAATTGAGTTACATATAAGTCTTATATACGGTGTATGCATGTGTTTATCATTACTCTTTCAATTTAAATTTAAAAATTTAAATTTAAAATGTATTATAATTACAAATGGTTTCAATCTAAATTACTCTTTGATAAGACTGAATTTTATTCAAAACCAAAGATCCCATATGGATATTAGTTTTATTTATCAACAAATATTGAAAGTCAATGATCTATAGGATGTACATGAAGCAGTCGAAAAACGATCCTCCTTATTAATATTTAAGCAGTTTTATTACAGTAGAGTGTTCCCCAATGGTCTGGGAGTCCTGGCTTCAATCCCAGGTCGCGTCATACCAAAAACTTTAAATATGGAACTTAATACCTCCTTGCTTAACACTCAGCAATATAAGGTACGTTTCGAAGGTAAAGTGGAGCAATCCAGGGAAAGGAGCAGCGGGCTCTCCTACACCTCGGTGTAGTGGCTACTGAAAAGGGAGCCTTCTGGTCACCCTCAACTAAGGTCGCCATCTTTACTTTTTACTTTATTACAGATGTGGGAAAAATGTTATGTAGTTTAATTACAGAAGCGTCGAATTTTATTTTGGTTTCATTTTCACTCCAATAGAATTTGGTCATAAATTATACTAAGTAATATTATTATTAGATTTCGAAATTACATCAATTTTTCTCAAACACCCAGTATTTTAAAGATATATTCATATGCTTTTATGAAGATTACGTACAGTTTTTATTTTCTTGATTTTAATTGATGTACAAAAATCTTCTCTTTTCAAGTTTCATTAATTGAATGGCTTTAAAAAGATAATGCAAAATTCGCATGTGTCACTTAATGTAGCTTAGGCGGAAAATATTTTATCATCTACTCTAAAAGAACATGTAATTTGAAAGGCAAACTTCATCTTCACTTAGGTTTTCGTTTAACACATTCTCTAATGTCGGTTATTTTCTAAACGCCAAATACGAGCTACTTGCTTATAACTTAAACGAGAACTGTATTCGTTTTGCTCGTTTCGTTAATGGGAAAACTACGCACTTTAAAAAAATGTTATTTCAAAATCTCTATGTTATACGTTAATTTTTTTTATTCTTCCTTCCATCAATTTTTCTGTATAAGTTAGAGCCCTCTTAATGGCACTAAGAGAAATTATATCTTTACTGAGGAAATATATTTACAGCTCTGTTGGAATTGAATTATAACCATCACAATTCAGAAGTGCAAAAAAGTACTTTTTTCTGGATGGATACAGACACATCATTATGCCAAATAATAGTACAAAATACAGTAATGTTTTTTGAGGAAGTGATGAAACAAGACCATTTTATTTTCTTTAATGTTTACCAATACTAAATTAACTCATCCAATACTTTTTTGTCAAGCTTCATATAAGAAAATAACCAATTCGAAACAACTTTTATCACCTTTCTATTAGATGTGATGACGTCAAGAGAAATTTTTATAAGTTACAGTAAATAATCTTTTCGTTCTGATAGAAAAGTATTGTTTCTATTTAAGTAATTATTTGCAAAACTTTTGAATAGATTGTCGCAATTTATCATTGTCAATTTCAGTCAGAAAGGCTTAAAATAAGCTGGCTGAATCCCCCTGCAAAGGGTAAGACTCCCACCCCTATAAAAAAAATAGGTGCCCTGAGTATAACACAAAATTGCATCTGATGAGTAAACCTGGAAGTAATGGCAATAAAGGAGAACTCCACAATTCGATTCTCACCATCAGATGCAGTTTTGTGTCATAAACGGGACACTCCCTTTTTAAGGAGTCTTACCTCTCTACAGAGAATACAATCAGTGTAATTGAAACCCACCATAGATAGATTAAAAACAGACGATGGTAATTATTAAGTCAACCATTCTTTACCCTGACACAGCTTCTTATATTAAGAGTTGTCTATTACGCGAGTCTACTATTCTCTGAGTGTAATTTGTGATAGTTTAAATATGTTTTTAATGCCTATGTTATTTGCGTTTTAGTTTTTTAATTAAGTCTTATTGTTGGAGATGAGAGCTCCGAGTAAAGGGATAGTCGTCTTCTGGTGATCAATAATTACCTCTAGAGAAGAAAGAAACAAAGGCAAAAAATATTCTAAAAAATATCTCCTGAGTATGGTTCCGGGTACGGATATTCGGGTACGTTGTCTGGATGAGAAGAAATTTTTTTTGTTGACGGAAATTTCCAAGCCCATGTTTCGTACCCCACAACACCCATCAATCAGTTTTCTCCTAAGCGATACTGGTCTGGCCCCGTTTATGACCGATTTGTGACTGAGTCAGTATCATCCAACCCCCATTTCGGTGCATGAGGCCTGTATTTGTACCTATTCAGTTCCCGGTAAGGGACATTTTGTTTACCTTCCCAATTCTCTTCAAGTGTTTTTGACTAACACCAACACTTCCTCGACTTCTATTCGACGACATAAGATTTTTTCCATATCATTACATCAGATGACTCCGATGACAATTGCATTCGACAACATCAACTCATCATATTAAATTATTCTCTCGGCTAAAATTTTTAAGTTTACGACAGTAACGCTTCCAATAAATCTGGTTAGAAAAATAGGAGAAAAAAACCTAGTCCAAGATTATGAAGGAGTAATTCTGATCGTTCTTTTAAACCATTTATTTTCAACTAGTTGATAAAGTGTTACATAACGAATAGGTTGCCAATTAATTTCGTAATGTACGAGTAGAATTCAAAATATATGAAATCAAGTTTGCCAGTAATTCGTAAAAAGAAGAGTCATGGCAAATAACCATTGATACAGAAGATAAGACTTGACCTCTTGCTGACCTTTTTAGCAGTTCTCTGATTGGTTGGTTAAGTCATGAGAACAGTAGAGTAATCCAAGGCGACTAAAATGGCTATTTCTCCAGCCCTACGATTGACTTGGAAAATTGGGTAAAAAAAGACGTCGAAAATCTAGCAAAGATTTTGTGTTCATTTATAAGAATAGAGGCGCACACGGAGACCAAGATGAATAGAAAATCACTCGAAGAAGTTCCTAGAGAGAAGACTATAGATTTTCCCAGTCGGCTGAGGCTGTAGAATACACCGACTGCACCTCTGCAGAGGGGTAAGACCCCAACCCAAAGAGTGTCATGCATATGACACTAAACAATCTGATGGTAAGGCTCCGGTATTTCTGGAGCTTTGGGAAATGCGGAGTACCCCTTTATTGCCATCGCTCCCAGGTCAACTCTGTCCCGGAATGGTAGCACCTGGCAGGGCCCTATATAGGAGTTAAATAGACTATTCTGTGTACTTATGCTAGACTTAATTACTCGAAATTGTCCGTTTTGATATTTAAACTGTGTACTTATGCTAAACTGAATTGTTTGAAATAGAAGTGTTTTTGACTTTGAAAATGAATTTATTTAAACTGTGTACTTATGCTAAACTGAATTGTTTGAAATAGAAGTGTTTTTGACTTTGAAAATGAATTTTTGAAATAGAACTGCTTTTACATTTAATTGTACGTAAATTAGAACTGTTTGACTAAACTGAATAGCTTGAAATAAAAAGTTTTTTGAAAATTAAACTGTACTTACATTTAAACTGCGTCCTTATGCTAAACTGAATTTTTTTATTTAGAACTCATTATTTGTATAAAAATGGATTTGGTATTAAATAACCTACAAAGTTTGATATGCCATAAAACTCAACCAACCAAGACCATAGATTCCGGCCAATCAAATAAGAATAGGAAAAAGACTAGGATGTAAATCTTAGCCTCTCTCTCTCTCTCTCTCTCTCTCTCTCTCTCTCTCTCTCGCCCACTAATTTCGGACTTTTCGTAATAAACAAAAGGAAGAGGTGATATATGTGTGTGTGTGTGTGTGTGTGTGTGTTTGTGTGTGTGTGTGCGCGCGCGCATGTTATTGTCTTTCCATCTTTCTGCCAGTATATAACAAAAATGCTCTGCTAAACAAAGGTTTTTCCAAATAATTAACGTTAGTTCAAATGCCGGCAAGCTATACATACCGTAAATTGATGTGTACAAGTCGACCAGGAATAAAAACCAACGATAAGATTTTGTCCCCAAAATTCTGGGCGAGACCTATTATTGTTGTCTAGGTCGATCCCCAAAAATACAGTCGGCTACTTGCCCAGTCGGCAGGGGCTGTAGAATACACCGACTGCATCTCTGCAGAGGGGTAAAAACCCCACAACGAGTGTCCTATTCATGACACTAAACAATCTGATGGTGAGGTTCCAATAATGCTGGAGCTTTTGGGAATGCGAACAACCCCTTCATTGCCATCGCTCACAGGTCTACGCTAGCCCGGAGTGGGAGCACCTGATAGGGTCCTATCTGTGGGTCAAGTAGAACTAAAATGCTTGAAATAGAACTCTTTTGACATTTAACTGTGTAGACAAAAACTATACATATACAAAACTAAATTGTTTGAATTAGAACTATTTGACTAAACAGAGTAGCTTGAAATAGAACTGTTTCTGAAAAACTGTGTACTTACATTTAAACTGCGTACTTATGCTAAACTAAATTGTTCGAAATCGAACTGATTATTTGTGTGAAAATGGATTTGGCATTAAATAACCAACAAAGGCTGATGTGCCATAAAACCTAATCAACCAAGCAACAGTAGGCTATAGGGGGGAGGTTTTGTTGCTTAATGGCTAAAGTGCTGGACTACGGCCATAAAGTAAGCGAGTTCAAACTCCCGTGGCGCCATTACGCTCATTTTCGGATTAACCCTAACCCTAACGAAAAGTATTAATCCCTTTATCCCTTCAGTTATGTGCTAAATAGTATAACTGCTGCTCTTCTATAAGGATAACTTCAGCATTAAATAACCTACAAAGGTTGATATGCCATTAAACAAAGAAACCAAAGCAGTAGGCTACTATGAAGTTCCGGTTGGTGTTTACAATCTGTGAATTAGCTGTAGAATACACCGATTGCTTCTCTGCAGAGGGCTAAGACTCCCCCTCCCCCAACAACGAGTGTCTTGTGGACCAGTCGGCTGGAGCTGTTGAATACACCGATTACATCTCTGCAGAGGGCTAAGACTCCCTCCCCCAGCCAACAATGAGTGCCCTGTGGCCCAGTCGGCTGGAGCTGTAGAATACACCGATCACATCCCTGAAGAGGGCAAAGACTCCCCCACCAACGAGTGACCTGTGGCCCACGAAGCACCTCTATAGATCAGAAGTAAAAAGCTAGCCCTTCAATATTACACCAAACTGAAATCTTGTCCATCCAATCCAGCTCATGACTGCACTTTTAATCCCAATTACAGACCATATTTTGTTAAAAAAAAAAAAAAAAAAAAGAAGAAAAATCAATTAAACCATTTGGCCTCCGGATAGAGCCTTTTCTCCAAGAATACGTAATCTTTCAAACTAATATCCATAAAAAACATCTTGGCATAAACACCACCTTGGACTATTAAAAATCCAAAAGTAATCGTCCTACTAAATGAACTCCCCAAAACAAAAACACATCCCGGAACCTACCAAGAAAAACTTCACAATATCCTCCAAGAGCGTCCAGACTACCTAATATCTTTACAGATGGCTCTAAAAACAATACTAAAACAGCATGCGCAGTTGTTTTAAACAAAATAATCCATGAAAAAAGCTCTTCCAGTAGAAAGCTCAATGTTTACAGCCGTGCAATAGACCGGGCACTCGACATTTTCTCGGATTACAAATATATGAATAACCTTTTAAATGTGCGTAAATAAATGACTGAAGTTAAGGTAAATTATTGTTCGTACACAGCAACACTTAAAACTATTTGACCGTGCTAACAAATGAATTATAGTAAATAGAACTATCCGTATCAGATAGAAGCACTAAAAACTATTTAAATGATTTAAAATAAGTTCAGGCTCGTTTAAAAATCTTATAAAGAAAATGAGTTTACAATTCATATATATCTATTACATATGTATAAACAGGAATTGGCATTAAATTACCTTCAAATGGAAGTGCCCGTGGTGTAATGTTTATCGTCGTAGGAAATGGACACGGCGACACGAGTTCAAATCCTGGAGGAGTCAGATTGCATTTCACATAGCACTAATACCCTTGGGAAAGGTATGAATCCAATTATTCTCCCTCCATCTATGGGTAAATAGTAGGGCAGTCTAGGAGAAGGAAAACTCTGAATTCAAACCTGTTTAACTCTGCTTAAAAATTGACCTTGTGTCATATCCTGCCCGAGCGGAGGGGTTGGGAAATAGGATTAATTACCTACAAGTTAATATGCCATAAAATCCAAACAAAGAAACTATTTAATTATTTACTATACTTGAAAACATTTAACTGCGTGCAAACAAATTAAGGTTAGATTGAACTATCAGTATTAGATTGTAATACTTGAAACCATTTTTCCTTCTTGCGAGAGACAGATTTGTACGAAAAAATATGACGAATTAAAACTGGTTAATCATGTGCAAATAAATGAAATTCTGCTCATAGAAAATTTTGCCTAAGTATTCGTTCAGAAATCTTTGGTTGAATGTATATACACATAGACAGCATTTGGCGTCAAATAACCTACAAAGGTTGATACGCCATAAAACCCAAACAACCAACCAACCTTGAAACCATTTAACTGCGCGCAAATAATACCAATGCTGTCTCGTTTAAAATTGTTACCTAAAGTGACGCGGCAAAGACTCTAGTTGGACACCAGGCATGACGATGCGAAGACAGCCGAAAGTTTGGGCCCCCATTTTGGGGTCTCTCAGCAGACACGAAGCTATGAAGACGAAACTAGCAAACAAGCACCTGTTAGAGCTACTACAGAAAACGATAAAAATAATCCAAGGTCTTTGCCTGCTCTCTCTCTCTCTCTCTCCTCACAATATTTTGTTTCTCTTTGTCTATTTAACACGGTCAATTCATTTTTATACACTGTTTCTTTCCTCTCGATGACTAGAAAGTGTAATAGCGTATAAACTTTGGTATTAAAGAACCAAGACAGGTTTTTTTTTTTCTCACAGCGAGGGGACCGACCGATATTTGAGACGTAGCGCTACTCACATAAACCCGTTCGACACGTAGTAGTAACAAACGTGTCCATTTGTGAAACGTAGCGTTATGAACTTCTATTTGTAACGTGTAATATAACAGAATTAAAGTCGTGCAGTTACGTTCACTTTTGGACAATTACCCTTGGGAAAAATATGAACTACTTTATCCTCCCTTAGCTATGTAGTACCACGACTGTTCTTCTTCAAGGATGACTTTAGCATTAGATAATCCACGAAGGTTGATATGCGATCAAACAAAGACTCAAAGCAAACATACATCAGATGTAATAAAGTCCAAATTATTAAGATAAAGCATTTTCAGTAATTACTGTTTTTTACTATCATTTCTTTTGTCTTAATGTTTTGTTAATGAATAACATTTTCTTCCATTTTTCAGGATGTAGCCGGTATTAGTATTGAAATAGTTGATGTAAATGACAATGCTCCTGTGTTTAGTCAATCTACATATCAAGGTTACATTGAGGAAGGACAAAGTATTTTAAGCAAAAAAAACCTGGTACAGTTGGTAAGTATGATAATCTATTTGGCATGATAAACGATTTCTTAAATTCAACAACGTAAACCGATCAACCTGTTTTTATGCGTCTACTCGTTATTTTGTAATCTTTTTCTTCGTGTGATACGCTGGCTTTAGTTTGTGTACAGTACCTGCTCTTATGAAATACGTACTCATCTAATTGAGACAAATCTGTCAAACATTTGACGTGTTTGACAGATCAAAAGAATTATATGGTAGAAAATACAGGTTTAAAAATGTGATGACGAAGATTTTAAAAAAGCATTTTCTTATCCAATATTCGCAAGTTCAAGCTGAAAAAAGGGTGTCAGACTTATCGACTTTTAATCTATCTGGATTAATCTTGTAAAATCTACGTTGCTGAATTGATATCGTGATCTCCTCCAGTACTTAGCTAAGAACTGATGTTCATATAAAATACTAATTTACTTCTGCTGTAAAAAAAAAAAGTGGTGACATTATTTCTAAGTTTTCATATTTAATAAATAGAATACAGTTATAAAGTTTCTCTTCGGTAATATACGAGATAAATGTAATTTTCGCGCGAAAAAGAATTGAAGATAAAATTTATGGGATTTTATCTAAACTTAAAATAACATATAATTCTATTTCTAAGTCACTGGAATATTCGACGTTCAGTATGGAATAATTTTATTTTATCAAGTTGAACAAAATTATTCTCGTTACATCATCGAATAATTTCATGACATGGAAACTGGCAATTCGGGAAAAATAACGAAGGAGAGTGTTACTAATATATATATATATATATATATATAATATAATATAATATAATATATATATATATATATATATATGTATAATGTGTGTCTGTTTGGATAATAAAATGCTCAATGCCGTTATGGCATAGCAGTTATAAAATCTAAAAATATCATTATAAACACTAGAAGTCCGTTACTTAAAGTTTCACATGCTACACATAATGATATGATGAAAATGTGAAAAAAGTGGTAAATTAACTGTATTTATTGTATGAGGTATAGTCACGAGGTAAGATTTAGGTACACATGAGATTCACACAAAAAATGAATATAATTAGGGCAGTTCACGTCATCGGGATTCAATATGCAATTAGGAGGTTAATGGTGCAGGAGGATTGATATTAAAGTTTTCACTTACGAATCGATTCGTTTCTGCTCTAGGGTGTATGATTTTTCTTCCAGACACAATCAACATTTATTGTCGCTTCCTTTGTAAAATAAGATTATATTATATATATATATATATATATATATATATATATATATATATATATATATATATATATATCGTAAAAACAGTTAATGATGCTTGCGAACAGTCAGTTTCTTGCCTTTCTGTTCATGAACTCACCTCTTAGCTCCCACCTCGTTTACCTCTCTGTCTTTTTCCGTTCATGCCGCTTTCCTCTCCCACTCTCTCACTTTCCGTTCACATCTTCTTCCTCTCTAACCCTCTTTCCGCTCACACCGCTTTTTCTCCTCTCCTCACTCTCTATCCTTCGCCGTGTCGGTTGGGCCAGTAGAATACGCCAACTGCATCTCTGCAGAGGGGTAAGACTCTTCCCAATGAGTCTACCTGTTAGCCGTGGGTGGCGGCCTGTAATGCTTGAGTAGGGGATCCTGGTGGCTGAGCAGTCCGTGACCCGGCAACCAAAGTGGTCACGTGACTTGCAACACTCCACTTTGTCCCTTACTGAGCTATACGGGCGGTCGGAAAGGACTCATTCGATTAATCAACTAATTATGTCAGCCCTCTTTCAGATTTTGCAAAAATTTGAATTAGAGGGCGATAGCTGTAGGGTCAGTCATGCTGAGGAAAGACCCATACCCTTCCGCTTCCTGGGTGAGTAATTATCTTGGGAACGAAAACCCAGGAACTGAATGTAACCGTCTATCATCAGCATGAGTATACTGATTATGTAGCCCTGATATCCCTAAGCGAATGGGTTTCTACCTTGGCGTATCCCCAAGTAGGGCTCCGTGGTTGGTGGGGAGCATTGTCAATGAAATTCAAAATTTAATGGCTTATGAAAAAAAACCAAGCAAAAAGACCCCATTACAAATCTAACTCGGACCAAAAAGAACAATGCCTCAAATTTATTGTACTGCAATCAAAAGATCTTCCTCTAACAAAATTATCTCCTTTTATTATAAAAAAAAAAAACAAAAACATTCCCTCAATAATTACCGACATTTCGGTCAAAAACCTAAAAAATGAAGCCTTTTTCATAGAGGTGACAGCAAAAAAAAAGCTGTAACATTACTAAAACAGAAAAAAATCCACGATGTAGATATAAATACCTACCCTCATGAGAGACTAAACACCTCTAGAGCTGTGGTAAGAAATAATGACCTATCCCTATGCTCAATTACAGAAATATAAAAAAATCAATTTAAAAATTTTTATAAGCGTCAAAAGAATCACAATCAGAAAATTGAACCAAACTATCGACATGAATATAGGTTGGCTCTGGCTCGTTTGGAATATCATCTACTAAGTATTCGTCTGGAAATCTTAGATTTAATATGTATAAACGAAATTTGGATCTGAGTGGTCTGCCGAGGTTGATGTGCCATAAAACTCAACAAACCAAACCAGAGAACATCTTGAATTTTCAAAAAATAAATATCTTTTCACCAAAATCTGATCAAATCAACCTTTTCACCAATATAATCTGATCAAATCAACTTTTTCACCAATATAATCAAACACTATCATAAAAACCTATATCCTAAAACCAGCATAGAATACAAAACCAACCTAACCTTTCTTGGTATTGAATGACCCACCGAGGTTGATATGCCGTTAAACAAAACTCAAACTCACTCTCTGTCCGCTCACATCACTTTCCTTACTCACACTTTCTCTTTCCCCTCTCTCTCCCTCTCTCCTTACACAGCTTCCGTTCTCGTTATATCTCTCTCCTCACACTATCTCTCTCTCTCTCCTTACACCAATTTCCGCTCTCTCTCCTTAGCTTTCCATTCTCGTTATCTCTCTCCCCCTTCTCGCTCTCTCTCTCCCCACACAGCTTTCCATTCTCGTTATTCCCCCCTTTCTCTCTCTCATTACAAAAGTTTCCGCTCTCTTTCCTTAGCTTTCCATTCTCGTTATCTCTCTCTCCTCACACAAATTTCCGCTCTCTCTCTCTCCCCCCCCCTTAGCTTTCTATCCACGTTATCTCTCTCTCCTCATACACCCACTCTCTCTCTCTCTCTCTCTCCTTACACCAATTTCCTCTCTCTCTCTCTCTCTCTCTCTCTCCTTAGCTTTCCATTCTCGTTATCTCTCTCTCCTCACACAAATTTCCTCTCTCTCTCTCTCTCTCTCCCCTTAGCTTTCTATCCACGTTATCTCTCTCTCTCCTCATACACCCACTCTCTCTCTCTCTCCTTACACCAATTTCCTCTCTCTCTCTCTCTCTCTCTCTCTCTCCTTAGCTTTCCATTCTTGTTATCTCTTTCCTCACTCTCTCTTCCCCTTGTCTCTTTCATTAATCTGTTTCATTTTCTCCTCTTGTCGATTGTATTATTATCGCCTTTTTTATCTCCCCTATTAACTTTAGTCGTATGTTCTATTTTCTTCATTGTACTTTTACTCTTTCTAGAATTCTCTATCTCGGCAATAAGCAGCCCTCCCCGCCATTTCTTCGCTTATTTCTCAAAATATTATCTACCGTCTTCAGTGTTCGTTTCAGTTACAAGTTATTCGTGAGATCTGTATGTTTATATTGCCTTTGTTACTATTAAAGTTCTTACCTTATTTGCATTTTTATTTCTTCATCTATTTATTTATTTAAACTCAGGAACACAAGATTGAAGCAAACGATGCTGATAAAACTGAAGAAAATCGCAACATCAGATATCGCTTATCTGGATCTGGAAGTGAAAAGTTTTCTCTTCATCCAGTGAGCGGAGTAATCCGTGTGAAAAACCCTGCATCGATTGACTGTGAGCTCAAGTGTGAATATCGACTCAAAGTAAGTGAAGCTATGATTTCTAAACTAAAGAAAATATCAAACTCTTTATCTCAACAGATGCTCTGAAATAATCTAATTTTGTATGTGTGAATGCACGTCAAAGATTGAGAATTAAATAAAAATCGATTAATCTAAAAGGTGGTGCTTATTATCAACCTCCGCATGAGCAATTTGCAAAATTCTGACATTTACATTGTAAGAATTCATTTTGCGAAAGTTGTATTGTTGAGCTGTCGTTCAACCTTGACGCCACAATCAGTTGTGATTACGACGATAATCGTTACGACACACCAGTATCTATGCCGTAATTAAAAAAAAAAAAAGTAAAGTAGACGACCGTAGACTAGGGTGACCCGAAGGCTCCCTTTTCAATGAGGGCTCTACTCCTTCGTCCGGATTGGTCCACTGTACCCTTTGATACGTACCTTATAATGCTGAGTGTTAAGCAAGAGGATATCAAGTACCATTTTTTTTAAGTCTTTGGTATGACACGACCTGAGACTGAACCCTGGTCTCCCGGGGCGTAATAATAAATTGTAAATATTCATCCTTTAGTGTTTAGCACTTAAGGCTCACTGACCTTCACTTTATTAAATGTAGGATCCTGTTTTATTAAAAGTCTCTGATATCTTTTTTTTATAAACTATAATATATTTTTTTATCTATTTTGTTGTTTCTTTATTTTGAATCTCTCCTAGGCATATAATATATTGTTTTCCTTTAAAAAAAAAAAACTCGCCCTGTTGGCTGGAGCTGTAGAATACGCCAACTACACCTCTGAAGAGAAGTAAACCTCCCCCCACCAACGAGGCAACCTGTGGGCCGTGGGTGGCAACTCATAATGCTTAAGGTCGGGATCCTAGTGGTTAAGCAGTCCATGACCTGACAACTAAAGAGGTCATGTGACCTTCAACATTCCTCTTCGGTCCTTACTGGGCTAAACGGGAAGTCGGAGAGGCCCGATCCGATCAATCGGTTGGTCATGTCAGCCCTCTTTCAGATTTTGGGAAAAATCCGAATTAGAGGGCAATGACTGTAGGGTCAGTCATGCTGTGGAAAGACCTATACTCCTTCCTGTCCCTGGATGAGTAATTATCTTGGAAATTAAAACCCAGGGACAAAATTAAACTATCTACCATCAGCATGAGTATACTGGCTATGTAGCCCTAATGTTACTAGGCGAATGGGTTTTCCCGCCTTGGCACATTCCTGTGTGAGGCTCCGTGGTGGGTGGGGAGCATAGCCAATGAAACTCATGAACTTTCTCGAAAATATAACCCAAACAAAAACAAAAAAATCCTTAGCGACCTTACATAGTCAGACAACTCTGACGAAAAAAAATACAACATGAACTATCTTTCCCAAAATTTATGATATTTGAATCGATTGAAGATACCCCATAAACAAAACTATCCCCATTTCATAAACAGAAAATCATATCTACAAATATCAGTCCAAAACCAGTTTAATATTTAAGAAATAGCACAATAATTATTAAAACTGAAAATTAATAAAAACACGAACTTTTTACAAAATATGAAAACTTTCGACAATTTAAAAATAAAACTATATCCTCATAAAACCCTAAATTCCTCTAAATGAGTAATAAGAAACAAAGAACTCTCCCAGTGTTCAAGAGAAGAAATATTAGCTGAACTAAAAAAAAAAAAACAAGGTATAACTGACATAAAAAGAATTACCATCAAAAATGAAAACCAAACAATACAAACAAACACTTGTATATTAACCTTCAACTCACCTTCAATTCCCAAAGAAATAAAAATCTGCTATATTAATGAAAAATAAAACAATACATCCCAAACCCACTCCGATGTTTTAAATCGCAAAGGTTTGGCCACTATGGAAGTTTATACAATGGACACATCATATGTGGTAAATGTAGAGATAGGGAGAACCAAACCATACCACCATTGACTGCAAACTCAACAACAGATGTGACAACTACGGTGAAGACCATCCATCCTATACCAGAACATGCCCAATCTGGAGTAAAGAAAAAGAAATCTTAACTTTAAAACACACCAGAAACAAACCCCTCTCCAGAAACCCGAAAAATAGTTGAAGGCTACATAGAATACAAAACCCATTCCTAAATCTCTCCGGAATCAGAAAATAAAAAAGGGGAAAACTACCAAGAACTAATCTCTAAACTACTCCAATTAGTATCTCAAAACTGGCCAAAATTCATAAAAGAAATAAAATCCATACTATTAAAACTGTCCACCAACAATACAAACCCTAAACCAATGACTCAAAATAACTTGTGAAAAACATCACATTGAAACAAATCCCTCTAAACAACCTCCAAGAGAAGAAATAAGAACCATCTCTCCACACAAAAACCCGAATAAAAACCAACCAAACCCCAAAAACCTGAGAAAATAATTTACTTCAAGTTGTCTAAATACATAGAATAGAACCACACCCCTCACTGAAACAGAACAAAACCAAATGGAAAGCAGAACCATAACCAAACCTTTAAATAAAACATACCATATAGAAAATTAAAACCAAAAGAACCATTAAACCAAAAAAGGAGCAAAATGAAACAATCTGAAAATTACTATAACTGAAAGTACCCTCCCACCCTTAGACAGGATAGAGACCCAAGACACCATGCCCTACAACCACAACCAGTCCACAAACCAAACATGACTCACAAAGCATCTCCCCTAAAAGGAATTACAACGGGACCAAAACAAACTTACAAAACAAATAAAATCAGTGGAACACTAGGGGCACAAAAGCCAACCTTTACAAACAAACACTTATTACAAACTTACGCCCATGTGTTATTTGCCTCCAAGAAACTTTTTAAAAAGAAAATGACGAATTAAACATAAAGCATCACACTATATATAACCAAATAAATAAACACACAACAAAAGTATCAGGAGGTGCATATATCATCGTAAACAATACACTACTGCAAAGCCAAGTAAACTTAAACACAAACCTACAGGTAATAGCAGTATCAGTAACTCTTCACGAAACAATCAGCATATGCACACTATACATACCCCCTAACAACGATATAATTGAACTAGAACTTGAATATTTCATACAACTCCCCAAACCTTTCATACTTATAGAAGACTTTAATAGTCATACCCAAATATGGGGCAGTAGACATACAAATGAAAGAGGCTGTACAATAGAAAACTTCATGAACAAAAACAATCTATAACTTCTAAATAATAAATCCCCTACCTACCTTCATCCTGCAACAGGTACACACTCAGTAATAGATCTGACCTTAAGCGATCCTATAATTTATTTAGAGTATAATTGGAAAACCAGCGAGGATAATTGCAGAAGGGACCATTATCCGATCATACTAGAAAGACTTGATCCTAAACTAGAAGAAAAAATACCACGCTGGAACCTAGAAAAGGCCAAATGGGAACATTTAAAAGACTTTGCCATGTAAATTTAAATCAAAAAGCCAATATAAACCAAGAAGACCACAACATCTATTTGACAAAAACACTCCTAACTATTGCAGAGGAATGTACACCAAAATCATCCACGCAACCGAAATTCAATAAACCTTGGTACAATAATGAGTGCAAAAAAGCAGTAAGAGCACGCCGTGCTGCACTCAGAAAATTCAAGACAAACCCAACAAAAGAGAATCTTGAATTCTTTAAAAATTGCAGTGCCAGAACACGAAGATCAATTAAAGAAGCAAAACGAGAAACTTGGAAAAAACTTTACATCCAAAATAAACAGCAACATAAAAACCAAAACAGTGTGGAATATGATTTAAAAAATATCGGGTAAAATAACATCACCCCCTAAAACACCTTATAAAAAAGACCAAACAAAAAAGACTTAATAAGCCTCTTAGCAGAAACCTTTTCCTAAAACCTTTCATCCAGAAACCTCAATAAAAAATTCCAAAGTAACAAATTCAAAGAAAGAAGAAAATTTTTCTTTCACTCAAATGATGCAGAAAGCTACAACCAACAGTTTAGAACAAAAAAAAACTCTTTAAGAAAACCCCATGATACAACTCTGGGACCAGATAAGATTCCATATGAATTCTTAAAACAGCTACCTAAAATTTCACTCTAATATTTTCTTCAAATCTTCAACATTTGGCTCAGCGGGAACATCCCTAATTCCAATATAACACCAATACCAAAATCTGCAAAAGATAATATAAATCTAACAAATTACCGACCAATAGCTTTAACCAGCTGTATTTTCAAAATACTTGAACGAATTATTAACAACAGACTAATATGGTTTCTCGAGAATAAGTTTATCACAAACCTTCAGACATGCTTTACAAAAACAAGTACGAGTGATAACCTAATCCGCTTGGAAACCCTTATAAAAGAAGCTTTTGGCAAAAAAGAACACATGACGGCCATGTTTTTTTTTTAATATAGAAAAGGCTTATGACACCACGTGGAAATATGATATAATCAAAGACTTGAAAAATAGGGTATTGAAGGGTAAACTACCCATTTTTATAAAAAAAAAACTTATTAAACGATTAAAACTTGGATTAGCACAACACTCTCAGAACTACAAGAACAAGAAATCGGAGTGTCACAAGGTAGCGTCCTATTTGTGACCCTATTCAATATAAAAATAAATAGCATCGTGAAATGCTTAAACGTGGGAGTCGAAGGCTCACTATTCGGAGATGACTTTCTAATCTGTTGCAAATCAAAACACAGAATAATAGAATGTCAACTCCAAATAAATAAGATAAACAACTGGACCATTAAAAATGGTTTTAAATTCTCCAAAAACATAACACAATGTATACATTTCTGAAACCTCTGCTAAATGCATAACGACCCTTTACTTAAACTAAATACAACCGATATCCCAAGTATTGAAGAATAAAAATTCCTAGGAATTATCTTTGATAAAAAATTAACATTCAAACCCCACATCGATACTTAGAATTAAAGTGTAATAAAACAATCCATTTCTTTAGAGTAATAGTACACACAGAATGGGGTGTGGATAAAAAAAAACTCTACTAAGACTACCAAACATTAATACGATCCAAACTTGACTATGGCACATTCATCTCTGGATCAGCCAGAAAATCCTATTTAAAACAATTAAATACTATACACCATCAAGGACTGAGACTGGCACTAGAAGCCTACAAAACCTCTACTATAAAAAGCTTGTACACCGAGACGAATGGACCCCCACTATCAATCAGAAGACAAAAACTAACCTTACAATACTATATCAAACTGGCCTCATGTCCTTCAAACCCAGTCCACAATGTCCTCCAACGCCCATAACACAAAACCAAAGAGATAGAGCTATGCTGGATCCTAAGCCACATTGGAATCAAAGGGAACGACCAAGCTGACTCAGTAGCCAAGACAGTCTGGGAGCTGCCCATAAACAAAAGCTTCAAGATTCCATATACTGATTTGAAAATAGAAATTTAAAAAAATTTACCCAAAACGAATGGCAATTAAGATGGAACAACATCCTACGCAATAAACTCCAGTCTATAAAAGCTGAAATAGGAGAATGGAAAGAAGGATATAGAAAATCCCGCAGAGAAGAGATTATCCTATCCTTTCTTCGAATTGGACACACAGAAATCACCCACTCATATCTACTCAAACAAGAACAACAACCATGGTGTGTGGGATGTCACTTCATATTCAGTAAAATACCTATTGATAGATTGTATTGACCTTACACCAAAATGACAATAATTCTAAACTGTAAACAATATAAAAGAACTATTCAAACATGTTGAAGTAGACAAGATACTAGCATCTAAAAGCAGTAGGTTTACATAAAAGAATTTAAACCTTCAACATTTCATTTATGTACATGATGCAAACACAAGATAACCAAGTCAACTGAGTTGGCGACCGTTATCGAGAGCGACCAGAAGGTTCCCTTTTCAATAGCTTCTACACTGATACGCACCTTTTATTGCTGAGTGTTAAGCAAGGAGGTATCAAGTACCATTTTAAAGACTTTGGTATGACGCCACCTGGGATTGAACCCAGGTCTTCCGGACCATTGGTGAACACTCTACCCACTAGGCCAATGCATTAAATAACCTGAAAAGGGGTTGATATGCCATTAAACAAAACGATAAATAAAAAAATCAAGCTCTTATTTATACACTATAATATGGCATGTGTGGTGTGGTAGATAATTGAGAACTAACTATATTATAAAGAAAAATATATCCAATATGAAAAAAATCGATGTTTTCAAAAATAAATTGTATACATGTTGGTGGTTCTTTTTTATTAAATAGAATTTAAAAAAAGGAAAATATTATTCTGTAAATTTCCCCTTAATTTCAATAATGGCTTCAAAGGAGCTCATTCGTGTGCATAGATCGTTAATGTCAGCCGTTAAGTCCTTGATAGTGACCTCCATTGGTCCTTGATATTGTGAAACTACAGTTTGGTATTCCCTTGGACGAAGTAGTCAAAAGGATTAAAATCAAGAGAACTTAGTAGATGTATGTTTAGAGTGAGATGATCGTAAAACTTCTCAGCCAGCCGCAGCTGGGTCACATTTGCTACGGTGGAAGGAGAAGAGTCCAACGTACTTCTGATAGTGGACTCCCTCTGTTCTGCTATGAGCTTCATCGACTTTTTGGGGTCATGATTAATGATGTCCTTGGTTTATTTATATCTTATATTTATCCGTGCCTCCCTCTAGATATGAGTTGACACATGGTATTTTTGTTGTAGGGATTTACGGGAGGGAGAGGCTGCACACGAGCCGAGACTCGTGCGCTGCTGGTTATAGGATCCCTAGGTGAAATATGAGTTATGTTAGTCTTTGGTAAGTCTTCCGGCACGAAGTCAGGTGACCTTGTTAGTTATAGATTCACTATAACTGGAGGTCCAGTGCAATGTAAACTATGTTAGTCTTTGCTAAGTCTCCTTACACGATGTCCTGGCTTTGCTTGTTTATCATATCAACCAACCCCTCCGCTCGAGCAGGATATGACACAAGGTCAATTTTTAAGCGGAATTTAACAGGTTTGAATTCAGAGTATTCCTTCTCCTAGACTAGTTGCCTCACCAAGGCTGAAGAACCCAGTCTGCCCTACTATTTACCCATAGCTGGAGGGAGAATTATTGGATTCATACCTTTCTCAAGGGTATTAGTACTATGTGAAATGCAATCAGTCTTGTCCCGGATTTGAACTCGTGTCGTCGAGTCCATTTCCTACAACGATAACTATTACACCACGGGCTCCTCCTTTGCTTGTTTATGTCCATTGGTAATGGACGAAACATCTTTTTTAGAGGTCTATCGTTGGTTCTTGGCTTTTAATACGAAGTATCAAGCTACTTTCAATAAGCTGGCTATCTCTGATTAATTGTGGTTAGCGGTGGCTGTTGTGAGCAGTGCTCGTCTTTTCGTTTCCTGATTTAGATTGGAAACTGTCATGTTAATGCTCTCGATAAGTTGAAAAATGAGAATGTTAAAATTTAGCATATGCTATGTAACTTGATGTTACATCGTTTTCTGCTAAAGATGTTTTCAAATACCTGGCGCACAATATATAAATTCTCTTTATTAATACGATCTTCCAAGTTATAAAACTCAATAAGACGTTAAACGTGATGTTTAATCAAATGCCTCAAGCAAAACATTGTAACAATTCATTTTCTAGATAGGCTTCTTGAGAGACAGTAATTATTTGGGGTTTTTTTTTTGGGGGGGGGGCTTTTTTTAATACAATTGTGCACCTTGCTTCGAGAGTGCTACAAAAGGTCAGGAGCTGCCAACAACAATGGTGATCAAGAAAAATCTTGGACAATTTGCAGACGAATGAGACTGCTAATGTTTAGAGATAGCGTGACATATTGACATGAAACCATATTAAATTCATTTCCTTTGACTAAGATATAGAACGAATACGAAAAGGGGAGATAGCATTATTATTCCGAAATAGACTTCTTTTGCAAGCTTTTGCTAATCAACGTTGTTAGTTCGATTGATTCTAACGGCATATCAACTCGTGTAGACTTATTTTATGCCTTGAGGCTCCAGAAACGCGTTCATTGTAAATTTAGATTTTTTGTGTAGTTGTTTAAGCAATTTTTGCAAACAATTATATCAAGCATTTCTACCTATACAGGGTGGAACGATAAAATTGTCGTCCTAAAGAAAACAACACTACAGCTTTATTTTAAAACTTTTATTGAAAAAAATCAATTCAGGTAACTTGATTATGTAGTAGAGCTGACATCTATTCAATGTAGCCTCAATCACCGCCTCGATACGGATCCGGAACTGGGATCATGCCTTTTCCACAAGCACCGGCGGGAGCTCGGCGGATAGCGGCGATCAGGCTGGCTTTGGTGTTGTGGGAGGTCATGTTGGTGATGTTCTCGACGTATGACCAAACGAAGTAGTCCAGCAGGTTCAGGTCGGGGGCAGAGGGGGGCCAGTGAAAGAAGGGTACAAAGTCGTAGCACTCCTTCTGAAGCCAAGCCTAGGTCTCTTTGGATTTGTGGGCCGGCGCCGAGTTCTGCTGCCACACCCAGGATCTGCTACCGGCCACCTGATTGCACCAGAGTATCACCGCACTCTTCAGCACATCCAGGTACACTTTGGTGTTGACTTTCAAGCCTACTTCGAAGATGTGAGGTGGCATGATGTGGCCCTCACATGAAACCACACCAAAGACCATAACCGGAGCCAGAAACTTTGTTTTCATCACCCTGGGCACGTCCCTGTTATTCGTGGCAATCCACGGATTTGCATTTTGTGGGTGCTGGCAATGGTCCTGTAGTCATAACTTGGGTCGGTAGAGTGTATGAGTTGTACAGCGGCGCATCTCCGATCTCGCTCGTTGAACATTGTGTCACTTTCAGACATGATAGAAGACTCCCATCGCTCTTGGGATTTGTACACAACTGGCCAACTAGTAGATGGTCTGCAACAAGAAAAAGAAAACCGGTTTTCATTAAATGCAAATGAAATCGTGTCGTCTTTTCTAGGGCGACAATTTTATCGTTCCACCCTGTATAATAATTTGCATATATTTGCATAGTTTCAAGTATTTTTTTCTCATACTAATAATTTTAAACACAGTTCGGTTAGCAAGCTAGACTAGCGAACCTACATGAGTGAGTTCGAGTCTCATTGGGTGCCCCATTCATTCGGCCTTGTGCCACATCGAAGCAAAGAGCTTTGTAAATTACTAGGCTTATATCCGTGCTGCCAGCACGATATGATGATGATGATGATGATGATGGAAAACTTAGAAATCAGAGGACAAGTTGAAACCAGGCAAACTACAGCATTATTAAGATCGGCCGGAATACTGAGAAGAGTCCTGAAGACTTGAGACTTGCTGTCACTCAAACTCAACGGAAAGAACATCAACTAACACTGGTGTTAAAAACTCTCAAAGGAGTAAAATAATTATAATCCTTAGTAAACAATAATAACTTCAATTCACAATTGTTAAAACAAACAGTTTTGCACACAGTTATATGGTATCAATATTCCTAATAGAAATATTGCCCAGTCGGTTGGGGCTGTAGAATACACCAACTGCACCTCTGCAGAGGGGTAAGACCCCCTCCCCCATGATTGTCCTGATATGACACTAAACAATCTGATGGTGAGGTTTCAGCTATGCTGGAGCTTTGGGGAATACAGAGTACCCCTTTATTGCCATCGCTCCCAGGTCCACTCTGGCCCGGAGTGGTAGCACCTGATAAGGGTCCTATCTATGGGTTAAATAGAACTAAACGGTGGTTGGCGTTTACTGTTTTTATGCATTTAAACTGCGTATTTATGCTGAACTGAATTGTTTAAAATAGAACTGTTTGGACATTAAAACTGCGTGCTTACTCAAAACTGATTTGCTCGAAATAGAACTATTTTGACATCTAAACTGTGTACTTATACTAAACTGAATTATCTGAAATAAAACTGTTTGATATTAACTGGGGCTGTAGAATACACTGACTGCACCTCTGCAGAGGAGTAAGAACCCCCCCCAATGAGTGTCCTGGATATGACACTAAGCAATCTGATGGTGAGGTCCCAGTAATGCTGGGGCTTGGGGAATACGGAGCACTCCTTCATTGCCATTGCTCCACTTTGGCCCGGCGTGGTAGCACTTGGTAGGGCCCTATTTATGGGTTAAATAGAACTAACGGCATACTTATGCTAAACTGAATTGTTTAATTAAACTTAATAGCTTGAAATAGAAATATTTTTGACAATTAAACCGTACTTACATTTAAACTGCGTGCTTATGCTAAACTGAATTATTTCAAATAGAACTGTTTTTTGACATTGAAACTGTATTTACACTAAACTGAATTGTTTGACATGGAAATGTTTTGACATATAATTGTGTAAACAAAATCTGTACTTATACTAAATTGAATAAGCTGAATTAAAACTGAATAGCTTAAAATAGAAATGTTTTTCTCAATTAAACTGTACTTACATTTAAACTGCGTGCTTATGCTAAACTGAATTGTTTGAAATTGAACTGTTTTTGACATTAAAACTGTACTTTTCACTAAACTGAATTGTTACATATAACTGCTTGAATAATTTGAAATAGAAATTTTTTTGACAATTAAACTGTGTACTCATGCTAAACTGAATTGTTTGAAATAGAACTGGTTACTCATATAAGAATGGATTTGGCGTTAAATAACCTACAAAGGTTGATTTGCCATAAAACCCAACAAAACCTAATAGAAATAATTCTCAAACCGATCAATTTCCCCCATACGTAGGACGCTGAGAGGTACTACCACTTTTAGACAGAATGGCTATACTCAAAACATCCCTTTTCAGAGGGTTCTCCCTTCTGTAGGGGATACAGATTTCAAAGCCTCGTCCATGGAGTAAAGTTTTAAACAAGCGTAGGTTTCTAAAAATTATTTACTCTTTAATGCCACAAAGAATTGGTCAAAGACCTTAGCAAAGTTCTACCGAAGATGCTGCTGTCATTTTGAGGCAACACGCTTCTTTTTAATAATCGGACAAAAGTCAGCTAAGCTTCCTAATTACTTATCAACTGATAGTTACGAACAGACATAAAGCATAATTTTTTTTCTACATTGAGCCAATGATGAAACGCCGCAAAAATAAACTAATAAGTTTCCTGACTTTGAATAATGTCATGTTCCATCAAAATTGGCCAAAATGAAACACTCTTAAGAAACTCTAATAAATGAAAAGACCTTTCTGAGTAATAAACATCCCTTTGATGTGTTTAAAAATAACCAGTGCGCCTGTTATCAATTCCATTCTTCTCTCACAGCTATAGTTAAAAGAGTAGGGTAGACTGGGCACTTTAGCCTTTGTAAGACAACCGAAGGAAAACTCTGAATTGTGTTCGGATCATATAACTGTGTAAAAATTTTTTTGGAGTATGTATATATAAACTGTATAAGAAAGGAATTAAAAACTATTTATTGCAACAGACAGTTTCACGCTCTCCCAATCATAAAACAGTGCTACATTCTTGCGAGCATTATTGAAGTATTACGCAGGAAATAAAAAATTGAATTTAATTTATATCACCGAAGTATATAGAATTTAATATTAAGCATCTACAGATTTTTAACGTGTTGTGAAATCTAAATATTTTCTTTGAGGTTTAATTTCTGGTTTTGATTGAAATATAATAGCATAATTGGTACTAGGGAACATAATTGGTACATAGCTTGGTACTAGGGAAGAGTTTGAGTCCTCACCCAGTATTGATCAATATTAGCATTAGTACAACCGTGATTTACTGAACACAACGGAAAGACAAAATAAGCTTATTTAAACACACAAACATTTAATATTTAAATACATAATGCACATACTAATCGTTTTAAAAAGAAAGAAACGTGTTCCAATAGCAAGAATTATACATATAGTGTTCGATGAACAACCAGTTTGTAGAAGGAGGGGTACAAAATAGAAGAAAAGCTTACTTGACGGAGATAAAGTGAAATAGCCACGGGGCTTCACCTTTCCTAACAGGTTCAGAGACACATCTCTCCTGATCAAAACACAAAAGAGAATGGGTTCTTCAGAATGTCATTTGACGCTCCACGAATCACCCAATAGACCCGCCCATTCTCAAAGAAATAATTATTGTCCCCCTAAAGAATTATAGTCATTAAAAAAAGAAAAATACTTTTGAGAACATAAAAGCACTTTTAGAAAGACTGGAAAAAGAAACTGTTACCGCCATAATGACAACGGAAACATGAAAACAATGCTTCGCTCACCTGAAGGAGACACCTTTTTCTTCGACATTGTCACTGGAGTCTTACAAGACGATACATTATATTCATTTTTACTCTGCCAAGTCTAAGTACTTGAAAAAAAATCTATGAACATAAATCCAGAAAGTTTTTGACACTTTTTAAAGATTAGACTTTACTTCAATAATAAGGCAAACTTTTTAAACATATATATACATACAAAACTCAAAGAAAAATAAATAAAGATAAAATCTCTGAACATAAATTTAGAAGGTTTTTCATCTTTTTGCCCAGGGTTATTCCGTATTTTTACTCAGCCAATACCGCCTCAAACATCAATGCTCATCTTCATTGAACGGTCGATACTTTAAATGATAAGTTTCCTCATTTAACTATTTTTAACAACGCTGTTTAGATAAAAGAAACCCGACAAATGCCAATGCTCAGAAACTAAGAAAAGCCCAGAAAGATACATTCCAAAAAGAGCTATAGAATATATACAATGGTAAAACTAAAAGCTGCCTGCCAAGAAGAAAGACTTCTGGAGTGGACATAACATTTCAATAATCTACTCAGAACCCAACCCACCGACATCACTGACAGGCCTCTCCAAAAAATTATTAATGACCAAATAGACGTCAAACTAGGACCGTTTACGAAGGAAGAACTTGACGCAGTATTGACCTCCCGTCCCCCGCAAAAAAAAGACTGCAGGCATTGGTGAAATACTCACTGAAGTTAGAAATACAAGAAAATTTGATGACATGCTTCTCCGATTATGGAACGCAGTTTATAAACAAAACAATAAATCTTACTGCTCTAGATGCCAAGGCTTATAATGCCCTGCTTCTCAATCGTATTCGACCCGAAATTGAGAAAAAACCAAGAAAAACAACAGAACGGCTTTCGGAGGAATCGCTCCACACTCTCACAAATGTTATCCGTCGAATCATAGAAGAAGTACGAGCAAAGAATCTTGAGGCAACACTACAGTTTGTAGATTTCTCCAAAGCAATAGATTGCAAACACAGAGGAAAGATTATGCAAATACTTCTTGCATATGGTCTCCCCAAAGAAACTCTTACCGCCATAATGATACTTTACAAAAATACGAAAGCAATGATTCGCTCACCTGACAGAGAAACCGACGACTTCGACTGGAGTTTTACAAGAAGATCCGTTAGCACCATATTTGTTTATACTTTATCTAGACAACGTTCTCCGAACGTTAATAGATCTACTAAAAGAAATGGTTTCACATTAAAAAAAAAAGCAAGAAGCAAACGATATCCAGCAGAAACTATGACAGGTGCAGACTACGCAGACAACCTAGTGCTTCTTGCAAATACACTTGCTCAAACAGAATCCCCAGTGGATTGCGCGAGACATTGGCCTCTTTGTGAATACAAATATAACAGTTTACATGCATTTAAACAAGAAAGAGTTATCTCCACTTTACGTGACAAATCTCTAAAATTAGAAAACCATTTCATATACCTCGACAGCAATATCTCATATACTAAAAGTGATGCCAACATACGCATAGCGAAGACGTGGAATGGTATTGATACGTTATCGATCATATAAAAATCTGATTCATCCGATAAAATGAAACAAGATTTCTTTCAAACTCTAGCTTTGCACATAAAATATATGGATGCACCAGGTGGACGCTAACAAAATGCAGAGAGAAAAAGCTAGATCGGAGATACACAAGAATACTACGTGCATTCTCGAACAAATCCTGGAATCAGGACCCCACAAAACAACAGCTGTGTGGCCACTGGCCTCCCATCTCACTGACCATCCGAGTAAGATGAGCAAGACATGTGGATTAGTACTGGAGATGCAAGGACTAACTTATAAGCGTCGTTTTCTTATGGGCTCCAATATATGGGCACACAAATGATGGCTGACTAACAAAGAAATACATCAGCTGTTTGGACACTAAATGCAGTCTTGAGGATCGACCAGGAGAGATGGATGATGGGGGTGAAGGCGAGAGAGTCAGGGAAATCTGTGTTGTCAGTGGGTCAGTCAAGATGATGATGAAATGTTTACATTTTGTCAACAGGTTCGCTTAGTGTAACAGTTATCATCGTTGGAAATGGAATCGCCGAGCAGAGTTCAAAACCTGGACGAGGCTGTTAGATTTTCACTTTATACAAATACCCTTTGGAAAGACATGAACCCCTCTCTTCTCTCCCAACCCAAGCTATGAGTAAATAGTAGGGTAGACTTGGGTATTTAGCTTTGGTGAGGCAGCCCGTCAAGGAGAAAGAAAACCCTGATTTTAAACCAGCAGTACTTCGCTTGGAAATGGACCTTATGCTGTATTCTGTACTTTATGGAAGGGCTGCGTAAATACATACTTAAATCATGTATCTAATTATTTTGTTTGGCCTATCTTTTTTATGGATTTAACTCCCATAATTTAATTTTGAAAAATCGTGTAGACAAAAATAAATTCCTCTATGAAAGAATAAATCCTGAAAATAAACTAATGCAATAAGTAATTGATATAGAGATTTTCAAATTCGATGTGGGGGGTGTCCCTTTTTTTTTTTTAATCGGGCAAAAATTATTTATGCAAATTTTGAGCGCACAACTTTCCAAAACCAATTTTTAATTTTCATGGTGTGTAAAAATAAGTTGACCGACCGTAGTCGAGAGTGATCCGAAGCCTCCCTTTCAAATAGCTACTACACAGAGATGTTAGGGGAGGGTGCTACTCTTTTCACTGGATTGTTTCATTTACCATTGATCCGTACCTTATAATGATAAGTGATAAGCAAAGAGGCATTAAGTACCATTTTTTTTTTTTAGTCTTTGGTGTGACTCGACCTGGGATTGAATCCCAGTCTCCCAGACCACTAGCGAACATTCTACCAACTATACCAGTGGTATGTCATAATTTTCTCTCATCTTTCTATTAACTAATTACATAAAGATTTTGATGGTAAAACAGACTTTTTTTGCGAATTTAAAACTTTTTTTTAAATTAGTATTATTATCAATAGTAGTATTAGTAGTCGTCGTCGAAGTTGGATTTTTATTAAATGTTCGTGTGCATAGATATCTTCGAAAAAAATACAATGCTGGTCATATACTTTAAATCATTGAATCCTTGCATTTCTAATATATATTATACAGACAAAATGAATCTTTACTATTTAATGAAACATGTTATATATATATATATATATATATATATATATATATATATATATATATAAAGCATGTTTGATTAAATAGTAAAGACACATTTTGTCTGTATAATTCAATTAAGATCCTTTAGTGTTTCCTGATAAGTGTCTTGGTTTCAGGTTGGAACTGGTGGATGAAGTTACCAAAATTGTCCCAAGTGTTTTCGGACCCTTCATAGGCCATCATCAGGAGTTACTGTTGTATATTGACCTCCGACCCGGCCAAGCTGTCAAAAGAAGAAATGCACCTGTATAAATAACAGGTGCACCCAGTCGAAGATATCAGATCAGGGGCGACCTTGACTGTCGAGGAGTTGAATTGAGTGCGAAATTGTGACGCTCGCAGGAAGTAGGTGGACGTCAAATTGTTATATAAACCCGGCGACAGGAAGTTCAGGTCAGTTGGAGAGAAGATGCTGGAATGAAGACCATGTCCCAGAGAGGCTGGGCCCCCAAGCCCCCGGTTGAGCTGCCCAGGAGAACGGGAAAGAAACACTGTTATGGCCATAAGAGTTGGGGTCAATATGTTGCTGTTCTGTTCAGTCTCCAACTCACCTCTCGCACAGTAAAACCTTTAGTAACCCTTTCGAACCCTTTCAAATAAAGTGAGAGGTATATTTTTCTAAAGAACTGTGTCCGCTCGTCTTTATTATGTCGTTATGTTTCTGCATGCAGATGTGCATGTATAATTGGTCATGGCTATACAACATCACTTGCATGTGGAAAGAGTGTCGTTTCTTAAAATGAGTTTTGAAAGTTTTTTTGTAACATAACAAAAATATGCAAACGCGTTCATCAAGCAATTCCGACCTGAAACCAAGACACTTATTAGGAAACTCGAAAGGATCTTAATTAAATTATACAGACAAAATGTGTCTTTACTATTTAATCACACATGCTTAAATGAACGACTGCAGCCTAACTACACACACACACACACACACACACACATATATATAGTAGCCACAGTAGCCTATTTTCACCTTTTGCTGTTTCCTTCGTCGTTTTTTTTTTGTTTTTGTTTTTTTTTTTTTTTTGTTTTTTTTTGCGGAGGAGGAGGCTTTTTTTTTTCATAAGTCAGGCATTTTGTTCAGTTTCATTTGTCGGCATTGTTAACACTCGAAGATTACTAAGTTTTGGGATTTTTTTAATTGCATAATTCAAATTTTAGTAGTTTTTTTAACCATTTTTATATAAATGGTTTCTTAGCTATTTGTAATCATTCACTATTTATCCCTTCGTAATGACTCGACCGGAAAGAGAGTGAGTGAACAAATGAATTAGATTAAATAATCGTCAGATTCTCTGTATATCTCCAAGAAACTTGCTTATGTAATTTATTGTGTGATGTTAAGAAACGGGTACAGCGATCCGAGTTCAAATCCTGAATGAATCTGTTTCCATTTCACATAGTGCTAATACCCTTGGGAAAGTAATGAATTCGGTTATTCTCCTCCCAGCTATGGGTAAATAGTAGGGCAGACTGATCTCTTTAACCTAAGTACGGCAATCGATCTAGGAAAAGAAAACCTGAAACGAAAACGAAAAACTGTGTAGCAATTACAGGTCCACGAATGTCACAAATCATTTTCATATCAAACGCACCGCGTGCACTGGTCCTAATCAGGATCGTAATTTGACCGTATCTGATAAGAATTCGAAGGTATTAGCAAGATGGATCGGCCATTGCCACAAATGACAGTTTAAAATGTGCAATATATATTTCCGTCACACGTTGTAGAAGAATGAATGTGAGCTTCAGATACCAACCAGAAGGAAATGGTTAATAGCATGAAATTTTTGTTAGCCATGGTGACGAAGCTCAGTCCTAAATTCCCATATATATATATATATATATAATTTTTTTATACCTCTGGTGGTTCGGAAAAACCCAGATGATACAATTTCTAAAAAAATATATTGCACAAACTGATATCTGGGTGAGAAATTCCATAAAAAAGACTAAAAACGTTTGTACTACTTGAAAATAATCAAGCAGCACCGCAATGTCTAGGCAAAAGATAAAACACCGACAGTCACCTAAGCTGATATGTAAAAGTGTAAGAGCCAGAACCTATCTACCTACGATTCACCTAGGTTGATAGGTTCTTGCTCTTTAGGTATTTTCTCTCTCTCTCTCTCTCTCTCTCTCTCTCTCTCTCTCTCTCTCTTTTATATATATATATATATATATATATATATATATATGCGTGTGTGTAAAAAGGTTTTTATATAAAAACGGCTTATACCTGTATTGGTTATGTTCTACAGTTGGAATATCTTCTGTGAGTATAACTGAGGTTATGGTTATAGCATCTATTTTTCTAAATCAGTTCAGCGGCACTGATCTTCTTTTTTTTTTGCCAGGTTCTTCCTTAATGGTGGTCTAATATATTACATTGTTAATTAAACAATTACCTTTCAAAGGGCATCTAGCTTTCTCCCTGTAGTTGCATCTGTAATTCTGGTTATTATGCTTTTTATTTATTATCTTGTTGATCCTCACATGAAGTAATATTCGACACATGTCGAATAATAACTCACCTGAGGATCGACAACGGATAGCACAGTCGTGAAGTTTATCCTGTTTTTATCATTATCCTATTTTATACTTAAAAGATATTGGGATATTGTTCTGCATTTTTTTGCATAGATCAAATTAAAAGTAAAGATTTTACTGATCAAAAATGCTTTTAGCATTAAATCTGTATATATATATATATACATATATATATATATATATAGTCATCAACAGACAGACTGTTTCGTTGTATCACAACTCTTCACTGTGTCTAGATACGTTGGACGCTTCAAAATGGGATCGAAACCCGCCTAACTTTACGCTAGGCCGATAACTTACCGCTCAGTCATTTTGACGACCTACGTCAGCTGAAGAGTTTAACGCATTTTGCATCAACTTTCGTTTGTTTATATTTTACGCTATCGAATACCAGAGAGCTCATTTTGTTAGAAGAGCTTTGCATTACACGGGTGGCGGCCTTTACTTCCTTCGCAGGAGTGCTCAAACCCTGGGAAGAGAATGTATATATTGTCATCCACGGATAGACTATTTCGTTTTATCATATATAAATAAGTGACTATAATTCAGCAAATATCTGTACGTTATGGCGAAATTTTCATAAAACCAATACGCTTAAAAACCGTTATTTCGAGGAATAAAGCAATTTCCAGTCTAATTTACAACTAAACGATAATTTTACGGAGTCTACATTCGCACTGAACATTTTATTCTAATCCTCCAAAAGTCTTGATATAACAGAAGTAGCTATTAAATGCTTCACTCCTTCCTAAATAGAATTATCAATAAACATCATGGACTTCTATAAGAATGGTAGTCCTATGAAGTTAAGGGTGGTCTGTAAGAAACTAAAAGTTCCTCCTACAATAATTGTCTGGATTCATTTCATCGTTTACTCTTGTATTCATTCATATAAAAGTATTATTTAATGTAACCACTGATGTCACAAGTAATATTCATGCAAAAAAATACGTTAAAAGGTTTAATTCACTCCGATGATTATATATACCGACTATGATTGCTTCTTTTTTTTTTTTTAATGGTTCCATGACTTCATTTGTTCGTGGGGGCACCGCCCATGTATTGTATTTTGGGGAGGAGTCCACCCCCACCAAAAATCTATAACTTGTTGAGCTTCCCTTTTTCTAGACTAGTTGCCATACTAAAGTTAAAGAGGACAGTGTCTAATTATTTACCCATAGCTAGGGGGGGGATTGTTTGGATGCATAACTTTCCAAAGAGTATCAGTGCAATTTGAAACACAAATAGCCTTTGTCAAGATTAGAACTCTTATCGCTGATACCACTTTCTCCGACGACAACCGTGCACCTCTAAAAAAAACTATGATACACTTAACGTGGTGTAATTGTTATCGTCGTAGGAAATGAACACGGCGATACGAGTTCAAATCCTGGACGAAAGTCATTGCATTTCACATAGCACTAATACCCTCGGGAGAGGTATGAATCCAATTATTCTCCCTCCAGCTATGGGTAAATAGTAGGATAGACTAGTTCTTCAGCCTTGGTTAGGCAACTAGTCTAGGAGAAGGAAAACTCTGAATTCAAACCTGTTAAACTCCGCTTAAAAATTGACCTTGTGTCATATCCTGCCCGAGCGGAGGGGTTGGTAAATAGGATGAGGATACACTTAACATTTCTTTATTGATGAGAATGTTCAGCATTTCTTACATGAATTAATTGTAAAGGAGTAAATGCCAATAGTTGCATCGTTAATAAAAACAGTTGGCCTGAAACTGAAAAAAAAAAGACTAAGCTTCCGCTGAAATTTTTTCAAACTCTAAAATTTAAATCTAACAGAAAATACATTGTTAAAATACGATGTAAAATCATGTTAACAATTCATTGTTGGAATCTTGTACACTGATTTCACGGAAATTCTATTCTTGTTCCGTGTAATGACAAACCGTCTACTCAGTTAATTAAAACCTTACATGATTGAATTAACGTTTCGTTGCTGGAAATTTATAAAAACAGTAAATGACGATACGAAGAGGTCATATCTTGATCTGGAATTCCTACGATGTAATTGAAAATCAAGTCTGATGTCTGGGTTAGTTGTAATGAAGCTTTGGCCCCGAGACATACTTGACTTCAGAATTATCTGATGAAGACTATTGCTTTGTTTTTGCTGCGAGTATATAGTTATGTGTGTGAGCCACATCCTCAGGCGTATCGATACTTGCTCACCTGAAGATCAGCAACGTGCGACTCTGAGTCGTGGGTTTTTATCCTAGTTTTATTCGATTTGGTCGTTAAAAATATTGTGATATTTGTCAACATTTTTTAGCATAAAGCTCTGTAAGGATTTTACCGATTTAAAAGGGTTTTAGAGTTAAATTTCATATATATAATATATATATATATACACACACACACTGGCCCAGTCGGCTGGGGCTATAGAATCCATCGATGGCACCTCTGCTGAGGGGTAAGACCCCCTTCCAACGAGTGTCCTGGATATGACACTAAACAATCTGATGGTAAGGTTCCAGTAATCCTGGAACTTTGGGGAATGCGGATCACCCCTTCATTGCCATCGCTCCCAGGTCAACTCTGACCCTGAGTGGTAGCACCTGATAGGGTCCTATATATGGGTCAACTAGAAGTAAACTGCGTACTTATGCGAAACTGAATTACTTGAAATGGCACTGTTTTTTGACATTGAAACTGTTCTTACGCTAAACTAAATTGTTTGACTAAACTGAATAACTTGAAATAGAAATGTTTTGGACAAACAGTGTTCTTATGCCAAACTAAATTATTTGAAATAGAATTGTTTATTTGAATTAAATTTGACTTTGCTTTAAATAACCAACAAAGGTTGATATGCCATAAACCCAATCAGATACACAGAACATCTGAAGGAAGTTGATTGGAGGAAGTGCTTGCTAAATACAAGAAGCTAGTTGAACAGAGGTGTCGGGAGTTTGATCAATTGGTTGTACTCATGGCAGATCAACTCTTGTGTATTATTTCATGCCAAATCTTGTTTATACATATTTATGATTTGTAAACTAATAGTTTGTAGGTAACCTTTTATTTTAAAACTAGCCAGAGCTCATATGTTTGCATACAGTTAAATGGTTTCAAGTAGTATTGTACAGCAGTGATAATTCTGTTTAATTCTAACCTTTTATCTGCACACAGTAAAAAGGTTAAGTATTTCTCGTAATTATAATTCTAAATAGTTTCTATTATTGCAATTAAACACGAATAATTGTATTTAATATCAATAATAATCCCAAATTTAAAAAATCTGGAACAGTTCTATTTGACCCATAAATAGGATATTAACAGTTACTTCCACACCGGGTCATGGTGGATCATAACAACAATATAGGGGTACTCCACATTCCCCAAAGCTCCAAGACTGGAGCCTCGCCATTATAGTGCCATGCCTTTGAAGTTCTCGACCTAACCAAAGACTATAAAGCATGTGTGCATTCTTACTCAAGTATCTTTAACCGTTCCTTTTTTAATACGGTCATTCCCATTCTGGTTGGGTTGAGAACTTTTCACCATTCGCTGCAACGAATATGTATATGTGTGTGAGAAACATTTTGACATGGGAAAAATAAAAACAAGCCAGATAGGAAGGTTTTCTTGTGTTATTTAATCAATTCGACCTAGGCGGTTGTGTTTACCGCGCATGCACAATGGATCCAGAGAAACTGAATCTTTATTGTAAACATTAATTCCAGGAACGACTTGACCCATAAATCTCTTGTTCATCTCAAGATCAACCAAACACACATACTCTAATCCACAGTTACTAACTGTTGCAGTTGCTCACACAAAAACATGCAGACGTAATTAGGCAGCAAAAATACAGGTCTATTAAAGATTCTTAAAATAAACAATTTATTTTTAGGTCTTCTGCTGAAGAGTAAGAACCCCCTCCGCATAAAGGTGCCCAGGGTATGACATTATATTGCATCTTTAGAGTGTGAAATGTCCCTTCATTGCCATTACTCCCATATCCACTCAGACCCAAAGTGGTAGTACCTGTCCGATCTATGATTCAAAAAGATCTATTTAAAAATTATTGCATAAGAATGTATTATATAACTAAATTATTTATATTAAGAATATTTATTTAAAGCTATAATTGGTTACAGTTCCGGACATTGGTATAATGGTTAATGTTCGCCAATGGCCCGGGAGATCTAGGTTCAATCCCAGGTCGAGTCATACCAAAGACTCAAAAAATGGTACTTGATGCTACTTTGCTTAACACTCAGCATTATAAGGTAAGGGTCAAGGGTAAAGTGGAGCAATCCAGATAAAGGAGTAGCGCCCTCCCCTACACCTTAGTGTAGTAGCTATCGAAAAGAGAGCCTTCGGGTCACTCTCGACTACGGTCGCTAACTTTACTTATAATTGGTTACTAATGAATATTATTTTAATTTAAAAGTATATCAACCATTGTTGGTCATTTAATGCCAAATCCTGTTTTTACATATATATTAAATATATGATTTGTAAACACATTTTGTCAATACACACAATTGAATGATCAAACAGTTCTATTTCTTACGATTCAATTTAACAGGAATTGACAAAGTTGAATGGTTTCAGGTATTGCAATGGATCACCAACAGTTCAATTAAACATCAGCAATTTGTTTACCAACAGTTAAATGATCAAACAGTTTTATTTCTAACAATTCAATTTAGCATAAGTCATTTGTCTGCACTCAGTTGAAATGTCAAACAGTTCTATTGGGCCCGTTGATAGGACCATATCAGGTGCTTCCTCTCCTGGCCAGTGGACCTGGGAGTGATGGTAATGAAGAGGTATTCGCCTTCTCAAAAGCTCCAGTATTACTGGAACCTCTCCATCAGATTGTTTAGTTTCATATCCACGGCACTCATTGTGGGAGTCTTACCCCTCGGCAGAGATGCAGTCGGTGTATTCATCAGCCCCTGCCGACTGGGTCATGAATATTATTAATAGTAGTGGTAGTTATTTGAAACAAGGGTTATTGTTGTTGTAATTTGGTTCTTGAATTTTAAGAAAGCGGAAGTACCAGTTCCGCCATTAGGCAAGGAAAACGGACGTACCGATTCCGTTGTTATTGTTTGTTAATAAAAAAAAGTGCTCTCTCTCTCTCTCTCTCGTCGAATTTATTACAGTTGCCTTCTCGAGCTAAAGTAATAATTATTAACTTGAGATTATCAAGTTGCGCTGGCAGCACGGAATGTCCTGACTTTCTCGCACCATCAATCCCGATCATCGATCCCTCAACACAGAGATAATGTAAGTTTTTGCTGGTTAACCATATACAGGAGTCCATAAAAGAACATCACTTATGAGTTCGTACTTGTTTCTCCAGCACTGCTCAGCATAACTTGAATAGTTTGTGAGATGGTAGGTATGTGGCGATACACCTGCTGTTTGTGGAGTTTTGCTTTCAAGGATCATATTCATATGTTGACAGCATTCGCGTGTAGTTTCCATCTAGCATTTTCTCTATGCGTTTGGTAAGTATCCATATGGTACATCCATATAGTAGTATGGATACAGCTACCGCTTGAAAAAAATCCTGTTTTATCTTATTAGATTTCTACATAATCGATAACCGGTACATGGAATTTCCCGCATTCGCTATGCTTACGTTGACATCCTTTTCGGTTGATGGGATGTTGGGACCCAGGTATATGAAGTGGTCAATTCTAATTCTAGAGGCTTAATCCTTAAAGTGGAGATGGCTTCTTTTTTGTTTCAAACATATGAACTCTGTTTTATTTGCATTTACGTAAAGGCTAAAATCTCCCGTTGCTAACTCTCGACTATCAACTAGTGATTCTGTTAGGGCTGGTGTATTTGCAAGAAGTACAAGGTCGTCAGCGTAGTCAGCACCTGTCATAGTTTCTGCTGGATATCGTTTGCTTCTTGCCTTTTTGAAATGTGAAACCATTTCTTATAGCAGATCTATTAACGTTCGGTGAACGTTGTCTAGATAGAGTATAAACAAATATGGTGCTAACGGATCTTCTTGTAAAACTCCAGCGTCAATGTCGAAGTCGTCGGTGTCTCTATCAGGTGAGCGAATCATTGCTTTCCGTTTTTTTGTAAAGTATCATTATGGCGGTTAGAGTTCCTTTGGGGAGACCATATGCAAGAAGTATTTGCATTATCTTTCCTCTGTGTTTGCAATCTATTGCTTTGGAGAAATCTACAAACTGTAGTGTTGCCTCAAGATTCTTTGCTCGTACTTCTTCTATGATTCGACGGATAACATTTGTGAGAGTGTGGAGCGATTCCTCTGAAAGCCGTTCTGTCGTTTTTCTTGGTTTTTTCTCAATTTCGGGTCGAATACGATTGAGAAGCAGGGCATTATAAGCCTTGGCATCTAGAGCAGTAAGATTTATTGTTTTCTTTATAAACTGCGTTCCATAACCGGAGAAGCATGTCATCAAATTTCTTGTATTTCTAACTTCAAAGAGTATTTCGTCAATGTCTGCAGTCTTTTGGGGGGGGGAGGGGGCCAATACTACCTTCGTAGACTGTCCTAGTTTGACGTCTAGTTGGTCATTAATAACTTTTTGGATAGGCTTGTCAGTGATTTCGGAGGGTGGGGTTCTGAGTAAATTATTGAAATATTATTTCCACTTCAGAAGTCTTTCTTCTTGGCAGGCAGCTTTTAGTTTTACCTTTTGAATATAGTCTAATAGCTCTTTTTGGTATGTATTTGTTAGTTCTTTCCTAAGTTTCTGAGCATTAGCATTTGTTGGGTTTCTTTTATCTAAACAGCGTAGTTAAAAAAATAGTTAAATTAGTACAATTATCATTTAAGGTATCGATCACTCAATGAAGAGCATTGATGTTTGAGGCGGTATTGGCTGAGTAAAAATACGGAATAACACTGGGCAAAAAGATGAAAAACCTTCTAAGTTTATGTTCAGAGATTTTATTTTATTTATTTATTTATTTTTCTTTGAGTTTTGTGTGTATATTTATATATATATGTTTAAAAAGTTTGCCTTATTATTGAAGTAAAATCTAATCTTTAAAAAGAGCCAAAATCTTTCTGAATTTATGTTCGTAGATTTTTTTTTTTTCGAATACTTAGCCTTGGCAAAGTAACAATGAATATAATGTATCGCCTTGTAAGACTCCAACGACAATGTTGAAGAAGAAGGTGTCTCTTTCAGGTGAGCGAAACATTGGTTTTGTGTTTTTGTAAAGCATCGTCATAGCGATAATAGTTTTGTGTGTATGTCTGTTAAAAAACTTTGCTTTAATATCAAAGTAAAATTTAGTCTTTAAAACCTGGAAATTTGATAATTAGTAACTCACAATGAGTAAACTGTAAAATTTTAATTTATTGAAATTTGTGAGATTTTGAATTGACTTAAAAGGTAAAATTTAAATGAAAAATGAGATATGGGACTTTAAAGTAAAAATTTATATAATTTAAACTTCGTAAGTATATACCAAATTTTTCATTCCCTTACACGATGCCTAGTTTGAAGAAAAGAAATAAAGATACCTTAAAGAATGATGGTATTTAGAAATAGCAGAAATTCTACTAGAATAAAAATATTTCATTCGCATCACAAACTCCGAAAAACTTTAACCAGCAGAGTTTTTTGTCCATGCGTAATGATAGAATAATATAATACCACATCTAATAGATCAAGTTACGATGGGATATTTGGACTTTAATCTTAAGGAAAACTTTTTTCTTTATTTGTTTTTTAATACACTCACACATCCATAACCACTCAAATATCATTCCCGGCTTGTCACAAGAAAAATGTCTCTGGGAAGATAGTAATTTGCAAGACACACACGCATATAACATGAATAAAACCCTTTGATTACCTGAAATTCTTAGTATTCTGAAGTAATTTTTATAATTAGATTGTAATACTTGATAACATATTACTGTCTGCCAGTTATTAAGAATAGATACTTAAAGATAAAGTTGGTGACTGTAGTTGAGGGTGACCCGAAGACTCCTTTTTCAATAGCTACTACACCGAGGTGTAAGGGAGGGCGCTACTCCATTCTCTGGATTGCTCTACTTTACCCTTGATCCTTACCTTATAATGCTGAGTGTTAAGCAAGGCGGCATCAAGTACCATTTTTTGAGTCTTTGGTTTGACTCGAGCTGGGATTGAACCCCGGTCTCCCGGACCATTGGTGAACATTCTACACATTAGGTCAAAATGTTTACAAAGTGTTACTTCAAGTCCTTTAGACCATATAATTGTGAGCAAATTACTTGTATTAGATAGGAATACTTGAAAACTCTACAGTAGCCCAGTTGGCTGAAGCTGTAGAATACACCAACTGCCTCTCTGCCGACTGACCCCACAACAAATGTCCTGGATACGACACTAAGCAATCTGATGATGATACTACTGCTGGGAAATATGGAGAACCTCATCACTGCCATTATTCCTTGGTCCACTCTGACCCGGAGTGGTAGTACATTTTAGAGACCTATCTATGAGTCAAATACAATTACGTAATCATTTACTGTTATTGAAACTATTTAACTATGTACAAACAAATGATAAGAGTTAAATTGAACCATTCATATTACATAGCAATGCTTGGAACATATTAACTGTGTGCAAATGAATACTGTTGAAAAGAACTGCTTACATTAAATAACAATACTTGAAACCATTTACCAGTATGTAAAGTAAAGTAAGTAACCGGACATTGGCATAATGGTTAGAGTGTTCGCCAATGGTCCGGGAGACACGGGTTCTATCCCAGGTCGAGTCATACCAAAGACTCAAAAAATGGTACTTGATACTACCTTGCTTAACACTCAGCATTATACGCTAAGGATAAAGTGGAGCAATCCAAGGAAAGGAGTAGCACCCTCCCCTGCACCTTGGTGTAGTAGCTATCGAAAAGGGAGCCTTCGGGTTACCCTCGACTACGGTCGCAAACTTTACTTTTACTTACCTGTATGTAAATAAAACAATTAGTATCAGATAACAATACTTAAAACAATTTAACTGTATGCAAACAAATGAGATCTGACAAGTTTTTAAATAGTTGCCTACAAATAATTCGTTAAAAATCATACATTTAATATATATGTGTAAACACGATTTTGCATTAAATAACCAACAAGGGTTGATATACTGTAAAGGAACGAACCAACCATCATGAAACTGTATAACATTCTACGTACAGTTATGATTATAATCAAACATTTAAGAATTTATGGAATTTCTGCATAGAATTACTCATTATGTACTGATATTCTGTTCAATAAACTAGACATAACTTGTTAATCTTGTATTTGTTATTATTGGTCTTCTGTAATCTGAATATTAATTATCAACAATATTCAGATCATTGCAGTCAATATAGTAAAATGTAACACACGTAATAATAATACGATCAGTTTTTTTGGTTTGTGTCCCTTGGTTTTATTACTAATGAAGAGCCAATAAAATACTTATTAGTTCTCGGAAAGTCGTAGATAGTATAAATAATATAAATAATTGAATGAAGTATTATACTTGAAGGCAAGAAACTGTCAGATTGCCAACGGATACTTGTTATAATAGTCTATGAGATTGAAATGAAGAACGGCTTCTGGTTCATCAAGAACACGTTGATAGATTTAGTCAAATCGAAATAAGGAAATCCGATTTGTGGCGACTTAAAACTTTACAAATCTTTTATATACATAAAAAGTTGTCTGTCTGCTTTTCACACTTTCTCTCCCACCTCAGACCCCAAGTCCTATATCAATTATGAGTCACCATATTTGAAAAATTCTTCTAGCCCAAATGATTTAGGACTGTTAGAGGTAACTGGTGTTGCACGGGTACCAAATATGTCCGAAAAGATTTTGTTCCGTTAGTTTTTTCTTTTTGTTTTGCTGTTGTTGTTTTTTGTTTTGTTTTTCGTCGGGGAAGGGGACCATGAAATGATTAATATCCAATTTCATGCAGTTCTTTTTGTATATAATTATATTTTGAAATATATATATACATCTCTAAAGGTGCTTTTGGCTTAACAAAGAAATATATGTATTTACCCAACCCCTCCTCCATTGGCAGGATTAACACAAGTAATAAGAGGAATATATGTGGTTTGAATTCAGAGTTTTTCTTCTTCTACACTGGTTTTCTAAGCAAAGCTGGGGAACCTAGACTGTCCTATTTTCGCATATCTGGGAGGGGGAAGAGGTGAATTCATGCCTTTGCCGGAAAACGTGAAATGCAAATATCCAGGATTTGAAATCTGGTCACCGATTCCATTTCCTACGACAATAATCATTACAATGAGCAGCCCCCCCCCACCTGCCAATAGCCGGCAATATCAAGTAAAGTTGGCTTCCGTAATCGAGAGTGACCCTAAGGCTCCCTTTTCAATAAGTACACCAAGGTGTAGGGGGTTGACGATACTCCATTCCCTGGATTGCTCCACTTTACCCTTGATTCTCTCCTTAAAGTGCAGAGCGCTAAGGAAGGCAGCCACAAGTACCATTTTTGAGTCTTCGGTATGACTCGACCTGAGATTGAACCCCAGTCTCCCGGGCCATTAGCGAACACTCTACTCATTAGGCCAATGATCCAGTACTATTAAACTACATGAGAAAAAATATATTTCCCACAAAAATTCAGACTTTTAAAAATATTTTAATATTTTTTATCATTATTCTACTCGGTGAATTCTAAAACTCTACCTTTTGAATAAAACAGTTAAGGAAAAATGTAAATTTAACGAAACCTTCGACAGAGTAGATATTTTAATTTTTGTTTAATCTTAGAACTATTTTTTATTCAAAATGTACAAAATATCGATGAAAAAAATTTAGTCAAAGATCATATTTTGATTTTTAATGTTTATGACACATCCTTTAAAATATAAGTCAAACAAAAATAGATACATAAAATTTAGACGCTATATTTTTTTTTCATCCAGTTACAAGACAGAAACGCATATTAACAACTCAACTTGGACTTCCTGTTAATTACATCACACCGATGTCTTCGTCTTGTTTTTATCATCAGATGAAGAGCAAAATTTTCCTCGAAATATTACGAGAAAACACACTTATTTTTAAATGTTTCTATTCCAGCGGCCTTAAATATAAGTACATGATTTTTTTTTCAGCGATTTCTTAAATTTATAAGCGTTATTTCATTTTATATGCAATGTCATATTTAATACATTTATATAAGAAGCATACGTGGAGCACATACTTCTATATATATATATATATACACATTTATATTTATTTTCTTACATACGTGTTATAATATGTATATTTTTCCAGCTTGTTGCTTCCGTCAGAAAGCATATATGGCACAAGGCTTTGTTAATGGAGTTCTCGATGAGACTTGAACTCACTCTTGTTCGCAGTTTGAATGTTTTCCGTTAGTTATAGGTTTTATATAGAGATCATCCTCTCTTTTTCTTAGAGTGTGTTTACCTTAGTCTGCTTTACCATTCTTTGATATTTGACATGCTGTTGTGTGTGTGTGTGTGTGTGTGTGTGTGTGTGTGTGTGTGTGTGTGTGTGTGTGTGTGTGTGTGTGTGTTGGAGTGGTTTTGAGTTTCCCTAACAGTTATTTTTCTTCTGTGTGTGTGCGTCTTGGAGATTTTTTGTGTATGTGTGGCAGTGTGGTTTTAAATTTACTGGTAATTTTTTTTCTCTATAATAGCTATTGTCTGTGTATATGTATACACATATCTATGTATGTTTGTGTATATGTATATATATATGTGTGTGTGTGAGTGTGTGTTTCCAGCTTGATGGTTTCGTCAGAGAATATGTCTGGCATAAGGTTTAGTTAATGGGTATTCAATGAGATTTTAACTTACTCGTGTTTGTAGTTTGAATGGTTTATAATTACTTATGTTTTTTAGTGTATATATATATATATATATATATATATATATATATATATATATATATATATACATATATATACACTAAGTGTGTGTGTTTATTTCCATTTGTGTATGTATACGATTCATGTTTTATTCAACTTTGGTTTAAATTTATCTATAAAATTCCTTTCCTTTATTTGAAGTAGCGTATTGTCGTTGACTTGATAAATCGGCATTATTTTAAATTTACCTCGACTACAATGGCATAGGTGTTTCGAAACATTTTATTTTCTCTTTTCTTCTATTTTGATATTACTCTTGTGTAGTGATGCCCTTGTATTAAGTGCCTGTGTTTGACTCTATGTATATTTCTTTGCATTCGCTACATTCAATTATGTAGACAACGTTTTTTGAGTTGCAGCTTAAGTTTTTATTTAATTTAAATTTGATTTCCGGGTTTTTAAAGGTATAGGATTTACCTTCTATGATTATATCGCATATTTTGCATCGTTTATTATTGCATTTGGTAAGTCCTTGTGTTGTGTTTTCTCCGAATGTAGAAGAGATGAGTATTCTTTTTAGATTTTTGGGTTGTCTCTGAATTTTAATTATTTTTTATTTTCAATTTCTATATTTTTCATTATTTCTGTAAAGAGTTCTGGATTATTTTTGTTGTAGGTTGTGACGTATGGTAGAGGTTTCCCAATGTTGTGTTTTTTCGGGTTCCTAAATTCTCTTTGGGGTATTTTTTTCTTCTAATTCCAACCCTTTATTTATTAATGTTGTTGGATATTCTCTCTGGTGTAGGATTGAGTGTAATTCTTTAAGGCGTATTTTCTTAGGTTTTTATCAGTGATTATTTTGTATACTCTACGTGCTAGCGTGTAAGGGATGGATTTTATACAGTTTTTTGTGGGGGTGGCTTTTGAAGTGGAGGTATTGTTGGGTGTCTGTTGGTTTGTGGTAGATATCTGTGATTCGCTATTTACGTTTTTTATAAGGATATCTAAAAATGGTAATTCTTTTAAGCTGTGTTCCATAGTAAATTTCATTTAAGATGTGTAATTCATTGATATCTCCCCATGTGCATTTTCAGAATATGAAGCAATCATCCAAATATCTTTTACAAGATTTCGTAAATGTTTCTTTTATGTCGTTGCCCTATTTTTTTACCAATTATTTCATATGGATTTTCTTCTAAATATGCTAGGGTAGGGTAGCCTATGTTGGCGCCATTTTAGTTCCCATAGCTGTTCCTAGTGTCTGGATATAGTTAATGTTATTGAATTGGAAGGAGTTATTATCAAGAATTATTTCTATACCCTCTAGGATAAATTGGTTGTAATGTGTCTGGGTACTTATCTGTCCAAAATGAGATGGCTTGTTTTCCTAATTCATGGGGGATATTTCTATATAGGTTTGTGACGTCAAATATTGCTATGAGTGTGTTGGGATCAATTTTTTTTCTAGTATGGAGTTATCCTACGTTGTCCTTAATATAGCTTTTTGTTTTATTTAAGAAAGGTTTTAATAAGATGTCTTTTATTTTGCTAAGTCTGCAAGTCAGGCACGACGGGCCTGCTACAATGGGTCTAAATTTGAGGTCACTGAGGTTTTGGATCTCTATATATTCGGATTTTTGTGTTTCTACGGCGTTTTCTATTTGTTTGGACTTGTCAATTTTTGGTAGTCCGTAGAAGTTACTGGTTATGGAGATATAGTTTAAGTCTTTTTCTTTTTTGGTTAGTGATTTGCTGTATATTTTTCAGATTTTTGTGATTTTTTATATTCTATAATTGTCTATGTTTGTATCTATTAGTTTGTAGTTGGTTTTATCTTCCAATATTTCTTGGATTTTGGTTTTATAGCACGCTTTATCTAAGATGACTACGGCACTTCCCTTTTCTGCTTCTTTTATAATTATGTTTTCATTTTCCTGTAAATTTTTTAAGGCTTGTTTTAGTTTTTGTGAAAGGTTATTTTTTTGTTGTTTTTTCTTTTAGGTTGATATTCCATAATATTTTTACGAATGTGTTTAGTTCACTATTGTTTTTGTATGGAAAGAATTTGGTCTTATTTTTTACTAGGGAGTTATCTGTATTTGTTTTATTTTTGAATAATTCTGTTTTTTTTTAATTTCCATTCAAATTCTTTGAGATCTTTTTTTAAGTTCTCCTATGCTGCTTCTTGGGGTGGGGCAAAATTTAAGATCTAGTTTGAGTAGGTTTATTTGGTCTCTATTCAACTTGTGTGTAGATAAGTTTATAACTTTCGGTTTAATGATACTTTTGTTTTTTATATTGGTTTTTTCCTCCCGTAGTTTTTTTTTTAATGTTTTTTGTTTGTATTTCTTAAAAAATAGTAATTTTTTGTTTGTATTTTCTAAATAAAGATTTTTATGTTGTCGTTTTTTGGGTGGTTTTTATTGTATATGAATTGGTTTGTTTTGTTTTTTCTGGAGTCGTATGTGTAGTAGTTTAGCCATTTTTGTTGCATGTAGGTGTCGTGTGCGTTGTAGTTCGACTTATTTGTTGTGGGTAGGAGTTGTATGCGTGGTAGTTTGGCCAATTCTGTTATTTGTAATAGTTTATTGGGCAATTCTTTTTATCGTATTTTTCATTTGGCAAGTGCTTGTTTTCCAGGGGTGGGGGTGCTTGTTCTTGGATGTTTAGGCCAATTTGTATGTATCTGGTATTTCGGAGCATTTCTCTTTTATATATTGTTGTTGGTGTATAATGTTTTTGGTTTGTTGTTTGTTTATGTTCTTTTTTTTTTTGTTTTTATTTTCTTTGCGTTCGTTTTCTTTTTCTTTTTCTTTTTCCTTCTCTTTTTGGGATAGGTTTTTTAGCCATGTAGTTTTTTTTTTGGTCAAGATTTTTCCTGATTTTTCTTCCTCCTTTTTGCAGTTCTTTTAGTTATGTTTCTATGGGGCAGAGTTCCTTAATTTCTGTAATTAGTTCTTGGTCAATTTCCTGGTTTTTGGTTTTATAATGGGTAGTTTTGTCTTCCAATATTTCTGTCTGTGCTTTTAGTTTCATGAGATTAATGTTGGCTTTGATTTTTTTTTCTACTCTTCTGTTTTCTGTGGTGTTAATTTTTCTTGGAATTTTCTAGGAATGAATATTTGGTCCTTTTTCCTGAATTCCTTGTAGATTTTTGCTGTTTCCTCACTTTTTATAGCATTAAAGAAGGCTATTTTTCGTTGGTTTAATAGGTTTCCCCACACTTTTATATATTTGTTTGTTTGTTTTTTTTTGTTCCGTATGCTTTCTCCTTTGTTTGGGTTTCTCCAATATTCCGTAGGTAGTTGTAATTTTTTTCTAGGTATTCTATTATGGATTTTGTGTTGTTTTCTTCGAGTTTCTTTTGTGGTGGTGTCTGTTGGTTTGCGAAGATGTTGATCTTTGAACGAATTTCTTTTGCTTCTTCTTTAAGATGTTTTTGGTTTTCTTTTATATTTTCTAAGTTTTCGAATACTTCCTTTATCATTTTTCCATTATTTTGTTCATTGGTTTGTTCTCTTATGACACTCTTTCTTTGTAATGGGTATATATAAAAAATGTTTGTTGTAAGTCCAAAGAAAGAATAAAAATATATTTTTAAATAGTTGGGTCTACGAAGAGATTTGTATTTTTTAAAATTTATTTTGTTCTTACATACGTGTTATATATGTGTATGTTTCCAGCTTGTTGCTTTCGTCCGAGAACATATATCGCACAAGGCCTTGTTAATGGGGCACTCAATGAGACTTGAACTCACTCTTGTTCGCAGTTTGAATGTTTTCCGTTAGTTATTGGTTTTATATAGAGGTCGTCCTCTATTTTTCTTTGAGTGTGTTTACCTTAGTCTGTTTTACCCCTCATTGATACAAATCTTTTCGTGGACCTACCTATTTTAAAAGAATATTTTTATTCTTCTTTGGACCTACAACAAACATCTTTTATATATACCCATTAAGAAGAAAGAGTGTCACAAGAGAACAAACATCTTATATGTATAAAAAATGTTTGTTTTATATATATATATATATATATATATATATATATATATATTAGGATTTATAATAAAAATCATTTTTAATCAGTAAAACCTTTTCAGCGCTCTATGCTCGTAAATATTGACCAGTATCACAATATTTTCAATGAAATAAAATAATAATACAAACTGGATAAAATCTCACGTCTCTAGGCGTGAGATGATTTTCAAAACAAGAGGTGCCGAATACAAGTTCACTTGAGAACTGAAAGCGTGAAACTTGTAAAGTTTTATCTTGCTTTTATTATTATCCTATTTTAAACTTGAAAAATAATGTGTGTATATACATATACGTATATATACACTAAAAATACCCGTCTACATTGAGTAAAAGGTCAAGACTTGCATTGCAAGTAATCAAACAATCAATTACAGAAGGTGAAGTGGTGAGTGTTGCTTCCGACTGACAATTTATGTGGAATAGATGATATATAGGTAAATTAAATTTCGCGCTTGTGCTTTGTTTGTTTTACGTTTTGTCTACTGTGCAATAAACCAGAATAAGCTGAGTACTGTCTGTGACGAAAGCAGCATCAAAGAGCAATTCAGACCCCCAGAAATTTAGAAATGACATGCTGTACTACTTACCATTAACGCTGAAATCAATAATACGAATGTTTAAGGGTGTTGGTGTGTTAATTTGTGTACAGTGTAAAACATTCGAAAAGTGATTAATCTAGTGGGGATTACGAAGGTATGGCTGCTTGAAAGCCTCATTAATTGTTCTAATTAGTAAAGAAGTACTGATTTAATTGGTAAGATTCTGGTCATGATTGACGAAGATCCCAGCTAGTCAGTTAAGTCCATATCCAAGAAAATAAGTGTCTAAGTTTCTTATCAGGCAGGTAGAGCATGAAGACATACGGTATTTCTCATACAAGATGAGAAAGGGCCGATTATTATCACAGGCAATGAAGGACAAGAGAAAAGACTGCGTTGAAAGCTTTTCAAAATCTCAAGAATGCTCTTTAACTAAATAGGCTTTATTTTCTACCAGGATCAGATGGTGTACTCAAAGAACAACCAGTGGCTTTCTCCGTCTCCAAAAGATGTATTGATATTAAAAAAAAAACAAAAAACACCCAGTCCACATCATGGGGCTTAGGGTGGCGTTATGGCTCCCTTCATCTTCCCTCATCGCGTTCAACACGGTGACCTACATCAAGTTCCTGAAGGAAGTAGTTCCAAACTGGATCGAGAGGCTAGCTATTGGAAGACCCAAAGTCAGGCAACAGGACTCTGCACCATACCACACAAGCAAGGGAACACAGTCTTTGCAGTGAAAAATTTCTGCGACCACATCACCCCTTCACATCTTGTTGCCTCACACCCCAGATTGCAATCGTCTTAATTATTATATGTGGGGCACGGTTGAATAAGAAACCAAACATAACTCCATGACGCACAAAAGATGAACTGGAGGTAAAGAAAACGGCAGCATTTACCAATTTAAACAAGGAGAACGTTGGAAAGGCTTGCATGAGATACCAGATTCGTCTGGAGGCCATGGTTAAAGCCGATAATGATTTCTTTGAATAAATTTAATCTATAGCCTTTCAAGACATGTAATTTCAATGATTATATCTAATATAAACAAGTAAGATATCAGTGTTATTTTCGTTTTTACGTATTTAGATGACAATCGCAACCAACCTTTATCTACATATATGTAGAAAGTAAAATTGGCGACCGTAGTCTCCTCTTTTTATAAGCTACTACACCGAGGTGTCAGAAGGTGTAATTCCTTTCTCTTGATTGGTCCACTTTACCCTTGATCCGTACCTTATAATGCTAAGTATTAAGCAAGGTGGCATCAAGTATCATATTTTTTAGTCTTTGGTATGACTCGACATGGGATTAAACTCCATTCTCCCGGGCCATTAGTGAATACTCTTCGAACTAGATAAAATCACTACATCGAGTGTCCTATTTATGGCACTAAACAATCTAATGGTGAAGCTCCAGTTATGCTGGAGCTTTGGGGAATGCGGTGTACTCCTTCATTGCCATTGTTCCCATGTCTATTCTGGCCCGGAGTGGTAGCACCTGATAGAATCCTATGTATGGGTCAAATCGAACTAAACTGCATACTTATGCTAATCGGAATTGCTCGAAATAGAACTGTTTTGACATTTAAACTGCGTACTTAGGCTAAACTGAACTGTTTTGACATTTAACTGTGTGTAAACAAAAACTATACTTATGCTAAACTGGATTGTTTGAATTACGACTGTTTGACTAAACTGAATAGTTTGAAAAAGAAATGTCTTTACAATTAAATTGTGTACTTATGCGAAACTGAATTGTTTGAAATATAACTTTATTTGTATAAAAAATGGATTTGGCATTGAATAACCTGCAATGGTTGATATGCCATAAAGCCCAAATACCCTGTCCAGTGGCAAAAAGCAGTTTGGTGGCAGCTGATGAGGCCCGGGGAACGCACGTGCTTTCACACGTTGTATGATGAAAAAAATGGATTTGGCATTGAATAACCTGCAACGGTTGATATGCCATAAAGCTCAAATACCCTGTCCAGTGGCAAAAAGCAGTTTGGTGGCAGCTGATGAGGCCCGGGGAACGCACGTGCTTTCACACGTTGTATGATGAAAAAAAATGTATGAAAATGGATTTGGCATTGAATAACCTACAAAGGTTTATATGCCATAAAACTCAAAGAAGCAAATAAACTAGGAAGAGAAGGTATATTGATGTCTTTCTCAAGAGTATTGGTGCGAAATGAAACACCGTCTCGTTCGGGATTTGAACTCTTGTCGCTGATTCCATTTTCTTACGATGGAGCTATAGAGTATTACAAAACCTTTTGTATTATTCATTCAAGGGGATAGTGGAAAAAAAGAGGCTCATCTATTCGTCCAGGCTTATATCTCCACTCTTGGTGCAGTGGTTACTGTTATATAAAATGGACACAACTACTCAAGTTCAAATACTAGACGAGGCCGATTGCCTTTCACTTAGCGCTAATACCTCACATACCTATCTCAGTATCGTTTCAATTTTTCAAAACAAGTTGCAAAATACTCTTTCGCGGTCACCATTAGCTGTCTCTAATTTCTCCTTGTCCAAAACCTTTCAATGAGAATTTTAGCTTTGCGTAAAGTGAAAATTCACAGAGCCAAATCTGATCGGTAGCAGGAAAGGATGTTGACATACCTGGTTGGTACGATGATTGTGCTAAAAATAAAACTCTGCTCGAAGGATCAAGGAGAATTAGATAGTCAATATATTCAAAAAATAGGATGAATTCTAGAAAATCCATACTATCCGTAGATCTCTTAATTCTAATTAATTCCCTGAATTATTTTATAACTATAAATAAAATATCAATCTATTCACAAAGTCGACTTATATAAGAGTAAAGCCTTTATGTTTCGAATTTCAAAATTGATTGATTTTAACGGCACGTCAACGCGTATAGATTATTTTTATGTTAGGAAATGGTGTTCATTGTAGATTTCTATTTACAACTTTGTGGATGTTTCAAGCATTCCTATCAAACATGAATAATATTACTGAGTATTAATCTTTTTTTTTTGAACACAGTTAAATAGTTTCAAGTATTTCTTTGTAATACTAACAATTCAATTTAACATCAGTGATTCGTTTCCACATAGTAAATGTTTAACAGTTCTATTTGACCAATAAATGGAACCCTGACAGGTACTACCACTCAGAGTAATGATAGTGAAGGAGTACTCCACATTCCCCAAAGCTACAGAACTGAAACTTTACTATTAGATATAGTTTAGTGTTATACCAAGAACACTGCTTACAATTGAGTATGTCTAATAAGTACTAACTGGCCATCTGACATTTTTACGTGGTTTTATGCGAAATCAATATTCTTTAAGTCTGTTTTTATTCGTCTTGGAACATTGATGTCTTCTTCAGACGGTATATACCTCCCCCCACTCACACACTGCGTTCTGATAGAAAGTCTAAATGTATTTTTTTTATTTCCATTGTTTACATTTTCAATGAGAACATATATGTGGGCTGGAGAGTATGCTACGATGTGATAGTTAGCAAACCAATCTCGCTATCTTATCTCAATGCCATTGGTATGAGTTTGATCCTTACTCAGTGCTGTAATCATGAGAACATTAACGAAACTAAGCTTTATTCAAGTAATGTTCGAAAAAGTATAAGCGACTTGCTAAATCTACATAGAAAAGAACAAGGAATGAGAGGTTCACCAACTTCCACCTTAAAATTCACTTCACTAATACACGCGAGTTTTCTATTGATCAAAGTACTGAAAACTATTTTTTGATATTGTGGGAAGTGTAATGGAGTGGCCGCCTCCCAATCTGGTGACCGACAAAAAATGTCAGTCACGAAAACTCTTGCAGCTGGTGCGAGAAACGGTTACACACGAGGGTCAAGCAGTTAATGAGGCGCCTGAGGGCAGAGTAAGGAACTAAGTTTTGGTGCAGGCAAACCGCTTCCCGATTGGAGTGCTAAAAAATATATCTTTCCTTCATCGACTCGAAAAAAACACTTCACGTCTCTTTGTTTTTTAGATAGACCCAGAGGGAAATTGCATCATCAATACCAAATTGAGCGGTATTTTCCGAGACTACGCATCTGACTTTATTCTTTTTTCTTCACATGAACTCGTCATTATCTCTTTATTTCATTTTTGTCTCCGCCAGCCTGCTTCAAGAAGCTGCGCCGTTTTAGTTCCCTTCATGTCAAATAATTGCTTAATTTTGTTTCGCCAATAATTGCTAATCAAGACATATCGATAATGGGGACACCAACTGGTTGAGACAACGGTCTAGACAGCCAAACAACAACTTTTTATTAAGTTTCTCAGTTATGTGCACTTATTCATTCAAATTTCTGATCTGAAAAAGCATCAATCTGAATATTTATGATCACACTTCGTATATTTATGTTTATGGTTGTAAAACGAGAAAATAGATTAATTAACATATCCTTTGTTTTTATTTATTTATCTATGTCTTATTTATAACCAATGACTACCGGGATGCTATATGCATTAACCTCTTGACATCATTTATTAACATCTAAATCTTTGCTAAATTGGAGGTGCCCGTGGTGTAATGGTTATCGTTGTAGGAAATGGACACGGCGACACGAGTTCGGTGTTATGTCTGTGTTCATTGCTGCAATAAAAAGTACAACGGATAAATTTGTTGCGGGTTCACCTAATTAAGAATCTTTCTTATATGGGGGATTTTCAGCCAGGATCAAAAATATATAAAGCCATGACTTTCGTGCAAACTTCTTTCTAGTTTGTCTGTGTATTCTTAGCCAGAAGCAATTTTCAAAATTAGTGCTGAGAAAGAAAGACAGGAAAAACTAATATGGATTTTTATTATTTTCTTTTTCTTTCTTTTTTTTTTCCTGCTATGTCACTGAAGTTCAACAGCTATAAGCCTTCTCAGTACTTCAATGAGCAACCATTTTGGAACATCATCTACCTTAAGCCTGTGTGCAAGACTCGTTAAGGTTTACTAAATTCTGAGAATCCAATGCAGATTTTTTAAGCAAAAAACGTGAAAAAAAAAAGTCGTATACAAATAGTTCTCTTATAATCCTGTTTGACTTAGTATTGTTTTTGTTTTTTAAGATAATTGCACGCGATCAGAAAGGCAAAGGACTCGAAGGACGAGCAGATCTTGTGATAACAGTCAAAGATATCAATGACAATGCCCCAACATTTGATGAGGAATACGTCATCAATATCGAACCGTGGACCACAGTTGGTACGAAAATTGAAACCATTAAGGCTACGGACAACGATAAAACTGACCAAAACAATAAAATCATGTATCTGCTCAGAACTGGTGGTGTCGGCAAGTTCCAACTGGATTTTGATACAGGTAAATTGATTGTTTATTATCTAATATGGAAATGAATACAAAACAAAAATTACCAATCTATAAAGTTAATCGTCGTTCCCTGAATCTACAATTTATTTCAGACATGTATCTTGATTTTGGCATGTTGTTTGGTGTTAGATAAACTTAGATTTTTGTCTCGCAATTGATTCTTGGTCTTTGTTTACGGGCGGGATTGTGAGTACTCGATTAGTAAGTATAAATTTATTGTTTGTTCGGAGGGTTTAACTTTTAAACGAAATCTTGTTCCAACAATTACGTGTTTTTGTTTTTTGTTTGTTTGTATTTTTTTTTTTTTTTTTTTTGCTTTTGTTTTTTTTTCTTTTACATCTTCCGTTGTATGTGGCATGCAATTCTTGTATTAAATCAGTTTCAACAGAAATCTCTTTCCAAGTTGGCTTATACAGGAATTTCTTTTATTGTAAGTATTTTACTGCTGGTTTCTATCAACGATTGCTGATTTTGAAAGAAAAGGGTCGAAAACATTTTCTACATGTATGTATGTTTATATATGCATGTAAAAAGTATTTCTATGCATATACATATATACATGGTTGAGGCATGAATAGCTGATTTTAATGCAGTCTTATAGTATAATGTCCCTCTGTGTGCGTTTATATATATATATATATATACTATATATATATAATCCTTTATTTTTGTTAGACTGAGAAGAGTCACGTACTTCAGCGGGTTCTTAGTTGAAAATAAAATAAATATTTTAGATTATATATGAAAAGAAGAAAGTAATTTTGTTGAAAGTTGCACGGTTTTAAGATCTAACAATAATGTCTTTTAAAAGCTTGTGTTAACTTCGAAACAATTATATCTAATTGATCTTAATTCATCTCTTAGGCATTTCAGTAGAGTTACTTGAAAGTTTGGAAAGTATTTTTAGCCTTGCTCTCCCTTGATGAAAAGACTTCTTGTTTTGTTTTTTGTTTCCTTTCTTTCTTTCTCTCCTTCTTTTTAAGAACTTTTAACTTGTATATTTTTGTCTTTGCTTTTCTGTTTTCAGTTTTTTGTGTAGGTGTTTTTGAAGGTTTTCTTTTGGGAGGGGTGCTTGTTTTTGTTTTTTGTTTGTTTATTCTTTTTTTGTTTTTGGTTTGTTGTATTTTGTTGTTTTTTTTTTTTTTTGGTTTTTTTTTTTTCGGTTATTTTTTTCTCGTAAATTAGCTGTCCATTTGGACAGTGGTCAGTACTTTAGATGATCATGTCTGCACGGAATTGATTGCTTCATATTGCTGTTAGCTTGCATGTTGTTAATTAGTTTGCATTCAATTTTGTATTTTTGTTACTTTTTCTTTTTTCACTGCATAAAATTTATTTTCTTTAGATATATCCATTACGATGCTTTGAAAAATATCTAAATAAAGTATATATATATATATATATATATGTCTTTTATGCTAAGTAGGAATAATATTTATAAGAAAACCATATGGTCGTAATGATTGAATGTAGTATTTTTTCTGTTCATAACATTCTGAAATGCCTTATATTATGGAGGTGCTCGTGGTGTTTTTGGAGGTGCGCGTGGTGTTTTTGGAGGTGCCCGTGGTGTAGTCGTTATCGTCGTAGGAAATGGACACGGCGACACGAGTTCAAATCCTGGACGAGACTGATCGCATTTTACATAGCACTAATACCCTTGGGAAAGGTATGAATCCAATTATTCTCCCTCCAGCTATGGGTAAATAGTAGAGCAGACTGGGTTCTTCAGCCTTGGTGAGGCAACTAGTCTAGGAGAAGGAAAACTCTGAATTCCAACCTATTAAACTCCTCTTAAAAATTGATAATCTGTGGCATCCTTCTCGAGTGGGGGTATATATATATATATATATATATATATATATATATATATATACATTATTGTTGAGGGAACCACTTTGTGCATAATTATATTTTATATCAATAATATGACTCCTTCCATAACAGAAGTTGAGCACCTTTGAAAAGTTTTTATACTGCTCAAATCTTTGACCCCCAATTTTACCGTAGCAACCAGTACCACTTGCCGCTTTACAAGTGGCCAGCGTGAAACTCAGTGTTGCCGGAATTTAGCTCGGGGTCCGAAAGAAACATCGGATTTTTAACCAGCTCTGCTATTTTTGGCACAGAACAAACCTTTTTAAAACAGTTTATAGTTGGGAGGAGCGGCTCATTTGTAGTTATTTTGATATACGAAATTTCTAGAAGTTAACTCCAAAATGAAAACTTGAGAGAAGGAAGCTCGTGTAGAAAACATCAGCTACTTGTCGGTATTCTTTGACAGGAAAAGTCTAAGAGAAGATACTGGGAAATAAAAACGGATGATAGCATAGTCACCAGTTATCTTGCTATGCTTGTCACTGGACTGTAGCTGTGTAAACCCAAAGAGAGGCTTAAGTGGATGTCACTATAATCCAATAACGTACAGATGTCTCATTATCTTATCTTATGTATTTTTCGAAAATTGAATTAGTTATTAATCAGGATGTTTGGGTGGTAATTTTAGTTATAAAGATGGTTATCATCCGTCAAAATGTAGCAGTCATCATGTATGCATATACGTAGGCTTCAAATTCTGTTAGTGCTAAAATAAAAGAATAGGGTACCCAGTAGTCATACAAATCACAACATTTGCCAATTACTTACTAAGACGAGCTTGGTAGGCATTTATATATATATATATATATATATATATATATATATATATATATATATATATATATAGATATATATATATATATATATAAAATGCTAGAAATAGTCATCAATAAGACGCCAAATAAATACTGACCGGGGAAAGAAGAAGAAACGTTATGAATTCATTTTTTAACAGTGTAGCTTACTGATAAACATTGTTTAATATGATTACTCTGAATAACCTGCGGCTCCAAACAGCCATCCGCAACAAGATGCAAAATATTTTGACTAATTCATATTTTCATTCACATTATAAAAGCCATCAGCAATCTTATATCACAGTGACCTTTAAAAAGGTTTGTACTTGGAAAGAAAGCTTCCGTTCACTTCTCGCATCGATAAATCTTGGCTGCCTTATTGATGAGTTCTTTCTCCTAGGATCACTGCCAATGGGTATAGACCATAATTGACCGTAAGCCCACCCCAGCTTCGGAAATTCTCTTACCTTGTGTTCAGCTCATAACAATTTAGCCTTTACCAAAATCACTCAGATTTTCTTTCTCACCCAAAGCTGCTGCGTTCAACACAAAAAAATGAAGTACATGAGTCTGATTTGCGTACTTACATATCTTTGATTCTGCAAAGTACATTTGTTAGTAGTTGTCATTAATGCCACATGCTACTGATCCTAATATTTTAGCTGTGTATATATATATAAAGTGATCTCAGAGATAGGACATACGCGAGTTATGACGACTCGCTCTTACGACTGTCGTGATATGATCTACGAGATGTTGATCAAAATGTTATATTGATGGATCGACTCAATGATAATGGATGCACAGTCACTTCATATGCACACCAGAGATTCCCAGTTTTATCTCTGTTTGCTTTGTGCAACGGCCGCTAAACAGCAAAGTCTTATAAATAAACCCGTATTTAGCCTTTTTTTATTTGTGTGTCTGGAAACCTTTAACATAAAAACCATCAGAAAAGGTTTCCATGCACTTAGGGAAAAAAATCACCCGAACGTCGAAAAAAAAAAAGTTAAAAGAAAATCTAATTAAAAATTAATGATTTTTCTTTAAATAACTCTGCACATCTGAAGACTATAAAGAAATTATTTTAGAATTGTTTCTTCGTATTTATCCAACCTCTCCTCCACAAGCTGGATGCGACACAAGGTCAATTTTTAACTAGGTAAGGCTTGCTTCGATTCAGAGTTTTTCTTCTTCTAGATTGGCTGGCTTATCAAGAAAAAAAAATGGAGGTGCCCGTGGTGTAGTCGTTATCGTCGTAGGAAATGGACACGGCGACACGAGTTCAAATCCTGGACGAGACTGATTGCATTTTACATAGCACTAATACCCTTGGGAAAGGTATGAATCCAATTATTCTCCCTCCAGCTATGGGTAAATAGTAGAGCAGACTGGGTTCTTCAGCCTTGGTGAGGCAACTAGTCTAGGAGAAGGAAAACTCTGAATTCAAACCTGTTAAACTTCGCTTAAAAAATTGACCTTGTGTCATATCCTGCCCGAGTGGAGGGGTTGGTAAATATGTATCAAGACAAAAAAAAACGGTTTAACTTGTTATTTGCGCCAAGCTAGAGAAAAGCAGATGACTTTATGTCTTTTTCAAGAACATAAGTATGAAATGAAACGTAAACAACTTCGTCCAAGATTTGAACTCGAGTCGCCTATTCTATTTCCAACGATGATAACCATTACACTAAGTGCACCTAGAGATACTGTTTTGTAGCTGATTTGTTTAATTTAAAACCTTTTCGTAATTATACTATTTTCTTGTGAAATAATGAATGCAGTAAAATTAGATATTATTTTAATGAGCTTCGTTCAGACTATTGACCTCATCTTAAAGACGAAGTCAATAGTCCGAATATTCTAAGTAGTAACAGTTAACACCAATTTGTACAATATATTACTCTTGTGCATAATATAGTTGTTTTATACCGGACATTGGCATAATGGTTAGTGTTCGCCAATGGCCCAGGAGACTTGGTTTCAATCCCAGGTCGAGTCATACGAAAGACTCAAAAAATGGTACTCGATGCCTCCTTGCTTAACACTCAACATTATAAGGTACATTTCAAGGGTAAAGTGGAGCAATCAAGAGAAAGAAATTACACCTTCTCTGACACCTCGGTGTAGTAGCTATTGAAAAGGGAGCCTTCGGGTCACCCTCGATTACGGTTGCCAACTTTACTTTTTACTTTACTCGTATTACCTGTGCTATCTCAGACAGGATCTATGAAACAAATGCGTCAAAAACTTTCATGTTATCTCATGATTACATACATATAAAATAACATAAAATCTGACAAGATGGAAAATTATTAGACTGTTAAATTTGTATTTTAGCATCAACTGCATATGATACCATTGTGTATCAATAATTCCGTACCCTAAAACTTGGTTCAAAGTCTTTCTGCTTTACGACTGATTTTCGCCATGAAAATGCCTCTTATAAAAAGCTTTATTCTATCCAAGAATTTACTTGGCTTATCTTTAATCTGGTCTTAAAAATCGAGCTTGCTACTCTGACAAATAGTCTGCGAAACAAATATTCAATAGCATAAGTCCGATCCCGGTATTTATACGGATGTCCTTATCCTAAAATGCTTCGAAATTCATAACATTTATTCTAGATTTCCAGGATACCACCAACTATTTTTTTAGTGACACCGCAAGATTTACCTCTGTATAACTTGTTATTCTCTAAGCTTTACTTAGTCTGTTGCACAGGTGCTTGTTACTTTAGATGCCCGCTGTTTTGAATTGGTCACCAATTTAAATGGGGGTGTCCTCGTGGTGTAATGGTTAAAGCGATGGACTGCGAAATCGTAGTTAGCGAGTTCGTACATCAGTCGCGCTATTACGTTCACTTTCGGGCAAATACCCTTGGGAAAGGTATAAACCCCCTTATCCTCCCAGCTATGGGTTAAATAGTACCACTACTGTCCTTCATGGAGAATTGCTTTGGCATTAAATAACCTACAAAGGTTGATATGCCATTAAACAAAGAAACCAAACCAATTTAAATACTGATCAAACTCATCGTTTTCTAACTTCGGTGATCGAACGAGAACCGGAGTTTTTCTAAGTGATCTGACCGCAAGTTTTACTTTTAAATTATATTGATAGCAAAATTATCAGAAGATCAACATTTTTTTCAGTTCAAGTTTGGATCAGTAATCAATTAGGACGTTGTGATGAAGAAATTAATTGTGCTATATTTTATTAGAAATATAATTATCCTTTGATTTATTCAAAATCAAAGAAAATTAAAAATCCATCAAAGTGCAACGCTATTAAAAGTTAACATGTAAGAATCTGTTATGATCCATATATGAGTTTTAGTGGGGAGGGGTTCGGGGAATTAAAGAACTAATATTTTTAATTTCTTTTCGATTCTCCTGCTAATAGTTTAATCTTATAATTTAGAACTCAGCGTTTTTTTTTAATCATCTGTCTTCGTTGTTGATTTTGCTAATTAATGATGAAAAAACTTTTCTTTTTTAATGCTATGAGAAATTTAAACATTGTAGTCGGTAGTAAGGTAAGAATTGATTTTGCTTGCGTCAATTGACATGAGAAAAACAAAAGATCACGACTGCTTCGTATTTTCTTTGCTTATTTTTATGTATTTGCATCTAACTTTTCTTATTGTTGTTCATAGCTTTTTTTTTTTTGTATTTACCAGGCCTGGTTTGTTAGTTATTTGTTTTAGCATTGTTGTCTTTATCTACTTCAGTTCTTTGCGTCTTCGTTCTGTGTGTATATGTGTAACTTTGTATCTTTCTTTGAGTCTTGTTTCTAACTCTCGTTCTGTTTCTTCGTTCTTTGCTTTGTATTGTCGTCTACTCTTTCATGTCTTTGTTTATTCCTCTTAGTTTTTTCTTCTGTCATATTTTTTCTAATTCTCAATGTTGCCTTTCTTCTAGTTTTTCTGTCTGTCAATCTAGATTTTCTTATTTCCTTGTTCAATGTTTCGTTACTTCTATCCAATTGGATTATATCGCACAAAATACTCTGTTTTCTATTTCAGTTCTTTAAAAGCACATACTATGAGTAAATATATCGTTTTTTTTATACAGGAAAAAATTGGGAATTAATACAAAATGCTATTCAAATTGGCAATACTTATATCTCTTTGCACCTCAGATATTACTCACTCGGCTAGGTTCAATGCTAAAACAAATAACTAACAATAATACACCGAACTGCACCTCTGCAGAGGAGTAAGACCCCCCCCAACGAGTGTCCTGATATGACACTAAAAAATCTGATGGTAACGTTCCAGTGGTGCTGGAGCTTTGGGGGATGTGGAACACCCCTTCATTGCACGTCGCTCCCAGGTCCACTCTGGTCCAGAGTGGTAACATGTGATAGGGCCCAATGTATAGGCAAAATAGAACTAACCTGCGTACTTATGCTAAACTGAATTGTTTGAATTAGAACTGTTTGACAAAACTGAATAGCTTGAAATAATTTTGACAAACAGAGTACTTGTGCAAAACTGAATTGTTTGAAATGGGACTGTTTTGACATTGAAACTGTACTTACGTTAAACTGAATTTTTTGAACTCAGATACCCAGTGATTGAGCTCACTAAATTCACAAGACAATTAATCACAAAACAGTCAAACGTTATGATCGCTATCACTTCATAAACCAAAAGGCTATGAATAGTCCCTTTATTTTTGGAATCTGTCATGATCTCTTTGAGCCCTAAATTATATGGCTAATAATGTATAAGATAGCGCTCTGTCCAAAATATTAAGATTCCAGGTTCAAATGTTTCAAGTAAAGCCGTTCATATATGATAACTCCATTTTCTCATTCTTTTAAATCAGATTAAAATCTGAGTCATTTTGTACTTGACCATAAATCATGTCTTGCGACATATTTTCATAGTTTTTCCTTTCTTTTTTTTTTTTCTTTTTTTTTTTTTTTTTTTTTTTTTGCTGGGATCGGTGGTGGGGAGAATTTATTTCTTCAGGTTTTATTGCATTTTAACAATTTCAACGAGGTAAGTTTGTATTTTTTTTTTTTGTTTGTTTTGTTTATTTGGTAGGGGTGTCTGGTTTCCCTCTCGCCTCCTTCGAAAAGTTTTCCTAATTCTCCTTATTCAAATCGTTCTGTTTTCTATGATATATTACTGAAAACATTAAAAGGATTTTCTCTAAACATAACCTCATCTGAACTACAGTGACTTTCTTCCTGGATTGATTCTACAATGATTTATTTTCTTTTTTTGTAAATTGTAAAACTTTTAGTTCATCTTTTTTGCTATGGATATTGAGTTGGTACTTCCCCGCACATTTTGGCAAAAACGCGTTAAAAAAATATTTGCACAAAAATTAATTTCTTCGTCATAATCTTTACGCCATTAGTTAAGAAGAAATATCAGAAAATTCTGAAATAAAAATTTTAATCAACTTTTTAAAAAATGTAAGTAAAATAAAAGAATAAAAAACAGCGATATTAAAATTTGATGAAAAACTTTTTCATTTTATATATATATATATATATATATATATATATATATCATCAGCACGGATATCCCTGGGCCTCTCTCGCCACTTCTCCCTATCGTTCATCGCCTCTGGTAGGTCTTCAGGGCTACATCCCGTATCCTCACATAGCTGCTGTGTGTATGTTCGAGCTGGTCGTCCTGCTTTTGCTCGGCCATATGTGGGGGTCCATACGAGTACATCACTTATGAGCTCGTCCCTGCTTATATATATATATATATATATATATATATATATTAAAATAGGTGGGTCCACGAAGAGATTTGTCGTTTTTGTCTGGGAAGAATTTGGTCTTATTAAAAATTATGAGAAAAAAAATAGTTACCAGTAAATTTCAAACCACACTACCTCACATACACACACAAAAAATATCCAAGACACACACTCACACACACAGAGAAGAAAAAAATAACTGTTAGAGAAATCCAAAACCACGCCAACTCACACACACACAACGACAAAAACATATCAAATATCAATGCGAGGTAAAGCAGACTAAGGTAAAACACACTCTAAGAAAAAGGAGGATGACCTCTATATAAACCCATAACCAACTGAAAATCATTCAAACTACAAACACGAGTGAGTTCAAGTCTCATTGAGTACCCCATTAACAAGGCCTTGTGCCATATATGTTCTCTGACGAAAGCAACAAGCTAGAAACATACACGTATGTAAGAACAAAATAAATAAATTCAAAAAAGTACAAATCTCTTCATGGACCTATCTATTTAAAAAATATTTTTTCTCTCTTTGGACCAACAACAAAAAATTATAAATATATATATATATATATATATATATATGGACGCTAACTAAATGTATGGAGAAAAAGCTTGACCGCAACTACAAAAGAATGCTGCGAACAATATTGAACAAGTCCTGGAGGCAACACCCCACAAAATAGCAGCTGTACGGCCATCTACCACCCATCACGAAAACTATCAAAATTAGATGAACCAGACATGCAGGACACTTTTGGAGAACTAGGGACAAGCTCATAAGCGAAAAATGTCGATATATATTTTCCTTTTCTATATAAAAGAGTGTTTATATCGTATGAAAATACCAAGAAAACATTTTTAAACAAAAAAACAACACACAAGTTTTTAAGATCTACGAAAAATTAATTCTGATTTTGATAAAAAAATATTTTAACTCTGAATAAATTTTTACTTGTGAAAAGGGTATTTTGTTAGAAAAACTTATGGCAGTATTTTTTTGTAAATCAAACCTTCTTTATTGAATTTTATAAAATCTCAAGATGTATTTTGGAGACTAAAAATATTTTTATTATAAATTACCAGCGGGAAAATTATAAATCATACAAGGAACACCCAGTGGCGGGCCTAAAAATGCTGTATACCCTGTAGGGTGGTAAAAACCCCTGAAAAAAGGGGTGTCTTGAATATTACTCGAAACTGCATCTAATGGATAGACACCAGTTCTGGAGATCCGGGAAATGTGAAGTATTTCTATTACTCCCAGGTCTACTCTAACCCCGATTGGTAAACCTGTTAGGGTTCCATCTATTAGCTAAATAGATCTGTTTAAGAATTATTCACATTAGATAAGAATTACGTGATATTTTAATACCAGCTCAATAGCCTGGTAGGTAGAGTGTTCGCCAGTGGTCCGGGAGACCTGGATTCAATCTCTGGTCAAGTCATACCAAAGACTTTTAAAATGGTACTTGATACCTCCTTTCTTAACAATCAGCATTATAAGGTACGTATCAAGGGTAAAGTGGAGCAATCCAGGGAAAGAAGTAGCACCCTCCCCTACACCTCGGTGTAGCAGCTATCAAAAAGGAAGCCTTCTGGTCGCCCTCGACTACGATCGCCAACAACAACAAATAGGAATATTTGTTACCATAAAACTGTGTATTTTGTTAAGAATAGTTATTTGATGCTATAATTTTTTGTAAGAATTATTATTAGTTCCTTGAAACCATATAACTGTTCGCGAATTTTTTGTATAAGATAGAATACTTGATATCACATAATCGTATGAAAAAAAAACTCTCAAGAATCAATTTACCAATAATCTATAGCTTAGAGCCACAAACCCTCGGGCCTTAATTTTTTTAATATACTCGCATATCATATGATTTTCAAAGATTTAAACAAAGACCTTTCCCAACTAGAAATTGTAGGCCTACGAGTTGGCCTAGGCTGAGGTTTGGCCAAATATTTACACACACAAAGTTTGTACCTCGGGTGCGGTATGATTCCCTTGTATAGCGTGACCGCTTTGGATTAAGCAAAAACTTCAAGTCCCAGAAGGTCACACGATACACGAGTATATACGTTATATTTTTATATGTCGTTAAGTTTTTATTCTTTAACTCTGATTCATAAAAAATTATATATATATATAATCATCTTTTCTTTATCATTGACATAAATATAAAAAAATTATAGAAGTGCTTCAAATTTAATACAGCGTAGGGCCTCAAAGGGTAAAAGTCCGACCCGGATACTATTGTAGTTGATAACTAAAAAGATAATTGTCTGTTCCATAAAATTTGTCATATTTCATGTATAAATTATATATAGAGATATAATAACAATTATGGGGCAAGGATAGTATGCTTTAACGCAGAATCCAGCTTTTAAGACCATTTTTCCATCGGTTATCTGATTGAAGAGTATTCAAATCGATACTTCTATGACTCGCTGATCATCTTCTAAATCTCAATCTCCTTTTAAATGTCAGATTCTAACTGTGACGCTAGATAATAAAATTTGACCCAGACTATTTCTGTGTTTGTAATAAACGATTCTTTCTTTGATTCGATCAGATATTTGTGAATTTTAAACAATTTTTTTTCTACTCAGAAACTGAAATCAACACACAATTATAAAGGAAATTAAAAGTAACTAGTAAATGTCATTTCTTATGAATTAATTCAAATAATACGAAAAGATATACTGAAATATTAAAAATTACAAATAAACAAACACTACAAAACATTCACAATACAATTTATATTGGTCAAATTTACAATAATAGCGATGATTTTCTGGGGAGGGGTTATTTTATTATTTTTTATTTTTTATTCTATTATTTTTATTTTATTATTTTTTATAATTTTATTATTTTATTTTTTTATAAATTCATCGAAAGACTCGTAGACAGTAGTGACTTTTAGAAAGCAAAACTGTTGATGAATATAACTATTAATTTGATTTACTGCTAAAGATGTCTCCATATTAAGATTCTCATTATCATTATATATATATATATATATATATATATATATATATATATATATATATATATAACGTACATACACATATATTTATAATCTATTTACGTAACACATCGATCGCTGAAGAAGGATACGACACAGAATCAATTTTTAAAAGTTGAACAATTTTGAATTCAGAGATTTCCGTCTCGTAGAGTGGTTGCTATACCTAAGTTAATGATCCAAGTATATCAGTAGCTTGAGAGTGATTAGATTCATAACATTCCCAGGGGGATTAGCACCATATGAAATGAAAAAGCCTCGTCTACTATTTGAACTCTTGTCAATGTGTCTATTTCCAAGACGAAACCATTGTAACACTATATGCGTATTAAGGATAAATTATACATATTAGGCATTTCATCATCATCATATCGCGCTGGTAGCACAGATATCCCTGACCCACACTCGCCACTCCTCTCTATCGTTCATCGCCCTAGGTAGGTCTTCAGGACAACATCCTGTATCCTCACATAGCTGCTGAATGTACGTTCGAGCTGGTCGTCCTGCTTTTGCGCGGCCATGTGTGGGGATCCATAAGAGGGAGAGAAAATGATTCGCATTCATATATATATATATATATATATATATGTATATATGTTATTCATCATTATATGTGTATATATATTTATAAACATGTTTATTATATATCATTCATCTTATATAAATGTATATGTTATATTCTTTATCAAATACATATATGTAGATATGTATATGGTTATTATGCATCATGTATATATATATATATATATATATATATATATATACGTGGTGCATTCAATAAGTTTCCAGACATTTTTTGTACAGGCATTTGAAATTGTCGTAGACTCTTGAAAATTCAGTATGTTATTGCTATATATATTATGAGATGACTGACCAATGTTTATGATTTCAGCTTCAAAGAAACAGCTACAGCAGGAATTGGAATACACCCTACTAAAGCCTGATTGTCACAGCTGGTGAATTTCAAAAATGCAATCAAAAATGCAATCTGGACGTGAGGACACTTTAAAAGAACGATATGCAATGAAATTCTGTTTTAAACTTGGAAAAAATGACACAGAAACGTATGGAGTGCTTCAGACTGTTTTGGAGCATCTTGCATGAATCGAGCATCAGTTTTTGAGTTGCATAAGAGATTCAAGGAAGGCAGGGAGTCTGTGAGGGATGATGAGAGGTGTGGGAGGAGGAAGGAAGTCAGTACACCAGAGTAGATTGGCCAAAGGGTTAGGGTTACTATATTGAGGTTTTAAGGGAGTTCTGGAAAGGATTTCCTCGGAAGAGGCCAGCACTCTTCAAATCGGGTCAGTGGCATTTCCACCAGGACAATGCACCAGTCCACAACTCTATCCAGACTATTTGACCAAGATGGGCATCAAGACAGTTCTTCACCCTGCCTATAGTCCAGACCTTGCTCCTTGTGACTTTTGGTTATTCCCTAAGCTCAGAGGTTGACGTTATGAGACAATTGAGGAGATGAAAGAGACTGTGACGAAGGTCATTGACACGCTCACACAAGAGGAATTCCATGGGGCCTCGCAGAAGTTGTTGGAACGGTACAGCAAGTGCATTGCAGCCGGAGAAGATTACTTCGTAGGGGACTAGAGTTTTATGTGTGTACTATCAATAAAAGTGCCCAAACGAAAAAAGTCTGGAAACTTATTTAATGATCCTCGTGTATATATATATATATATATATATATATATATATAATAGGTGAAAATATATCATGATGTAAAGTCGTCGTTGAACGTTTCGGTTTCAGTAACCATCATCAGGACTTGGATATCAAAATAGTTCACATAACGATGGATGCTTGTTGAGATGATAGGAGCAAATGAGAAATATACAAATATCTTTTCGTTGTATATTTCTCATTTGTTCCTATCATCTCAGCAAGCATCCATCGCTATGTGAAGTATTTTGATATCCAAGTCCTGATGATGGTTACTGAAACCGAAACGTTCAACGACGACTTTACATCATGATATATTTTCACCAATTTGGATTATGTTTTTTCTACAAACTTCATACTGTCGGATTTTAATCCATATTTACTTTCATATGCACCATATATATACATATATTTATGTATATTATATGCTATATATATATATATATATATATATATATATATATATATATATATATATATATATATATGCGTTTTTTAAATACATGTTTTAGATTTTATTTTGCTGAATATTACTTGTTATTTAAATGAAAAGACAAATGTATTAATTTAAAGCCAAAGTTTCTGATGAATTCTCTGAAAAAATAAGCTAAAATGAGTTTTTACTTCTGTAACAAATTGTGCACAGTCTTTGAATAGATAAGTTAGTGTAAAATGGAATGTCATGAGGATTGCAACTCAGTGGTGAGGTATGGAAAACTTGGAACAACACGTGTGTTTACAAGTCTAAAAAAAGACCCCACATTCAACACCTATCTTCATCTCATGCTTGAACTACAATTAAAAGACGACTGGAATTCCCCAAATAAACAGGAACAAAATTTTTAGCTTCTGTTTTGAATTGAAAGCAAGGATAATGCCTCGGTTCATCTTTTAACTATTATTTTAAATACATGTCTTAGATTTTATTTTATCTACGAAAGTAAAATCTTTGCTGAATATTATCTGTGATTTAAATGAACAGACAAATGTATTAATTTAAAGTCTTGTTTTCAGGTGAATTATCTAACAGAGCAAGCAAAAATGAGTTTTTACTTCTGTTACGAATTGTAAAACAGTCTTTGAATAGATAAGTTTGTGTAAGAATAGAATATCTTGAAGATTACTAGAATAAATAAGAATAGCTTATAGAGTATCCGGTACCTGATATGAAATAGGAATCAGAAGGAAATAATCTTTACAAGCGTTAATCCTACCTTAACGAGTTTCCACAAGCCATCGGCTTAAATTAGCGCACACATGACGACCCAGAAATACCAGCCAATAGCTCGGGTTTTACAATTCTTCGGTGAATTTTAAAATAGCTTAACTGTGAACATAGACTAAGTTAAAACTTAAGGAATGTAAAGACGGGAGGGACAAGAAGGGAGAAAGAAAACAAAAAGGGAAAGAAAAAGGATTTTTTTTCACAAACTAAACCTCAGAAGCCATGGGAAGCAGCATAGGTGGGTGAACCCATTGACGAGTCAACGAGGCGCTTCATCAGATGCTGGGCGAACGAACCCCCCGAGGTCAACGGCCAGGATTAAATACTTCAGTTGGAAACTACTGCACTCATCGTTTAGGGTGGCATCTATTGATACAGCCATTGAAAGATTACCCTCTCGTTCAAACCATATGCCTCTTCGCGCGGGTAAAATAGAGGCGCGTTCTGCTAAGGTTGGAGCTTTGGCACCAGTGCTCGAAAAATCAGCTACTGTAGAATACACCGACTGCATCTCTGCAGAGGGGTAACGAGTGTCCAATTCATGACACTAAACAATCTAATGGTGAGGCTCCAGTAATGCTGGAGCTTTGGAGAATGCGGAGTACCCCTTCATTGACTCTGTCCTGGAGCGGTAGCACCTGATAGGGTCCTCGGTATGGGTCAAATAGAACTAAACTGTGTACTTATGCTAAACTGAATTGCTTTAAATAGAACAGTTTTCACATTTAAACTACGTACTGATACTAAACTGAATTGTTTGAAATGGAACTGTTTTTGTCATAAAAATGTACTTACGCTAAACTGTGTGTGGACAAAAACCAAAATTATACTAAACTGAATTTTTTTAATTAGAACTGTTTGACTAAACTGAATAGCTTTTAACAGAAATATTTTTGACAAACTGTGTACTTATGCTAAACTGAGTTGTTTGAAATAGAACTGTTTTGACATTTAACTGTGTGTAACAAAAATATCTTTTCTAAACTGAATTGTTTGAAATAGAACTGTTTGAATAAACTGAATTGCTTGACTTTTTTACTATTAAACTGTGTACTTATTCTAAACTGAATTGTTTGAAATAGAACTGTTCATTTGTATAAAAATTGATTTGGCATTGAATAACCTACAAATGAGTATAAGTAAATGATTCGTATTAGTTTGAAATACTTGAAATCCTTTAACTGTGAAGAAAAATGAACTCAGGTTTGTTTTAAAATGTAATTAAAAAATTTTCACAAATAATGTGTATTTAATATATAAGTCTAAACAGGATTTGGCATTGAACAATTTGGTTTTATACCGTATCAAACATTGCAAACAAACTTAGGAAGAACTTTTTGATATTTGAACTGTGTACTTATGTTGAACTAGATTGTTTGAAATAGAACTGTTGTTACATTTTACTGAATGTAAACAAAATTGTACTTATGCTAAACTGTACTGTTTGAAATAGAACTGTTTATATGTATAAAAAGGGATTTGGCATTAAATAACCATAAATGGTTGATGTGCCATAAAACCAAACCAAACAAACAAACAAAAACTTAAATATAAAAGCACTATACAAATAGCGATATTTAACGTTAGAACTTGAAATAGAATATGCCAACTACCAGATCTGACAGCGTCTGCGATACATCATAACATAGACATAGTATGCGTAAAAGATCACAGATACCTTCATAGCGAAGAAGATATAAAATACCACAACACTGGCAATAAATGGAAGTTTGTATCGGCATCTGCATGGAAAAACTCTGTTAACACCGTGGTAAGGGTTGTATGTATACTAATCGGTCCACGGGTCCTAAAATCACTTAAAAGCATCGAGAAAATACAACCGAGGATTATGGTAGCCACGTTTAACAGCAAACCCAGTACAACGATCATCTCCAGCAACAGCCCTACCAATGCTCGTGGTGAAAGAGACCTCTACACCTTTTATAACGGGCTATCTTTCCTTATTCGTAGCATCCCGAAAATCAACGTTCAAATCATCGGTGGAGACATGAATGCCCAAATAAATAAAAACGTAAACAAATTCAACTTGCACAACCCGTCAAACAGAAATGCGGGAACACCTAACAGACTTCACACAAGAAAAGGAATTAACATGGCTTACTACTAAATTTCAGAAAAGAAGGGGTAAAAGATTTGGACCTACACTTACGCAACTAACGATAAATCACAGATAGACAACATCTTCATGAATAAAAAAAAATGGATTAATAGCGCATTGAATTGTGAGGTATATTCCTCTTTTGAAGGTGTGCCTTCCAATCACCGAATTGTCAAGGCAAAGATACGTATATATATATAATTACGCATATTTGTAAATATATATGACTGTGTGTATATTTGTATATATATTTCTGTATATACATATAAATGTTTATATATGCATTAATTTGTCCTGAAGACCTACCTAGGGCGATGAACGATAGGGAGGAGTGGCGAGAGAGGGTCAGGGATATCCGTGCTGCCAGCACGATATGATGATGATGATATATATATATACACACGCATATATATACGTAGGTGGACTGGGATATTCATGGGATGAAAAGTTCATACCATGACGTCATATCTGCTGTTTACTTGTTTACTAATGTTATCCACGTATATATATATATATATATATATATATATATATATGAATCTGTGTTTGTGCGTAAGTCTCTGTGTGCCTAAGACAAAAAAGTTTTATCAAGTTAAGTCTCCTTTATGAGATTTTTTCACGTCTCTGATAGTAATTTAAGAAACTCTTATCCTTATTGGATATTTTCCGGGAGATAAACTTGGCATCGATTAGTTCAAAATTTAAGAAAAGCACACTAATGTTCTGTTTAGAATAAGCTGTAAAAGAAAGGCACCGTATTCTTAAAATTATAATTATTTAAAAAAATATATACATTGTCATAGAAAAGGCTGAAGAAACTAGTCTGCCCTACTATTTACACATAGCTGGAGGGAGAATAATTGGATTCACACCTTTCCCAAGAGTATTAGTGCTATGTGAAATGCAATCAGTGTATAAATATATATATATATATATATATATATAATTCGTTATTTCTTCATTTTTATATATATATATATATATATATATACATATAGTATGGACAGCTATCGATAGGCTATCGGTCATATGGAAGTCAGATCTGACCGATAAAATAAAACGCAGTTTTTCCAAGTAGCGATCGTGTCGATGCTGCTATATGGATGCACAACATGGACGCTAACTAAACGTAAGGAGAAAAGGCTTGATGGCAATTACACAAGAGTGCTGCGAGCAATATTGAACAAGTCCTAGACGAAACACGTTACAAAACAGCAGCTGTACGGCCACCTACCACCTATCACGAAAACTATCAAAGTTAGACCGACCAGACATGTGGCACACTGATGGAGAAGTAAGGACTAACTTATAAGCGATATTCTCAAGTGGACCCCTTCACATGGACAAGCAAAGGCAGGGCGACCAGCTAGAACCTATGTACAACAGCTCTGTGCCGATACAGGATATAGCATTGAAGACCTCCAGAGAGCGATGGACGATAGAGACAGGTGGCGAGAGAGGGTCAGGGAGATCCGTGCTGGCAGTGCGACATGATGACGATGATCATATATATAAGTAAATAATGTTGGCGACCGTAGTCGAGGGTGACCAGAAAGCTCCCTTTTCAGTTGCTACTACACCGAAGTGTAGAAGAGGGCGCTACTCCTTTCCCTGGATTGCTCCACTTTACCCTTGATACGTACCTTATATTGCTGACTGTTAAGCAAGTAGGTATCAAGTACCATTTTTGAGTCTTTGGTATGACGCAACCTGGGATGGAACCTAGGCCTCCAAGACCATTGGCGAACACTCTATGCCAATGAGGCGCCATATGTATCATATACCATATATATATATATATATATACATCTTATGTTATATAGCATGTATATATTATATGATATTTGTATATATAGACATAGATATATTATGTAATCATGTAATTATTTCATTTTATTTAGAGTTCTCATTATCTGCGATCGAGCATATATGTTTTAGTTAGGATAGTGTTGACAGTCAGTGGCGCTTGATGACAATTTCTTGTCCGTATGATCATCAGACCATTTAAGATCAAAAGGAATATATCTTTTGTCTTATTCATAGTTTGATTGTTGTTCTGATTTAGTTTCCACCTTCGGTCATCGTCCGGAGAAAAAATTTTTTTTTTTAACAGAAAACTTTCTTTTTTAAATTTACTAAATATTTTGTGCCATAGCATATTCAAATGTTGAACGAAAATTATTTTTTCGTGTCTAAATTTCTTCAACTGACCTTTATATGATCCCGGTTTCTCTAGGCATCTGGCACTGAGCTCTCTATTTTGGAGTTATTTGTTAAGCATAGATGGTACATTTCAAATTAGCCGTGACAATTTTGTTTCCGCGTTTTTAGTTTAGCTGCTTATGTATAAACTATAATCTGTTTATCATTATGTATAAACTATAATCTATCATTCTTCAATGCGTTTTTAACGGTTTAGCTTGATGTTAAAACCATTTGGAGTCAGCGTTGAGAGATACTTTATTTATCTTCTTGTTTCTATTCAGGATCATGTCGCGTTGCTAGCACAGATTTCTTTGATTCTCTATCGACATTTGTCCCTATCATCCATCGCTTCCGGCAGGTCCTCCAGACTACATCGTGTGTCCATACAGAGCTGTTGTAAATAAGATTTGTTAGTTGTCCTACACTTGCACGTCCGTGTGAAGAGGTTCATACGCAAACATTGCTTATGAGTTCGTCCTTACTTCTCCAGCAGTGTCCTACATGTCTTCTTCGTCTTATTTGGATGGTTTTAGAGATGGGAGATAGGTGGCCGTACAGCTGCTGTTTTGTGAGACGTTACTTCCAGGATTTGTTCAATATAGCTCGTAGCATTCTTCTGCAGTTCCTGTTTAGCTTTTTCTGTATACGATTTGTCAGCATCCATGTGGTGCATCGACACGACCGCTACTTGGAAGAAATTGCGTTTTATTTTATCGGATAGGTCAGACTTCCATATGATCGATAACTTATCGATAGCTGTCCGTGCCTTCGCTAGGTGCATATTGATGTCACTTTCAGTAGATGAGACACTGCTACCGAGGGAGGGAAAACTTGTCCTCTAATTTCAGAGAACAACTATTTATAGTGGAGAAGTTTCATTTTTCATTAAAACACATGTACTCCGTTTTGTCTACATTCACATGGAAGCCAATCTGCCTTACTACCTGCTCCAGACTTTGCTGCATGGATTCGGCTTGGTTAGGTGTATTTAGAAGAAGCGCTATGTCATCTGCGTAGTCTGAGTCCGTAATAGTTTCTGCGGGACATCGTCTGCTTCCTGCTTTTTTTTAGTGTAAATCAACGTACGGAGTACGATGTCTATGCAGATTATGAATATATGTAGGGTTAATTTATCACCTTACAAAACACCAGCAAAGTGTCAAAGAAGTCTGTGTCTCCATCTGGTGAGCGAATTTTTACTTTCGTGTTTTTAAAGATCATCATTATGGTTGTGATGGTTTCGTTCGGGAGACCATACGCCAGAAGTATTTCCTCCATTTTCCCTCTGTGTATGGAATCAAACGTCTTGGAGAAATCTACGAATAAGTCTCGCCCCGAGGTTTTAGCACGAACTCCAATGATTCGACGAATTGTCAGAATCTGTGATGTTGTGGATCGCTTTCTCCGAAAACCATTTTGATTCTTTCAAAGAATTTTCTTTCTTCGATGCAGTTGAGTAGCAGAGCATTATAAATCTTAGCTGCTATGGAAGTAAGAGCTATGCCTCAGTAGTTCTTGGCAATTCCGAAGACACCTTTCTAATGGAAAGAGAGGATGCAGTCTTTTGTCTACCTCTCTATTATGTTCTGGTTAAATACGGCGTTGCAGTGTCGGAGCAGTAGGTCTTCGAATTTCCTTGACTTTGATACTTCTGGAGGTATTTCATCATTATCACTGTGGTATAGTACAATTCGTTATATTTTGGTGGGAGTGATTTTTTTCTTTTTTTTTTTTTTTTTTCCTTTCTGTTTGATTCTTTCTATTGTGATGAACTTTGTAAATGTATTTTTATGTATGCAGCCATAGCCATCGAAAACTGCTTATCATCAGATGTTTGTTACAACAAGACGCTTAAAATGCTCTGATTGAGATGATAAAGCAATTTTCAACTAATGATAATCATGTCGGGGTCTGATCAGTACTGAACACAATTATTTTAGTGATTCAATTTATCGATCGAATGTAGATAACTATGTAAATGGTGATTAAAATCTTACATTCTTTCATAAATAGAAACATCGATATAATCATGGACCGCTTCTACAATAAGAATACAGATGGATGACATTTGATCTACCCGTTGAAGTCTCTTCTGCAAATTTCAATATCTGACTTTAATTATTTACAAAAAGAACCATTCTATTTATGATATAGGATGTATTCATAATAACAGCGATCCATGATCGTATTGGTGCAGTTATCTTGGAAGAGGGGAAGGATTCTGATTTAGCATTTCCAAGTTATCTCTGTTATATCAAGAATTTGAATTATTTTTAAGCCTTTCTCCGTTCAAGGCAAATAAAAAATGTCTACTCAGATGCTTTCACTTGAATTCGTCCTTTATTTTAACTGCGATTTACAAGCGCATATGAACTTAAACGTTTCACAGGAAACACTGAGACCGAAAGGGTTAAATGGCAATCACTCCCTGCAAAACAAATTCCTCTCGAAATCGCTTTATTTAAGAGTATTTTTAATGTCGCTATGGTGTGCTGTTGATGCAGGCTTATATATATATATATATATATATATATATATATATATATATATATATATATATATATATATATATATATATATAAGCACTCAATATGTTGCAGTTTTCTCAGGGTTAAACTTGCTGGTAAAATAGATGGATTTCAGTAAATGATCACATATACACATAATCGATTTTTATATAAATGTAGGTGTAAGCTTTGAAATGTTATATTAATGAGCCCTAAAAGTGGCAATCCACTATATCAAGCCAACCTCAAAAGACTTCTAAAATAATTTTTCCAGGTTTTTTTTTTGGGGGGGGGGTCGAAAATACTAGTAGTGCGTATTAGTTATTGTTTCAGGGGGTGCTACAGTACTTAGCGTACTATTCTAACATAGGTTAGATTTCCTCCAGGGTCTTATGGTTATTAGAAATGTTGTGGGGTAATCCTATTTTATAGAATTAAATCAAAAGAGGGTTGAATTACTTTTGAATATATTTCCAAAATATTTTTTATAACAAGATACCATTTTCATGAATAGATTTGTTCAACAAATATATACAAACGTCTCTCAACAAAATGAACATAAGGAATGTCCTGATGAAATGTCACTCATGCTTTGACCTTTAAGTCAATTCGTACCCTACCATGATACAACTTGTTGTGGAGGGTGTAATGCTGACTCGGAACAACAGTCAAAGTATCTAATAACCAGGTGGAGAAAAATTGGTCTCCCATTGTTATGCATTATTATCATCATTATTATTGCAAGTTTTTCACACCAATTTTAACTAAAGTCTGAATTTCTGCAAGTGTACTCAGGTTTCCGGGATTCTTGTAAGTATTCTAGGTAATCTTAATCTTTGAATGGTCTCGGTTCTTCTTCCGATCTCCAATTCTTCCAGTCTCTCTTCCAAGTCCTTGGGGCTCATTCCAAGTTTATTTATTCATTTATTATTATTATTATTATATCTTTCGCGGTATGGTACTAATCTAACATATCTAGAATATACATTACTTAAAGCGACGTCAATCTATATAAAAGTAATAATTTCGAAAGTTTAGAAGCATTCCTGGTTTTGTGACCATAAATCAGTCACCGACATATACATAATATTGACTTCCACGATTATATATATTATTTGGAGTTTTGTTTATTGCTTTAATATATATATATATATATATATATATATATATATATATATATATATATATATGAGTAGTCCGTGATAACGACATAATAGAAAGAAGATATTTATCATAACAATATTGACTCATCAAAGTTAATATAATTCTATTTCACTATTCTTCGCAAGATTACCAATCTACATAGAAAAAAATATTTTTAATAAGATCACAAAACAAAGTCAACACCAGAATTTCAAAATTTATATTATTGATTGCTTCATTTCTTCAGTTGCATTATTTTGACTGAAAATGAAATTGCATCACTCTGAATATGTTTCTATTTATTAAAGATTAAACATACAGGTAATATAATAATTATATAAAAAGGTAATTCCTGGATTACAGGAAATGATCAAATATGCAGATCATAGTGTGCATAGTCTCTAAAGTTAGGGATGTCGTAGGAAATATACATGGTGACCTATTTTCAGACCCAGGACGGGGCTGTTCGTATTTTATATATTGCAAATACTCTTTGGAAAGGTGTGAATCTAAATATTCTCTCTTTATATACGCATAAATAATAGGGCTGACTGGGCTTTTTAACCTTGATATGGCAACCAGTCTTAAAGAAGGAAAACTATGAATTCAATTCTGTTGAACTCTGTTTAAAAATTGACCATGGGTCACATCCTGATGATGCAGAGAGGTCAGTAAATAATCTACTTTTATCAGAGTATGAATGTTACTAGATGGTTAAAAAAAAAATTTTATCAGAATATCTATTATCCCATACTGTCCAGTCTAATTGGCTGGGGCTGTTGAATACACCGATTGCATCTCTGCAAATGGGTAAGACTCCCCCAACAAATATCCAGGATATGACATTAAACCATCTAATATCGAGGATCCAGTTTGGAAGAATGTGGAGTACTCCTTCATAGCCATCACTCCCAGATCCACACTGACCTGGAGGATAGCACCTGATAGGGTCTTATCTATGAGGCAAATAGAACTGATTGACATTTAAACAGGGTGGAAACAAATGACTTGTTTCATCGAACTATAAGAAATAGAACTGTTTGAGCAATTAACTGTGTGTAAACAAAGGACTTGTATTTTTAATTGGATTGTTAGTGAGACATAACAATACTTGAAAAAAATCTAAATGTGTGGTAATGAATGAGTAATGTTGAATAATATTGTTAGTGTTGATCAGCAATACTTGAAACTCTTTAACCGTGAACCTAAATTGAATTGTTAGTGTTACATAGCAATGTTTGAAACCATTTAAGTGAGTACAAACAAATGATTAATACTAAATATTATCCATGTTAGAATATTTGAAACCGTTTTACTGTGTGCAAACAAATTAGCTCTGACAAATTTGAAAATAAGATTACTTACAAACTATTGACTTACAAATTATATGTATAATTATTTAACTGTGTGCAAACAAATAAACTCTGGCTCATTTACGAATGTTATCGACAAACTATGCATTTACAAATCATTTATATGTATAGATAATATGACATTAAATAACCCACGATGGTTGATATGCTATAAAATCCAACCAAACCAAACAATACCGTCCTGTCGACTGGGGCTATAAAATACACCCACTACACCTATACAAAGGGATAAGCCGCCCCACCTGAGTGTCCTGGATAAGATACTAAATCTTACTGAGTCTCCAGTCTTGAATTTTGGGGGAATATGGAGTATCCATTTATTGCCATTACTCCAAGGTCCGTCGGACTATTTGATCAAGATGGGTATCAAGACAGTTCCTCACCCTCCCTATAGTCCAGACCTTGCACCCTGTGACTTTTGGTTATTCCCTAAGCTCAGAGGCTGTCGTTATGAGAAAATTGAGGAGACGAAAGAGACTGTGACGAAGGTCATTGACATGCTCACACAAGAGGACTTCCATGGGGCCTTGCAGAAGTTGTTGGAACGGTACAACAAGTGCATTGCAGCCGGAGGAAATTACTTCGAAGGGGACAAGAGTTTCATGTGTTTACTATCAATAAAAGTGCCCATACGAAAAAAGGTCTGGAAACTTGTCGTATGCACCTCATAAATATAAAAATTGTCAATCAATAAGCTTGTAAATATTTTGATTGGATTAATATTTATAAATAAATTAAGGGCATTGACACTGAAAAAGAGGTGAATGTTATGGCGTAAAATAATTACAATAATTGTTTGTATCTACGAGTATACACACAACTTCACTGGCATTCAAAGACGAGCCTTCCTTGAATCTCTTATGCCACTCAAAAACTGATGCTTGATTCATGCAAGATAGTCGAAAAGCAGTCTGAAGCATTCTTTAAGTTTCTGGAGCATCTTTTCTTAGTTTAAAACAGAATTTTATTGCATATCGTTCTTCAAAGTGTCCTCATTGCATTTTTGAAATTCACCAGCTGTGACAATCAGGTTTTATTAGGGTGCATTCCAATTCCATCTGTAGCTGTTCATTTGAAGCTGAAATCATAAAGATTGGTCAGCCATCTCATAAGATGTGTAGCAATAACAGTGAATTGTCAAGAGTCTACGACAATTTTAGATAGTTGTACAAAAAAGTCTGGAAACATATTGAATGCACCCTGTTTATATATATATATATATATATATATATATATATATATATATATATGGCGATTGAAAAGTAACTCCTTATTTTTCACATGAGTGGCCACCCAGAAGCCCTGACTTAACACACAGTGACTTTTTGTGGGGGAGTTACTTAAAGATGCAAGTCTGCTCTACAAACCAAGAACTTTTGAAGAACTTTAAGAGTGCATTCGTGAAGTACTGTCTTCCATACTACAAGATTTCCAGATGAAATCAGTTGATGCCATTCTTGAGACGCTGGTGGTGAATGTTGGTGCTATATTGAATTTTAAGTAAAACTCCATACTATTTCTTTTATTTATTTCACATAAGAATTATAATTAAGAAATAAATTATCAGAGTTTTTAAATAAGGAGTCGCTTTTCAACACCCCCGTGTATATATATATATATATATATATATATATATATATATATATATATATATATATAGTTTTTGTAATTTATGAATTTAGTAAATGTAATATCTTAATCTTTTCTTTTGCTTTATCAAAAATGTCAACATATTTAAACCGCCCAAATTCTTTATATCATCCAATCAATATATTACACGAAATGAAAAAAAAAAACAGTAAAGATTATTATGTTACGATCTGTATACAGGAGAAAGTACTCTGTGGTTTTGCTTGTTTTCCTTTGATTCAATATTTTTCCCTTTCTTCAACTTAACTTTCTATCATCTTTTAAATGACTTGACCCCTTTTTGTCTGCTATCATATCAAAACTGAAAGCTAGTTATTGCCACGGACTTGCCGAAAAATTAAGGCCCATTTAGAAAAATAAATATTCAATCACATATAATAGCATTAACCAATTTTCCTATAACTTACTGTATATACTCAGTAATGAATAACTTTGTGCAATGAACGACCTCTGATTTTTAGCCCCGAAAAGGTGCTTCATCGTATTTTGCGTTAAATGAATGACGGTTAGATTCGACACAATTAAAACATATCTTGTGTAATGAACGACCCTCTGATTTTCCGGTGGAAAATTGATCTTAATTGTCGCTAATTACACTAGTATATTCGGTCTATACTTATACAAAAAATTTGAATGATAATCTCATATGAAAATAATTTTCTTAGATTATATAAAATGCTAGTTATTTGTTTTTTAACTTGTGTTTTTAAAATCACGTGGAAAAATCAGTCGATATTTTTGGTATCAAATACATTGAGTTTTTTATAATTAGAAATAATAATAATAATTGATACATTTTGTATCTTTCTCCGATTTTTTTTTTAATGATTTAAATTTTATAAAAATTGCTTGAACCGTTTTTTGTGAATTCATTATTTTTTGTCAGTGGGTGTCAATTTTTCGGCAATTGCATAGATTGCGATGGATTCTTTTTAAATAATAATACGGATATCTTATTCAACTTACTTTTCACGTTAAAAAAAGTTTCCATAGACTTTTTTGTATTTCTATTCTCATATTCAAAGCTGTCCAATACAATGGTAATTCTTCATGATCTAAAACTCTGAATCAATCGTCGTAGAAAATGGAATTAGCGGCCAGAGTTCAAATCCTGGACGAAGCTATAAGCGTTTATGTCATTGAGAAAGGCATTAAACCATCTCGTCTCCATCCCAGCTATTGGTGAATAGTAAGACAGACTGGATTCATTCACATTGGCAGGGAATCCAGAGAACAACGAAAATTCTGAATTCAAACCAACTATACACCGCTTAAAAACTGACCTTGTGTCACATCCTGCTCATAGCAGTGGGGTTTGAGTAAATACCTATCTACCACCTGTTACTAGCTCATGTGCGGCGGAAATTTTAAATAAAGATATAGATTTAAATCCAATTACATTTTAAGAATATATCCAAATAAAAAGTCTGCAAAAATTCCTCTGAATCATTGTGTTCCTTCATGGCTTTTTTCCTTCTTCCGTTCCATAGCATAACTCTGACTAGTTAGACATGAGTAATTGGCTTTTACCCAGCCACGGTGGTATATTAAATGTTGGCAAGTTTTTTAAAATGTTTATTCTATCAATATTTGTAGCTTAGAATCGTTTTAAAATATTGGAATGTACATATATTTTATAAACAACTCGCATTACAAAAGGGAGATAAGTCATTGAATAATAACAATCTTGCATGGTTGTGAACGTGTAAATGTTTATTTAATGATAATGATAAAAATGATTGAACATTTTATTGTATCTCTAGGAGACTTGGTGGTCATTGATAAATTGACCCGTCCTCCTGAACAGGAAGAATACATCCTTAATATCAAAGCCGTGGATTCCGGGAAACCTCGCCTCTCGGCAAATGGTAAAATAACTATACGGACAACAGTAAATCAACAACCAGTCATGCAGAGCAAACACTATTTTGAAATTCCTGAAAGTCTTCCTGTGGATTCTGTCATTGGAAAAATAAACGCTACAAATCCAGATGATGCCAAAGGGCTCGTACAAAAACTTAAATATGTTATTCCAGATGAATATGGTAAGTTATTGATAGACGTTTCATTTGTTTAATCATTTATTGTTGGTTTTTCTTTTCAATATTATTTTATGAACCAATTAAAAATTGTTCGTTCAAATAAAAACCTCTCACTCTCTTATACATTCATTTCCAGTCGTCTTTGGCGGTTGAATACACCGACTGCATCTCTGCAGAGGGGTAAGACTCCACCACCACCCGATATGACATTAAGCAATCTGATAATGAGGCTCCAGTAATGCTGGAGATTTGGGGAATGCGGAGTACTCCTTCTTTGCCATCACTCCCACATCCACTCTAGCCCGGACTAGTAGCACCTGATAGGATCCAATTTATGGGTCAAATAGAACTTTGAAGTATAAACAAATGACTTATGCTAAATTGAATTGCTTGAAATAGAACTGTTTGTTTATTTAAATGTGTGAAAACAAATGACTGGTATTTAACTGAATTGTTAGTGATACATAGCAATACTTGGAACCATTCAACTTTGTTGACTTATGTTTACAAATCATATATATCTAATATACATGAATAAACCGAATTTGGCATTAAATATCCAACAAGGTTTGATATGCTATAAACCAAACCCCAAATATCCGTGAAAATAAACTTGAACCTCACTCGATGAATCATTATTGTTGCTTAGTGTCAGTCTCGTTTTTTTTTTTGTTTTTGTTTTTTTTTGGGGGGGGAGGTCCCAGCTGTTTTAATTGAGTAATGAATAAAGTTAGCGACTGTAGTCGAGGGCGACCCGAAGGCTCCCTTTTCAATAGCTACTACACCGAGGTGTTGAGTAGGGCGCAACTCATTCCCCTAGATTGCTCCACTTTACCCATGATCCTCTCCTTATAGTGCTGAGTGCTAAGCAAGGCGAGATCAAGCACCATTTTTAAGTCTTTGGTATGTCTCAACCTGGGATTGAATCTAGGTCTCCCGGGCCATAGGCGAACACTCAACCCACTAGGCCAATGAGCCAGATAGTTGAATAATAATGCTATGTAATTATTACACATATTCATAAACACTTATAAAACTCGTTATTAGCATAATAGAAAAATAACTGCAGCTTTTACGCTTCACTTTAAAACACTAGATACCAGCTTACAATAAAATTCAGCATTCGATGTAAGAAACTTTTAGAATCAACAGGCTAACAATAAACCAGTCTATTTATTCCTGTTACATAAAGTTATAGAAACCAGAAACTTGAGAATTTTTTTGAAAAGCTTTTTAAATGTTGTTTTTGTACTGTTTCTGTTCTCCCTTTTTTCATTCATCTTTATTCATCGTCTTTTTTTCATTCATTTCTCTTCTCCCTTTTTTATTCATTTTTATTCTCCCTTTTTCATTCATTTTTATTCACCATGTTTTTTCATTCATTTCTATTCTCCCTTTTTCATTCATTTTTATTCGCCATCTTTTTTTATTTACTTTTATTCTCCCTTTTTCATTCATTTCTATTCACTATCTTTTTTCATTTATTTTTATTCTCCCTTTGTCATTCAATTTTATTCACCATCTTTTTTAGTTCATTTTTATTCTCCCTTTGTCATTCAATTTTATTCACCATCTTTTTTCGTTCATTTTTATTCTCCTTTTTTCATTCAATTTTATTCACCATCTTTTTTCATTCATTCCTATTCTCCCTTTGTCATTCAATTTTATTCACCATCTTTTTTCGTTCATTTTTATTCTCCCTTTGTCATTCAATTTTATTCACCATCTTTTTTCGTTCATTTTTATTCTCCTTTTTTCATTCAATTTTATTCACCATCTTTTTTCATTCATTCCTATTCTCCCTTTTTCATTCATTTTTATTCACCATCTTTTTTCATTCATTTTTATTCTCCCTTTTTCATTCATTTTTATTCACCATTCTCTACTATTTGCGATTTATTTTCATTTCCCTATTAATCTTTTCCCCTGTTTTCATTTCTCTCTTGAATTCTCTCTCGCTTTTCATTAACTTTTTTTTTCCTCTTAATTTATCTTATCTTGATTCATTCATTTATTTTTCTTCATTCATAAAAGTTTCATTCAACATTGTCAGCATACAGGTCAAAGAGTCTTTCTGTTTTTCATTAGATGTTCCCTTTAGAGTTGATGCAGACTCAGGAGTTCTTGAAACGAAATCTATGTTGGATGCCGAGACTCTGACCAAATACATTTTCCCCATCATTGTCACGGACAACGGTTATCCGCCAGGAACTGTCTCTACTACTGTCACCATCAATGTCACCGACGTTAACGACGAACCGCCTCGTTTTACTTATGATACCTATGTTGGTTCAATTGTGGAAGATGATCATCGGCCAATCAAAAAACAGAAAGTAAAATTGGTAAGTACAAAATCCTTTTTAATGTTGCTATATTTTCTTCTTCTTTATAGGTAAGGAATATATTTGTTACAGATTCTGGTAAGCGTGTATATTGTAAAGGGTTAACAAATATTTTGATTTTCAGATGCTTAAAAAATTAGATTTTTTATTTGACAGGATGAATAATGGTAAGTCGATTAAAAATATATTAAATAAAGAAGTCTGTTTTCTCTTTTTCCAAAGGTTTTATTTGATTCATTCTTTGACTGTCAAGTGAATATTCGACCTAGTTTTCTAAGTTTGGTTCGACTTGGAATTTGATTTAAAAACAATTTAGTGTTGTGAAATCTATGTTTGTTAATGATAATACATCCATATTTGTCTGTGTCGTTGTGTTGATGTTGTTATTATTGTTTTACTTGTTGCGAGTTTTTCACCCCAGCTCCAACTGGTGATCTTTCACTGAAGTCTGAGAGACAAGTCGTCAGGACACTCCTGAGTATTCAAGCAGATCTTAAAAGTGCTGTCATCTGGATCGACTCGCTTCTTCCTCTGATCTCCATTTCTCTAAGACTTTTGGGGATCGTTCTTAGGGCACCAACTATAATTTGTATCACTGTTACTTACAACAGCTTTTTTTAGCCCTCCGGCAAGATCCATGAATTTATCTATCTTTTCGTTTTATTCTATTTTCATTTTATGGTCAGCTGAAACGAAAAACTCCACTAGATGATAAATTCTTTCTTTTCTTTTCTTTTTTTTTTTTTTTTTTTTGACTCTCATTTTCTAGGACAGATTCTGCTTTGTGCATATACCGTTTGTCAACGTGGTTAAATTTTTATTTCTTGCACAGTTCCCTGTTGATCACCTTTCCCAGCAATTCATGCTGAGTGTTCTATTCTTTTTGTGTCAATTAGCTGCATTTGCTTATTATATGATAAACCGTTTCATCTCTGTCTTTACAAAATCTACACTCACTAATCTGCGTATCAACTTTATCTTTGATGTGATTGGTTCTTATGGTATTATTTTATGCCGCTATCAAAATAGATTCAGTTTCTCTCTTGAGGTTTCTCTTTCTTAACCGTGTCCGGGCTATCTTGTGTGCAATTTCTTTAGTTTATCGCTTGAAATATCCATACAGTTGTCATGGGGTTTTTTTGGGGGGGGTCTAGATTTTGTTGTCTTCTTGTTTATCCTTAAGCTATTTTAGTTGATATCATCGTTACTGGTTTTTCTTAGATGGTTTTTGTAAATTCTTCAAGTAGTTAAATTGTTGAATTATCATTGTGAGTTACTCACACCATTGTTAGATGATGGCCTTTCACTGGAGTCTAAGTGACAGCAAGTCTCCTCGGGTCTTCTGGGCTCTTCTCAATATTCTGGCCCTTTTTCCAAGCTTTTGGGGACCATTCCAAGTGCAACAATTACTAATGGTATCACCGTCAACCACAGCTTTCTTGATTCGCTGGCAAGGTCCAAGTACTTGTATTTCTTTTCGCTTTCTTTGAATTATTATTAAATTTTTACGAGTTTTATACACCAGTAATAACTGGTGGTTTTCCAAAAAGTCTGAATGACAGCAACTCCTCTCAGCTCTCCCGGATTTTTCTCAGTATTCTTGCTTATCTCAATAGTGCTAGACAGTCTCAATTCTTCTCCCGATCTACACTTTCTCAAGTCATTTATTAAGTTTTTTATCCGTTTCTATAAACAAACTCTGAAGATGGTAGTGCTTCTATTTCAGCTGAATATAATCAACGGCATTGTACATAATCGTTTGAAGGCCGAAGAATGATTATTTTATTTTTATTTTTCTTCCAGGAAACAAGCAAACGTAAAAGAAAGATATATTTGGGGTAGAATCTAAAGATAGGCTTTAAATTAGATATTCAAAGTAGACAGAATGGTATGGTTTCTCGTGAATAACTTTTCGACATAAAAGAGCTCGTTATAACAGTTTTAGATTCGGTGAACGAACTTTCTACAGCTGTAGGGTTTTGTTTACCTCCATATTTTTTTTTTCTTGTTTTGTTTCGAGAAACTATATTTTTTCATAAATAACCCCGACTGTTAAGGGGAGAGTCTCCGTAACGTAATAATGAACATCCTGGACTGCTACATCATTCGAACTCATATCGCATTATTATGTTCACTTTCAGACTAGTTATGGCCTCCAGCAATGGTTTAGATAGCACTACTGTCCTTCTACAAGAGTGGCTTTGACATTAAATAACCAACGATGATCGATATACCATAAAACAAAAACAAAAAAAAACAAGAAATAGCAATTGCAGGTTTGTTATCGATTTGTTATTCCAACTGCCATTGCCTTTTTAACCTTTTTTTTAAATGATCAGTTCATAGCTGGAAAATAAAAAGAGAATTTATTTCTTTTAGTTAATTTTACATTGTTATATATACGGATAAAATGGGCGGGTTTTGATCCTAGCTTCAAGCGTCCTACGTGTCTGGCCACATTGAAAAGTTGTGATACAACGAAACAGTCTGTCCGTGGATGACACACGTGGGTTGAGCACTCTGGAGAAGAAATTTACACCTGCCACTCGCATAATGCAAAGATCTTCGAACGAATTGAGCACTCTGGTATCCGGTGAGGAATTCCCGAGCAGACGTGATTCGCTTGTTGGTTGAGGGGTATGATACTAAGTCTAACGTAAAGTCGGGCGGGTTTCGATCCTAGCTTCAAGCGTCCTACTACAACGAAACAGTCTGTCTGTGGATGACAATATATACGCTCTCCCACGGGGGTTGAGCACTCTGGCGAAGGAATTTAAACCTGCTACTCGCATAATGCAAAGCTCTTCGAATGAATTGAACACTCTGCGATACTAAGTCTACCGTAAAGTTGGGTTGGTTTCGATCCCAGCTTCAAGCGTCCTACGTGTCTAGCCACACTGAAGAGTTGTGATATATATATATATATATATATATATATATATATATATATATTGATTGATTGTTATCCACAGACAGACTGTTTTGTTGTATCACAACTCTTCAGTGTGACTAGACACGCAGAACACTTCAAACTGGGATTGAAACCCGCCTAACTTTACGATAGACATGCCAACTGCTCAGCCACACACACACACACACACACACTAATTATGCTGCATATTGTTATATATACTGATAATGCTATATTTATAAATAAAGAAGGCCCAAAATCTATGATAGAGAATGTGTAGATGAATGTTAGTCTAGCTTAAACTGTTAGTTTCTGTCACCAAGCGCCACTAACAATGTGTCTACGCTATCTTATATATATATATATATATATATATATATATATATATATATATATATATATATGGCTGTGTGTGTGTGTGTGTGAATCAACTGACTGGTTGCTTCACCAGCTCGAAAAAGAACAGTTGATCTACCATTTCTACCAGTGGAAGCGTTAATGATTTATTGACTGTCGGTGCGGAAGATGGAATAAACAACCCAAATTCAGATTCTGGCTGAGGCTACATTTACATTGAAAAAGGCATGACTTCACTTTTTATCCCAGGCTGGGTTCAAAAGTCTTGCCAACATTTAATATACCAGAGTGGCAGGGTAAAAGCCAATTACTCATGTCTAACTAGTCAGATTTATGCTATGAAAGGGAAGAAGGAAAAAGGCTATGACGGAACACAATGATTCAGAGGAATTTTTGCAGACTTTCTATTTGGATATATTCTTAAAATGTAATTGGATTTTAAACTATATCTTTATTCATAGCTTTCCTATATATCATTTAAATCTTACTTAGAAAAAAAGATATTTTAGCTGCGTTAAACACCTTCAATGTATACACGTTTTTCTTTCGCATCTAAAAGAATTGCCTGTACATCATTCCCAAAGCGTGGCTTTGACACATAACTTTGAAGATCTCATAAAAACATATCTCAAAAAGATGATTTATAAAACCTTTTCTGAATAAAATGTTTAATTTCGTATCTTATTATTCTACCGTTTCTTGACGCTTTAAATATCAATGAAGTATATTTTGTGCACTGTTTTTATTTTCTTACAAGATTTTATTTCTTTGTTTATAAGCTTATTATATTTTATACAACTAACAACTTTTAACAAGTGTTCATCTATGGAACCCATGCATGTTTGACTAGTGATTGCATGTTGTTATCACACTAATCTTGTAGTGGTACTAAATTTCAGGAATCACTAACAGTCAATTTTGATTACTTACACTTTAGTCTTTTGTTTTTACCTAAGTAAACATTAGTACAAAACAAAAGACTAAAGAAAGTTCTATATGTTTTTCCCCAAAAATAACCATTATATATATATATATTTGAAAATTAAGGGTAGGGAAGAAGAAAAAGGACAGTCAGTGATGTTATTGTTGATTGTCCTTTTAATTCGTATCAGACTTCAACATCTGATTTTAAAACTGTTGTATATAAAAATCATTTGTAGTAATCTAAAAGCTTTTTCCCCACGTGACTTTGGTTCTTATCAGAAAATCTGAAAAGCAAGCCCTGTGTCAAACTTAAGTGCGACCAAAAACATCTATTATATTCAAAATATTCAGTTAAAAAACGAAAATGTTTTTTTTACTTTAAAAGAAAATGTATAATTCATACTTAAAAAAAAAGAATGAAAAAATATTTCCTGTAATCTATATAACAATGTAAAATTTTTGAATGCATATTACCGTAAAGCAGCAAAAATGACACATTGTAACGCGATTCTTGTGAGAGCATTTTGATAATACTGCAGAAAGTGAGAGAACAGTCATTTACAGTTCAATGTGCAGTAGAATAATGATAATAATGTAGGTTTTTCGTTCGTATCCCCCCTCCCTTGACCAGAAAATTATTTCAAAAGTACTCCTTATTTATTTTTGCCATTGATAATAATATCAATTCTGTAAATGATAATTTTTTTTAATTCGAGATCTCATGGATAAACTTGATAGGATTTTTAAAGATTTTTTCCTTTCTCTCAGCATGGTTCATCTCCCAGCATATCCTGAACCTGTAGTCTTCCTCTACACAAAATCTTTTCTACTTTCACATTTAAAATCACATTATATTAACAAAGACACTTTCTACCTTTCACACGTATTTTTAACGCTCCGCAACCAATTTACACACACACACACACACACACACACACACATATATATATATATATATATATATATATATATATATATATATATATATATAAACACTGATATCATATTTAAACATTTTCTTATTAGTCACTAATTTCACCAAATGATTAATTAACTTTGAATGCGTAAAATTAGTTTAACTAGTTTTTTTAAAATAGTAGGATTCACAAATAATTAAATTGTTTTTCTTTGTTTGAAATTAGGTTAATTTTTTTTTAAGTTTGGAAGCCCATCCGGATTCAAAACTAATTTCAAATATGAAGAAACTTATTTAGATATCAAAGGACTATTTTTATGCAAAATTTGCTTGTAGATAATGACAATGTTTTGTTTGATTTATTTATCAAACTTTACCAACAGGTTGAAAGAGTGTTTTTATTTTGTTTTATTTTTTATCGTGCTCAAAGACAATATTCTTGTGTTGAAATTGGGGAAAAAAAAGATGTTTTTTGAATTTTCAAAGATTACTTTTTATAATCATTTTTCTCGATGAATTCTCAGTGTGTATTCAATATTAACTATTCTTTAATAAAGATTAAACGGTTATCTATTTAGAAGAAAAATTTGAAGTCTCGCTCCCAGAAACAATGCAAGAATATTTGTTTAATTTTTTTTTTTTAAATTTATGATTGATGAAGAAAAAAGACTTCAATCAAAACAGGTGAGCAAATATGAGAAACTTCAAGAAAAGTAAAACTTGAAAAAAGAGAAAGTAAACAAGATTCCTTATGCAATAGGGAAAACGAAACCACGAAACAACTCAATAATGTTTAAAGATTGTTTAATCTATTAAACAAATACCTTCAAACTAAAAGTTGTACAAGTCGCAAAATATAATTGCTTTCACAATTCAGCTTTCATCAAGAATATATTTTATGAATAAAAAAACTCTTAATTTGATTCTTGAGTTTTAAGGAGACGGAAATACAAGTTCCGCCATGATATCTGTCAATATTTCTGAGATGAGAGGTATTATATACATTATTTACATTTTTCGGACTATTGTCCTCATCTTTATCGCCATGTTTATCACAACGTTTCGACCGTTGTACGCTTCGGCCTTCTTCAGGTGGTTGGAATGTCGAACTTAACCCTTTATTTCGCTCACCGGAGTAGACTGTTCTAGTTCCACAAGCCATGTTTTAATGGATGTCAGTTATCGGTTATCTCCTGTTAATTTTCCCTCTGAAAGTTCTCCACGGCCTTCACTGGGTATTAAACTCACACACTTTTTCCGCCATGATGTAAAGAAAAGTTTCGTTTCCACCATTGTTTTTGTCAATAAAAGATGGTATAACACTCAGAGGTGCCCGTGGTAGGAAATGGGCACGACGACACGAGTTCAAATCCTGGACGAGATTGATTGCATTTCACATAGCACTAATAACCTTGGGAAAGGTATGAATCCAATTATTCTCCCTCCAGCTATGGGTAAATAGTAGGACAGACTGGGTTCTTCAGCCTTGGTGAGGCAACTAGTCTATGAGAAGGAAAACTCTGAATTCAAACCTGTTAAACTCCGCTTAAAAATTGACATTGTGTCATATCCTGTCCGAGCGGAGGGGTTGGTAAATATGATGGTATAACACTCAGAAGCCACCACTCTGACCGGAAAAAAAACCTTTGAATTCAAACCAGCGGAACTCTACTAATATATTAACCTTCTGTCACAATGGTGGAGTGGTTATGCAAATATAAACTGCTGTAGTATTTCAGCAAAAGCGTACCAAGAATAGTTGACTGGAACAGTTGTCACTTCGAGTCATCAAGGTAAGTGCGAGTGTACTAAGAATCAAGCTCATAAATACGTTTGCTTGTTGACTCATAAAATAAAATTGTACGAACGTAAATGTAAGAGAAGGTTTCGCTCATTTTAGTCTACCACACCCTCCCCGCAACACGCTTAGAGTGATGCAAGCAAATTCTTGAACGTAGGTAGTTATTAATATACTGATGGTTCAGCAACTTCCCCACCAAATCTCAAGATCAGATGTAGTTAGCGATGCTTGAGAAAGAGTATATGTTCAAGAACACAAAAATGTGTACAACGAAGTATGACGTCACACGGCGATGTGTACAGTATTTGGATTTTGAAAATATTTTTCCTAGTTTTGATTTTAAGTTAACAGACATATTTAGTTTGTTCTTTTTCAAAGCTTGAAGCACTGTTTAAGATGTCCAAATATTTTCTTTAATCTTAACTTTGACTTTATTTTTTTATCGCAACTCTACCAAGCTGTTAATCTATGACAAGGAACGACGCAGGTCAGAAATTATAAAAGATAACCTCTTGATGAGATTCGATGTTACCACTCGAGTCAGAAAAGAATATGGCTTGGAGGGTCATCGAAAATACAGCAGGGTGAGTCTGCCAACCAATACTTTTTCGTAGGTCAGTTGATAAAGCAGGTGGTGCATTTTAACCACACTTCTATGAAGCAAAGGGTACGAGTGTTATATATTGACCCTCGACCGAGCCGTCAATCAAGAGATGCACCTACATAAATAAACCGACGAAGAGCGAACGCAGGTGGGTGTTAGGAAAGAAGATAGACAGGGTGCCCACGGCCATCGAAGCAATTGAGATAGGAATGCAAGCGTGAGAACCCACTTGCAGACTGATGGCTGCGTCCCTCGGCGACCCTCTAGTTGAGCAGCCCCAGGCCAAGATGCAGAAAAAGTGCTGCTATGGTTAAGAGAAGAACTCGGGTCAATATAGCAGTCTTTCCCTGTCTCCACTCATCTCTCACACACAACAGACATCAACCCTTTCGAGAATAAAGTGTGAGAGTTATATATTTTAGTAAAGAAGTGTATTCGTTCGTTATTGAAGTCGTCATGATCTATGATTATGTTTCTGCATATATTTGTATATGTATACGTGCAGGTGTATAAATGGCTATACAACACGACAATTCGAATCTTTTATTTTTTTTCAAATCCACGCTGTTACCCGTTGTCATATATTGGCTGTCCGAGTGATTTGCGATGAAAAAAAAAAGAGCTAAGAATTCAGATGAAAGAAAATACCAGTTAAACTCTTAATAAAATGATGTTAATGCATACTTTAAAAAAATGTTTCATGAAAAAAGACTATAAACTGATACAACACAATACATTATCTTGCAGGTAAACTATATATTCCAAATCTTTTCGGGGCAGGGGGATATTGATATTCTTTTTCTTTCCATTTTTAAGTCGAACATACATTATAAATTCTTTTAAAAAAAAGGACCTTTTTTAGGTCACATCTCGTCAGAGAATAACAAGGAATAAACAGGATAGTTGACGACAAAGAAAAACTCTCTCTCTCAAACGAAACATGACCGAAAAAAATGGTTCTTATTTTTTTAGAATTTACAATGTACGCTCTATTTTTTCTTTTTCTTTTTTTTCTTTTTTGTTGTTGTCTTATTTATTATCTCAAATGTTCAGCCGCTTCATTCTACGACCTTCTTTACTATAACCCTATTATGCAATGTTACAGCGCTGTTTATGAAGTAGGACCATCAGTCTATTATAAGCCTGCCTCGTCTGCAAACGAAGACGATCTTACCTGCAGATGGCTAACAAAAAAATAACACGTGCTGATTGGACCAACTAAAACGCTAAACTTAAAAGCAATGCATTTAACGCAGGGAAATGCATACCTGAAGTAGGCCGTCAAATTGATCGGCCGTGTCCAAAAACAACAACAAAGAACAGAATCAATATTTCAAAAAAAAGTCTTGGAATAATAATGAACCACTTGAAAAATTACGGAGGGTATTTTTATATTATTATTAATTTTGACAAGTATGTTCTTTCTCCTTTGAATATTAGTTGCATTTTTTCTTTTTCTTTTTTGTTTTTTCTTTTCTTTCTTTTTTTTTCGATTTTTCTTTTTTTTTTTTTCCCCTTCTTCTTTTTTAAACGCAACTCACTCAAGTCATCAATCTTCGACAACGAGGAAAAGTTCTGATCAGAAAGAACAAAAGATTAGAGACTCGGCAAGTCTAACTCGCGTCCTCTTTTATTAGTTGAACGAAACAGGTCGCTTTTTTTTTTGTCATTAAAATACTGGTCAAAATTAATAATGATTAACAATACTTTACGAAAAAATCAAAATAAAAAGGTTGTGTTTTTATATGTTATTTTTTTATTTTTATTTTTTACCTGTCTGTTAATAATTACAGTTTCTTGGTTTGGTATTTCTTTGCAAATTTCTGACATATTATACAATCTTCTTTTTATTGATTAATTGCAACATCCATGATCGATTTTAATGACCCTGAAGAAATCGCCAATTTTACTAAATTTTGTTTACCATCCTTAGAATACATTGATTGTTGTGTACCCTGCAGAGGATTAAGGCCCACTCCTAAAAAGCTGTTGCTCTGGGCATCACACTAAATTACATCTAATGATGAGGCTACAGTTTTGGAGATCAGGGGAGGATAGAGTATCCCTCCATTATCATTACTACTTGGTCCACTCTGACCCGAAGTGGTCGTACCTATTAGGGTCCCGTCTATTGGTTAAACAGATCGGGTTAAAAAAATATCCATATTCGATAGGACTGTGTGCAAAAAAAAACTCCGAAACTACACAATGTACTATGAACGTGATTCTTTAACCTTTATACATAAAATAACCCTAAATGAGTTGACAAGTCGTAAAAATCAATCGATCAATGAATCATAAGCATAGTCTAGTAAAGAATAAGGCTAAAGGAAGGAAGGAAAGAAGGGAAGAAGGAAGGAAGGAAGGAAGGAAGGAAGGAAGACTGTTGAAACAATTCTTAAAGTGACGGCATTCAAATTCTTGACTTTTACTGATGATCGAATATCGGTGAAAAATATGTAACTATTTCAGCCAGGAAGCAAAATAATGGGGAAAAAACTGTCATTTGTAATTCATGTAACTTTATTATTTATACTAGCAAAAATATGCACCCTTCGCTGGGTGCAAGTATTTAAGTTTTAAGGTAATAGAATATTCTATTTAATTAGAAGGATTAATGAAAGTAAATAAGAATGTATATAAAAAGATTGCACTTATTTTTATTTCATTTTAGTTGATTTCTAAATAAAACTACCAGATTGCTTTTAATAGGATTTTTAGGATAAAACTATAATATTAGAACTCAATAACACCAAGAAATTATTTATTGAAGCTGGTTTTGTTAAAAACAAGTATATGAATTATCCACACCGTATAGTATGCAATTATATCAGTTCTTAGTGATATATAACACATATTAAAAGATTTTAAATATTAATACCAGTGTCTTCCCTGGGGTTTTTCAAGGACCACCTGACATTCGCGTCAATTAGGTGTTATTATGCAGATCACCCGGTCTTAAGGAGCCTTCCCCACGTCCCAGGCAATACCAACTTTGCAGGGCTGAGTACTTCATTTGGCGCCTGAGACGCCATTCTCTAGGGAATGCTATTGGGATCAATTTTTTTTTTTTGTGACGCCCACGCATAGTCTTGATTTGTGAGTATCTAATCCCACCCACCCCGCCCACTCTAAAATAACTTCATGTCAAATCTGACTAGGTGGGAAGTCGGATAAATATCTCGCATACAAAAATCACCTTGTGTTAAATCCCGCCAAGAGGAAGGGCTGATAAATCCATCTATAACATGGGCTGGTTTGAGGCAAGTCTAATTCGAACTTTAATAGAGACGTTAATTTAGATTTGATAATATATTATTTAATAATCATTGAGAATATAGTGTAAATAACTAATGGAATTGTAACGTCAGTGGTGACGTATTTTTGGTTACAATTACACATAATCTCTATAATAATTAGATTATATAAGACGCGGGTGGCGAATTGGTAATCTGTGAAACGAGTTCAACTTCCGGACTGTTTGCGTTTCACTTTGTGCCAATGCATTTGGAAAGGCATGAACCCGTCTCTTCCTTCACTTTCTGCTATGAGTAAAAAGGAAAGGCAAACTGTGCTCCCAAGCCAACCGATCTCAAAGGAAATTCATACACCCAATTATCACTTTTCGAGAAAATGTGAGAAAGTAAAGTTCATTACTCTCCATGTTTTACAGGTGTTGATAAACATAGCGTAACGGTTATCGTCATAGAGAATGGACCTAACGAGTTGAGTTCAAATCTTGCACAAGGCTGTTTGCGTTTCACTTCACACTAATGTCCTTGGGAAAAGTAATAATTTACCTGTTCTCTCAAGATATCATTAAAAGTTTATATTTTCTTTTTACTGATATAAATACACAACTCAGTAATTAAATAAACAGAAAGATATCAATATGAAATAATATATTAAGGTCATCTAATCTCAGGCTTGGATTTTATTCTCAAGTAGAATTTGATTATTTAGCCACTTATATGGAAGATATTTAAAAATTCCGCTGTTTAAAATAAAGAGTGAAAAAAAACTTTTAAAAATATAACAATGGCAGAGTCAACAATAAATTGTTTTATTTCAATCTTTAAAAAGACATTTCAAAAAAATTTATATCATTTGAGATATAGATATAAGTAACTACATAATCTAGGTAAATGTACTTAGACAAGATTAGCAGAAATTATATAAATTTTCCTAAAACACCTGGAGTCATGGTGCTTTTTCTCAAACTTTAGCATTTCTATAACAAACTGAATCCCTATCTTGGTAGTTTTAGTTGTTTTTCTCATGGCCAGAAGTGAAATTTGGCCGAAACGTAGTGAGAAAAACAACAAAAACTACCAAGATGAGGACAAAAGTCCACAATGAAAAAATAATACTCAAATTTAGAAGCCTCATCTCAAAAAGGATTCCCAATAAAGACAAAAATGAATCCCACTCTATTTTCTTTGTTTGGGAAAATTCACAAAACGATATTCAAAAGTTAGCTTTACACTCAAACTGGTTTGTGAGAAATATAAGTGTTTTGGAGAAATTTTAACAATAGATAAAGAGAGGATCTAGACAAGTGCCCTGGCCAAAAATGTCGAATTAATTTTGACAAGTATTTCTTTTAAAACTTTTGGTTGGTTCTCTTTTTCTTACACCTCATTTTGCTCGTCATTTCTACGACATCGAGGATCAAACCAAATTAGAAACGATAATAAAGGATAAGCTCTTAATGTCGTAGCAATGACCAGCCAAATCAACTGGGATAAAAATAAAACAACAAAAATTTCAAAAGATAAAAGAAAATACTAGTTAATAAAAATAAGACAGTTTCATTAAAATATATATTATTTTCTCCTCGCTTTACTCATAAGCAAATATAATCATTACTTGATAAATTTTCTAAATCAGACAGCTACTTTTTTCTGTATGGGTTTGTGGATACCAGCATGAAAAGGATAGCTAAATAAGTTAGGAAAGTTGGCAGATTTAATAGTTGATAAAATAGAAAGATTTTTCGATGGAGATGAAGGTTTTCTTTTCTTTTCTGTCTTTGGGGGGGGTACTTACATCACTTGGTACATCGTCTGAATAAGACCGCTACTTTTTTTGTATGGGTATAAGGAGACAAAGGTTGCACACTCGTGTGCGTATAGTTGTATGAAAAGGATCGCTAAGTAATTTAGGAGGGTTGGCAGATTTAGTGGTTAATTAAATAGATAGATTTCTCAAAGGAGATGAAGGTTTTGGGGGATTTTTTCAGTTTTTATTTTTCTCACTTGGTACATCGTCTGAATAGACAGTTACCTTTTTTTATATGGCGCATGTTGTGTTGTTAAAATGGACTCTATAGTTTTCCTGTTTGATAGCAAACCGAAGTTTTTTAAAGGAAACTCTCAAGAAACCATCACTGCGCAATTGAACTGTATCAGGAAATGGGACTTTAGACTTTAATCTGGCTTCTCACGTGGTTTAGTGTAAGGGATACCTCACATGAATCAAGAATTCTGCAGGGTAGTGACAAAACTTGCTTAGTTCCGTCAGCATTCCCTTTCAAGTGCGCCTCAGTTGCGCCGGACAATAAACTTTGAAGGTACTGCCTGGGGATAGAAGCACACGCACCAGAAGCTAAGCTTATAATTTTACTCACCCCCCACTCCGCTTCCTCGGGTGAACGCTTGGCGATTATATAAGAAATGGAACTTTAGCCGAGACCAAAAAATGTGACACAAAACCGGTTTATTGCGGAGTGCTGCACGCGGTTTTAAAAATTCAATTTGAAGTGACTGTAGTAATTTACTAAACTTCTTGCTTAGATTTGGTACATGGCCAAATAAAGGGGGCCTTAATGATACTCGAACTCACTCGTGAAGGTTTGCTAGCCTAGCTTGCTAACCAGTACATCACCCGAGGCGCCCAATTTCAGGTGGCCGTACAAATACGCTTTATATATAAGTCCATATGACTGTGCAAATGAGAACGACTTCATTCATTTCGGGGTTTTTAAGTAGGTCTTCTCACAGAGCAAGTGCGTGTTTGGTGAAGGATGATTGACTATATATTGTATTGTTGAATGGCTCGGCGAATGTGGCTAGCAATGGCTCCTTAGACAAATTAGTTATGGCAAGACCACTCTCTTCTCCTCCCTCACAAACCATAAGGCTTTGTACCTTCCAGTTTGTAATTTAAATGGAAATAAAGAACCCCTTAGACAAAAGTTATGGCATGACCGCTCCCTTCACCTCCCTCAAAAAACCAAAGGGCCTCGTGCCCACCATTTTGTATAAAATGGGAATAATGAGAACTGCTTCATTCATTTTGCTTATGAAAATTTCAACCATGAACAAAATTATCATTTCAAAGATTTTGTCTTACTTCAGACTGCCCCGAGAATTCTGAAAATTGGTATTACTAGTGTTTGGCATGAAAAGTTTTATTAACAACATTCTTTGAATGGCAATGTGGACTTTGCAGAAACTTGCTACCTGAAATGATATGAAAGGTGAATGCACAATATAAAACTGTTTGGTATTCCATCTTTTGCTCTTCCCCCAATGTGTACTGGATCCTCAGGTACGTATATTTTTTTGTATTTATTCTAATTATACTTAATTGTACCATCTTCAGTCATAATTTCAGCTCAGGTGTAATGGAACCATTTCGAGGGGGATATGTTCAACGAATGTTAAATGATTTATTTTCAATATTTGTACCATTCGTATACTTTTGTCTGATTTTATTGTTTATTTTAATGTAATATTTGTAGATACGTCATTAATGCCCTTGAAAACATTTAGCCTTGATTTTGATATCAATTTATTTCACATGTTAAAAATGCAGTTTCAGAAAATCCCAAGAGATAAATCATCTACGCGTAAAGAGCCACAAAAAACCCTTGGTTAAATTGAAACTTTTTTTTTTTAACATAGATACACTAATTGAAGCATTTTCCAATCCTGAATTGGAAATTTATTTTAAAATATTTTTAATATTTAATTGAATTATTCCTTTTTGTTTCCGAATGTGTTCTATTTTATAAAAAGAATTTTATATAAAATTCAGCTGTGACAATATTGTATTGATCATCATAAATAATTTGCACTATTAAAAAGAATGTAAAAAAAAAAGTTGGGGGGGGTATCATGTCTTCTGTGTATTTTCACACACACTTTTACATATGTCAATTATCAAAGCGGCATTTTAGAATGACTTTCTAAATGTTGATGCGTTTGATGAGGCTGTATTCACAATAATCAAAAGGAACTTCTTTAGCGACTTTGGTGGTGGCTCAACTACATTAGCCAAAATCAGTTGATTCAAGCTTAGATGATGAGCTGAACCCAAGAACTTTGGACCAGAGTTGAAATGTCAAATCTCAGGTAGGTGATAAAAAAAAACACAATCTTCCTCTAAACTTACACGTACTAACTTTCATAAGCAAAATATTTAGATTTTTTATTTAAAAATCTAAGATTCTTTCACTTTAGATTTTCTGTTGGTCACTTCAGATATTGCAAAGGACTCACTGTGTGTACTTGTGTATTGGTTGTGCCCAGAGTTAATTATGAAAACACAAATTTATGGAATTCATTTTTTAAATCAAGAGGTACTCCAAGATTTCAACTGTTTGACTTTCATTTTTTTTTTTTTTAATTGTTAATAACGTATTGATTTATAATTTTTTTTATCAAAAAATTTCATTAAAATTCTATTAATACATAAGTATATATGGTAGTTAAATACATTTCTACTAATAATAATAATGACCTCACTAAGATTATATTAAGTCAATGACTAGTATACCAGAAATCGCTCAGATGACTAAACCTCTTTCTCGTATTCTTGAAAGTAACATATCGGCCCTGGTGTATAGTCTGAAAAAGAAAGTGCAGAGAAGAGAGAAAAGAAGTTTTTTAGTTATAAAAAAAAAGAGTGACAATAATATAAAAAATGATATAAGAAACAAATGTGAAAATGCTGTAGAAGCTACATCAGCAGCCATACATGTAATTACGAAATCCAATTTTCTTGAAAGATTAACCAAGTGGTGCGAGTGTTCGCCAATGGTCCGGCAGACCTGGGTTACATCCCAAGTCATGTCATACCAAAGACTTTAAAAATGGTACTTGATACCTCCTTGCTTATCACTCGGCAATATAAGATACATATCGAGGATGAAGTGGAGAAATCAAGGGAAAAGAACAACGCCCTCCCCTACACCTCGGTGTAGTAGCTATTGAAAAGGGAGCCTTTTGGTCACCCTCGACTACGGTCACCAACTTTACTAATAGATTCTAGCATAACCAAAATTTACTTCTGATAATTTAAAAAAAAAACTGCAATGGAATTGATAAAATTGAGATTATTTTCTTACATTCATTTAGTGTTAGTTCCTCCCCACTTTTTCTTCAGTTATATTAAAACACAAATCTTTGTTTATTTTTAATCAAAACATATATCCCTGATTATCAATTTTAATTGGGGCTTCTCAAAGTGGTCCTCATATACTCTTAGGAGTGGATAAAATTTTGGCAGGGTCAAAAAAAGATCACAATAGTGGTTTAATTTATTAGTTTACCTTTATAAATCACAAAATAACAAGAAAAATCGCTGGATGACGTAGACTAGTGGCCAAATATCAAAAACTTAGCAAAGTATCCTAAGCTTAGTGCAATCGTGGGGCCCATTTTACTAGTTTCTTCAAGTTCATACATGATGGAATCATGGTTTATCCATCTGAATTATTCACTAAGCAGAAAAGCATCAAGAACAATGAGCTGCAAAAAAGCACGTTCGAACTCACAAACCCTCAACCTCAAAACCAACCCAACCCATTCTTCCCATTAAAATATAGTGATCTACTAAGATTTTTGCTTAGATGTGGCACAAGGCCGTATGAATGGGGCAACCAATGAGATTTGAACTTATGCGTGAAGGTTTGTAAGTCTAGCTTGCTTACCATTATACGACTAGAGGCAAATTTCCCATTAAAATATAATTCAAGAATTTAAAAGGCGCGTTTGCATTTAGTTTGCTGGTTCTTTTCTCATTAAAGTTATATTAAACTTTTATGTTTTGTAATTTAATATTCAATTAATTTATTAGGGAATTGAATGGAAATTAAATTTGGTAACAAGGGGTGCATTAATTAGAAATTTCGTGAAGCCCTGAACTAAAATTTGGAGACGTCATCTAAGATTTCTGCTTAGAAACCTGAAATTAATCTGTTTTGTTTTGGTTTGGTTTTGATGTTTTTGTTTGTTTGCTTTTATGCGGGGGAGGTATCCCTGAATAAGTTTCATAACTTATTTTCTGATTGAAAAAATTTATCATATAATCATTGGCAATGTATCGTTTATACATCAATGACAAAAAATATTTTGTCTGACTTTGTTTGAATATGTCGTATAAAGACAAATATATAAACTTCTTTTTAAAACTTTTTCGAAATCAGTTTCATATAATTAAAATTGTCTTCTAAATCTAATAAATAATTCTAACACGTTCTTGCATTCCATACTTTTCTTGTTCTAAATAAAAAGTTTTCAAAGTAAAATTCATCCTATAAATTTCAAGTGACACAATCAAAATTGATTTTTGTCGTTTAGTCATATCACTGTTTGATATCATAGGAGGCAAACACCCAAATATAAGTTGTTCGAAAAATAAAGACCGATTTCATATCTATGACTGGGCCATTGGCTCTAATGAATAATGTCCGCCAATGGATCTGGAAGACCGGGGTTCAATCCCAGGTCGAGTCATGCTAAAGACTCAAAAATGGTACTTGATGCCACCTTGCTTAACACTCAGTATTATAAGGTATGGATAAAGGGTAAAGTGAAGCAATCCAGAGAATGGTGTAGTAGCCATTGAAAAGGGAGCCTTCTAGTCACACTCGACTAAGGTCGCCAACTTCACTTTATATCTATATGCGTTAAAAGACTGCTTATCATTTTCCAAACAGTTTTAAAATTATTGTCTGATAAACATTGTTGTAACCTACATAGTAATATTCACTTATTCAACCTGAATTTAATTATTTTATTCTTGAATTAAAAAATGAACTTTCAAACTGAATTTGAATTCGTTTACGTTCTATCCCATTCAGTGGGTCTAAGAATAGGCTGATTATAACCCCAGTGGAAGGGTAAGATCCATCCAGTAGTGTCTTGGGTCTTAAGCTAAACTTCATCTGATGGTGAGGCTCCAGTTCTGGAGATCCGAGAAATGTGGAATACCCCTTAATTGTCATTACTCCCATATATGGATCAAATATAGACCTATTTTAAAAATTATTCATATTCAATAAGACAGTGGGCAAAAAAATACTTAGAAACTACGACACAAAAAAATGTAAATACGAATGTACAATGATTCCCTTACTTATAGGCATAAAATAACCCTAGACTGGTTAACAGGCCGTTAAAATAAATCAACCTGAATTTTATTATTTTGAATAACTTTTGTATATTTGAGAATTTTTTAAAAATTTATTGCGGACTTTTCTGTCCTCATCTTGGTAGGTTTTTTTTTTTGTGTTCTATCTTTCTTTCACTACGTTTTGTATATTTGTTTTGATTCTTAAATAATGACAAAAACGAATTTTCAAATAATAGTAATTGGACTCGTTTACGTTCTTTTGTTTTGTTCATTTTTGTTATGTTTTAATCTTTTTATATATATATATATATATTTCCCTTACTCTCTCTCCAATTATTGATTTCTTTTTCCCTATCAAATATTCGTGGAATAAACTTCCAAATAAGTCTGCTTACTTACCTGCAAGCAAAAAGCCTTTTAAAACACACATAAAACTCTTTTTGCTTTGTTTGTTGTTTTTTGTTAAGTATGGAAATTTCCTACAGAAATATTTTTCTCAATGTCAAAAAAATAAATGAGAAATATCTTACAGGATGATGAAAAAATTTAGTATTTCGAATTTTAAAAAAAATGAAGACTTCAAATGAACTTCATGCAATTTCGATTCTTTATCGATAAAACATGAATCCAGTGATGTTAACAAAAATTTGAGAGAAGGTTGGAATATTTATTTAATAGGATGAGAAAATATAAGCTATTGATTAAAAAAAAAAATAAACGATGATGAATACACATATCTTCTGAAATGGAATGTCAGGTTTTAAATAACATGACTATTTAATGTTCGATTGATTAAATCTTAGAATTTTGTATCGGAAGCAGTAAATTTAGAATCGGCATTGACTTGAAGACTAATCATTGCAGAAAATTAAGGTTCCTATCCCTATTCAGAACCCTTTCATGATTCCATTCATAGATTTTCCTTATTTTTCCGAGCAGAGGACATTGATAAATTATACATGTATATGATTATGAACAGTGACTTCTAAAGGTTCCTTTGTCTGTAACACAAAAGTACAGGCACACATCGTGAAAAGAAAAAAATAATACCCATATAGGAGTACCTTTTATGATTTCAAACAATTTCCCACCACATGTTCATTATCTCTATCAGCACATTCTTGAAATCTGCTACAAGTGATTAGAAAATGTTAATGTTTCTATGGGAGTATCTTTATTAGAAAAGCGGAACTGATATTACGAAAACCACCCGAGGAAGATTCTAATGATGTATTGATAGTTATGGTGGACAGGTGAAGATTTTAAAATCATATCATAAAGGAAGTCCGATAGAAATGTTAATATTTCTTTGATACACCCTATGTATGTATGTATGTATGTATGTATGTATGTATGTATGTATAATTACCAGTTATTTTTTTCCTGGTTTGAATGCCTGAACTGGGGGTAAGAAAACAAATAGTTTATTTATTATGACAGCTTTCTTTAACTTAGAGTACGGTAAAATTAACTTAGAGATACTAAGTGAGGTAGCGTGTACAGATACTATGTACACCATCATAGGGATGGAAATTCCGACCACCAAATGAATTTCCACAGTTAACGAACAATAGATATTTCCAAAATATCGAATTTCCACAGTTAACGAACAATAGATATTTCCAAAATATCGAATTTCCACAGTTAACGAACAATAGATATTTCCAAAATATCAATGCTTCATTATATCAATATTGATGTGTATATTAAGCGTTTTATTTTGAATGATGCAGACGACCAGATGAATTCTCTGAAAGGTGTTTGTTAAAAGTGGGGGATTTTTTTTTTCTTTATAATGAATTATTAGTACCTATTTTTTAAGTTGACAAGCTTCACTTGGAAAGCATGCGAATATTTCCCGCTGTATGTTACCTAGAAATTGCTTTAAATCAAGGGACAATTAAATACTCAAAATAACTGAATTAACTACCTAATTATAGATTTAGTATGCAGCAATGATTAACTAATTCTAACCCGCTAACACTATTTATCTCTTATATATATATATTGCGTGTGTATTTCTTTTTATGGTTTCATGCATCGGTTTTGCAAGCATGAGAAGTGTTAGTCACCTGTTATCAAATGTCACCGTGTAAATAGGGTTGTTTATATTTAAAAGGAATTTTAAAACTCAAAATCAGAATGTCTCTATATTTTAAATATTCTCTGATTTCGTATCAGGAGAAAATTTTTTATATATGCTAGGAAATTTATCCAAGAAGGAGGAATTCCGAGACCATCGGATGATCAGACCTCCAAATTTGGGTAGTGCAAGGCAAAAGTAGTCAAATAATCAAGGACAGACAGTTGAAAAAATGAAGATGTGCTTGCCCAATGGCCTGCATGAATTCATTAACGAGTACTCCGTTTCTCGACAGCTAAATATATCATCTCCAGTAAACCCAACTCTCCAATTTTTTTACAACTCTTAAAATATAATGAAAAATAAACATCTAAGATCCAATTTAAAATTTTCAGACTGATGGTCTTCTGAGTTTTTTATTCAATGAGCACCAACCACCACCACCTGACATTTTTCACTCTTCGTTATCTGTACCCCCCCCATGCTATGTGTTCGCAGTCATTTTTGTCTTGTAATTGGTTTTATGATAGCTCTCACTAAGGTCTGTTCTTGAATTCATGTTGACTTGGTTCTGTTTCTTGGTTACTCCTATCATAGTTCTATTTCTATTGATCTTTGAACAATTCTGAGTTTGTTTGTTTTTTTCTGGTGATTCGCTTAATTTTCATATTTTACACCGATGCATCAAAATCGATATTACAAATTCATAATACAGAAATATACAAGTAAAAAAAAAATCGAATAAAACAATGAATGTCGTTAGCAATTTGCACAGATTAAACACATGATTGTTTATTGCTAATTTTCAACAGGTTTTTTTTTAATTTGCATTTGATAATTATCTTTTTAAATTGAGAATTTGGATTATTAAAAAATACATTCAGCGGAAATGCGCACTCTTCAAAAAAGATTACTATTCAGTTGCAAATTGGACTGGAAATTACTTTATTTTCTAAGCGAGATTTTTTTTATCAAAGCAATACATTAAAAATGCTTTATGGTATGCTGTTTTTGCTAGTTCACTAATATACAGGGGGATTGAAAAGTAATTCCTGATTTTATTTTTTTTTAATAATTTCTTAACTATAATTTTTACAAGTCATCATCATGCCGTGCTCCAACACGGGTACCCCTGACCCTCTCTCGCCACTCCTCCCTATCGTTCATCGTTTCTGGCAGGTCCTCAGGGCTACATCCCGCATCCTCACAGAGCTGCTGTATGTAGGTTCGAGCTGGTCATCCTGCTTTTGTTCGGCCATAAGACGGGGTCCATAGGAGAACATCACTTATGAGCTCGTCCCTGCTTCTCTAGCAGTGTCTTGCATGTCTAAATGAATTTTATAACCTTTTTAAATTGGGAGTTACTTTTCAGTCACCCTGTATATATAAGAATGTTAGTCGCATATAGATAATGAAAATGTTCAATTTATTTGAAAGTAATAATACTTTCAAATAAATTGAACATTTGATAAAGTATATAAACATTTTCAAAACCATTCTACACTCTCTCTCTCTCTCTCTCCGTCCTTTTTAATACTTGTCCTTACTCAACTTTTTTTTCCGATTGATTCTTTTTAGGTTTTATTCTCTCCTCCTACAAACCAATAGTAAATTATGACACTGAGTATACTTAACTTTTAAAACAGCCAGTATTTCTGCTGCAACTTAGAAATTCAGGGAATCCACATTTATCTATTACTATTGCCAAGCAACAACCATTCAACTGTGAGTAATCAAATGAGCTTTAACAACACGTTTAAAAATAAAGTTAATGACAAACTTAGCTTACAAATCAAATTGTGTGTGTGTGTGTGTATATATATATATATATATATATATATATATATATATATATATATATATATACACACACACGATTTGGTATTTAAAACTCAAAAGGGTTAATACGCCATAACACTAACCAGCCAACTGAATGGGAGAAGGAACCAAAATAAGAAAAATATTACTTCAAGTGTACACGAGTATTTGGGGTGATATTTCAGTAATTTTTCATAAAATTAGCTACTAAATTAATTCCTTGCGGAATACCTATCTACTTAGGGCATCCTATTTTAAACAAGGTGAATACCCACCTACGTAGAAAATCCTATTGACAAGGCTTAGAATACGCAGATTGTCTGCCCTACAGAATGGTGAGACCCTTCTCCGATGTCCGGGATATGACACTAAACTGCATTTTCATTACTCCAGGTTAATTTTGACGCGGACTGATAGTAATGGTTAGTATTCCGTCTATTGGTCAAACTGATCGGTTTGAAACTTATCAATATGGGATAAGAATACGTGAACCCATATAACTTTGAGCAAATAAAATATTTAACCGGCTCATTGGCCTAGTAGGTAGAGTGTTCGCCGGAAGACCTGGGTTCAATCCCAGGTCGCGTCATACCAAAGACTTTTAAAATGGTACTTCATACCTACTTACTAAACACTCAACATTATAAGGTACGTATCAAGGGTAGAGTTGAGCAATCCTGTAGTAGCTATTGAAAAGGGAGCCATCTGGTCGCCTTCGACTACGGTCGCCAACTTTACTTTTTACAATTAGTATTGAATAGAATACTTGAAACCATACAACTGTGTGCAAGTTATTAGTATTAGTTGTTTGGATTTTATGGCATATCAACCTTTATAGGTTATTTAACGCCAAATCCATTTTTATGCAAGCAGTCAGTTCTATTTCAAACAATTCAGTTTAGCATGAGTAAACAGTTTAATTGTCAAAAACATTTCTATTTCAAGCTATTTAGTTTATTCAAACAGTTCTAATTCAGCTAAGTATAAGTATAGATTTTGTTTACACAGTTAAATGTCAAAACAGTCCTATATTAAACAATTCAGTTTAGTGTAAGTAGAGTTTCAATGTCAAAAACAGTTCCATTTCAAGCAATTCAGTTTAGCATAAGTACACAGTATAAATGAAAGTATGCTGTTTAATTGTCAAAAACATTTCTATTTCAAGCTATTCAGTTTATTCAAACAGTTCCAATTCAGACAATTCAGTTTTAGCATAAGTATGCAGTTAGTTCTATTTAATCCATTGATAGGACCCTGTCAGGTGCTACCACTCCAGGCCTGAGTGGACCTGGTTGCAATGGTAATGAAGGGGTGTCCCGCATTCCCCAAAGCTCCAGCATCATTGGAACCTCACCATCAGATTGTTTAGTTTCATATCCAGGACACTCATGGGGGGGGTCTTAGCCCTCTGCAGAGGGGCAGTCGGTATATTCTACAGCCCCAACTGACTGGGCAATAATAGTATTAGATAGGAATATTTGATATCATATAAACATTTTCAGAAAAAATCTCGAGAAACACCAGTACGAATAATGTAAATCTAAACGTACAATGTGCACGATTCCCGAACCTTTTGGCATAAAATAACCCTAAACAAATTGACATTACCATTTATCTGCAAGTAAATGTCTCCGTTTGTCAAATCTTATGAAACCGCTAGATATACCTGAAACCCAAGATTTTTTAGACACCCAGGTGACGTCTTCCCACAATATATTTTTTTACATCTTTTATAATTTTTCAGAATAGTGACGTTGAAGAGATTTAATGACTTTTTTTTTCTTTGGTTCGGATCGTTAGTCTTAACTAACCAATTATACAGTGAAGCTATTTTACATCTCCAATATGAAGAATTACCTACAAGCCTAATAATTTTTATTAAACGTGAATACATACTTAAGTAATTAAACGTGTATATTTACGTAAGTATTTTATTATTAGCTACTTCAATTGTTTCTTTTATTTCTTACTTTTGCTTCTTCTTTTGCGTGTGTGTGTTTGTATTTTGTGTTTTTCTTTTGCATGTATTTTTGGCTTCTTTTCCTTCATCTGCTTCATATTCAGAGCAATTTTTAGCTTTTTTTTTTTATTTTGGGTGGGGGTATATGTGTGTCTGCTTAGTTTTTCGCATGTCTCTGCTTCGACTTTTTTTTTTCTCGTGTGTTTTTTATTGCTTTTGACGTTTTTGTTGGTTTGTTTGTTTTTTATTCTTTTACCTTTTATCTTATTCCCATTTTTAAATCAATTTTTTGTTTTTTATATTCAAATTTTATTATTCATTTTCTTGTTTCTTACTTGTAATTATTATCTTTAATTTACGCTTCATTTCAAATCTATTTTTATTTTTCCAATGTGTGCATGAATGTGTCCAGGAAAAAGCCTTTTCCCACATCGACAAAGACGAAACTCCTGCCTTTCAAACCGTGACATTTAGTTTGAGCGGCAAAGAAAGCAAACTGTTCACTATTGACGCCCTTACGTCCGAAATTTCTGTAACTAAACCTGGCTCCATTGACTGTGAAAAACGCTGCCGGTTTGAAATGATGGTTAGTATTGAATATCTGTTTTCAATATTGTCTTGTTGGGATGTGTATGATATTCGCCTTTCATTATACAGAAAAATCCTTTGTTCTTCATGTGTAGGGGAGGAGAAGGTTGTTATATTATCTCTCGAAAGTTCCAAGGAGCAGATTTTCTTTCTTTTTTTTTTTTTTTTTTTTTTGTGTGCTTGTTGAAGCTGTCTTTACGGGAGTCAAATATTTATCGGAAAAAAAAACTAAAACTCATTCAAATATACACAGGCATACATACACATGTAGTTAGTTATGTGTTTATTGCATATATTCTTACATATACGCAACGTGATTTTATGCGCACGCGGTTTTTCTGAGTTCTTTAGACTTCTATTGACTTCAGAAATCGTCATTTATTAGAATTTATTTTACTCAATATGATCAATTTTAAGCAACAGTCAAAGAAAGAAAAAATGGCATCGACCACACCTTTTGAAGTGCCCCTTCTCCCTGGACCAAATAACACCAAAATATTTGTTTACATTTGTGAGAAGAGGAATTATACTCTTATTCGTATAACCATCTTGATGGTTATAACTGTCGCAACGGTTTCGACTGAACCTTTTATTCGATCCACTACATTAGGTTTTAGGAACCAAGTTATTACGTGGGCGGGGGGCTAACGTTCTGGATTGTGATATCGTAATAAGCGAATTTGAGGCACGATTGTGCTATTACGTTCACTTTTGGACTAATACCATTGAGAAAGATATGAATCCCCCTGTAACCATCCGAGTGTAAGTTAAATAATAATGTTCTTCTATAAGGATAGCTTTTGCATTAGATAACCCGCGAAAGTTGATATACCATTAAAACAAAGACACCAAAATAAGTTGTTACCGCTGCCAGATTGCCCGAAGAAACACACAGATTGTGGATAAAGGCGTTGGTTAGAGCTTATCTAGTTACTTGGTGTTCGTCGGACTTATAAGATAAGTACGTCAAATTAGCTCTAATGAATTGACATGCAGCTACACAGCAAATCTGACAAACGTTGAAAATACAAAATTTAAAAAAAATCTTATTGTTTTATTTTAGCGCCGACAGCATTTGAACCCGTTATCTGTAGGCAATTTACCAACTTTTCTTACAGTTTCCCTACTAACTTCAACACTATGCTACAACTCAGTTTTTGTTTTGTTTTTTTTATTTCTTTTATCTATATTATTCATAAATATTTGAAACGCATTTTAATAAAATGCAGAAATCTCGTCCATACTCGAAGAAAATTCTACAACGTTAAATAACATGAGAAAACTATTTGAAACGAGAGACCTCAAATTCCTGGAAAAAAAGGTCTTCATTTAAGATTATACTTTTAAGTATGTATCGCTCTCCAGTTGTTGGGGCGCACATCGGGCGGACGTGTTTAATCTTGGCATGGATCTGGCTGGGTGTGCCTCGGCACTGGAGATTTTCTCCGGTCTCAGGGAGTCATTATTAAGAGAAATGCCGACGGGGCCGAACGTACTTTTGGCAATGCCGGATGCGTGTGGGCTGCGGCCCTGCGTCGGACCCACCTTTAAAAGGCCTTGTGCCATACTAGCTCGTTCGGTAGGGCGTGTGACAAATACCAAAAACGGCCTCCATTTAAAGATATTGGTCCATAGATCAAAACTTGGCCACTAAGTAAATACATGCGCGCGCTCACTTTGATGTACAAACCCGCAACAGAAATGCTGACTTCATCAGATACCAATAACCGAACCCATACAACAAATGTTCAATTACATACAAAAATCAACGGGGGTGTCCTCGTGGTGTAATGGTTAAAGTGATGGAATGCGAAATCGTAGTGAGCGAGTTCGTACTCCAGTCGCGCTATTACGTTCACATTCGGGCAAATACTCTTGGGAAAGGTATGAACACCCTTATCCTCCCAGGTATGGGTTAAATAGTACCGCTACTGTTCTTCTAGGAGAATGGCTTTGGCATTAAATAACCTACAAAGGTTGATATACCATTAAACAAAAAAAATCATCACCTGAAATAAGATTACAAATGAAAAACTGTAAATATAGAAAGCAGTATACAAATAACTTCACAAGTAACAACCATTCCCGACAAAGAATGAAATAACCCAACAAGAGTTGACATGCTGTAAAATCCAAGCAAACCAAACTTCAACTTTGTTAGGTGAAGAAAAGTTTATAGATGGGTTCGAAAATTAAACAGAGGAAAGTATCCGTGGCGTAATGGTTAAAGTATTGCACTACGGCCTCAAAGTAAACGAGTTCGAACTCCAGTCACGCTATTAGGTTCAATTTCGGACTAATATCCGTAGGGAAGGCATGAAACCTCTTATTCCCCCAGTTTTGGGTTAAATAATATCGTTACTGTTTTTCTACAAGGATGGTTTTGGCATTAAATAACCCACGGGGGTTGATAGCCCATCAAACAAAAAAAAAACACAAACCGGAATTTAAAATATCATTGCTAGCACTGAATTATAGATATATTACCTGAAATAATACTTTAATGGTTTATCAACCCTCGTGGGTTATTTAATGCCAAAACCAACCTTGTAATGTTTAGTTAATGTTATCATATAAAGAAAGTTATGGAACATTTACTTAAAATTATCTCAAATGCATAATTTAAATCTTGATTTTTTTTTTTAATTTTCTTTTTTTTTTTTTTTTTTTTTTTTTTTTTTTGTTAAGGTGGTAATTATTTTTTTTGAGGGGGAGGGTATTTCTTTTTTTTTTTTCCTCTTGTTTTTACCTTTATGGTCACCTCACGTGACGTAATGATCAGCGAGTTACACTAACAAACGATTACTTAGGAGTTTGATTATCACTGGGTCCCCCCCCATATGCTAAACCTTGTAACAGGCCCAAACTCGCCTTAATAATTAACTATAAAATGACACAGGGAACTGAATTTTTTTTCACTTTATGTTGCGCATTGAAATTCAGGAAACCGGAGTTAATCAAGGATCGGTAATTCAGAAAAGTCTTGCTGGCAGAATCTCTCTCATACGAATATAACATAAAGTCTGCCTTTGGCGGCTGTTAACTTCAATGTTGAGTCACATCGTATTGATAGTGAATGATTAGAAGTACTGTAATTATCATTTGTTATTTTCCTTAAATATCAAAATGATTGTAACGAACGCGAACACAATCCACATTACTACAACTACTATTACTACAATTATTATTTATTTGAAAATAGTTTTATTCTCTAAGTTAACGCTATTGCGTAAATAAAAAAAGAACCTGCTATGTACCATTTTTGCTTCGACACACGATACAAAAAACAAATAATAGTAAGCTAAATTTCAGACAAGAAAACTTGGAAATAGTAAAGAAAGAGAAACCTTAAAAGAACAAATGAATCTCTTCTGATTGAAGCGCAAAACAACGCCATAAGGACCAGCTATATAGCAAACAAATAAGTCGCAACAAAATTGCATATGTTAGTTATGTGGTGATAGACGAAACGATCAATCACATAATAAATGAATACAGCAAATTAGCTCGAGTAAAAGACTAAACACAACTGAGTGGGGAAGGTGATCAACTGGGAATTGTGAAAGAAGTTTAAATTCGACCATACGAACAAGTGGTATAGGCACAACACAGAATTCATCCAGGAGAATGAAACGCACAAGTTCTCTGTGATTTTGAGATGCAAAGAGATCACCTAATTTCGACCAGACCAAGTGAAAGTCAACAAAACATTGAAAACTTGCTGAATAGTGGACTTTGCCGTCCCGGTAGACGATGGAGTAAAATTAAAAAGGGAAAAGAGAGATAAATGCGTAGACCTTGCTAGAGTACTTAAAAACTATGGAACATGAAGGTGGTAGTGATACCAATTGTAATTGGTGCACTTGGAACAATCCCTAAAAGATTGATGAAGAGACTGGAAGACGTGGAAATAAGAGGACAAATGGAGACCATCCAGACCACAACATTTCTAAGATCGGTCAGAATACTGAGAAGTGTCCTGGGGACTTGAGGAGACTTGCTGTCATTCAAACTCCAATAAAAAGTCAGCTTGAGTGAAAACTCTCAAAGGAATAAAATGATAACAGTAAATATAAAAGTAAATAATATAAAAATATATAATGATAAATATTAGCTAAAATATGAAAAATAAATCATCCTGAAATAATTTTTAGATTATTATACAAAAAGAAAAAAACTAGCATCTTGATCAATTCCTGTTTTTCTGTGAATAACAAAGAGGCTGAATAAATCTTGCTAAAATAGAATTAATGAACCAAGATTACTTCGTCTTCAGGTTAGAATGGGGAGGGCTCTTCTGTGGACAATTGTATATTTGGGATTCTTTCAAAAATGATTAATGACTTCAAGGAATTCAATAGCGAAGTTAATCATAATTGTTATATCCAAATTTATTTGTAAGATTATATTTTAAAATCTTATCTAGAGTTTTTAGTGCGTCTTACTTAAACCTACCTATTATTCGGTCAATTATTCTTGTCGGGTGAGTGCCTCAATATAAAAGTCTTCTCTGGTCCGTCTTTTTTGAAAATAACCCCAAATTATACCAAAGTCTACTGAAAGAACTTTCAGCTTCTGAGAACTCTGCTAATGGATTTTGGTTTCTTTTTGCGATAGAAATATGAAAACTTGAGTCTGCTAAAAGATCCTCACATAGACTGGCATAAGTCTTTTAAAACTACAGGAAATGTTTTCTTAGTTTTCCCAATCGAATACTGAAATTTATATGTTCCTATGTCTATATTTATCTTAAATATATTTCATTATATATATTATATTAGAGCGAGTTTAAAGTTTTGCGACATTCATTAAACGTGAGGCACAATTCGATATCTCCGGATACTTTTACCAATGTCGTGAAAGTAACCACTAACACTGGACTGTGAGATGACGAGCCTGACTGATACTTTCCATGTGCTATTTGCTGGATTTACCTACAAGGCTTGGAGCACAGCCTCTAAATTCACGGTTTTAGACCAATCTGACCTTGTCTGTTCGTAAATGCGCTTGCAACCTGAGCGAAATTTGATATTGTGATCAACAGCACCCTCACCTTACCCAATTGGCTGCAGCTGTAGAATACACTATTACCTCTGCAGAGGGGTAAGACCCCACCTCAACGAGTGTCCTGGTATGACACTCAACAATCTGATGGTGACGTTCCAGTGATGCTGGAGCTTTGGGGAATACGGAGCACCTCTTCATTGCCATCACTCCCAGGTCCGTTCTGGCCTGGAGTGGCAGCACCTGATAGGACCCTATCTATGGGTTAGATATAATAAAACTGCGTACTTATGCTAAACTGAATTGTTTGAAATGGAACTGTTTTTGTATGTTAGACTGAATTGTTTGAAATAAAACTGATTATTTGTATAAAAATGGATTTGGCATTAAATAACCTGCAAAGGTTGGTATGCCATAAAACCCAACCAACCATGCACCTTCACCTTTCGCTCAACAAATGTTTTCCACTACGTTATGGCCCAGCTCGAACTCATACAGAACAAGTTCTCGAAGTAAAGCAAAGCAAAACGTCTCAGCGCACCAACTACCACAATACTACCAAAGCATAAGTTCCCGAAGTAGATTACGTTACACGTTCATCTATGCAACTTTCAAATCACACACGGTGTGAAGGAATGCTCAACGGGGCAGTAGTTTGTGCGCTATCAACCACAGCAGGTACCGCCCAAGGCTTGAACTACTTTGGTCACGTGATATACGTTCTACAAACTAGGATGTATCAGAATATTGCAAAACTCTTGACTCTACCTTGTATTCAATTTATATTTGATATCTTTTTTTTTTTTTTTTTTTCTTTTTTTTTTTTTGCAGGGAATATCAAACCATTCAACAAATCCTTTTAACCATGCTAATATTTTTAGGTTTTCTTGCGTTGAGTAACTGAAGTATTTTGGTGTTTGCGGTATGATCGGGACGGATGATTGCCAATATTATCAGAATTAATGGGTCAATGAGTGTGGTTATCAAAAATTATCATAGAATAACATCAATCACATGAAATACCACACCCCTTTTCGCTCCCCCCAAAATATGAGGACCTTGTGCTAAATTGTGAATATAACAATTCTCAATATCTATCTTGCAATTCAACATTTTTTTTTAAACTACTCTTGCTCTCTCTTTCGTAAATAACGAAATTTCCATATGCAAGGTGGTTCATTTTTTTATAAGTGTTCCCTTTCTAGTTAAAATTTTAAATTTCTAAGGTTTACATTGAGGGCAACCACGTTATAGGCCGAGCTTACAATACGCTGACTGTATTCCCCGCTGAGAGCTAACACCCCTTCCTAAAAAAAAAAAGAGACGTCCTGCGTATGACACTAAACCATCTAATGGTGATGCTCCAGTTCTGGAGCATTGGGGAATGTGGAGTACTACTTCATTTTTCATTACTACTAGATCCACTCCTTCATGGAGTGGTCGTACCTGTTAGGGTGCCATTTTGACTCAAATAGATATTCTATAGGACTGTGTGCAACAAACATTTAACTAATGAACAAAAAATTTAAATATGAACTTAGAATGAACGCGATTTCCAAACCTCTAGGCATAAAATAACCCTTGAAGAGTTAATATGCCGTTATAGACATTGAGAGCAAGTCACAAATGACAGTTTGCATTAAACCACTTTGGTTGAGTAATTATTTTTATTTATTGATGGATTCTGATTCATGTCTTCTACTCTATTGATATTATATTCACGTTTCTGTCTTTGTGCCCTCCTATTTCCCTGCTCAAATGTCTTTCGTGGTCTACAAACCTCTAACTGAACCCTTCATTCAATCCACGTGGACAGAGATATTTTATTCCACCATCATGCTGAAGGAAAGCCAATGGGTATAACGGGCGAAATATTGCCGATATAATAGCGGTGAAGCTGAGGACAATCTACAGAGTTCATCAGCGAATAATAATAAGGTTTATAATTGATAACGCAGAAGATTCACTGTTACTTCATCGGCGTTTATGGCGTTCTTTAGTATACTGATACAAACAGGGGTATCTACCGTTGCCTGGGAAAAATAAGACCGTCATAAAGCTTTTATTTTGGAGCTAAAAAGTATGTAGAACTTGGACAAAGTACAGACATAACCTTATATAAACACACACACTTGTCCGGGAGACCTGGGTTCAATCCCAGGTCGTGTCATACCAAAGACTTTAAAATGGTACTTCATACTTCCTTGCTAAACACTCAACAATATCATGTACGTATCAAGAGTAAAGTGGAGCAATCCAGGGAAAGGAGTAGCGCCCTCCCCTACAACTCGGTGTTGTAGCTATTGAAAAGGGAGCCTTCGGGTCACCCTCGACTATGGTCACCAACTTTACTTATATATAAAATGGAAAAAACTTAATAGACCGTCATTTGTTCAGTATGAAATTTATAAATTAATAATCATACACTGAGCACTCCTGGAGAATTATAAGAATCCTCTTATATATTCTCAAATTGAATCATTCCCAACTCATCTTCTCTAGATTATATATATATATATATATATATATATATATATATATATATATATATAAATGAATAGTTTGGAGATAACATTGTTTTCAAACACGCTAAAGCTTATTTGTTTGCACACTGTAAAGTGGTTTCAAGTATTGCTATTTAACACTAGTAATTCAATTCAACATAAACGATTTCAAATCTAGCAACTGATTAAACAGTTCTATTTGACCAATAGATTGGATCCTAATAGGTACAACCACTCCGGTACATAGGGAACCTGGAAGTAATGACAATGAAGTGGTACTCTACATTCCCCAAAGTTCCAGATACTGTCAGATAGTTAAGTGTCATAAACGGGACATTCGTTTGTGGAGGTCTTACTCCTCTGTAGGGATGCAGTCGGTATATTCTACCATGTGTGTCATATATATATATAAAGAGAGAGAGGGAGATCTGAAAATATACAGAAGATTTAAGTTATATACAGATAATTGTTGATAATTCTCCAGTCTAAAAATAAACACTCTACTTTTACTCATACTTAAGAATTGATAATGTTAAGTATGATAATAAATATATCTTAATTCGGAACATTATCTTTCATATATAAATCACAGACTATTATTTCATAATTTTATTTCTATTAATTTTGGGTATAAATATATCAAACTATTTCTCCTTTTTCTTGTTTGTTTGTTTGTTTCTTGTTTTTTGTTTTTATGATTGTTTTTTTTTGTTTGTTTTTTCGATCACTTTACTTTCTTGTATAATTATAGACTTTTTAAATCTTTTTTTTTTTTTTGTATCGCAATCGATTGCTTTTTTGTTTTTGTTTGTTTTTAGGGGGAGGGTTGTTTTTTATTGATGCGTTTTCACCTCACCCCTCTTTTTTTTATCCTTTCATATTTTTCTCATTCTTTACCACTTCCATTCGATTTGCCTCATCGAGAATTTTGCATCAAATATTTTCTTATCTCCTGGCCTATTTCGTATTTCTATTGATTTCTTTGATATTCCGATTACGAAAGTATTGTTAATAGTTTTCATACGCACATATAAAAAACACTATTTTTCTCCATCAGCGCTTGAATTGATGTATTACTTCTTTCAACAAGATATTTTCGCCTTTTCTTTTAAAAAAATCCACATTAGTCGCTTCAAAAGTAATGGAGAGGAGTCCCCGTGGTGTAGTGGCTAACGTGCAGACTGCAATAACAGAGTAAGCGAGTTCGAACTCTACTCGCAATATTACATTCACTTTTGGACATATAGTGTCGGGAAAGGTATTAATTCCATTAGTCTCCCAGGTATGGTAATTTACTAAACTTTTTGCTTAGATGTGGCACAAGGCCATATGAAAGGGGCACCCAATGAGACTCGAACTCACTCGTGTATGTTTGCTAGTCGAGCTTGCTAACCATTACACCACCAAAGGCGCCTTTATTCTCCCAGGGTTAGGGTTAACTCGTACCACTACTGTTTATCTACTAGAATGGCTTTGGCTTTAAATAACCCATGAAGGTTCGCATGCCATTTCACAAAAGAAACCAAACCAAAAGTTATGACCTTGACTAATTTTGGTTTGACCTTACTCAAGGCTATAATATTGAAGTTCTTAATGAGGATCGAAGTATGCAACGCGACTTTTGAAGAACGATTTTATGAGGGAAATATATTGAAAGTTGGTTGTTCTTCTTTTGAGATCCTCATGCTACCAAGATCATTCAATAAATAATGGAATTTTTTTACAAAAAAGATTTTTTTCAGTAATGTAAACTTTGCCTTATTTGGAATTGATTAATAACTAAAATTATTCTAATCTAGCAGAAATATTTGTTTTCAGAGTACTCTCAATGGCGACAACGTAGAGTACTCCAGATTTGAACAGAGGTCTGTCATCAAACTTTTGGTAGCTGAAAAGTGCAAACCATGTGAAATTTACAGAAGAATGTGTAATGTGTACCGAGAAGCATGTTTTACTAAAAAGAATGTAAAGAAATTAGCTCGAAACCCATATTTAGTTCGAGTGGAAAAGGCAGTCCATGGAGTGGAAACAGTCTGTTAAAGAAATATTTCGGTCGCAGGTGTCAATAAAAAAAAAGTTATACTGACTGTCTTCGACGACATGAAAGAACCCATCACTATTGATTTACTTTAAAATGGTACAACTGTAAATAGTGCTTCCCCTTGACAATTCCTCAGGTACAATTCACCTTATTTATTGAATAACCCTCATATTTAGTTGAAAGGTACCCAACCTGCTTTCTTTTAACCTGTCGGGGATATTTGAAAAAAAAGAAGTCAAATGTTTATATTCGAGACAACTTAGACTTTGTTCAGTCAAGTCCCTTGACTTTTATTGTCGTTGTCCAGGATTTGAGAATAAAAGGTTTTCTTCTATTCCAGTCTGTTTGCAGCTTGCAGCAATTACTTGCTAAGCCTTAATTATATCTGTTCAATGAAATTGAATAATTCGGCGGGGGTCAATAAAAAGCATGCGTATTCAGCAACTCTCCCTACACGAAAAGGGTGTAACACGAGGTCAATTTTTAAGCAGTTTAGCAGGTTCTAATACAGTTTTCTTTTTCCAAACTGGTTGCCATACCAAAGTTAAAGAGTCAGTCTATCCTACTATTTACACTTAGTTGGAGGGAGAATTGTTTCATCCATACCTTTCCCAAGAATATTAACGCTCTGTGAAATGTAAAAAGCCTCATCCAGGTTCGAACTCGGATCGTAGTGTCTAGTTGTCAACAATGGAAACGTATAAGAAGCATCGTAGACTAAAACTACAATCTCTATCTCACTCTCCGCTTTTTCACCGGGATTTTGAATATACTAACTTTATCCCCAGCTGAAGGTCAAGACCCCCACCCCCAAAAAGTGGGTGTGTATGACTTTAAACTGCGTCTGATGGTGAGGCTCCAGTTCTGAGATGTCTTTGATATGACACTAAACTGCATCTAATAGTGAGGCTTCAGTTCTGAGATGTCCTGGATATGACACTAAACTGTGTCTGATGGTGAGGCTCCAGTTCTAGAGATCTGGACAAAGTAGAGTTACCTTTCCTTGCCAGCACTCTTACGCCCACTCTGACTTGGAATAGCAGTATCTGTAATGGTTCATACAGAAATAATTTGTATTAGATAGGAATACTTGATATCATATGGGCACATCGGATGGTGTAATGGTTAACAAGCTAGACTAGCAAACCTTCTTCCTGGGTGCCCCATTCATGCGGCCTTGTGCCACATCTAAGCAAAAAAGCTTAGTAAAAAAAAAAGAAACTAAATAAAAATATAAATATATACGAACAATGTACGAAATTCCCTAACCTCTAGGCATGAAATAACCGGAAACGGGTTGACATGCCGTCAAAATCTATCAGTAATATATAATCGAAGATGGCTTGACAGGCTGTAAAGATCAGTCAATAACAATACCTTAGTTTGTTGGGTCAGAAATGCTATATTTTGCTATCCATTATCCTCCGGTGATCTCAAAAGCCAACCTATCATAGGCAATGCTGGAGTAAAGTAAATGTCTATGCAAAACACGATTTTCATCTGAGTTGTGAACCTCATATAGACATTCATATACATGTATAAACCTCTGCGAAGTTGTATAAATATACACTATGCAAAATAGTAAAAGGCTGAAATATTACTCAATGTTTATCACTCGAAAACAGAAACATTTATGCTCGAATTACGAATGGTGAGTGAAAGATTTTACTAATTTCTTTGTATTTTATTTTTGTATGTAGAGAAAGTTATATATTCCCTCACACCGAGTAGTGGTTGAATGGGATACATTGTCAGATTAACGTGGGAACTCTCCCACGCCTGGAAATACACCTCCAAGGAAAGCAAATAGTTGCTTATTTTAATTTTTCTTAGGATTGAACTAATTTGTGTGTGTGTGTGTGTGTGTGTGAGATATCTCATGTAACTTTACCTCATGACCGCCATTTCGGCTGGGGCCGTAGAATACGTCAACTGTATATCTGTAGAGGTGTAAGACCCCCACACACACAGAGCCTATCTGTTGGGGGTAGAAGGTGACCCATACTACTTCAGAACAGAATCTTGGTAACAGAGCAGTAGTCATGAGACCCGAAACACTCCATTTTGGCTTTTCCTGTACCAGACGTGCGATCAGAAAGACCCCGATCTGATCAATCAACTGGTCATATCAAGCCTTAGCCCCCATATGATTATCCCTCAAATTGCTCCTGGGACAAACAAATAACCAATCTTATACTATGTTAAAGGTGCTAGATGGCGCTGACTGTGGGTCAGTTGCGCTTAGATAGCAAGAGTTGAAACTATTTAACTGAGCGCAAACAAAGAAGCTCGAGCTCGTTTAAAAATACTTCATAATTATCATCATCATGTCGTGCCGCTAGCACAGATATCCCTGACCCTCTCTCGCCACTTCTCCCTATCATTCATCGCCTCTGTCGGGTCTTCAGGGCTACTTCCCGTATTCTCACATAGCTACTGTATGTATGTTCGAGCTGGTCGTCCTGCTTTTGCCCGGCCATATGCGGAGGTCCATAGGAGAACATCACTGATGAGTTCGTCCTTGCTTCTCCAGCAGTGTCCTGCTTATCTGGTTCGTCTAACTTGGATAGTTTTCGTGATGGGAGGCAGGTGGCCGTATAGTTGGTGTCTTGTTGGGTGTTGCCGCCAAGACTTGTTCAATATTGCTCGTAACATTCTTTTGTAATTGCCGTCTAGCTTCTTCTCCAGCCGTTTAGTTAGCGTCCAAGTAGTGCATCTGTATAGCAGTATCGATACGACCGCGGCCTGGAAGCGACTTCGTTTCATTTTATCGGTTAGGTCTGATTTCCATATGATCAAAAGCCTATCGATAGCTGTCCATGCCTTCGTTAGTCGTGTGTCGATGTCTTTTTCGGTTGATGAGACGCTGCTTCCTAGGTAGGTGAATTTGTCTACCAGTTTCAGAGAGTTTCCGTCTAGCGTGGAAAAGTCGCCTGTTTGATTATAGCACATATATTCAGTTTTGCATGCATTGACATGGAGGCCAATGCCTGCGGCGGCTCGTTCGAAACTATGCAGTAGTGTTTCGGCTTGGTTGGGTGTATTCGCCAGTCACGCTATGTCATCGGCGTAGTCGGCGCCAGTAATTGTTTTTGCGGGGTACCTTCTGCTTTTTTTTTCTTTTTCAGCTCGAAGCCGTTTACCTACACACAATTTCCATGTAAATGTGTGTGTTTGTGTATGTGTGTATATATATATATGTGTGTGTGTGTGTGTGTGTAGTTGGGCAGCAGCCCTTCATTTAAGCATGCTTGATTAGATAATAAAACACATTTTATCTATATGATTTTATTAGGATCCTTTTATATATATATATATATATATATATATATATATATATATATATATGGTTTGGCATTAAGTCACCATCGTAAAGCATAAGTTTCCGAAGTAAACTGTTTCACATTCATCTGTGCACCTTTCAAATCACACGGAGTAAATCAATGCTCATGTTAGCCCACCAACTAACACGATACTACTAACCTCACCGGTTACCTACCACGGCCTGAATTGCTTTGGTCACGTGATATACGTGCTACAAACTGACACAATTCGAATGCAAATGTGTATGCGTGTAAGGATTTGGCAGTAAATCACCATCGAGTGTTGATATGCCATTAAACCAATAACAAAACCTATATCTCATAATATATAAAAATTCGGTAAGCAAATTTTTCTCATTTCCGCTAGAAGATTATTTAAAACAAAGGAATCTTAGATTAGTGGACTGACAGTGTCCATAATTCTAATATTTATAGATTTTACATCCGCTCCTCTTTTTTTAGCATCAGACACTCTTTTCTAACTTTTCTCTCTTTCTTTATATATATATATATATATATATATATATATATATATATATATATAGTGCAATTAGAAGGAAACTCAAACCTGGTTAAGGTGTTATTTATAAACTTATTTCGCCGGATAATATTCTTATACTCTCCGTCTCGTAATGTGAATTTTGTTATATACCTGCAAAGGAATAAGTGATGTAACAATAGCCATACATCGAGCACTCACATAGATTTATATGATATTCCTCATATATTCTATACATGAATAATCCGCACCCACTGACTTTGGACGCTGACTTATTATTACTTATATATATATGTATATATATAATTAAAATTTCGAAGCCTATATATTTTTCGGCGATTTCATTTGTTTTGCTGCAATTGCTTTTTATAGAAGGTTGCTATTCCTGGATTTAAGCATTTATTTTCTTGGGGTTGCGTGTTGGTTTTTATGGCGGGTAAGTATTGTTATCTCTATTTGTTTTGTACTTTTTACCCCATAATTTATTGTTATTTTCTTTTCTTAGTTTGCTTTTTGGCTTTTTTTTTCTTAAACTCAAATGTTATATTTCTTTGTCAGTTTTCTTACCAAATCATTTCTGTCGATTCAGGTCCACATCTCAAACGACGGTGACCCTCATCTTATGGATTCTGCCGTTTTAATCATCAATGTGACAGACACTAATGACAACGCTCCGATTATGAATGAAATATCTGTCAACATCCCTCGGAACACAGCTCTTCATACGAACATTGCACAAATTATGGCCTCCGATAATGACAGCTCCGTCGAAAATAACCAAATAAGTTACTTTTTAATGCATGGAGGTTTTGACAAGTTTGCATTGGACATGAACACAGGTGAGATGCGAAAAGAAGTCGACAATAAATTTTCCTTTTGAGCTATGAAATGTTTACGCTCCTTAAAATTTCATGGACTTTTCTCCTTTATAAAAATACAAACAATGCTTAATAGCGTTGCTTTGGGCGGGGAGGAGAAGATGTCAATATTTTGCTGAAATAATCCCGATATATATTTTAGCGAGATTTTATCGATTCAGAAATAAGAATGACATATACACGACAAAGTGTTTTGATAATAAAAAGGATTCATTAGTTTCTGAGTTTTTTGTATATAATATTTGTTGTCCTTCAATTTTTATTAAATTAACTCCTGAACATCCGGCATATAGAGGGTCATATAAAATGGCTCCAACCTCGTCCATCTTAGCCTTTATGAAGTTAGAAACGTTTTTAGTAATTCATACTTGGGTGAGTCAGAAGTTTTGCAATATTTTGCAAACGTGAAGCACAATTTGACCGCCCCAAATGTTTCTGCCTAGGTCGTGAAGATGACAAACCAAACTGGACAGAAAGATGTCGAGCACGCCTGATACTCTCCGAATGATACACGCCATATTTTCCATTTGAGCACGGGCTCGGAATCCATGGTTTCAGGCTTACCTGACCTTACCTGATTATTAAATTCTTGAAATCCGAGCGAAATTTCTTTAACCAACCCGTTACTGTACCGTAATCAAAGGCATTTTTACCTTTCGCTCGACAAATGTTTTTGGTTGCTACGGCAGCGTTGCTATGGCCAAGTTTAAATTCGTAAAGCATAAGTTCCTGACGTAAATTACGTTTCGCATTCTTCTGTATCAAATCACACGGAGTAAATCAATACTCATGTCAGCGCACCAACTACCACGATACTACTCACCTAAGTGAGCACTTGCCACAGCCTGAATTGTTTCGATAACGTGATATCCTATGTGCCACAAAATAACACGTGCCAAAATATTGGAAAACATTTTTCTCACTATAGTATCAAAGTCTCCATCTTTTTGATGAAAAGTGCACCTGCTCCATAGTCTGAAAGAAGTAAGGGCTTGTATTTCCCCGAGGCCTGAAGCCCAGTCGGCTGAGGCTGTAGAATACACCGAATGCAACTCTGCAGATCGGTAAGCACCCCCCCTCACGCTCACACACCAACGAGACTCCTGGATATGACATTAAACAATCTGATGGTGAGGCTCTAGTAATTCTGGAGTTTTGGGGAATGCAGGGTGCTCTTTCATTGTCATTACTCCCAGGTCCACTCTGACTCAGCGTGGTAGCACCTGATAAGGGCCTATCTATGGGTCAAATAGAACTATTTGATATTTAAACTATGTGCAAACAATTGACAGATTCTAAATTGAATGGTCAGAAATCGAACTGTTTGACTATTTAACTGTGTGTAAACAAATGACTGATGTTTAATTGTTATTGTTATATAGCAATACTTGAAACCATTTAACCGTGTGAAAACAAATGATTAATAGCAAGAGAATTATTCGTATTTGATAGCAATATTTGAAACCGTTAAACCGTGTGCAAATAATGAGCTCAGGCTCGTTCAAAAATGTTATCAACAAAATGAGTTTACAAATCATTTATCATCATCATCATGTCGCGCCGCCAGCACGGATATCCCTGACCCTCTCTCGCCACTTCTCCCTATTATTCATCGCCTCCGGCAGGTCTTCAGGGTTACATCCCGTGTCCTCACATAGTTGCTGTATGTAAGTTCGTGCTGGTCGTCCTACTTTTGCACATCCATATGTGGGGGTCCACAGGAGTACATCGCTTATGAGCTCGTCCTTGCTTCTCCAGCAGTGTCCCGCGTGTCTGGTTCGTCTAACTTGTATAGTTTTCGTGATGGGGGGCAAGTGTCCGTATAGTTGGTCTCGTGGGGTGTTGTCGCCAGGACTTGTTCAATATTGCTCTCAACATTCTTGTGTAATTTCCGTCTAGTTTCCTCTCCAGCCGCTTAGTTAGCGTCCATGTGGTGCATCCATATAGCAGTATCGACACAACCGCTGCCTGGAAGAAATTGCGTTTCATTTTATCGGTCAGGTCCGACTTCCATATGATCGAGAGCCTATCGATAGCTGTCCATGCCTTCGTCAGTCGTGTGTCGATGTCTTTTTCGTTTGATGAGACGCTACTTCCTAGGTAGGTGAATTTGTCTACTAGTTTCAGAGAGGCTCCGTCTAGTGTGGTAATGTTGCCCGTTTGGTTGTAACACATATATTCAGTTTCGTTTGCATTGACATGGAGGCCAATGCCAGCTGCGGCTCGTTCCAAACTATGCAGTAGTGTTTCGGCTTGATTAGGCGTATTCGCTAGTAACGCCAAGTCATCAGCATAGTCGGCGTCCGTGATTGTTTTTGCGGAATACCTTTTGCTTCTTCTCTTAGTCAGCTCGAAGCTATTTTCTCTGATTTTGTCGATGTACGTTCACCAGATGGAGACACGGAATACTTCGACATTGTTGCAGGAGTACTACAAGGAGACACACTAGCCCCCGTACCTCTTTATCATCTGTCTAGACGATGTGCTTAGGACTTCGATCGACGAAATCATTTATATTCAATATATATATATATATATATATATATATATATATATAAACAGGGTTTAGCATTAAATAACCTACAGTGGTTGATATGCCATGAAACCCAACCAAACCTAAACTCGACGCCTGAGGGGGAGGCCGATAGAACAAAAAGGATTTTTGTACCTACTACGAGGAAGGTTCGCTTCCAAAAAGTCCTCTCATTAACTGACCTCGAGTTATAATCAGCCACTTATGGAATAGCTAAAGCCAATCTCCTTCTGTTTGGCTAGAAATAGTATATTTTTCCACTTAATGGCCTCTGAGGTTAACCTGTCATGACCTAGGTTGGGCTCTGAGGTCAAGTTAGTATCCGTTCGAAACATCAGGTCACGGGAACTTTTCGAGAATCTCGTACAGACATATAAACGCCCGTGGCGTAACAGTTCTTATCCTAGGAACCGGGCCCGGGGAACAGTTCAAATTCTCGACGAGATTTTTTGGGTTCTACTTCGCACCAATAACATTGAGAAAGCCATGAATCCAACTTCTTCTTCCGGCAATTGATAAAATAGTAGGGCACACTGGGCTCTTAAGCACTGGCACGACAATCGGCCAAGAAAGAAAAACTAGCGTCTCTCCAATTAAAAATTTAACTTTGATCGCATCCTGTCCGTGACGGAGGGTTTAGATAAATACATCCAGATAAACACACCAACTTCACTGAAGTTGTAGAAAAATCACGGAATATGCAAATAGGGACATGTTAAAACATTATTTAATACTTTGTTCTGGAAAAAATATTTGTGCAAGAACGAAAAATATGATCCTCAATATTAGATGTGCTCAAATATTCCAAGAGCTCTCGTAATTAAAAAACAAGATACAAAAAACACAAAATAGAAAATTTATGGAGGCGCACATGATGTAATGACAAACCTCGAGGAAATGGACACAGTGACCAAGGTTCAAATTCTGGACTAAGTTGTTTGTATTTCACATAAAGGTTAAGACTTTGGGAAATGTATGAATCCAAATATGTCCTTCTAGCTATGGGTAAATAGTAGGGCAGACCTAGTTCGTTAAACTTTGGATGAAAACCTATCACGAAGAAGGAAAACTCTCAATTCAAGACTTGTTAAACTCCGCTTAAAAGATGACTTTGTGTCGATTCAGCTCATGCACATGTGTTGGTAAATAGAAATAAGAAACTTTTTAAATAGCTAATAGGAATGTATGTGTGCATGCTCTCTCTCTCTCTCTCTCTCTCTCTCTCTCTCCAGTCTGCTTCTTATGTATTGAATTAATTTAATTTAAAATAAAGTAATCTACTCTACTTTTGCATAATTTGCTATCTTGAGAAAACGTTTAGCATGAGCGCGAACTGAGACCCCACACTATTAGGTTCGAAATTAGTTTATTCTCTAAAGTAGAAGTTTTTTAATACTGTTGCACTTAGAAAAATGTACCGTTTTGTTTCATATTACAAAAAATTCTGATTATCATAATATATATATATAAGCTTTACTTGTGCTGATAATATGAAATTTACATTAAGTGAATCCAATATGCGTATCGATCGTATGAATCCAATAGTGAATGGTTCAAAGCTCCTTGATCATTCTGATAGTCTTATCTTTATTGTGCATTCGATTTCACAGGATCGATCAAAGTGATTGATGATCTCTCAAGAGAGCCTCAACACGAGGAATATCGACTCCATGTGATGGCTGAAGATTCTGGAGTACCAAAACAAACAGCAGAAACCATTGTAAGAATTCAGATACCAATCAACAACCCTCCAACTCTTTCTGACAAGATCTCGTTCAGTGTACGAGAGGATGTGACAGTAAACACTTCCATTGGTCGGATTGGGGCTACGGACCCAGATATCCTCGAAAACGGTGATTATATGGAATATTCCTTGGATAATAAAGCAGGTAAGGAACGAATTTTTTCCCCCTTTTAAACCCTTCGTAGTTTATACTTCCTTGGACCTTCAGATACACTGTACACAAACAAACAATCGAAGCCAAAACTAGATGAGAGGGGAGTTTCCATAGCGTAGTGGCTAACGTGCTGGACTGTGACATCGTCAGGAGTTCGAACCCTAGTTGCACGATTACGTTTTCTTTCGGATTAATACTTTTGGTAATTGCCTTATCGACTAGGGCTGTAGGATACGTCGACTGCACCTCTGTAAAGGAGTAATACCCCCTCACCCAAGGAGTTTTCAGGATATGACACTCAACAATCTGAGAGTGATGTTCCAGTAATACAGGAGTTTTAGGGAATGTGGAATACCTCTTCATTGCCATCGCTCCCAGGTCCACTCTGATCCAGAGTGGTAACACCTGATAGGGTCCAATCTATGGGTGAAATAGAAGTAAAATGCGTACTTATGCTCATGTGAATAACGTTAAATAGAACTGTTTTGATATTTAAATTGCGTACTTATGCTAAACTGAATTGTTTGAAATAGAGCTGTTTTTTATATTGAAACTGTACTTAGACTAAACTGAATTGCTCGAAATAGAACTATTTTGACATTTAACTGTTTGTGAACAAAAACTATACTTATACTAAACTGAATTGTTTGAATTAAAACTGTTTGACTAAACTGAATAGCTTGAAATAGAACTGTTCTTGACAATCAATCTGTGTACTTATGCTAAACTGAATTGTTTGAAATAGAAATAATTATTTGTATAAAAATGGATTTGGCATTGAATAACCTACAAGAGTTTATTATGCCATAAAACCCAAACAAAAAAACATTTTTTTAGCCAGCACGTGGAGTCGATAGGCTATAGTGCAAGTTGATGGTCATAACTCGATACAGGTCGTCCGTCGATCAAGCAAGCTTGGTCTACCATGACTCTGGGGCATAGTTGTATCGTCTTTGCATGGTTTACCAGTAAACTGTTCATAGGCGCCTTTGAAAATTTTCTGACTTTATAGTATTTGTGGGGATGCTGCAAATGCTCGTTATCTCCGCAAATTCCAAACGAAGAATGTGACCGTGTATTTTTAGCACACCTGATTGATCAAAAAATGTCATTGGATGTTTTGATTTTTAACGTTGGGTTTTTTCCCAACTTGAATTTTTTAGGACACGTGCGTGGGCGTTTTTTTAGATTTACAATTGCGCTAAAATTTTTATCATTAAGGGTTTCCGGACTATTGTCGTCATCTTTATTGTTGTTTCCACAACGTTTCGGCTGATATGTCCTCCGGCATTCTTCAGGTGTTTGTCGAACTCTGGAACCTTCACGGAACTTCGAACTACGTCCTTTATTGAATCCACGGGGGTTGCGGTAAAATTTCTTTGACGAGGAAATTGCATCATTTCCAATGCATCCTATCTTGAATATTACCCCTGGCAATTAACGCTCTTAGAGGAGGTTAAGTTTTTGATCATCATCAGCAGCAACGATTCCATTGACTCTTTCTCTCCGTCCGTCTTTATGAGCTATCGCTCTGTGTACGTTTTCTCAGTGGCATCCAATGTCCACACAGAACTGATAAATGTAAGTTTTTGCTGGTCAGGCAACACTGGTGTACCGATGTGTAGTAGTCCATTGAGAAACGTCACTTATGCTGGGGAAGTAAAAACGCACATTTTTTGCTCATCTAACTTGGATGGTTATTGGGTGTTAGCAGTATATGGTTGCCATCATAGGAAATGGATTCAGTGACCCGAGTTCAAATCCTGGACAAGATTGGTTGCATTTTCACAAAAATGAAATGGAACTGCTTTTGTCTGCTAAACTGAATTGTTTGAAATAGAACAGTTTTGATATCTAATTGTTTGTGAACAAAAACTATACTTATACTAATCTGAATTGTTTGAGTTAGAACTGTTTGACTAAACTGAATAGCTTGAAATAGAAATGCTTTTAACAATTAAAATATGTACTCATGCTAAACTGAATTGTTTGAAATAAAACTGTTTATTTGTATAAAATGGATTTGGCATTAAATAGCATACAAAGGTTGATGTGCCATAAAACCCAAACAAATAAAACAGCACGCAGTTTTAAGGAGTAGTTCCTATGTAGCTTTTCTCGGGGTATTTTAGTCTAATTTGCTGGGACTGTATAATACACAGACTTCATCTCTGCAGAGGGTAAGACGTCCACCCTTTATGACTATCCTAGATATGACACTGAACTGCATCTGATGTTCAGGCTTCAGTCCTAGAGCTCTAGGGAATGTGAAGTTTCCCTTTATTGCCATTTCTCCCTGGTCTATTCTGACCCGGAATTTTAGTACCAATGAAGGTCCCCTGTATGGGTCAAATAGAACTGTTTAACTATTTGACTGTGTACAAACAAATGACTGATATTAAATTGAATTGTTAGTGTAAAATAGCAACACTTGAAACCATTTAACTGTGTGCGGACAAGTGATTAATATTAAATAGAATTATTTGTATTAAATACCAATACATGAACCTATTCAACTCATTGCAAGCAATTCAGCTCTGGTTTGTTTGATTTTTTTCCCCTCCAAAATTGACGTCTGTAATTTCTCTTCTATTTTTTTAGACTTGACACAAGGTTTACTTTCATTAATCCTTCTTTAAGGACAAGATATAGGGTTTGAAATCATTCTAGCTAAAGGCACGCTTAGCATAATAGTTATCGTCGTAAGGAAATGGAATAGGCGACCCGAGTCCAGGGACGAAGCTGTTTAAATATATAATGTTTTTAATGTGATTTTAAAAAGACGCCAATTTGTTTTATTGTGTGATCGCAAGAATATTAGAAACACAGTTGGTTATTGGTTATTTGAAATTTTAATTTAAGACTTATGATTTAATATGTAGATGTATCAATTTGAAAGAGAATAATTTCTCTTTGAGTCGAGTATAAAAAATAATTTATCATTTTGTCTGTGCTAGAACTACGACACACTTCCCGATAGACATGATAACCCAAGGGACCAACAGGATGAAGAAGAACCTGATCTGTGGACATAAAAAAATGGCGTAAATATTGACGGGCTGGATGACAAAATGACGGAATTAGATAAATGGAACAAAGAAAATGGCTAGGAACGACAGAATGGCGAGGAATTAGAGAGAACAAAAGAAATAAATAGACAAAAAGGTATCCAGGTGACATCGACATACGGACAGATAGATGTGTAAACCGGATGACAGAAATATATGGTCGGGCACAAACTGAATGATATCGAAATATGAGAAATGTAATGTTCCAGCAATTGTACTGCTAATGCATTTTGGTTTATTTCTCTCGCTAGAAAGAAAATATGAGACTGATAATGGAAAAATCAAAGGCAGAGGTCAGTACAAGAACGTTTATTGCGTATTTTTATCTTTAATTCTCCGATTGCAAAGTGTGTAATAACTATTGACGCGTAAAATAAAATAGTTGAGTTTAAATTCCGGCCAAAGTGGCTTGCTTTTACTTTGAACTAATGCCATTGGGTAAAAGCATAAGCCCATTTCTTATTATTACAAGATAAATAAGTCAGATAAACTAGACACTTGAGCTTTGGAGGGCAACCAGTCTAGGAGAAAAATGCATTAAAAACGAGTTGCGATATGCTCAGCAGTTTACAAAAGATAAAGATATGTTATATAGCCATGACCAACTATACAAACACATATGCATATGCATACAGAATACAACGACACAATAAAGATGAGTGACACAGTTTTTTTTTAGAAAAATATACCTCTCACTTTATTTGAAAGGGTTCGAAAGGGTTACTCAAGGTTTTACTGTGAGAGGGAGTTGGAGACTGAACAGAACTGCAACATATTGACCCCCACACTTCTGGCCTTAATAGCGTTTCTTTCTTGTTCTCCTGGGCTGCTCAACTGGGGGCCTGGGGCCCAGCCTCTCTGGGACATGTTCCTCATTCCAACATCTTCTCTCCAACTGGTCTGATCTCCAACTGATTGAACTTCCTGTGCATCGAGTTATATAATAGTTCGACACCCACCTTCTTGTGGGCGTCACAAATCGCACTCATTCAACCCGTCCACGGTCAAGGTTATATTCTGATATTCCTCGACCGGATGCACCTGTTATTTACACTGGTGCATTTCCTATTTTGACAGCCCAGCCGGGTCGGAGGTCAATATACAACAGATAGACCTTCGACTTCATCTTCTCCGAATATTTTCCTTGGATAGAAAAAGATAATAATCAAACAATTAATCATCTAAGCAAATGCAGCAAACTGGCTCAAAAGGAATACAATAGTAAGTATGACTGGGTGAGAAAGATGATTCACCGGGAATTGTGCAAGAGACTAAAATTTGGCAATGCTGACAAATGGTATATGCACAACTAGACGACCGGAATAAGATTTAATTAACAAGAATAGAGTGAAAATAAGAATGAAATACCAGGACTTTTCTTGGAGCAGAAAATTTTGGAGAGCATGAAAGTGATGGTGATACTAATCGTATTTGGAGCTCTTGGAACATTCCCCAAGAACCTGGAAAATAAAATGGACTAATTTGATATCAGAAGAATCGAGACCATCCATACCACATACTATAATTATCTTGGATACTAAGAAGAATGCTGGAAATCTAAAGACACTTACTACCACTCAGAAAATCGAACATGAAAACTCACAAGAAGCTTTTTTTCCCATTTTTATGTACTATTAGAAGTAGTTTCACAAGATCATAATTTTAAATAGTTGTAAAATTATAAGTAGTAGAACATGTTGTGAATATGGATTATCTCCTCTTTGATAATCCAAACAATAAAAGCTGTACATTTCTGCTTGTTAAGTAGACGAGTAGTAAGATTTTTAATTGAATAAATGATTACTAGACAGAATCTCTTGTCCTGTTTTCATTACAGTACAATTAGCTTGAAAGCAGCAAAACTCGATTTTGGTTTGGTTAGGTTTTATAGCCTAACAACCCTTGTAGGTTATTTAATACCAAATCCTCTTTATACGTGTATATTAAATATATGTATATAGGCATGTATGCAAATACACATACACATGTGGTGCATTCAATAAGTTTCCAGGCTTTTTTGTACAGGCATTTAAAATTGTCATAGACTCTTGAAAATTCACAACGTTATTGCTATACATCTTATGAGATGACTGACCAATTTTTATGATTTCAGGTTCAAATGAACAGCTACAGCAGTAATTGGAATACACCCTACTAAAGCCTGATTGTCACAGCTGGTGAATTTCAAAAATGCAATCTGGACGTGAGGACACTTTAGAAGAACGATATGCAATAAAATTCTGTTTTAAACTTGGAAAAAAAAAGCCACAGAAACAACTTCAGACTTCTTTTGGACCATCTTGCATGAATCGAACATCAGTTTTTAAGTGGCATAAGAGATTCAAGGAAGGCAGGGAGTCTGTGAGGGATGATAAGAGGTGTGGGAGGAGTTGATTCGCCAAAGGGTTAGGGTTACTGTGTTGAGGTTTTAAGGGAGTTCAGGAAGAGATTCCTAGGGAAGAGGCCAGCAGTCTTCAAATTGGGTCAGTGGCATTTCCACCAAAACAATGCACCAGTCGACAACTCCAACCTTGTCACAGACTATTTGACCAAGATGGGCATCTAGACAATTGCTCACCCTCCCTATAGTCTAGACCTTGCTTCCTGTGACTTTTGGTTATTCCCTAAGCTCAGAGACTGTCACTATGAGACAATTGAGGAGATGAAAGAGGCTGTGACGAAGGTCATTGACACGCTCATACAAGAGGACTTCTATGGGGCCTTCCAGAAGTTGTTGGAACGGTACAACAAGTGCATTGCAGCCGGAGGAGATTACTTCGAAGCGGACTAGAGTTTCATGTATGTACTATCAATAAAAGTGCCCATACGAAAAAAGTCTGGAAATTTATCTAATGATCCTCGCAAATATATATATATTGTAGATGTCGTTTTTAAACGAGCTCAAGCTCACTTCAAGTATTTCTATGTAACACCAACGATTTAATTAAACACCAGTCATTTGTATTCACGCAGTTGAATAATCAAACAGTTCTATTTGATCCATAGACAGGACTCTATCAGGTACTACCACTCTGGGTGAAAGTGGGCCTAAAAGCAAAGGCAATGAAGAGGTACTCTACATTCTCCAAAGCTCCTGGGCTAGAGCCTCACCATCAGATTGTTCAGCGACAAATCGTTAAGGGATTCTTACCTCTCTGCAGAGATATAGTCGGTGTATTCTACAGCCCCAGTTGAGTGGACTCAAAATTTGGCTAATGATTAATCAGTTTTGATATTATAAATATCATTGTAGAATTTCAGTTGTTTGAAAATTATTCTGTCTTTATTTTTTGTTGTTTTATTGCAGGTCCCTTTGTAATCGATAGATTAAATGGCGAATTGTTTGTATCTCGATTACTCGATGCTGAAATCACTGGTCTTTACGAGTTCACGGTGACTGCAAAGGATCATGGCATCCCACAGAATACTGCCACGTCCACAGTGACCATCAGGGTAACAGATGTTAATGATAACCCACCAGTTTTTGAAGAATTTTTTGGCTACAAGACAAGCATACCAGAAGGTTTCGGTGGCTACCTACCAATAGTAAGTCGAATGTGTTTTTTCATTATAATAAATTACGGTGTACGGGTAGACCTGGTATTTAAATCAATCTCAAGATTTTTACTCAAAATTCTTGTTATACCTGCTCTAAAAGTCACCCTCCCCCCAGACATACAGTAGGCTACTGACTTTTTGGTTTGTGTTTTCACTCAGTACTTCACGTATTAGAAACGGCGTGTGATACAGTGTTAATACATGTTAATAGATGCAACCCATTAATATGATAATGATTTATTACTGAGACAAGCACAATGGCGGTCATTTGGAATACGTCCTGTAAAAAGTACATCCTTTGAGCTAGAGACATCAAATCAATTTTTTTGTTAATTGCCATTATATCAGCTTCCAAGACATGCAACCTTTTTTTGAGTTCCTTATCTCAACAATAAATCATTATCATATTAATGAGTTGCATCTACTTTGAGACACTTTGGAATGATTTTGTCGCGAAAATATTTTTCCTCCCTTGTCCAAAGCTCACCCTGTCGGCTGGGGCTGTAGAATACGCCGACTGCATCTCTGCAGAGGAGTAAACCCCCTCCCAATGAGGCTACAAGTTAGCCGTGGGTGGCGACCAGTGATGCTTGAGAACGGGATCCTGGTGGCTGAGCAGTCCATGACCTGGCAACTAAAGAGGTCATGTGACCTGCAACAATCCTCTTTGGCTCTTACTAGGCAAGAAGGGCGGTCGGAGAGGCCCGATCTGATCAATCGGCTGTTCACGTCAGCCTTCTTTCAGATTTTTTAAAAGTCTGAATTAGAGGGCGATGGCTGTTGGTTCATTCATGCTGAGGAAAGGCCTATACTCCTTTCTGTCCCTGGGTAAGTAATTATCTTGGAAATGAAATCTCAGAGATAAAATTAAAATTGTCTACCATCAGCATGAGTATATTGGCTATGCAGTCCTGATGTTACTAGGCGAATGGGTTTCCCCTAGGCACATCTCCGTGTGGGGCTTCGTGGTGGGTGGGGAGCATAGCCAATGAAACTCATGAACTTTCTTTATGGCTCTCGAAAATATAACCCAAACAAAAACAAAAAAAATCTCAAACGACCTTACATAGTCGGACAACTCCGACGAGGAAAAATACAGCCTGAACCTCCGTTCCCAAAATTTATAATATTAGAATCACTTGAAGATACCCCGTTAACAAAACTATCCCCATTTCATGAACAGAAAATCATATCTACAAATATCAGTCCAAAAACAGTTAAAAACTTAAGAAATAGCACAATAATCGTTGAAATTGAAAATAAAAAAACACGAACTTTTTACAAAATATGAAAACTTTCGATGATTTGAAAATAAAACTATATCTCCATAAAACCCTAAATTCCTCCAAATGAGTTATAAGAAACAAAGAACTCTCACATTGTTCAAAGAAGAAATATTAGCTGAACTAAAAAAAAAAACAAGGTATAACTGACATAAAAAGAATTACCATCAAAAATGAAAACCAAACAATACAAACAAACACTTGTATATTAACCTTCAACTCACCTTCAATTCCCAAAGAAATAAAAATCTGCTATATTAATGAAAAATAGAACAATACATCCCAAACCCACTCCGATGTTTTAAATCCCAAAAGTTTGGCCACTACGGAAGTTTATGCAATGGACACATTATATGTGGTAAATGTAGAGAGAGAGAAAAAAAACATACCGCCATTGACTGCAAACTCAACAACAGATGTGCCAACTGCGGTGAAGACCATCTATCTTATAGCAGAACATGCCCAATCTGGAAAAAAAGGAAAAGTAATCTTAACTATAAAATTCACGAGAAATATTCCCTATCCAGAAGCCCGAAAAATAGTTGAAGGCGGCATAAAAAACAAAACCTATTCCCAAATATCCCAAAACAACCCAAAATCAGAAAGTACAAAAGAGAAAACTACCAAGAACTAATCTCCAAACTACTCAAATTAGGACTTTAAGACTGGCCTAAATTCATATAAGAAATAAAATCCATACTATTAAAACTCTCCTCCAACTGTACAAACCTTAAACCAATGACTGAACATAACCTGGAATAGACATCACATTGAAACAAATCCCTCTAAGCAACCTGCAAGAGAAGAAATAAGAGCCATCTCTCCACACAAAAACCCTAATGAAAACCAACCAAAACCCAAAAACCTGAGTAAAGAATTTATTTTAAGTAGTCCAAATACACGGAATAGAACCACACCTCTCACCGTAACGGAAGAAAATAAAATGGAAAATAAGACCATAACCAAACCTTTAAATAAAACAGACCATGTAGAAAATGAAAAGAACCATCAAACCAAAAAAGGAGCAAATCATGCCAACAATCTACCTCTAAAAACAGAACTAGAAGCAAAATAAAATCTTCCCCAGGAAAAATGAAACAATCTGAAAATTACAAGAATAGAACTGAAAGTATCCCCCACCCTTAGACAGAATGGAGACCCAAGACACTATACCCACCAACCTCAACCAGTCCACAAACTAAACATGACTCACAAAACATCTCTCGTACAAGGAATTACAATGGGACCAAAACAAACTTACAAAACAAATAGAATTATACAGTAGAACATCAGAGACACAAAAGCCAACCTTGTTGAATTAACACTTATCATTAAAAACTTATGCCCACGTGTTATATGCCTCCAAGAAACCTTTTTTAAAGTGACAAATTAAACATAAGGCAACACACATTATATATATATATATATATATATATATATATATATATATATATATATATATATATTCAAATAAACAAACACACAACAAAAGTATCAGGAGGTACATCTATTATCGTAAACAATACACTACTGCAAAGCCAAGTAAGCTTAAACACAAACCTACAGGTAATAGCAGTATCAGTAACTCTTCACGAAACAATCAGCATATGCACACTATACATACCCCCTAACAACGATATAATTGAACTAGAACTTGAATATTTCATACAACTCCCCAAACCTTTCATACTCATAGAAGACTTTAATAGCCATACCCAAATATGGGGCTGCAGAGATACAAATGAAAGAGGCTGTACAATAAAAAATTTCATGAACAAAACAATCTATGACTTCTAAATAATTAATACCCCACCTACCCCCATTCTACAGCAGGCAAACACTCAGTAATACATCTGAGTTTTAGCGATTCTACAATTTTTTTAGACTATAATTGGAAAACCATCGAGGATAACTGCGGATGTGACCACTATCCGATCATACTAGAAAGACTTGAACCCGAACCAGAATTTTAAAAAATACCACGCTGGAACCTAGAAAAGGCCAAATGGGAACATTTAAAAGACTTTGCCATTTAAATCAAAAAGCCTGTTTAAACCAAGAAGACCACAACATCTATTTGACAAAAACACTCCTAACTATTGCAGAGGAATGTACACCAAAATCATCCACGCAACCGAAATTCAATAAACCTTGGTACAATAATGAGTGCAAAAAAGCAGTAAGAGCACGCCGTGCTGCACTCAGAAAATTCAAGACAAACCCAACAAAAAAGAATCTTGAATTCTTTAAAAATTGCAGTGCCAGAACACGAAGATCAATTAAAGAAGCAAAACAAGAAACTTGGAAAAAACTTCACATCCAAAATAAACACCAGCACAAAAACCAAAACAGTGTGGAATATGATTAAAAAATATCGGGTAAAAATAACAGAACCCCCTAAAATACCTTATAAAAAAGACCAAACAAAAGCAACAAACAAAAAAAGACATAATAAACCTCCTAGCAGAAACCTTTTCTCAAAACTCTTCATTCAGAAATCTCAATCAAAAATTCCAAAGTAACAAATTAAGAGAAGAAAAATAAACTTTCACTCCAATAATACAGAAAACAACAACCAACCGTTTATCATGACAGAACTAAAAACCTCTTTAAGAAAATCCCATAATACAACTCTTAGACTAGATGAGATTCTCTATGAATTCTTAAAAATACTACCAAAAATTTCACTCCAATATTTACTCCAAATCTTCAACAACATTTAGCACTGTGAGAACATCCCTAGTTCCTGGAAACAAGCCACTATAATTCCAATACCAAAATCTGCAAAAGATACTACAAATCCAACAAATTTCCGACAAATAGCTTTTTACTAGTATCTGTAAAACACTTGAACGAATGACTAACAACAGGCTAATATGGTTTCTTGATAAAAAAAATAAGTTAATCACAAACCTTCAGACAGGCTTTAGAAAAGTAAGAAGTACAATTGATCACTTTATCCGCTTGGAAACCCTCTTAAGAGAGGCTTTTGCCGGAAACAAACAGATGACAGCCATATTTTTTTATATAGAAAAGGCATATGACACCACGTGTAGATATAGCATAATCAAAGACTTGAAAAATATGGGATTGAAGGGTAGACTGCCAATTTTTATTTAAAAAAAAACTTCAATGATCGAAAATTCCAAGTACGGATCGGCACAACACTCTCAGAACTACAAGAACAAGAAATGGGAGTGCCACAAGATAGCATCCTATCTGTGACCTTATTCAATATTTTAAAAAAGTAGCATGCAAATCAAAACATATTAGAAGAATAGAACGTCAACTCCATTAATGTCTAAACAAAATAAACAACTGGACCATTAAAAATGGTTTCAAATTCTCCAAAAACAAAACACAATGTATACACTTCTGCAACCTCCACAAAATGCATAACGACCCTGTACTTAAACTAGATTCAACTAAAATCCCTATTGTTGAAGAACACAAATTTCTAGGAATTATCTTTGACAATAAATTAACATTCAAACCCCATATCAAATACTTAAGATCAAAGGGTAATAAAACAATCCTACTCCTTAGAGTAATCGCACACACAGAATGGGGTGCAGCTAAAAAAGAAACTCTGTTATAGTTATTAGCGGTCACATGAGTCCCATGTATATTGAGACACCCAATATAATACTTAATATATATCACAGTTTTATTATTCTATATTAATCTCTACGTTGATCTATCAAATATGTTCACAAAACGTGTGTGTGTGTGTGTGTGTGTGTGCGCGCGCGTGTGTGCTATTGGTTTTTACATTTGCATGAATACACTGTTTGCCGTTGAACCTTTCTTAGTGCTGCCATTATTGTGGCATAGTCACCTGAAGATTCTAAGAACAGAAGCTTAATTTCCACTTTTAAGTGGAAGACGAACCAGACACGCAGGACACTGCTGGAGAAGCAAGGACGAGCTCATCAGTGATGTACTCCTATGGACCCCCGCATATGGCCAAGCAAAAGCAGGACGACCAGCTCGAACATACATAGAGCAGCTATGTAAGGATACGGGATGTAACCCAGAAGACCTGCCAAAAGCGATGAATGATAGGGAGAAGTGGCGAGAGAGGGACAGGGATATCCGTGCTGGCGGCACAACATGATGATATCAATTTCTATTTTCACGCTAGTCTCATATATAACATTTATGTATTTACCCACTCCTTTGCACGGGCAGGCTGCGACACAAGGTTAATTTTTAAGCGCAGTTTAACAGTTTTAAATTCAAGTTTCCTTCTCCCAGACTAGTTGACATACCAACGTTAAAGACCTCAGTCTGCCCTACTATTTACCCATTACTGGGGAGAAAATAGTTGGATGCATACTTTTCGAAAGGGGATTAACGCTCTATGAAATGCAAACAGCTTCGTCCAGGTTTCGAATTCTGGTCACCGTATCCATTTCCTTTAACAATAACCATTACACCACGAGCGTATAGCGTATAGATTGTTATCGTGAATTTTATTCAACCTCCGGGAACACTTCTTATTGGTGTTCGCTTACAGTATTACGTTACGTAATAATACACTTTCTGTTTTTGAATTATTATAGCAGAGACCACTAATTTCTTTATTTAGCATGGTCACCGATGACTGCTTTATCAGAGACCAGTCCTCTAGGGCCGTAGGATACACCGAAGGTTAAGGTATCCACCAACCTTTAATTAACATTAAGTAGAATTGTTTGTGTTTGATAGAATCATATCTTTGAAAACAAGACTTGCCACTAAATAACCCACAAGGGTTGATATGCCATTTAACGAAATAACCTAATTTAACTGCTTTGTCGGTGATGGTTAATCGTCGGATGGGGTTGGAGAAGCACAAACACAGCTGTTGCATTCTCTCTTTTATCTTGGTCGTCCATCGCCCAGCTCCTCACTTTCGTCGTCTTGTCTGTTGTTTCTCTCTGGGTTTTTTTTTTTTTTTGTTGTTGTTGTTGTTTTTTTGTTTTTTTTATCGCCATCTTTGTTCTTGTTGGTTTGTTCTTCGATCCCAACTGTCCTTAGTAGTTCTGGTTTGGGATGAATAACGACAAACAGATTTTTTATGTGCTTTATCATACGTATTTTATTTGTTACTTGGCGACATTTCCTTCACCGACCGAACGATTATCACAAAATTAGGAATGGAATTCTCAACTGCTCTAATCGAGTGGTTCTTCTGACTGAAATATTTCTTATTCCTTTCAAAAGATGACTTCGTGTTAGATGAATTGAATAAATATACGTTTATATAAAATTGTAAAATGTAAGTGTTCGTAGTATAACGGCTGCCATCATAGGAAATAGATACAGTGATCTGAGTTCGAATCCTGGAAGAGGTTGTTTTCAATTCCCATAGTGCTTAATACCCATGTAGGAAATACAGACTACTTCTCTTCAGAGGGGTAAAAAAAGACACCACCACAAACAAGTGTCCTGAATGTGATATTAAGCCATCTAATAGCGAGGTTCAAGCCTTGGAGATTTAGGGAATATGGAATACCTTCCTCATCATTGTTTACTCTGACCTGAAGTGATAGCACCCGATTGAGTTATATCTGTGTTAAATAGAACTGCTGGACTATTTGAACTGAGATCAAACAAATGACTGATGTTTAATTAAATTGTTTGTGATACATATCAATACTTGGAACCATTTAACTTCGTTGATTTATGCTAAAATGAATTGTTAGAAATAAAACTGTTTAATCATTTAACTGTGGGTAAATAAATGACTGAACCATTTAAGTGGGTGCAAAAAAATGAGCAAAATATGTTTACAAATCATATATATTTGATGAATATGTAAAAAGAGGATTTGGCATTAAATAACCTACACGAATTGATATGCCCTAAAACCCAACCAAATCAAATCGTATATATTTGATGAATATGTATAAAGAGGATTTGGCATTTAACAACCTACAATAATTGATATGCCGTAAAATCAAATCACTTATTCTCCCCCTGGTATGGAGAAGGAAACCTCTGAATCAAAACCTGTTAAACTCCCCTAAGAAAGTTGGCCTTGTGTCTCATCCTGTTCGTGCATAGGGATTTGGTGTATATGTATGTATATATATATATATATATATATATATATATATATATATATATATATATATAACATTTTTAAGACTTAACTCCGAGATCTATTTACTTTTACGACTCGGTCAGAAAGTTGCCCTGTCGGATATGGCTGTTGAATACGCCGACTGCACCTCTGCAGAGGGGTAAACCCCCAACCAGTGTCCTGGTATGGCACTAAATCTGATGGTGAGGTTCCAGTGATGTTGGAGCTTTGGGGAATGCGGAGTATACCTTCATTGCCATTGCTCCCAGGTCCAGTCTGGTCCGGAGTGGTGGACCCTGATAGATCTATGGGTTAAATGGAACTAAACTGTATACTTAGGCTAAACTGAATTGTCTGAATTAGAACTGTTTGACTGAACTGAATAGCTTGAAATAGAAATGTTTTTGACAATTAAACTGTGTACTCATGCTAATCTGAATTGTTTGAAATAGAACTGTTTATTTGTATAAAAATAGATTTGGCGCTAAATAACCTACAGAGGTTGATATGCTATAAACCCAAACAACCAATTTGTCAGACAAACCTGATTTTCACTAATGTTTCTTCTTCTTCCTCAGATCCCAGCAATTAAAACTAAAGATGCTGATATAACTCTGGAAAACCAAGAGGTAAAGTTTCATCTCAAAGGACAAGGAAGTAAATTTTTTACAATAGATCCTTATACAGCAGAAATAGCTGTAAAATATGGTCACCATCTTGATTGTGAAAGTGAAAACTTCTACTCTCTTCAGGTAACAAACTTTTTTCTCTTCATCTAATTTTGAGTTTTGTCCTTGGTGTAAGGAATTTTAACTTTGCAATAACGATTATATTACATACTTATTAGTAGACATACTGCGTTTCTCTATACGATGTTTATAAGTAATAATTTATTGGAATATCAGTGTTAAAGAAGTATCAGTACACAGGGTGTTTCAGAAAAATTGATATAATTTCGTTATCTAATAACTTGAATAATTCTAGTTCAAATGATTTTATAAAACACGTCCTAGTGTTATATATTGACCCTCGACCGAGCCGTCAATCAAGAGATGCACAAGTGTAAATAAGCGGAAGAACAGCGGAAGCAGGTGGTCGTTAGAAAATAATATAACCAGGTGCCCGAGTGGTTCGAGTCAGTTCGAGACAGGATGCCAGCGTGAGAACCAGCTTGCCGACGGAGGGCTTTGGGCCCTCAGTGACCCACGGTTGAGCAACCCAAGCCAAGATGCGAAAGAAGTGCTGCTATGGTCGAAGAAGAAGTTGGGTCAATATAGCAGTCCGTCCTCGTCTCCACTCATTTCTTACACACAACAAACATCACCTTTTCGAAAATAAAGTGTGAGAGATTTATATAAAGAAGTGTATTCGTTCGTTATTGAAATCGTCATTATCAGTTGATTATGTTCCCGTGCATATATACGTGTATATATACGTGCAGTTGTATATATATATACGTGTATATATACGTGCAGTTGTATTATGGCTATGTATGTGGCTATACAACACTAGAAGACCGAACTTTTTATGCCTAAATAAATAACACATTCTCTGATACGAAACCACAAGAAATAGGATGCTACCGTGGGGTATACCACTCTGTAATCTTATTCATAATCAAAATTAATTAAATAACAATCCTAAACCCTCTAGAAATTAACAGATCACTATATGTTGACTTCCTCATTTGTTACAGCTCAAAAAATATGGCTACCATAGAAAGAAAATTTTTAAAATGCATCAACAAGATATCAAAACGAACCCTGGAAAATAAATTCAAAATCTTAAATAACAAAACCAAATGCATGCGCTTCTGTAAAATCTACAAAGTGCATGACCCCCCCCTTCCCTCATAATAATTGGTGCTAAAATATTCATGACCCATCAACACAAATTCCCAAACATTAGTCTTGACTCAAAGTTATCGTTTATCCACCATATCAAACAACTGAGGATCAAATGCAACTAAAGCACCCAACTCCTGAGAGCCATAGCCCACGCTGACTGGGATGCTAACAAAAAGACTCTAATCGAACTATACAGATCCCTTATACGATCATGACTTGATTATGACTGTTTCATTTACGGAGCTACTAGAAAGTCCTACCTCCAAAAACTTGATACTGTCCACCACCAGGAACTCCGTATCACCTTAGGAGCCTTTACTACTCCATCAATAGAAAGTTTATTCATAGAAACTAACCAGCTCCGTCTCTCCTTGAGAAGACAAAATCTTGCACACTTATACTAAATTCATCTCACGCTCCCAAAGCTCTGCCGATAACTGCATCACGAAAATAAGATACAAAAACCAGTTTGAATATAAAACAAAGGCCATCAAACCTCTTAATCTAATTTAATTTAAAACCTCTTGAATTAAATCAAAATCAACTCAAAATAATATGAAACTATCCCCCCTCAAAACACCACCATGGACTATAAATCGACCAATAGTAAAACTAGAACTAACCAAATTATCCAAAACCAAAACACGCCCCAAAGCTTTCCCAGAGAAAATCCTCGACATCCAAAGTAACTTCTCTGATCATCACCACATCTATACAAATGAGTCTAAACAAGGAATGGAAGTTGGTTCTGCAGCTATCCTCCAAAACCAAAAACTGCTGAAACATTTCCCAAATGAATCATCAGTCTATAGTGCAGATATCACAGCTATTAACCTGGCCATGAACATTATAGCTAACCACAAATTTTTTAAATCTATCGTATACGCACACACCAAATCATTCCTCCTAGTGCTCCAGAACAAATATACATCAACTCCTCTCATCAAAAACACTCTTAAACAAAATGAATACACTTTCCAAACTAATAGTATCATTCTTACCTGTATACCAAGTCACGTTGGTATACTTGGAAATGAAAGGGCAGACAAAGCTGCAAAAAATCATTCTTCACAGATAAATCCAATACAAAAATCCCATACACTGATCTAAAAAGCAACCATTAACAAATTCATACAAGATAAATGGCAAAAATCATGGGACAATCAAATATATAAAGTTCACCATATTCAAGATGCCGACAGGTTACAGAAGAAACAGAAAAGAAGTGATACTTTCCTAATTTCGAATTGGCCACACTACATTACCCTCTCACGCCTAAAAAAGAAAGATACCCCAATATGCTCAGTGTGCAAAGTAACCCTCAAAGTTAAACACAATCTCTTTAATTGTGACAGTTTCAGACAAAGATACCCAAAATACTGCCAGACAAGCAACCTAAAGGACCTTTTTAAAAACACAAAACCAGAGAACATTTTGAGCTTTCTTTAAAAAAATTTTTCATTGTCAAATATAATCAAATACTATAAAAACTCATACCCTAAACCTAACTTTTTAGTATTAAATAACTTACAAAAGTTGATATGCCGTTAGACAAAAACTCCAACTCTAATTTTAAGTCTGTAGAAACGACTCCATTGTCAAATATAATCAAATACTATAAAAACTCATACCCTAAACCTAACTTTTTAGTATTAAATAACTTACAAAAGTTGATATGCCGTTAGACAAAAACTCCAACTCTAATTTTAAGTCTTTAGAAACGACTCAATTTTTTTTGTATAGAAATACAATTTACTGGAAAAGAAAAGGCGATTAAATATAAAATTTGGAGTCGTTTCTACCAATGCTGTTAAAACTTGGTCATCTGAAGAATAATTACAAAATTATATCCATTTTTCAGAAAAAAAAAATCTATATTTCAAATGCCATCAATTTTTTTCTGAAACTCCAGTATTTTTACTTTGTAAATTTCTTATATTAATTCTATTTAGCTATAACTCCGAAAGTTCTGGAATATGACTTTTGAAATTGTGATTTACGTCCAATGCAATGTCTAAGTTCTATTTCAGGTAAATCTTTTAACTTCTGTCAGGGAATTTATTGTTCGCGTATTGTATGCTTCTTATGAGGCCATTGCACAAGACCACAACATTTGAGAAACTTGTGCAAATCAAACCTACTAACGATTTTTGTGATTACCTTGCTTATCATCACTCTCTAACTGACACGATTATACAGTCGATGATTACTGCTAAACTAGTGGAACACTTAACAAGGCCCAAACTCACTAGTAATGGCTTTTGAAACTAACTAGATATTTAAATTTTACTTCGATTGGCACAGATCCCAATAGTGGGACATTTTTAAAAAATTATACACACTAGAAAAGTCTTTAAAACTTGCAAATCATTGCTCTATAGTATGCATTTGCCCAACCTCTCCGCCATAGGCAAGATGCTGCTCAAGGTCAATTTTAAAACGGTTCCTTTCCAAAATTGGTTGTATTTTAGGAACTAAAAGTAAGTAAGTAAAGTTGGCAACCGTAGTCGAGGGTGACCCGAACGCTCCCTTTTCAACAGCTACTACACTGAGGTGTGGGAGAGGACACTACTCCTTTCCCTTGATTGCTCCACTTTACCCTTGATACGTACCTTATATTGCTGGGCCAATGAGCCGGTTTCTAACCAACAGTACTCCGCTAAGAGATTGACCTTGTGGCGCATCTTTCCATGTTGGAGGGGTTGGGTAAATGCACACAGGATTTGCGTTCGGTCGCACACGGAAGTGAAATGGTTAAATCTATAGCCATGAGATTATGAAACGTCTAAAATTACTGAGAGGAAATACGCGGTTGTTAACCAAAGGCATAAAGAGTTAAGTTCTGTTTCTATGTCTATGAAAGAGGATGTCCGTGACAATAGTACCTCTGGCCCATATTTGAATCTTGAAGAAAATACATCATTTTACCCGCGAGATCGGCACCAAACTATATTCTGATTCTATAAGTAATCAAAGAATTGAAGTTTTTGAGTGCTCTGAAATGCCCGCCAGGTAAAAATAGAAACAATTTTTCCCAATAATGATACATAAAAATATAGTTATTTTCTCATCAGAAAGTTCTATCATTATTAATCTTACGAACGCAATAGAAAATCTATTATTGTTTTTATCTTTTAACTCTATAAAAGCTGTTATCACGAAATTTGTTTGTCTGTGAAATTGAATAGAAAGTGTCAAACTTATCAGAATAGTGGGTACTGGGAATACACAATGCTGTGTCTGTATATGTATGTATGTATGTATATAATAATAATAATATATATATATATATGCGTGCGCTTGGTTTTATTTTTAAAGTTTCTCGGTATTGTATCTTTCCCATGGGAATTATTTATTTAATCTATTATTTAGTGTCGTTTTTTTATGCCCTGGTGCAACGTTTCCATTTTGTATTGCTTGTATTATGTATTTCTACCTTAGAAAATCTTCGAAAAATTAATTAATCCAGTCCATCATTAATCCAGTTAAAAAAAAAAGCTATCATGACTACCATGGAATTTTCTTTATGAAAGGTTTTCGTTTTAGACATTCAACCTTTTTACTATTTTTCTCATATACTTTTTCACAGATAGTTGCAAAAAATAAAGATTTAGTAACAAAAACATCAGTGGATATAAGCATCGAGGATCTAAATGACCACACCCCAGAGTTTCTCGAAGAATATTCCTTTCTTTTGGACCCAGACACAAAAGTCGGTACGACTATCGGACAAATGCAAGCTAGAGACAAAGACAGAACAACCAAGAACAACCGCTTCACTTTTTTCCTGAAGAGCGGAAGTTTCGAAAAATTTGCAGTCGACGCAAAAACAGGTATAGCAAAATTCTTTTATTTCTGCCTGTTCTGTTCTTTTCCGCAGTTTCTTTACCAACTAAAATTCTATTTATTTTTGTTAATGCCATTTTTATTTTAGCGGCATGAGGATTGTTCGTAGTTTTAATTTCGCTAATGTATAAAGATTGCTTCTTGTATTTTTTCGTTTGATATTGGATGAGAATTTTTTTTTTCTTTTCTAAAACTACAAAACGTATAAAATTCAATTCATAAGATTTTTTGACACATCCCTTCGAAACTTTAAAATTTTATACATTTTGATTCTTTCTTCCCGCCTCCCCCCTCCCTCTCTCACACGAAACAAAAAACTAAAAATATGACGATGCACTAAAATTCAGTTTTTTTTTTTTGCTTTGCATGTTCGCAGCTTGACGACTTTCTTGAACAAATGTGTATTTTTGCTGATCTATAACATTTTTTAATGACTTTATAAAACCTCGAGCAGTGTTTTACAGATATTTGAGTATTTTAATTAATCAAAACTAAGTTAAAGAGAAAAGAGCGATCGAAATGTAAAAAGGTGAAGAATATTTTTAAAATATGTCGAGCGTTGGGTGTGGAAGAGAGAGAAATAGGAAATCACAAGATGATGGCGAAGAAAGAGAGAAATTTATATGTGAGCAGCGGGAAGAAGAAAGATTAATTGTTTTCGGTCTCACAGTTAATATATCTTCCATGACAAATCTACTCAAGTTAATCCGTACGTCGTTTGAATGGATGAGCGGTAAGATACTGAGTCTAGCGTAAAGTTAGGCGGGTTTCGATCCCAGCTTGAAGCGTCCTGTATGTCTAGCCACATTGAAGAGTTCTGATACAACGAAACAGTCATTCAACGAGGAAAAGTGAATAGAATTATTCATATTAGATAGAAATACTTGAAATCATTTAACAGTGAAGGAAAACGAGCTCAAGTTTGTTCAAAAACCTTATTAGAAAAATGTTCCCACATTAAATGTTTGGTCATCGTATTTTATGACGACCATTAACTCAGCCAAAGATTAGCCTATGGCTTTCGCTGATGATTCACTTAAAGTATTAAAGACTTGTATAGGATCATTCACATTTTTGATGAGATGAGTTGATAACAGAAGAGCAGTGTAAAGCTGGTTTCTATTCTCACAACTGAGGAAAAACATATGGATTTATATTTTTCCAAAGGCATACCATCCAAATGAAAACGTAAAAGTCACGTCCAGGATTTGAACTCTGGTCAACAATTCCATTTTCCACGACAATGACCGTTAATAGTTATGTACTTCCATGTAGACTCCAGTTAAATCCTTGAATATTTTTCGCTTAACTTGCTCATGTACGAAAATCAGTATTTTGTACAGGGTGATATCAACACATCTGGTAGGAACAATTCAAATTATCTTATTCTAGAAATTAACTGATTTTTGAATCCTTTACAGCTATAGATATGCTATCGGTCAAATGGAAGTCAGACCTGACCGATAAAATAAAACGCTGTTTCTTCCAAGCAGAGATCGTGTCGTTATTATAATATGGATTTAATATATAAGTCTAAACAGGATTTGGCATTGAACAATATGCAAAGTTTGATATGACATAAAACTAAACAAACTGACGAATAACTGTTTTTGACATTTAAAATGCGTACATATGTTAAACTAAATTGTTTGAAATAGAACTGCTTTTACATTTTACTGAGTGTAAACTAAAAATGTACTTATGCTAAAATGTACTGTTTGAAATAGAACTGTTTATATGTATAAAAATTAATTTAGCATTAAATAACCTAAAATGGTTGATATGCCTTAAAACCAAACAAAAAAAAACGAATTTCCTTATTTCATGTTACTAATTTTAACGGAGTCAAAAATCAAAGAAAATATTTCCCTCTCTCATAAACCTCATATATATATATATATATATATATATATATATATATATATTACTAAGTTTAACTTAATTTGCCATAAGGCCAGAATTATGGAACATCTAGTGAGAATCGAACTCACTAGAAATTGTTTACTTGCCTAAATTGCTAACCTTTATACCACAAAACAGCAATCCCTTGTGTTTATATTGTTGCTTCCTAATTAAGGTCTGCTGACACGACAAGAATGAACTGGGCTTTAATGGTCCAGTCGGTTGGGGCTGCAGAATACACCGACTGCATTTCTGCAGAGGGTTAAGACTCCTCCAACGAGTGTCTGGATTATGACTCTAAACGATCTGATGATGAGGCTCCAATAACATTGGAACTTGGGAGAATGCAGAGTACCCCTTTATTGCCATCGCTCCAAGTCCACTCTGGCCCGGAGTAGGAGCACCAAATAGGGTCCTATCTATGGGTCAAATAGAACTAAACTGTGTAATTACGCTAAAATGAGTTGTTTGAAATTAACTATTTTTAGATTTAACTGTGTAAACAAAACAATTGTACTTATGCTAAACTGAATCTTTTTTAAAATAGAACTCTTTCAATATTTAAACTGCGTACTCATGCTGAACTGAATAGTTTAAAATAGATCTGTTTGACATTTAACTGTGTAAAAAAAAAACTATACTTATACAAAACTGAATTGTTTTGAAACTTTTATAAAAATGACTTAATTCGATGGTAAATCACCTGTAAAGGGTTAATACGCCATAAAACAAACCAACCAACTGGGTTTTAAGCGGGGTGTTTTGTTTTGGCTTTTTTTAGGGTATTTGTTTTAGCTTTCCCCAGGGTATAAGTTCAAAAATGAACATAATAGCGCGACTGGGGTTTGAACTCACTTACTTTAAGGCAGCAGTCCAGCACTTAAGCCATTATACCACATGATGTCATCCTCTCCAAAACAGCTCCATGAGCCATAAATCGACCGATATTAAAACTAGAACGAACCAAATTATCCAAAACCAAAACACGCCACAAAACTTTCCCAGAGAAAATCCTCAACATCCAAAATAACTTCCCTGATCATCACCACATCTATACAGATGGGTCTGAACAAGGAATGACAGATGGTTTTGCTACTATCCTCCAAAACCAAGAACTGCAAAACGTTTCCCAAATGAATCATCAGTCTATAGTGCAGATATCACAGCTATTGACCTAGTCAAGAACATTATAGCTAACCACAAATCTTATAAATTCATCATATACTCACACTCCAAATCATTCCTCCTAGTTCTCCTGAACAAAGATACTTCAACTACTCTCATAAAAAAACTCTCTTAAACAAAAGGAATACACTTTCCAAAATGATAGCATCATCATTACCTGTATACCAAGCCGCGTTGATATACATGAAAATGAAAGGGCGGACAAAGCGGAAAAAAACATTCCTAATTGACATATCTAATATAAAAATTTCATACACTGATGTAAAAACAACCATTAACAAATTCATACTTGACAATTGGCAAAAATCATAGGAAGATCAAATACACAAGCTCTGCCATATACAAAAGTAGGCCGACAGGTTACAAAGGAACAGAAAAGAAATGATACTTTCCAGACCTGGCATCGGCCACACCCACATTATCCACCCTCACCGAAAAAAAAGAATTCATCCCAATATGATTAATTACTCCTCACTGTCAAACACATCTCTTCAACAGCGATAGTTTCAGACAAACTCGCCTAAAATACTACCAAACAAGCAACCTAAAGGACCTTTTCAAAAACATCAAAGAAGAAAACATCTTGAGTTTTCTAAAAAAAAAAACTTTTTCACAAAACCTGACCAAATATAATCAAATTCTATCATAAAAAAAACCCCATACCCTAAGCTCTAAAACCCACATAGAAGACGAAACCAATCTTTTAGCATTAAATGACCCCCAGAGTTTGATATGCCGTTAAGCAAAACTCAAACTGTGAATCTCTGAAACACTAGACCCTGGGCTCCTGGCTGAAAAATGTTGAATGTTGTAATATCTAAATGTATAAGGATGTAATATGTAGGCTGTTAAATATAGGCAATTGTGTTATCGAAATAATATTATTAATCAAAGAGTAATAATAGAATTATACTGATAGACAATCGTCATGCAGAAATGGGATTCCTTGATCAGAATCCCTGTCGTCCGGATATATGTACTTCTGGGTAGCGATACAAATACCAACCAGTCGAATTCTATGAGATAAGATTTATTTCCCACTCGAAGTGAAATTTTTATCATTAAGGGTTTTCGGACTATTGTCTTCATCTTTATTGTTATTTCCACAACGTTTCGGCCGATATGTCCTCCGGCCTTCTTCAGGTGTTTGTCGAACTCGGGAACCTTCACGGAACTTCGAACTACGTCCTTTATTGAATCCACGGGGGTTGCGCTAAAATTGATCCGTTTTTTTCTAGAACTTTCTTTGACGAGGAAATTGCATCATATCTTCGAATTACGTCCTTTATTGAATCCACGGGGGTCACCTGTTCTGATTCCGTTTGCCATAGCCGGGTACAAGTGTTAAGTATTCCTGTATTGCTACTCGCCTGTAGTCAGGATTGAACCAGCAACCACTAGATGCTTGTCTCCTTAGAAGCTTAGGGAATCAACGCCTATAACCGTTACGCTATGTGTCCTGCTGGAAATAAAATATCTTTTGTTAAATAAAAGGTCATTCTCATCAATGACAAACAGGATTACTTCCCCAAAACGAAGTAAATCTACGATTCGTATCAATAAAATAACGTTTATAACAAATCCAAGTCTTGTATGATAAAATAGAAAAATAAATTGTTAATATTTGGATTTTCATACATTAGCTGTTGTCACATGGAATGACCTATTATTCTTATTTATTAAAAGGATTCCTTGGTATCAACAAAAAGTTTTCATTAGCTAAAATATTTTGCAAGAATTTTTTTTCCTCCTATTCTTAAATATTTTGGATTCTTCTTTTGTTGTTATTGTTTTTTGTTTTGTTTGTTTTTTGTCCTTTTTATTTTTTGAAGGGGAATTTAATTTAATCTAAGTTGAGAAAGCCAGAATATTCTTCTGTTAGATAAAAATTGTTTTATATCATAGCTGTGATTTATTTATTATAAAAATGAAAAAAGCTGGATGAACATCCCCAGGGGTGGACCCTTAATTTTATTAGGATTGTAATTTAATTTTGTTCTTCCGCAGTCTATGGAGATTTGTTTATCGACACAGAAAATGAAATCGATAAAATAATTTCGAGTTCACTTAGTACTAAAGCCTTTGGAAAAGTCAAGAACATCAACCTCCCTGTGTTCTGTCTCATCGTCAGACATCTTGACGAAAACGTCACGTCTCTTTCTGTTGGCGTAGCTTAGAATACGCTGACTGTATCACCTGTAGTAGGGTAACCCCCCGAAAAAAGGGGTGTACTGGGTATAACACTAAACTTCATCTGATGTTGAGGCTCCAGTTCTGAAGGCCTGAGGAGTGTAGAGTACCCCATAATTGCCATTATTTCCAGATCCACTTTGAGCCGGAGTGGTAGTATCTTCTAGGTCATGTGAATGGGTCGAATCCAACCTCTATGTATAAAACAACCCTAGAAAGATTGACTTCTTGCTAAAATCAATCAGTCAACCAGAAATAAAACTTCCGTCGTGATACTTTGGTTAGATTTCAGAAAGCTGTAATAGATAATGCTAATAGTAGACCACCCCCTCTCCTGAAAGCTATCATAATCTGCAGTTTATACAATTTCGTTTTTGGAAAGTGTTCGAGCGCTTTGTCATGATCAAGCTATCGAGCTGATCGATTATGATTGTCATAAAGAATTCATTTATCGTCACAAGACCTCATTCGATCAAAAAATTGATCCTTCGTGTTCCGCAGAAACAACATCGAACACATTTCAAAACGTCAAGCTTTTTGAATTTCTCTAAATTCATGGGAATCCATCTATCGAGTTTCTTCCCCTTACCAATTATGTTCATGATCCGATATTGTAGAAATGCTGATGCCCAGGGGGCGTTTCTCGGCCACTTTGACGTGAATGTTTTCAACAAGTGTTTTTAGTCATCAATTGGAGTTGCACATCCTCTATCCGTTTGATCTTCAATATTCTTATCCCCACTACAAAACTTCTGAAACCAGCGCCTCATTGTCCGATCACAAGTGGATCGTTTATTTGATACTTACTTAATATTGGTATTTGTTTGAGAGGCATTATGACCAAGCTTGAACACTAGCAAACAACAGTAAACTTATCACTTTTTTTTTTTTTTTTTTTTTTTTGACGTTCATGATTAGGGTCATATAACCTTCAAGATTTAATGCTGAAAGAAGTGATAGAAAATTAACAAAGAAGTCACTTTAATCATTAGTGATATGAACGACTATTAAAATAATGTTAAAACAGAATTTGATCAGTTTATGCTAAAAATCTAACTGTTTTTTTTTCGAACAACCTAATTGCTTTTTTAAAAAATCGGTTATTTTAAAAGAAGAGTTATAACTTGAGTGTTGGGGGGTATCTTCAACTTTAGAGAAACGTTTTCCGAAAACAAGAACAGATAAGAAATTTTAGACTCAATTAAACTTTTGTCTGAATTTTTTAAATCATCCTTGATATAGAACGATGTCCTTGGACTAGCGTCCAAATTTTGGTAACCACTCTTTTCACACTGTTTCAGCCGTTCTACTCACCGGCTTTCTTCAAGTGTCTGTTGTTACCAATAACCTTCGAGATTTCCAGATTATCAAATATGACAGATTTCGACTAGTACCCTTAGGAAAAGTATGAATTCACTTATATACCTAGCTACGGGTTAAACAGAACCACTACTGTTCTTCTACAAGGACACTTTTCGGCATTAAGTAACTCACGAAGATTGACATACCGTTAAAAAAAAAGAAAGCGAAACGAAATAGCCGAAAGGTACGAAAGAAAAATAAAAACCAAGATGAGGACTGTTGGACTGTTTGGCAGGGGGATGTCCATATGTGTCGGCCGTCTACAAATTGTCAGCAAATATTTATAGACTTTCCCATCTGTAGATTAGTCAATGAAGGGTGACTAAAATAGAAGCAGTTGATTAGCCAATCAAACGCGACTGAGTCACATATAAACAATGGCTAATTAACAGAGTACCGACTTAATTCAGCCTCGTTAATTAGAAGGAGTATCTTGTATCGCTCAACCAGAAACAAGATGGCTTCCCGATTTCCAACAAAGACGCTATGCTGCGTACATCAGTGTATAAACCAAACTTAATTTTATGCCGAAAATAATTTTCCTTGTTGTATCAAGTCGGTACTTAATTATGCAAAGCTTTATTTGTTTATGCTATAAACTTCTTTCGTTAAAATTAAATCTTCCACTGATTAATACTAAATCCGTTTGGCTTAGTGCTTTTTATAGCTTTCTGCTTAACAGCATGACGCCTTGTATTTTCAATAATGAGTCTTGTTGTAATGGAACAAAATGTTGTTTGAGCTATATATGTAAATATAAATGCATGTTGTCATCTCCCATGTAAGTGTTAACGTTATTTTCACTAATGCACATACGAGAGATATTCCTAAAAAAGACCGTTCAATTTATTTCCACGTGAGTGAAGGAAAGCTCAAAAGTAGAATTCTCCTCAAATGTAGGACCTTCAGTTGTTTTATTCCCTTCGTTTAATTCCGTGGAAATGGATAATGGACACAATGTGTAGGATAGATTCCCGAGTCTTTTTGTGTGTGTGTGTGTGTGTGTGTGTGTGTGTGTGTGTGTGTGTGTGTGTGGAAATCAGCTCATCTCTCTCTTAACTGAAACCACAAAAGAGACCAAATCGAAAAGCCTGCTTCTTTTATTGGGGTTCTCAGAACACCGAATCCCCTCTTCAGGCTACATAGGCTATATGGTTGGCCAGCTCTCGTGATCACTTTGGAGGGCCGATGGGGTGTGATGCCGAGTACATTTAAAGCATAGCTTTTCATATTTAGGACGATTTTTTAAAATTTTGTTAACTCGTTTATTCACCAGCAACTGAGTACTTTTTTTCTTTGATAACATCTTTTCGCACCCTGCGACTATTTGCTTTGATTTGTGCTCATTAATAGAGCAATTTTTCGAGTAGAAAACACGATTTTTCCACATTGTCAACTCTCATGAACAATACCCTGAGCGCTACCTTCACAATAATCTGCACGTCGCTATTACCACTGCTCAGACGCATTGTCATACCAAATTAATCCACGTAAACGTTTACTAAGTAACGAAGAAATTTCAGGGGACATCTGTCTTCTTTGCCGCTCATCTGCTATCTGTATCAAAGCAAACAAATGATGGGTTATTGGTGAGAATGCTCAATCCTTACTACCATATCACCAACATCGTGTAATCAAACTACCAAATGTGAAATGCTAAATTTGTATTTTAATTCAAACGGAATTAAACAAAATAATTTAATAAGGCGTTATCTTCCGAATGATCCTCCTCTGTTGCCTGCAGACATTTGTTCATTGCTGAAAAAAAGGCATTAGATATTTACTATATGGAGAAAGTGTTTTCTTTTGTTTTATAGTTATTGTGCTCCTTAAATTTGTATTTACCAAACGCTTCTGCCATAAGCAGGATATGATATATGGTAATTTTTTAAGCGGAGTATAGGTGGTTTGAATTGAGTGTTCCTTCGCCTAGACAAGTTGCCGTAACCAATTTAAAGAACATCGTCTTCCCTACGATTTATCCATTGCTAAGGGGGAAGAACAGATGCATTCATACCACTTTTTGAAAGGCTTTAGCACGTAGTGAAACGCAAACGGTATCGTTCAGGGTTTGAACTCTGATCGTCGATGCACTTTCCTACAATGCTAAACGCGCCTCCCGATATTTGTTGCAGTTTCCGTGGAAATAAATAGGAGGTATTACTTTCAAAGTGCTCCTCTTATATTTTTCAAATGTAGAAAAATATCTAAAATATAAAACAGGATAAAAATTACGACTGAGTTTTTCACGCTTTCGATGAGCTAATTTTCATCACGTATCACCAGAGGATCGAACTCGTGAAACTCAGTTGTGAGATTTTATCCCGTGTTATTTCCTTTTTTTACTTGGAATATATTGTAATATTGCTCTGCATTTTATGCATTAAGCACTTTAAAGACTTCAATGGATTAAAACACTTTTAGCGTTAACTTTTAATCGTAATTGTATAATATATATATGTATATATATATATATATAAAGCAGTATTTTAGATTGTGTGGTAACATTAATCTAATAACTGTGTCTTACAGAGTAAAAGAACTTGGATATTTTGAACAAAAGTTCTAGGAGTACTCATAATTTTGTTGGATGCTCTTTTGCATGAGATATATAATTTTGTGCGTTGATAGCGAAAGCTTGCATGGTTTTGCCGTAGATATGACCTGACTTCCCGTTTCAGGCCTCTTCATCCATCAGCAGGCCTCCACTCATCATGGCTTCCAAGGACTGTATTTGTTTGCCACCATGATGTCTTCAATCATCCGTCCATTTGACTATGGTTTTGGGTTCAACGAGTTCACTCGACGGTACGTATTGATGGATTTTAGCGATTACCTAAAAATATGCGTTTCCTAAGATTCTGCAAGATTCGGCTGCGCTATGTTGTTGCTGTTTTGTTATATAAATACGGTCCTTAACAATATTTTTGGATTTATTTTATTTTGTGCTACGGCCAAGATTTTTCTAGACAATAAAAATAAAACAGAAGTCAGTCAAAAGCTCTTTCGTTTCTATAACTGCGCGCTAACTAACATCTATAATACTATGCCGATATTTATGTGTGTGTGTGTGTTCAAGGATTTCGGCCAAAAGCAAAGTTCTAAAGACCTGACTTTTTTTTTTTTTTTTTTTTTTTTTTTTTTTTGCATTTCTAATATGCGATGTTAATCTTTGAGGTCATTAGTAGCTATCCAATGACAAAATACGTCATACGACCAGTCAGTAGGCCTTAGAATACGCTGATGTATCCCCAGCAGAGGTGAGAAAGAAGTCTCCAGAATAGATGTAATCTAACGATGAGGCTCAGATTCTTGAGAACTGGAGAGTATGGAGCACCATTACTCCCTGGTCGATTCTGAACGGAAGTAGTAGTTTCTGTATACTGGCCAAATAGATCAATTTAATAATTATTTGCATTCGATAGGACCCTGAGCAAAAAAAATTACTACAAAACAATCACACAAAAAATGAAAATATGAAGTTACAATAAACGCACTTCCCAAGCCCCCAGGTATAAAATAACTCTGTACGGGTTGACTTGCCAATAAAATCAATCAATCAACCAATCAGTCAAAATATGCCATTTCTAGCAAAACAGTGAGATAGATTTCCATGTGTAAAAAATTTTTGCTTTCATAAATGATTCGATAGACAAGGTCATTGAGGTCATCGAATGTCAAATTATTTAGCAAATCATAGCAATTTTGAAGTACAGAATCTTAGAAATGGTAGGTTAGCACTTGTCTGTGATTATTGCATGGCAGTGTCATCTCTAATATAACCTCTATTCCAAAAAACATTTTTCACCTTTTCCATTCTTTTCAAGACATACAGAAATGCATTTGTGGCCTGGGTATGACACTAAACTGCATCTGATGGTGAAGCTCCAGTCCTGGGGGTTTGGAGAATGAATCCTTCATTGCCATTACTTCCAGGTCTACTCTGATGCGGACTGGTATTACCTTTTAAGGTCCTATCTATTGGTCAAATAGAACTGTTCAATCATTAATTAAGGATTATTATTATTATTATTAGTTGAAACCAAGCAGCCGAGTGGAAATTATTTATATTAGATAGGAATACTTGATAAATAGAATTATTCGGGTTCGATAGCAATACTTTAAACTGTGTGCAAACAAATGAGCAAACAAAGCGATTAAAAATAGTTGCCTACAAACTATTCTCTTACAAATCATATATAAAGAGTTATTATTAAATAACCCACAGGTTGATATGCAATAAAACGCCAATCAACTAGTCAAAAGTGCATTTCGCCTCTTTACTGTTTTACTTTTGAGCACAGTGACGCTATCTATTGCTCAATATCCTAACCTGTTTCTGTACGACAATGTGGATGTACTCGATGAACCATTTTTTTCTCAATGGTGCTATCTGGCAGAAACCTTTTTTTCAACTTCCATCAAAACATTTTGTCTCTTATCTACAAATAACATTTTAGTATTTTCTTTTTTTTACCTTTTTAATAATAACTTACACTATATAATAAAAGTTTTACTTTTTCTTTTTCCTGGTTTGAACATACTGTTTATACTTTAAATAAATCTAAAAAAAACTATTTTTCTCTTCAAATCCTGATTATAGACTATGCTTAGGGGCTGGTATATAAAAACCATTCACATTACAATCACAAAAAGGAGGCGTGTAGAGCGTAACGATTATTTTCGCTGGAAATAGAAACGGCGACTCGAGTTCGAACCCTCAACAAGGCTGTTTGCGCTTCACTTATTGCTAATGTTCTTGATAAAGAGCATCAGTCTGTCTCTCCACCCCTCTCATAACTGCGGAAAAATAATAGAGCAGACTGTGCTCTTTAACCTTTCTTAGGCAACCAGTCTAAGAGAAGGAAAACTCTGAATTCAAACCAGTTTTACGCCGCTTAAAAAATTGACCTTGTCTCCCAGCCTGCCACGGACAGAGGGGTTGGGTAAATGTATACATTACTGTCGCAAATCTCGAAAATTTATTCAGTTCTGAGCATATTGTTCATTTTTTGTATAACTTTAGTATAAATTCATTTTTATTCAAATCTTCAAAAAAGGTTTGAAATAGTCAGTTTTTGGTTAATTTCTTAATTTCATTATTCTGGACATAAAACTAATATTTGAATAAATTTGCTATTCTTTTACAATATGAATTATCTAGAAAGAAGATTCGTTTATGGCCAAGTGGATAAAATCATTGACAAAAGCTTATCTAGTAACGGAGTGGTCACGAGTTCAATCTCTGGGTTGAATTGTCCAAAAAATGGTCATATATTTTGCCTCAGTGAAACAGATGAGTTTCAACACAAAGACTGATTAATTGGTTTGACACATATCCACTGGAATGAAAACGACTTCACCCTTTGAAAGGAAGGGTTCGGTTCAGAATTTCCAGAAGAAGGCTGGAGAAAACAGCAGCCGAAACCCTGTGACAATAACAACTAAAGGTAAAAGATATCAGTTTATCAGTGTGTTTTTTTTCCTTTCATCTTAATTTCATTTGCTTTTCTTCACAACGATTAGATCGTTATTAAAAAGCGTTAGTTGGAAATTAAGAGAATTTGGAATTCGTAAATAGACATCCGTGAAATAAAAAGCAACTGAAATTAAGATGAAAGAAATACTAATGTACCATAAATTGTCACGTGAAGGTCAACATTTAAAGCCTGAAAAATCTCTTCAAAACTTGGGGTCGACTTATACAGCAGGACAACAATTCAAACCTTTAATACACGGTGGTCAACAAGTGGAACGGTACCCCTAATAATAGATATACGCCACTTACCTAATTCCAGCAGACTTCAACAAAAATTTCCAGCTTAAACCCGTTTTTGGTGAAGATATTTAACAAATTAACACAGAGATTGATATAAAATAACAAAACTGTCATACAAATTATGTATTATATTAACACTATATCATACGCCCGTTTCCAATTGCTAATGCAATGACTGAAAACACTGACCGGAATATCACGGCGGCCAGAGACAACTACGGTATGTTGTTTATCTGAGTAATTTCGGTTAATCACTTTTTGAGATGTCACTCACCTCTTTCATTAAATCAGAGTATATGACATTTTTTTAGCAATTCACGTGAATATAAGCTCTGTGTAAAATTTGCATGTCTCGTATATTCTACCAGTAGCCAACCTTAGGTTTGAGGATTAACCAATACAGCTGGCAGCCTAGTCGAACGGGGCATTAGCACACACCGACAGTATCTCTGCGAAGGGATAAGACCCCACTCCCAATAGGTATCCTGAATATAACACAAAACTGCATCTGATGGTGAGGCTTTAGTTTTGGATTTTTGGGGAATGTCCAGTACTCCTTCATTGCCATTACTCTCTGGTCCACTCCGATCAGGAGGGGTAGTACATGAAATAACCCTAGACGGGTTGACATGCCTTTAAGTCAACCAATTGCATGTTATTTTCTGATGAGTTCCGGGAGAGACGCGCAAACGTAAGAACTGGGTTAATGTTTATGAGGGAGTATTTATATGCTCTTTTAGAACAAGATTCCAGAAAACAACGGAAAGCATAAAACCTAAAATATCATTTGGGCAAAACAGAAACCGATTAAATTAGTCCAAACTAATCATATAACAGTAACTAAAACACCTCATCCAATAAAATTCAAAAAATAAATAAGAGTTGATAGATTTATCATAATTGGCAACGCTTTAAAAACTAAAATACATGACTTTAATTTCTTCAATAATAGTAATTGCAGTATTTTAATCGCCCTATAGTAGTTACATTTAGTGTATGAAATTTAAATACAAATGTTTATTACCACCATTGGATAACACCCCAACAAATTATTTAATTTGAAAAAAAAAAACAACTTTCCTTCTGAACTAAAGATGCTAAGATTTTGTTTTTTCAAGACGAACATTATACAACCAAAACGGATATTATTAGGTATAATTTATTACCAGATTTTTCGGATTTGGAACTCTGTAATAGTAAAAAAAAATTAAGTATACCCTAAGCCAAGGATGGGCAAACTTTTTGGTGGGAGGGCCGCATCACTGGGTTATGAATTATCAAAGAGGCACATCTTTTAAAACCAAAAGAATTTCGCCTCGATTCAAGTGCAAGTGCTTATTGCTTTTATTTTATTTTCAGAAGCTCCTGCGGGTTGCAGTTTGCCCACCCCTGCCCAAAGCAAAATTCTCAATATTAAGTATATTTACTAACTAAACTTTATTTTTCTGGTTTCTAAGTCTTAATGCTGTAGAATTTGATAATAAATAATACCTAACGATATCCATTTTTATTGAATAATGTTCCACTATAGGTACCAGCCCATTGGCCAAATGGATAGTGTTCGCCAATGGCCCAGAAGACCAGGGTTCAATCCTAGGTCAAGTCATACCAAAGACTCAAAAAATGGTACTTGATACCGCTTTGCTTAACACTCAGCATTATAAGGTACGGATCCAGGTCAGTGGAGCAATCTAGGGAAAGGAGTAGCGCCTTCCCCTATTCTTCGGTATAGTAACTAATGAAAAGGGAGCCTTTGGGTCGCCTTCGACAACGGTCGACAATTTTACTTACTTTTATCGGTAATAAAATCCAGTAACCCTTTGGTTTAGATTTTCTTTTGTGCTTCATTATGGGTGATACTCTAAAAACTACTTGGGCGTGTCTAAGTTTTCCAGTATTTGGGGACGTGCTGGTTTATGGTGTGTATATCACGTATCCGAAGCTGTTCAAGCTGTCGTAGGTACTCGCTGTGTCAGATCAATCTCGATCTAAACCTTTCCAGGTGCCGGGTAGCACTACGGCCGGCCGTGTTATCTGCGGCATGGATCTGGCCGAGTGTGTCTCGGTACCTGGAGATTTCCTTCGGCCTCAGGGGGCCTTCCCCCCAGGCTTTTACCTCCTTCGGGAGGGTTGGGTTAATCGCCCGGAGCCTGAGGCGCCCCAAATCAGGGGAATGCCGACGGAGCCGTAGGCATTTTTGGCAAATGCCGGGCGCGTGTGGGCTACGGCCCTGCGCCCGGACCCACCATAAAAAAGGCCTTGTGCCACACTTGCCCGTTGGGTGGGGCGGTCAACAAATACCGTAGGTACTCGCTGTGCTTGTTAGTATCGTTATAGTAGGTGCACTGATACGTTGTGCATTGTTTCTCCATGTGTATTATTTGAAAGCCACACATATTGAACGTGTAACGTAGTCTTATGGGTTCGAATTGGGGCATAACACCACAGAAGACGCCAAAAACATATTGTGCGAAAGGCGAAGTGATCACAGATCAGTTGAAGAAAATTCGCTCAGATTGTAAGAACCTCGACAATCAAGCAATGTTAGGTAAGCCTAAAACTGTGGATTCCGAAGTTATAGAGGCAAATTTGGCGAGTAGCACTCGGAGAGTATCAGGAGAGTCTAGTGTGGTTCGTCACTTTCACAACCTCAATAAAAGCATCCAGAGCTGCTTAATTGTACCTTACGTCGGCAAAATATTGCAAAACTTTTAACTCACCCTCGGGTAGGGATAGTAGTAATTTACTAAGCTTTTTGCTTAGATGTAGCACAAGGCCGCATGAATTGGTCACCTAATGAGAATCGAACTCGCTCGTAAGGGTAGGGATAGTAATCAATAATACAACAGTGGTTAAGATAGATTATTTTTAATCGCAAAAGGAATATTTGCCTGACATTTAAAAATTTCGTTTTCGTAAAGATTATTTTTTAAAGATTTTGTAAAGGTTTTCTTTTATGCTAAAATGAATAAGGTACTCTTAAAACCCGCCTAACGCCACATTTCTCAATCCTTAAACAAAATGAAATAATTCTCCTGCATCTATTTTTTGTTTGCTTATTTGTTTGTTTTAGAGTCTTTTTTTTTCTTTTTTTTTTTTTTTTTTTACAATACAAAGTTAGTTACGTGCCAAATAATTCAGCGAAGATTTTTTTTTCTTTTGTATAATCATTGCTGCAGTCATTGGTGTTTATTATTCTATTCCTCATTCATCTTCCAACTTTTTTAGTCAAGCAATTGACAAAACCAGAAAAAATTTCAACGAAAAATTGTCACCTTTTTTATCCAATATGGTTGCCACATAGTATTATGTTATCTTAATATAGCTAGTAAAACGTTCATCCATTTTTTTTAAAGATTCGTGAATTTCTTAATACTGTTTGTCAATGACAAAAAATAGTCGACCTTTCAGAATTTTTAATCTAACGGGAGAAACCATGTCTGTGCATTGCGACGGATCAAGAAGAAAAAAATCATTTTTTCCGAAGATTTTTTCTTAGATTTGTGTTTGTTTTTTTTTGGGGGGGGGGCTGTCAACTATTTTTCCTTTTTTTTTTAAATATTTTTTCTTTCTCGGAATTTTTTAGATGCTGTTCATCTTTTGTCTTCATTTATTGTCCTATAATCGACATTTTAAGAAAAAAAAATATAAAGGAAATTATAGTAAAATGGTCTCTTTCATCGTCTTTCAAAGTTTCCTTTTGAACGCCTCTCTGTCTCCACAACAATCCTCTATTTTGTTTCTTCCTCACTCATCTTCATTCTCCTCCCCCCCCCCGCTCAATTTCGCCAACCCTCATCTTTCACCTCTGTTCGCTTTCATACTCCCTCCTATTTCCCCCACTCGTTCATTATATGCCTTGCTATCTTCCTCTCTTTTCCCGCTTGTTTTTCGCCTTCATCCTCTCCCTCTTTCTCTCCGCTCGTTTTTCGATTCTTTTCCTCTTTCTTCCCGGTTGGTTTTGCCTTCCTTTCCTTCTTTTTTTCCCGTCTTGCTTTCGCCTCTTTTTCTTCTCTTTTCTTGCATGCTTGCTTTCTTCTTTCCTCTTACAGATTGTTTTCGCCTCCTACCTTTTTCTCCCTCTCTCTCTTCTCCTCTATTTCTTTCGCCCTCCTTCCTCTCTCTCTCTCTCTCTCTCTCTCTCTCTATATATATATATATATATATATATATATATATATATATATATATATCTATATATCTTTAACTTTTTTTTCTTTCTCTGAACAACTCCAATCTCGATTATTTCCTCTTCTTTTTCCAGTCTCCTTCTACATTGCTTAGCAATAGAATGGAAATTTACTAAGCTTTTTGCTTAGATGTGGCACAAGGCCATATGAAAGGGGCACCCAATGAGACTCGAACTCACTCGTGTAGGTTTGCTAGTCTAGCTTGCTAACCGTTACACCACCAAAGGTGCCCTACATTGCTTAGCAATAGAATGGAAATTTACTAAGCTTTTTGCTTAGATGTGGCACAAGGCCATATGAAAGGGGCACCCAATGAGACTCGAACTCACTCGTGTAGGTTTGCTAGTCTAGCTTGCTAACCGTTACACCACCAAAGGTGCCCTACATTGCTTAGCAATAGAATGGAAATTTACTAAGCTTTTTGCTTACATGTGGCACAAGGCCATATGAAAGGGGCACCCAATGAGACTCGAACTCACTCGTGTAGGTTTGCTAGCCGAGCTTGCTAACCGTTACACCACCAAAGGTGCCCTACATTGCTTAGCAATAGAATGGAAATTTACTAAGCTTTTTGCTTACATGTGGCACAAGGCCATATCAAAGGGGCACCCAATGAGACTCGAACTCACTCGTGTAGGTTTGCTAGTCGAGCTTGCTAACCATTACACCACCAGAGGCGCCTGCTTTGCAATAGAATGAGTCACCTTAAATGGCAAATTTACTTCTTTAACCTTTCACTATAACCCACTTTAACACTGATTTTTTCTTTCTTTTTTTTTTCTTTTTCTCTTTCAAAAAAAATGTTGTCGTTTCACCACTAAATGCAGTACAGAAAATAGACACAATCCTCACATTGTTTCTATTGAATTTATGACAATCTGAGAAAAAGAACATGTTCACAAAAACACCTGATTCTAAGTTCACCTCTCTATAAACAGCCGCAATAAATACTTGGTCTTCGTCTGTCAAGATTTGCCATGAAAACGACAGCCATTTTGGTTGCCTGGTTTACAGAAGTTAAAATCAGGGCTCGCTTGGTACGACTTAATGATACGAGGTTTTTACAAAGATTTCTTACGCGAGAAGTGAACAACGGGCAGTTATGATATACAATGTAGGTGAATAATTTCTGGACAGCTAGAAGGAAAATTCCCGTGAGCTTCTAATTTTCGATTGTCTGTCGCCGATTTCTTTTGCAATCTGCACACGTTTCACAACTTCGAATATTCTGCCTTCCAGAATGTTTTATTCAATAATATAATCAGAATAAGAAAGTAATTTTTCTATTTCCCTATTCTTAAACGATTTTAGTATTTGTTTTAAGATGATACTATCACAACCGTGACAGGATGATGAGAGAGTGACAAAAATAAGGACCGAAAAGAGGACAATATTTCACCGATATACCGTCATGTTTTGTCATGAATTATATTCGTTGAAAGAATTAATTCATTTGCTTGAAAGTTTATTCCTCGTTGCCCGAGTGTTGGGAATATTTTAAAAAAAAACAGCTAGAAATGTGTTCTATAATGTTTCTTATAAATTAACAAATTAATCCATTTATTTTATTAGTTTATTTTTATTCAAATGTAAATCTTTGTAAAATCTATGACGAAATAGTTTTGACTCGTTATTTGAATTCTAAAAACTAAATTATTTAACAATTAAGAAAATACTATCGGTTATTATAAAGAAACGCCTATATGATGAATAAGAAAACGCAAGATTATTGGTGGTTTTAAAAAAAAAAAAGTAGTTAAGTAGTTATCGACCAGAAGGCTCCATTTTCAATATCTACTACACCAAGGTATAGAGGAGGGCGCTACTCCTTTCCCTGGATTGCTCCACCTTACCCTTGATCCGTACCTTATAATGCTGGGTGTTAAGCAAGGAGGTATCAAGTACCATTTTTAAAGTCTTTGGTATGACACGACCTGGGATTGAACCCAGGTCTCTCGGACCACGGGCGAACACTCCACCCACTAGACCAATGAGCCGATTAAAAAACAATTTAAAATATTCGTCTCATTCCTTATATGTAATTTTTACATGGAAATATCAATAATTGTCACTATTTTTCTTTCTTTCTTGAAAAGTTAATATTCATTTACAAACAAAAAATGAGAGAACGTTATTTAATTCTTTCTGCTCTCGTTCGCCTGATTCGTTATCTTTTAAGCAATGCAACATTGATGTACTACTTACTTGTTTCAGTCGTGATTTAATTTCAAAGAGAAATAAGGGAGATAATTGTAGTGACAGATATAAGATCTGAAAAATTTCCAAGTGGTAATAACCAAAAAGTACTCATAATTCGGTTTCTGGTTGCAGAATTGGCACAAATCCAATTTCACCTTCATCACTGGACAAATCTAGGATAACTTGTAGAAAGGTTTATGCTAAAATTTTACGTTTTTTTGTGGGGGGGTATTAATCGGTTATAAGTACATAAATATTTAATATTATGATAGAAATCGATAAGGGTATTTTGTGGGAAAAAAAAATGAAGAAATAAATTTCAAGTCAATTGACCCCATTTGATTTAATTTTATTGAATCACTATTAAATATCTTCATGAATCGCTGTGACAGCGGAAGCCCAACAAGTTCACGGATCGTCTAGCCAATTTCATGATAATAAAACCCCGAGAAAATTTTAGTCATTATCATATTTATCGGGCAGGATGTGACACGAGGTCAATTTTTAAGCGAAGTTTAAGAGGTTTGAATTCAGAGTTTTCCTTCTCCTAGACTAGTTGCCTCACCAAAGCTCAAGAGCCTAGTCTGCCCCACTATTTACCCATAGCTGGAGGGAGAATAATTGGATTCATACCTTTCCCAAGGGTATTAGTGCTATGTGAAATGCAATTAGTCTCGTCCAGGATTTGAACTCGTGTCGCCGTGTCCATTTCCTAAGACGGTAACCTTTACACCACGAGCATTATGCCATAGAATGTAGTTCAGCACGGCGCCGCTCTCTATAATAATAACTACGAATATGGTAGTAAATGTTACGCCAAACAATACTATACGGTGCGGTGATAACTTGTATAAGTGTTGTGATTGTTATCCTCATTGGGGGTTAAAGTTGGTCTTAAATCAGAATAAACCTGAAAATAAAATCTTCATGTACTGATTCGACAAATCAACCTTCTCTTATCACTAAAAAGTATAGACCAGACGCTGGGGCCTTAGAATACGCTGACTGTATCCATTGTAAGTAATTGAGACTCAAAAAAAAACAAGTGTCTTTTGTATGTCACAAAACTGCATCTGATGATAAGTCTCCAGTTTCAGAGTTCGAGTGAGTGTGAAACCACCTTTTCATTGCAATAACCCTCAAGCACACTCCGACTCGGAGTCATCATCATGTCATGCCGCTAGCAAAGATATCCCTGACCCTCTCTCACCACTTTTCCCTATCGTTCATCTCCTCCGGCAGGTCTTCAGGGCTACATCCCGTATCCTCCCATAGCTGCTGTATGTATGTTCGAGCTGGTCGTCCTGCTTTTGCTTGGCCATATGCGGGGGTCCAAAGGAGTACATTACTTATGAGCTCGTCCTTGCTTCTCCAGTAGTGTCCTGGTTCGTCTAGCTTGGATAGTTTTCGTGGTTGGAGGCAGGTGGCCGTATAGTTGGTGCTTTGTGGGGTGTTGCCGCCAGGACTTGTTCAATATTGCTCGCAACATTCTTGTGTAATTGCCATCTAGATTCTTCTCCAGTCGTTTAGTTAGCGTCCAAGTAGTGCATCCATATAGCAGTATCAACACGACCGCTGCCTGGAAGAAACTGTGTTTTATTTTTTTGCTTAGATGTGGCACAAGGCCATATGAATGAGGTACGTAATGACTCTAACTCACTCGTATAGGTTGCTGACCATTACACTACCAGAGGCGCCCACCTAGGAGTAGGCGTACTTGTTTGTCCCATCTATAGGTTAAATAGATCTGTTGAAAAAATTATTTGTATTAGTAAGTAATAATTGATACCTATAATCATATTATTGTATATAAATAAATACTATTAGGAACAGTTGATATCTTCCAACTGTATGAACAAATGATTATAAACAAAAATGTGCTTTTAAAAGATTGAAAATGTAGATATAATTACAATCAAGCACAAATTAAGACCTCAGCTTTAAATAATCCATTGGGATTGATTTGTCGTTAAACAAATAAACCAAAATAAATAGCATACCCAATCAACTCGTGTAATAAATGATTTTTAAGACGAATTTTCCACCCTAAAAACACGAGATCGTTCATAACGGGAGATGTTTTTGAACACGTTGAAGCTTACGATCGTTCTTTACACACAATATACGATGATAACCTTTTTGTGACTAATTAAGGGTCGTTCATTACACGAGTATATAGATGAATATATTTTATTTCTAACGCTATTCCTATTTTATTCTGTATTGCGAATATTCATGAATGTTTTTAATTTGTGCTTTTATGGGATACACATTTTTTTTCTAGTCTTAAAATAAACAATAAAAACATACTTAAGAACATTCTAGAAATTTAGGATCAAAACTGAATTAGCATTTAAGTTACATTTTTATATTTTTCAACCAATCAGCTAAAAACATAGAATAGAACATTCTAGAAAAATAGGATCGGAAGTCAACTAACAGAAAATATTTAGGCTCGAAAATAAAATAGTAAAATACAAATCTGATTGGTCAATGAATGTCTACGCGCCAAAATTTTAGGACGATTCTTTGATCCACTATTACGGTATAAATAACACAGAGTTAGGAAGACTAAGACAAAACCACAAGCCACTAAGCCAGTAGCCGATACTCTGTCCGGCAAATTCCTTTCCTTCCTCGACTAAAGTTCATGACCTATCTTCAGATGGCCGCGAATCACATTCAAAAGAAAAACCCGACAAATTTCTTTCATCAACGCGACACGCTGTCGCCACAATCATAAAACAAGACATGAACTTAATGTAAGTAAGAACGACTTATTTACGGACTGCGTTAACATACACACACCTTTAAACAAATTCATTTTCTTCTTGCCAAACTTTATTTTCCAAAAGGCCATTTACACATCATGTGTTTTATTTGTTTTCATATTCTGTTATATGCATATTAAATTGTTTGTTGTTTAATGATCGTTGTGTTCTATTCCATTTCTTTCGCGCGATTGTAAAGTTTTGTTTTGTATTTGTGGTGGAAATAATTTAGAGAGCAATACCTGTAAAGTACGGACGCACATCTACTGAAATAACCAAACTAAATACTCATACAACCCCCACACCTTTACATCGTGAAGATGATTTTTAGAATCCAGTGTAGAGCCTTAACTTTGATATTTGGGGTCACCTAAGAGAGGTAAAGAGAAGCGAAAATGAATGTTTATTTTTGCCTTGAAAAACTAGCCATAGGCTATATATGTCAGTTAGGCAATCACCAAGATTGTTTGGGGGTGTTTTCTGGGTTTTTTTCCTTTTTTTTTTGTTTGTTTGTTTTTTTGTTTGTTTGTTTGTTTGTTTTTTTTGGGGGGGGGGGGTAATCATTCTTTTGGCTGAGGAGAAAATCAAAACCAGTGTCCAATTTCAGAGGTTCGTTCCCTCATCTATCTCTTCCATATTTCATCAAAAGAGATCGGGTCATAGTCGATGCTAGAGGCGTTCTTAAAAGCAATTACCGACGGGAAACTGGTTAATTTTTGTCTTTCTGTTCGTATGTATGCGTGAGATTCCTTCACTGAACCAGCTCTTTTGTATCATGTCCTTGCCGCTCTGATGAAGTGAATAAACTCTGCCATGAAAAGTAGACATTGCAAATCATTTTGACCGAGCAAAAGCAGTTGAATACGCTGGTTTATATCCTCTGTCTATCCATAGGCTTCCGTGACTGAATTGGTTAAGGTATCGTTCATGGAAAACTAGCTCTCAATTTAAGTTAATTGAAGTCCTATCAAAGGCTTCTTTTTGTCAAAATCCACCCCTTTTATCTATTTACTAAAAGATGAAGAAAGGAACATCACCTAGTCGACTGGGGTTGTAAAATACGCCGACTGCACCTCTTCAGAGGGGTAACCCTCCTCCCAACGAGGCAACCTGTTGGCCGTGAGTGGCGACCGTAATACTTGGGGACGGGATCCTAGTGGCTGAGCAGTCTGTGACCCGCTAACTAAAAAGGTCACGTGACTCACAACACTCCACTTTGGCATTTACTGAGCTAGATGGACGGTCGGAGAGGCCCGATTCGATCAATCGGCTGGTCATGTCAGTTGTTTTTTGGATTTGTGTAAAAATCCAAATGAGGATGATGTCTGTGGAAAGAGTCGTAGCCCTTTCTGTACCTGGGAAAGTAGTTATCTTGGGAACGAAAACCCAGAGACAAAATAAAATTGTCTAACACCTGCAGGATTATACTGAACATGTAGCCCTGATGTTGCAAGGCGAATGGGCTTACTCCTAGGCACATCCCCGCAAAGGGCTCCGAGGTGAGTGAGGAGTATGTTCAATGACATTCACATTTAATGATATGGATAACACAAACAAAACCCAAGCTTATAAAAAATACTCTGGAAAAGTTCTGACTGTGAGACAGAAGAAAAACCAAATTATTTCCCGTCTTTCATCGCGATGAAATCAGCTGAAGAAATTACACTTAGTAAACTGTCTCCGTTAAAGATTAAAAAAACTATAATCAAAAAGCCTAAAACCAAAAATAGTTTTAAAAAAAAAAATTTAATGGAACACGACTAATAGAAATCTGCAATAAAAACCAAGCTGACGAAATACTAAAATGGAAACACTTTGAGAAAATAAAAATAAAAACCTATCCTAACAATTCCCTGAATACCTATAAAGGAATTGTAAAAAGCCATGAACTTTCCTTATGTACATCAGATGAAATCAAAACCAACTTACAAGACCAAAATATCACGGAAATCCGAATAATAAAAATAAAAAACCCGGAGAAACAATAAATACAAATACATATATAATGACTTTTAACACCCACAAAATTCCTAAAGAATTTAAATTGGATACCAAACCACCAGTATGCGGAAGAATACGACATACTTAACGATTGCCAAAAAGACTACAAATGTGCCAACTGCCAAGGAAACTATGGCGCTGGTTCTAGAGATTGAGGGAGATGGAAGAAAGAAAAAGAGATTACCAAACTAAAACATATTCAAAATATGACCTATCCAGAAGCGAGAAGGGTAGTAGAGACTACAAAATACGTGGAAGTGTCAAAAAAATATCCCAACAACCAACAAAGAAAGCTGTCATATGTGTTGGTTGGTTGGTTTTTATGGCTTATCAATCTTTTGTAGGTTATTTAACACCAAATCTATTTTTATGTAAATAAACAGTTCTATTTCAAACAATTCAGATTAGCATGAGTACACAGTTTAATTTTCAAAATCATTTCTATTTCAAACAATTCAGTTTATTCAAACAGTTCTAATTCAGCTAATTCAGTTTAGCGTAAGTACAAATTTGTTTACACAGTAAAATGTCAAAATTATTCTATATATAACAATTCAGCTTTCAATGTCAAACAATTCAGTTTAGGATAAGCACGCTGTTTAAATGTAAGTACGATTTAATTGTCAAAACATTTCTATTTCAAGCTATTCAGTTTAGTCAAACAGTTCAGTTTAGCATAAGTATGCCGTTAGTTCTATTTAACCCCTAGAACCCGTCTGGGCAATTGTCATATGTGTGAAACAAGTGCAATCACAAAACCCTAGATAGTTGCTCAGCTTGCAAACGACATGAGATCGCAGTTCCAGGAGATGAAAACCGTCATAGAAGCAGTCACGGAAAAACTCTCCAAAGACCCAAATACCCGAATTGCAACAAGCCAAGAGAGACTGGAAAAGTTAGACAGGAAGAGCTCTGGGGTCCTCACTTCTGAGGTAACTTCTGTCGCTGGGCCACAACAGACCCCACCCAAAATGAAAATGACAAAGAACCTCCCAACGGTCGGTGACTTGGTACAAAACAAGAAAAAATAGATCCAGATCAAAAAGGACAGATTTGATCCCATGGAAACAAAGGAAACGGAGGCTTCCATTTGCAAAGCTGAGAAAATACGAATAAATAACAAAGTGAAAAATGAAAAACCAGGAAGCGAATTCAAAATGCCCTCAAGTCGCCTATAATAATTAATAAACACTGCAATGCTCATGGATTGACAAAACCTCTACGAAGAACCTATATTATAGAAAGTATGGATAGCGAAACAGACCGCGTAGTTTACCGCTGTAATCGTGAAGGAATATTTAACAACTACAACACTTGAAACTATTTAAATGTGGTGTGACGAGATATGCTTCAGAGAGATGGAAGGGGAGGTCGATTTCCTACCCTTCTGTGTCTGAATCAACAGGCACTAAGACTGGCCGTTAAAAGGAGATATGAATGAAAGTCAACTCCTCACACTCTATGACCTACGGTCTTTTGAGCAAAGGAACGAATCCAGGTCACTCGGGTATCCTGACCTGATGAAATACTGTGAGAAGGAAAAAGTCAAATGATTGGCCTAGAGACCCTTTGCGCCAAAATGCCATTTTTTCCTTAGAGAAATTTGGAAAAGAAAGTTTAGTTTGGGGACAGAAGTCGGCGCAGAAAAACGCCTGTTTACAGCCAACTCCGGGGAAAGTCTCCCGTAAAAAGAGTAGAACAGAGTCTTTGGACAGAAGTCAGCAGAAAGGCGCTAATTCAGCCGACTCCGTGGATGTCACTCTCTCGTAAAGAAAGGAACCTGAACATTGTCAAAGATAAGTACAACTTAAGCTATTTTCCTTCAACCCTTCCTAAATATTGGGAAACTATATGTATTCAAAAAAAGAAAGAGAGAAACTGAAAGGATTCTGTTTCATCATTAGCAAATTAGTGAATGAACTTTGTTACATGCTTCAGTCCGGTGACTTAGACGTTTTCTCAAGTAAAAGAAAAAAAGAAAGAAAGAAAGAAGAAAAGGACTGTTGAGAGACATTTATGTTTGATACTTCCTGTTGGCTTAATATAGCCGGTATTTTAAAGAGAAAAGCAACTGTTTCTTAAATATTATCATTGTTTGGTCGTCGCCTGTTAAAATTTTGTTATATTTTAAATGCACCCTTTTGTTGAAATCTATTGGTTGTGTTGTTTCTTCTATCGAGTCGCCTTTTTTAGCACATATCTGTTTCAACCTCGTATCGCTGTCATTAATTCTCGCTAAACGTTTTATTCACCTTAAAACATTACAAGGGAATTTTGGGAATTTGACTACAGTTAATATTTTCTAACCTTGAAATGCGCTTTTTCCGCTATCTGAGGGGGTAGAAAACGAAGGACTTGGTGGGGTATTGAAAGGGATTTGGAACCCCCCTTACCAGCGTCAGAGATCAGTCTAGCCCCAAATTAACCCCCACATTATTTGCCAGTTTACCATATGCCCGAAATAGGAGTCTTGACTAGGACTTATTACTGCAGAGGGTCAAGTGCCGGACTGCCCTCGACGTTACATGCGCATAAAATGAACTCTTGTCTTGGGGATTATTATTTATGCCGCGTCACAGTGGGCAAAATTATAAGCTCGCTCACCTTTTTAAATGTAAGTTTCTTACATATCATATATATCTATTTAAATGTGTACAAGCAAATGACTGATGTTAAATTGTTACTGTTACATCGCAACTCTGGAAGTCATTTAACTCTTTGCAAATAAGTGAGGAAAAGTAAATAGAATGATTCGTTTAACATGAAATACTTGAAATCATTCAACTGAGAAATAAAAGTGAGCTCGGGTTTGTTCAGAAACGTTATGAGAAAAATGTTCACACAACATGAGTATTTAATATCTAAGTCTAAACAGGATTTAGCATTGAACGATTTGCAATGTTTGATATAGAATAAAACCAAACCAACTTACGAAAAACTATTTTTGACATTTGAACTGCGTACTTATGTTAAACTAAATTGTTTGAAATAGAACTGTTTTTACATTTTACAGAGTGTAAAGAAAACTGTACTTACATATGTATAAAAATGGATTTGGCATTATATGACCTAGGGTGGTTGATGTGCCATAAAATTAAACTAAACCAAATCTTCCCCTACTGAAATAAAAATGACCGATAACCAGATAATTTAAGGTTGTGCTTAAAAACATTGTAAGTTTGAAATGCGTTGTTACAACTTGCTTCTAAAATAAATAAATCCTTTATGACTCTTGTTTAGTCGGCTGGGGCTGTAGAATACACCGACTGCATCTTTGCAGGATGTAAGACCCCACCAACGAGTGTCCTGCATATGACGCTAAACAATCTGATTGTGAGGTTCCAGTAATGCTGGAGCTTTAGAGATGCAGAGTACTCCTTCATTGCCATCGCTCCCAGGTCCACTCTGACCTGGAGTGGTAGCACCTGATAGGGTCCTATCAATAGGCCAAACAGAAGTAAACCGCGTACTTATGCTAAACTGAATTCTTTGAAATGGAACTGTTTTTGTATGCTAAACTGAGTTGTTTTAAATAGAACTGTTTTTGACATTAAAACTGTATTTACGCTTAACTGAATTGTTTGAAATAAAACTGTTTAGACATTTAACTGTGTGTAAACAAAAACTATACTGATACTAAACTGAATTGTTTGAATTAGAACTACTTGACTAAACTGAATAGCTTGAAATAGAAATGTTTTTGACAATGGAACTGTGTGCTAATGCTAGACTGAATTGTTTGAAATATAACTGTATATTTGTATAAAATGGATTTGGCATTAAATAACCAACAAAGGTTGATATACCATAAAACCCAAACAAACAAACAAGAAAGGAACAATCAAAAATGAAATACAATATATTGCCGTTTCCCCTGCCAATTCTAATGAAATATTAGCATTTAAAAAGAAAACGTGTTATTTGGATCTAAAGAGGTTGAAATGTTGGATTAAAATCACTCATGCTTATTTCTATAAATGCTCTAGACGACTTGTGGTCCTGGAAGTCCATGATGACCTTGAAAATTCCATTTAGAACGGAAAAATTTTAATTAGTATTTCATATTCATCACTCATTCGAAAATATTTAGCGCGAACTAAGACCCCAGGAAAATTACCAAACAATCAAATTCTTGCCTTTGGGAACATCAAACCTTGATTGACTCAATATCTACACCATTTTGTCTTAGATATACATGCTCTATCACTGATATTGCCTTTATTTCCAAATATAACAAAATTTATTACATATAAAGAAAGTTGGTCGACCGTAGTCGAGGGTGACCCGAAGGCTCTCTTTTCAATAGCTACTTCACCGAGGTGTAGGGGAGAGCACTACACTTTTCCCTGAATTGCTCCACTTACCCTTGACCTGTACCTAATAATGCCGAGTGTTAAGGAGGTATCAAGTACCATTAGAATAGCTGCTAGTATTTGGAGTCTTTCTTTTACTGTTTACAGTGTGCAGGCTACAATACTTAAATGCATTTAGCACAGGTGCATAGATCCACAATGTCGGTGATACAGAGTCACGTGATCCTGATCTGTGAATTCTCCACATTCAAATAAGTATCAATGGACTACGGGTTCAAAAAACAATAGGCGAGATTTTGGGCAATTATCATACAATCTTCATTGTCAGTTGCGATATCTCACTTGTGAACAAGAAGCCAATAAAAAAAAAAACAACTTCAAATCCTTGTCTGTCATCGTTAAGGAAATATGCCAACAGGAATATCAACTAGATATACAAACACACACACAAAAGTAATAAATCGAGTAGGGTTATTTCGTTTTTGTTGCTTTTAATTATTATTATTAGTTTCCACCCGAGTTCATTCTAAGGAAAAAGAACTTTTTGTGATGCTCTAAGAGAAGCGACCAAAGGTGAACTGGTAAGGTAGCATATCCTTTCTTGTAAAATTTTAAAACTATATAGATTTCTTTTAATGAAGCTCAGCGCAAACGAAGACCTTCATAATTATATCCTTCAATTACAAGTTGCAGGGGAAATGGCATGTTAATTGTATTTCTTTAATAAACATCTCGCTTTGATATGCTATTTTTGCGGGGCTATTGTTACATTCAGGCATAATGAGAATTTTTAGTGATAAATAATAAGTTGAAGGAGGTTAGTGAATTTTGTTTGATGAATATTTCTAAAGCCTGTTTTGTTTTGTCTTCTGTTCTGTTTCAGGGGAATTAACACTAACAACAAGTCTACTCGATTATCCCCAGCGGGAGAAATACGATCTGAACGTCGTGGTTTCCGATTCTGGACATCCGCAACTTTCGTCGAATTCCCGCGTAATAATTACGGTTCTCCTGAATAAGCCGCCATTGCTATCAAATCACAGCCTGTATTATGTAAACGAGAATGTGTCTCAAGGTTATATCGTTGGGCAAGTTGAATGCAAAGATCCGGACTTTTCGCAAACACAGGAGAACCGGTTAAGATATTTCCTTCAGGGCGAAACTGGTAAGAAATTACGAATTATCAATTTCCATTTTTCAAAGTTTGTTTTTTAAGTAGTGAAATAGTTAACGAACTTGGCTAGCAGACCATTGTCAGTGAATTCGATTCTCACAGAATACCACGTACTACTGGCCTTGAGCCAAACAAAACCAAACTTGGTAAATGACTACCTGAAAGCGTCTTTTTCTGATCCCAAAATGAATGCCCGCCATGTCGGCAGGGGCAGCAGAATATCATGACTACACCTTATTACCACTGACGAGTGTCCTTGATATGATATGAAACTGCATCTGATGATGAGGCTCCATTCCCGGAGCTTTACGGAATATGGTATACCCTTCATTGATATTGCCTCCAAGTCCACTCTGACCCGAAGTGGTAGTACCAGTTAGGATTCCATCAATGGGTCAAATAAGACTGTTCAATCATTTACGAACATTTATAATTAATCATTTGAAACCTGTGTGTAAATTATTTAAATTTGTTAAGTAACCAACAAACCCTGTTTTGGGGGTGTATTTTTCTTAGTTTTTCTTACGGCGTTTATTTTATTTTTATTTTCTGTTTATCTATTTTTTAGACCTCTTTGCAATCGACCAAATTTCCGGCTACATATCACTGTCCACTTTTTTGGATGCTGAAACTACTCCTGTCCATCATTTAGGAGTAACAGTCGTTGATTCTGGGTCTCCACCGTTCACAGTATCCACCACTGTGACTATTCACGTGATGGACAGTAACGATAACCCTCCAATACTCACCAGTGAAACCGGTTACGTTGCAGCCATTACTGAAGGTCTCGATATTAACCCTGTTCTGGTGGTGAGTAAATCTTATTTATTTTCCTCTTCGTCAGTTGTAAAAAAAATTACAACTGTAATAGCATTATTCTATCTGTAATTCTCTCTTTAATTCCTCATCACTACGTCCCAGTCGGGTGGGGTTGCAGAATACACTGACTGCTTCTCGGCAGTGGGGTAAGCCTTCCCAAACGAGTGTCCTGGATATGAAACTAAGTAATCTGATGGTAAGGCTTCAGTAATGTTGGAGATTTGGGGAATACGGAGTACCTCTTCATTGCCATCGCTCCCAGTTCCACTCAGGACCGGAGTATGGGTTAAATAGAACTGTTTTGACATTTAAACTGTGAACTGATGTTAAACTGTTAGAAATGAAACTGTTTATATGTATAAAATGGATTTGGCATTAAATAACCAACAATGGTTGATATGCTATCTAACCAAACCAAATCTTCATCACTAAAATCCATTTTTCCTAATGTACAATGTATATCTGTACTAAAATCTTAAGCTATACCTTTAGTAATCCGTAAACTCATTGGTTGTAACAAAGTCAATAATGATGCTTCTATTTAGGAAGGAGTGAAAGAGTTTAATTAGCATTTCATAACTAAAAACTGTCGATGATGATATTGAAGCTTCTATTTAGGAAGGAGTCATCACCGGCATCTCTAAGTCCCACTGACAGCATGAGTTTCTCAAACTCTCTCTCTCTCTCTCTCTCCATCCATCCCTATCATTCATCACTCCTGGCAGGTCCTCTAAACCACATCAAGTGTCCGTACAGAGTTGATGTAAGTCCTTACTAGCGCGTCTATGTGTAAGGGTCCATAAAAGAACATCATTTATGAGTTGGTCTTTACTTCTCCAGCAGTGCCCTGCAGGTCTTATTCGTCTTACTTGGATAGTTTATGAGATGGGAAGTAAGTGGCTGTAAAGCTACTGTTTTGTAGGGTGCAGCTTCCAGGATTTATTCAAAACTGCACGTAGCATTCTTGTGTAGTTCTCATCTACCTTGTTTTCAATGCGTTCTGTTGGCATCCTTGCACGAGTATTACCACAGCCACAAATTTGGTCTCTCCGATAGAATAAAACGGAATTTCTTTCAATTCCGTTTTATTCTATCGGAGAGACCATATTTCTATAAGATTGATAACTTATCAATAGCAGTCCATGCCTTATAACTTATCAATAGCAGTCCATGCCTTATAACTTATCAATAGCAGTCCATGCCTTATAACTTATCAATAGCAGTCCATGCCTTATAACTTATCAATAGCAGTCCATGCCTTATAACTTATCAATAGCAGTCCATGCCTTCGATAGACGTATGTTGATATCAGTTTCACTGGATGAGATATTGATGCCGAGGTGTGTGAACTTGCTTACTTATTTTATTGGCCTAGTGATTAAAGTGGAGAGAGCTCTTTTTAGTTTAAAACACATGAACATTCTTTTATTTGCGTTCACGTAGAGACCAATGCCTCCTGCTACTTGCTCCAGGCTATGCAGAAGAGATTCGGTTTGGGCAGGTGTATTTTCGTGAAGCACTAGATGGTCTACGTAGTCTGCATCGGTTATCATATTTACCAACCCCTCCGCTCGGGCAGGATATGATACAAGGTCAATTTTTTAAGCGGAGTTTAACAGGTTTGAATTCAGAGTTTTCCTTCTCCTAGACTAGTTGCCTCACCAAGGCTAAAGAACCTAGTCTGTCCTACTATTTACCCATAGCCGGAGGGAGAATAATTGGATTCATACCTTTCCCAAGGGTATTAGTGCTATGTGAAATGCAATCAGTCTCGTCCAGGATTTGAACTCGTGTCGCCGTGTCCATTTCCTGCAAGGATAACCATTTCACCATGGGCACCTCCACATCTGTTATAGTTTTTACAGGATATCTTCTGCTTTTTGCTATTTTTAGTGTAAAACCATTTAGAAACGAGTGAAGGATTTCAATTAGCATTTTATAATTATCACCATTATACCAAGAATATGAATGATTAAAAGCGACGCTCAGCACAAATAGAAAAATCCTACAAAATCATTAAGTTGCAGAACTGGAACTTGCTTTATTCTATGAAAGCATTTTAAGTGTCTTGCTCAAATAAAAAAAAAATGTATTCATAGCTCTGCTGACAGGGCGGGAAAAAGATTTGAGTCGCGGGAAAATTCTACATAATACTTTCATTTTTTGATCGCTATTCAAATTTGACTGATTTTTTTCGAAGTTGCATCTTATCAAATGTTCAATTCACAACTATTTTTCACGCTAAACAAAGACCCTACTTTATATATATATATATATATATATATATATATATATATACTAACAAAATGCATAGAAAAAAAAGCCAGATGGGGTTAACACAAGAATGCTGCGTGCTGTCTTGAACAAATCCTAGAAGCGATACCCCACAACACAGCATCTGTACGGTCACCTACCTCTCAATTCATATAAGCCATTCAAGTAAGACGAACAGAATATTCGGGGAACTGCTATAGATGTAAGAACGAACCCATAAGCAACGTTCTTTTATGGTCTCCTGGACATAGACATGCTTGAATCAGCACTGTACGGACACAGGATGCAACCTAAAAGACCTGTCCGAAGGAATGGATGTGGGTGATAGGGATGGATAGCGAAAGAGAGTCGGAGGATTCTGTACTATCAGCGAGACTTGATGATATATATTAGAACAGTATATGTCACTATCTCACCTGATGGGTTAGTGGCAGACTAAATGCGGTATAATTTGGAGTGTGTCCAATGTCTGTGATAGAGCTATTATATGATATAATAATAAATAGATATATATTAGTTTTTATGTATATTTAATAGCATGGATGTTTATCTGCGACCAGTGGTTTCATGTCGTCTTTATACAACGTATACCAATTGTTTCAGATAAGTATTCATGCTATTAAATATATATAAAAACTAATATATACTTATTTATAGGCGATACTGTATACACTAACTAATGTTCCTGAGATCATTCATCAAAGATACCCTGTAAGCGGGACTTAGAATACGCTGACTGCATCCAGACGGGTAAGAAACACCACCCAACCTCCTCTAAAAAAGGGGGTGTTCTGGGTATGAGACTAAATGCTTCTGATGGCGAGGGCACGGTTCTGGAGATCTAGGGAGCGTGGAGTACTCTTACTGCCAGGTCCACTCTGACCCAAAGTATTATTACATTTCCTATAGGTTCAGGATTAGAGCCTTACCATCTGATGGTTGTACCTAGAACACATGTTGGGGAACCTTGCCCCATCACAAGCGTGCAGTCGACGTGTTCTACAGTCCCAGCCAATAAGGCGGAGATATCCAAGGAAAAACAAACAGTAAAATCCAAACCTTTTTAAATATTTCTTACTCTTCTAAAACGTTAAACCAATTCTCACAGTGAAAAGCAATGAATGAAAAAAAAAAAACAATCTATAAGAATTTAAGAATGAATTTGTAAAAAAACAAAACTTTTTGCATTCGTTTATCTAGAATGTGACATCTATTTTCAGACACCTTCAGTAATGGTCACAGATTCTGATATTTCGGAGGAAAACAGAAAAGTCGTCTATTCCCTACGCGGTGAAGGAGCCGATATGTTTCAATTCGAACCTGCTACAGGTGTGTTGCAAATAAAAGACTATAGACAAATTGATTGTGAAGAAATATGTGAATATAATCTAACGGTGAGTCATCAGTGATTTTTCTTGTTTTTTTTTTTTTCTTATCTTCTCTGTGTTTTTTGTAAAATGAAAATAGGAAGTAATTTAGGGTTTTTTCGAGGATTGTAAGTTTTGTTTGGTTTGTTTTTGTTTTTTGTGGGTGTTTGGGGGTTTTTTTTGCCGTTTATTTACAGATGTTGTTTTTGTTTTGTTTTGTTTTATTTTTATTTTTTTTCATGTTCAAGTTAGATGATTTGATAATGCAAAACGTTCGAAACTCAAACTAACATCTCAAAGAGACTATCTCAGATTGAGAAGAATTCGCAAAGATTTAATTAAGGCAAGTCTGACGGTAAAATGTCAATTTTTAATTACCTCTCCTCGGGATGAGTATACGACACATGATCAGTTTAAGGAGGGTGTCCACACACATCGGCAAATGCAAAGATGAAATTTTATTGGTCCCTGCAACCAAAGTTACAAAAACATCAAACAACTCCAACCCCCACCTTTTTTTCGGTCTGGGAATCCCCAGGATCATACTCACCACTTTTTTTTATGTATGTGTTGTTGTTGCAGCCAAGGAATCCCTAGGATCACACCCATCACTTTTTTGTTGTTGTATTTGCAGCCTGGGAATCCCCAGGGTCATACACACCGCTTTTTGTCTTTTTTTCCCTTCGCCCAATTCGAAGAGATGAACATTCCAGAGGGTAATGAACAAATGCCACCTTCGAATTGCAAAATGTCTACAAAATTATATCCATAAGATCTCTCTCCCCTACCCACAGAAAAAAGCCTTAAAAAAGTGATAGTAAAAGCCACACGATCAGTCACTAATTACTACCATTGTTATTTACTAGTCATAGTTTAGTACAATACCAGATTTGTGGAACACTCAGACTAGCAAATGAATGTCAATGAGTTCGATCCTATCTCGCTAACCATTAACCCACACAAAATACTCCTCCTTTATCTCGGAGAAATCTAAAAAACGCTTCGCGTCGTGTAATGGTTAGTAAACTAGGCGAGCAGAGCATTGTTAGTGATCTCGATTCTAACCGTGTCCCATACTTTTGTCCTTGGGCTGAGTTAAGCTTATTAAACGACAACCATAACACAGAGAGGAACCCTAATTTCCTACAGTTGAAAGATAAAAAACTTGATAGAGAATATTTCCTTAATTGTTGTCAGCGTACAAGAAATAATGGTTTAAGAGAGACTAATAGCCGTTTATACAACTATTACATTAGTTTGTCTCTTGTAAAATCTTTTGTATTAAAGTTCCCGTTCTCTTAAATCTTATTTATTCATGTTGTTCTTGTACGGAAAAAATTCAGCATCTAGTATTAAATATGAACTTAGAGAAAAAGAAGAATCTGTCAGCAATCGAACACTTATGTTTCTCTTGTTTAAAAAAAAGTTGGGTATGTGTTGAACAAGATAGTCGCTGCTCAACTTTGTTCCTCCAGTGATCAACGATACTTTAAGCATGAATTTACCCTGAAGTCATTTGTCGAAATAATTATTGAAACAAACCGGGATGAACTATTACGGTGCAACAGTATAGTGAGTACTTGACTTGAGAGTTCATTTTAACTCTCCGGAGCCCACGCTGGACTTTGGTTCAGAGCGAGGCTCCGAAACAGAGGTCCCCGCGGACTTTCTCGAAACCTATGTATGGCACTAGACCTTGGTGTCTAGTTCAAGCCATAACCCGGCATACGTGCCCGGGCCCAGATTTGGGTTCGTGAAACTGCTTGCCTTATCAGGCTCACATTGCACCAAGTGAGCCGATGAGCAGCATAGACCAGTAGGGTTCGAGTCTCGGCTCGTTCCCGACCTTCCCATCCCCTTTATCCCCACTTTAATCGGCCTTCGGGCTTTTGACCATGTGTCAAGTCGTGTCTGGTGGAAGGCAGTGACAAATAAACAGAGTGAGGCTCCGAAAAGGAACAATGGCAGACTTGAAGCCGTAAGGCTCCCGGTTTCGACTGGGCTACCTCCGGGTGGGTGAGCTGCATTATTGACTCCTTTTGATAAGCTTGGCTCATCAGGCTCACATTGCACCAAGTGAGTCGATGAGCAACAGAGACCAGCAGGGTTCGAGTCTCGGCTCGTTCCTGACCTTCCCCTCCCCTTATCCCCACTTTAATTAGCCTTCGGGCTATTCATATTTACCAACCCCTCCGCTCGGACAGGATATGACACAAGGTCAATTTTTTTAGGCGGAGTTTAACAGGTTTGAATTTAGAGTTTTCCTTCTCCTAGACTAGTTGCCTCACCAAGGCTGAAGAACCTAGTCTGTCCTACTATTTGCCCTTAGCTGGAGGGAGAATAATTGGATTGCCCGTGGTGTAATGGTTATCGTCGTAGGAATTGGAAACGGCGACCCGAGTTCAAAATCCTGGACGAGACTGATTGCATTTCACATAGCACTAATACCCTTGGGAAAGGTATGAATCCAATTATTCTCCCTCCAGCTATGGATAAATAGTAGGACAGACTAGATTCTTCAGCCTTGGTGAGGCAAATAGTCTGGGAGAAGGAAAACTCTGAATTCAAACCTATTAAACTCCGCTTAAAAATCGACCTTGTGTCATATCCTGCCCGAGCGGAGGGGTTGGGTAAATATGATAATTGGATTCATACCTTTCCCAAGGGTATTAGTGCTATGGGAAATACGATCAGTCTCGTCCAGGATTTGAACTCGTGTCGCCGTATCCATTTCCAACGAGGATAACTATTACACCTTCGGGCTATTGACCTTTTGTCGAGCCCTGTCTGGTGAGAGGCAGAGACAAATACTGAGTACTTGACTTGTTTAAAGGACGCATTACACTCGAAAAGGGATTAGGAAATCGAGTGGAATTTTGTTGCACAACACTCGTCTCTAACACAGCAAATGATTATGAAAAAGAAATATAAAGTATTTTTACATATCGATACATTCTCAATAATTGTTATTTTCAGAATATCCTTTATTTCTTGCCAAGCAATACTTTAGATCGATTGCTTGCCATCAGAAAATCCCTTTAAAAATCAATCAAATTAAATTGAGAACTGATCTGTTATGATGGAATATACAATTTAGATTAAAGTTTACATAAGGTCTTAAAAAAACAAGGAAATACATTGATGAATCCCATCTATGGGTTAAATGGATCTTCTACAAGGATGACTTTGGCATTAAATTACCCATGAAGGTTGATAAACCGTTAAACAAAGAAACCAAACCAAAGAATACACCGACTGCATCTCTGCAGAGGGGGTAAGACCCCCCCCCCAACAAACAGGTTTTCTGGATATGACACAAAACAATCTGATGGTAATGCTTCAGTAATACTGCAGCTTTGAGAATGTGGGTCCTTCTTCATTGCCGTCGCTCCCAAATCCACTCTGTCCCGGAATGGTAGCACTTGGTTGGGTCCTATCAATAAGTCAAATAGAACTAATTGATCATTTAATTGTATGTGAAGAAATGACAGATGTTTAATTGAATTGTTAATGATACATATCAATACTTTGAACTATTTAACTTCGTTGACTCATGTTTACAAATCATGTATATTTAGTAAATGTGTATAGACTGGATTGAATTACCTACAATAGTTGATATGCTATAAAAATAATCTAATTCATGTCTCCAAAATGTTGGAATCTTCTGCATCAACTGCGTATCACCTGAAAGTAAATTCTTTTCTTCATAAAAGTTGAAATGCAAATTTACAATTTGAACTCACTCGAGACTATCTTTTTTTCATATGATTTTTGGCAACCTAACTTTTCATTTGTTTGTAGAAAAATGACAAAAGAATCTGATCATGTACGATGTTTACATATTTTAGTTCTAAATCGATTTTTTTTAAATTAGGATTTCTTGTCAAAGCTGACAGCTGAAAAAATTTGATTTCAGATTCGACCGAAAAGTGTGACTTCATCCAAAGCCTTCTATCACTAGCAGAGTGTTACACAAGGTCAATTTTATTAAGCAGGGTACAACTGGCTTGAATTCAGAGCTTTTCTTCTCCTAGACTAGTTGCCTTAGCAATGCCAAAGAACCTAGTCTACCCAACTACCTATCATAGACCCATTGGTGGGGCTTTGAATTGGATGACTGTAACTCTTGCACAAAGTTAAGACCTTCTAAAAATGGGGTATCCTGGGTATGACACTTAACTGCACCTGATGACAAGGCTACAGTTTGGGAGCTCTAGATAATGCGGAGTACTCCTTCATTGTCCATTACTGCCAGGTGAGAACCGAAGTTTTAGTACTTGTTAGGGTCCTATCTATGGTTTAAATGGATCTGTTTAAAATCATTCGTATAGGACAGAGCCGTGTTCAAAAATCATTCCTATTGGATAAGAAGGTATGCAAAAAAGAACAAAGAAACATAAATGGACTTGGAAAGCGATTCCCTTACCTATTGACGTAAAATAATCCAAGACGAGTTGACATGCCGTTAGAATTAATCAATCAACTATTTACCCATGACTGACAGAAGATATGGTTTTATGCTTTCCCCAATGGTATTAGCACAAAATGAAACGCAAACAGCCCCGTCCAGATCAGCTGAACAGTCGTCTAACAAAATGGCGTCTGATATTTAAAAAAGAACTTACGTGTGTCATTAAATTCCTTCAAGCGGAAAAGAAAATTTCAGCTGTTGATGTTTTATGTTTGTTGCCCGTTTACGAAGCCCAAACAATGGGTGTCAGCACAGTTAGGTAGAAATAGGAAGCATACAGAAAAACTGTTGTATAGCAGAGAAGACAACGCTCATGTATGAACATATAATCTGCCTTTTTTCTTTTCCTTTTATAACCCGAAATGGACGTATGGGTAGAGTTAGTAAGAGTCGAAGACGGCTGAGTTTGCATACACACAGGGGTGACTGTACGGTTCTTCTGTAAAACCTTTCCACCTTTCTCCTCGCTTCTCCACTTCCGCGAGACTGGTACAGAGCCACCTCAAAGTATCGAATCATCTTAGTTTCTCCTCGCTTCTCTACTTTCACGAGTCTCGTACATCTCAAGCTTTTCTCTATCTCTCAAATCTGGGCAGTCTGGAGCAAGGCCAGTGCTCAGAGCAACGTGACGTCTAGTAGTGGCCTTCAGCCGGTTTTCCACTTCACCCTGCCCTGGTCGAAATTTTCCCTGATTTATAATTTTCTGGGTACCCATACAAATCCTCATGCGCAAACCACACTCCTACACGTTACACCTGGACATACCTTCTCCTAGCATGCCACCCATGCAATTTACGCAGCATTTCCGCTGGGGAACAAACTACGTCTTGTTTACTTTAGGAAAATGATGCATTTCCTGTTATTCCACCCAAGCAACTTATGGGACATTTCTGGCGGGTCATCTGAGTCTTGTTTATTTTAGGCAACAGGTGCATTTCCGGTTATGTGACCCATGCAATTTAACTGCTATTTCAAAGGGATCTTTAAGTTAATATCAAACAAAACCTTCACATATAAAATTTAGTAACATATTTCTCTTTAATAAAAGAAGTGTACAAATGTATTAAAGGGAGTGTTCGTGTTCTGTTCGTAATGTATCAAGCAATTTTTGTATTTCGAGAACCGGTTGTACATCCTCGATGTAATTTGGCAGCCAATCAGTAAGGATATATCAGTGCATGCTTGAAACTTCTTTTACGGGATTAGTCAGTTATCAGTGAGATGCCTCTATATCACTGATACTTTTGTCACCCTTGTATAGCACTGAACCTTGCTGTCCAGCTTAAGCTATAACCAGGCATACGTAATTGGACCCAGATTTGGGTCCAAGTACAGCTCGACTCATCAGGCTAACATTGCACTGAGTGAGTCGATGACCAGCATATACCAGCAGGGCTCGAGCCTCAGCTCGTGCACGACCTTCCCCCTCTCCTATCCCCACTTCAAGCCGACCTTCGGGTCATTGACCTTGTGTCAAGTCCTGTCTGGTGAGAGGCCGAGACAAATACAGCCTCTAAGTAAACTTGCGTAATGTGTGACCGTCAAATTTACTAACTTGTAGACACGAAGTCTCCCCTTGGGATTTTTTTTTATTTATTTTTTATTTATTTATCTTTTTTGTTTTTGTTTTTTTTTTTTTTTGCAAAACCTCGTATTCTACAAGTCTTTCAGCTCCCTACTTGTATTCAGCTTCGGTTTCCTGTGATTTCTGGCTTTTCCCAACGCTAAACTTTATGTAGAAATGTTGGGAATGATATTCAGAAAACAAGGATATGGCAGCTGATGGTGATCCCGAAACAACTTTGCAGACTGTTTTGAAAAACTGAAATTATTCTCTGACGTATTAGTTCATAAAGGGATTACCACACCAGTCTAGGCCATTTGTTCTTTTTCTTGTAATTTCTTTGTTCTTTTTCTCTTTTCTTTTTCCTTTTTCGCATTTCTTTTCAAACATTTCTTTTTTTCCTTTTTTCTCTTTTCTTTTTTCTTTTTCTCCCTATTCTTTTTCCTTTTTTTTTTCCTCTTTTCCTTTTTCTCATTTCTTTTCTTGCTTTCCTTTTTCTTTTTTCTTTTTTTTTTTTCTTTTTTTTTTTTTTCTTTAATATTAAACGGCAGGAAACTTTCAGATTAGATTCTTATATAAACATAAATATATGGTTACCGTCAGTTCATGTTTTTTTTTTTTTTCTTTTATATATAATAATTTTTTCTTTGCTATTGATGAAGGTAAATCGTGTTTCTCACTGGGATCGACGTTCATGTTGATAAATATCATGGAAAAAAACTAAAGTGAGTGCTAGTAAAAGAAAAAAGTGAGAAAATTTCATAATTTCAATAACACACGTTCACTGCTTGAAGGAAAAGACGAACAAGTTGATTGTTTAAGATTTTTGAGAGATTTTATTACAGAATCAGTGAGTAAGCCAATATAATTTAGAAACATATATGGAATGTTATTTTGTATCTTTCTTCCTTCTTCTCTCTTCACTCCCTACTTTCTCTATTCTTTCATCTCTCTCTCCCCACCACTTCTTCTCTTCTTCTGTTTCTCCCCACTGCCCTAAACTCCCGTCTCTCTCTCTCTCTCTCTCTTCTTCCGTTTCTCTGTCCCTCCCAATGCTCTGTTCTTCCTTCTCTCTCCTTCTCTACTCTGTTCTTCCATCTCTCATTCTCTCTCATTTGATTCTTTCATATCTCTCTCTCTCTCTAACACAATTCTTTCATATCTCTCTCTCTCTCTCTCTCTCTCCGACACTTCTTTCATCTCTCTCTCTCACAATACTCTATTTTTCTATTTCTCTCACCAATACTAGTCTATTCTTCCATCTCCCTCAATCCAACGCTATTTCTCTCTCTCTCTCTCTCTCTCCAACACTATTCTTCTCTCTCACTCTCTCTATTTCACACACACACACTACCGTATACTTTCATATATATCTATATATCTGACACAATTCTCCCATCTTTTTCAATCCCCAACACTATTCTTCCATCACTCTCTCTCTTATACTACTCTATTCTCCTGTCTCTTCTCCCCAACACTTTTATTATTCCATCCCTCTCTCTCTCTCTCTAACACAATTCTTTTATCTCTCTAAAATTCTTACAAAGACTATTTTTCCTTCTATCTCTCTATCTCCAACACTATTCTTCTCTCTCTCTCTCTCATCCACACACTTTATTCTTTTGTGTGTATGCCTGCCCTCCCCTCTCTCTCTCTCCAACACAACTTTAATATTCTCTCTCTCTTTCTCTCCAGCATTATTCTTCTCTTTCTCTCTCCCACATTCCTTCTGTCTCTCTCTATCCAACACTGCTCTATTCTTCCATCTCTCTCTCTCTCTCTCTCTCTCTCTCTCTCTCTCTCATTGTGATACTTTAAGCTCTCCTGTCCCTTGATGAACAAACATGTCATCATCATCATTTTCAATGCTTTATGAAACCAAAAGAGGTTCCACGCTGACTACAAGCACGTTCATGGCTGATCAGGCCGATGCAGGACAGTCAGGAGCGGCTGCAGCTGAAGTTCTGGTCAGGGCTTGAGGGCATTGTGTTGCAGTACCTCCACCTATGCCTTTTATTCTTGAGAGCGTCTCTGTGGTTGTTTTCAAAAGAGGAAACATGATTGGTAGTGCGACACCAGACGTCACGGTTCTCAACTAGAGTAGACTATCGGTGATGGTCGATGAGACAGGCATGAAAGGTTTGTTTTTTGTTTTTAGTTTTTTCAAGCAGTCCTTGAATCTCTTCTTCGATGCTCCTCTGCCGCGATGAGAGCTCACCGCACGGTATAATCCTCGGCAAGCGATGATTCCCCTTACGCTGGGCAGGACGCATCCCCAGTATCTGAGATTTTAGTAGCATAGCGTCAATGCGTGTTATCTTCGGCTTTTCAAGGATTTTAATACGAGTGACGGAGTAAGGCCATTGGATGTTGTGGAAGGTGCAGAGGAAGCCCTGGTGGTACCATTCGAGGTGTCGTTGGTGATACTGATAAATGACCCGCAATTCTGTTGGCGGGTGACAAGAACAATGGTGGTATGCATTCTGATCTTTGTGCTTTTCTTGATGGGTCTGTTGTACCAGACGCGTTTATATAGTCTGCCAAATGCACTGCTTGACTTTGCCAGCCTGTTGTTGAATTTCTTATCGATTTTGGCATCTGACGTGATGGTGTGGCCTAGATTGATGAACCGATGGAGCGCCTTCAACAAAGTCATGCCAATGATGATGTAGGGGGTGGGATACTCTTCCCGGAGTACAGATAAGGGAAGTATTTTGGTGTTTTTTAAATTAACTTCAAGCCCAAAAAGTTGGGCTGCCTCTGTGAAGCAGGAAGGGATGTGCTGCAAAGCTCTTTCTGTGTCTGTATCTAGGGTGGCAGTGTCAGCAAAGATGATGTCTGGAATCAGTTGCTCCAGGGTCTTCGTGTGGACTTATAATCGTCAATTAAACAGGCTACCAGCAATGTTTGTGGAAGATTTGTATAGGTGTATTTAATCAGAGGTTTTATGTGTGTATAAATATAGATGTGTGTACAATAATATTAAAGGGAGTCGAAAAATTCTAAAGGAAGTGTTGCAAAATAAAACGAAAAGGGTTTTTAAATAATAAAATAGAAATAATAACCTAAAGTTTTCGGCGCTTGTACTGTCAGAAGTCAGCAGAGAAGAATTTCATCCTTTAGGCGAAATGGGAAAGCGTAGGAGTATTGTCCAGAAGTCAAACCCTATACGTTCGATCTGTTCGAGTCGAGAGCAACGTGAATAGAGAGCAGTTGGCTGCACAGAGGAAAAAAGGACTGCTATCGCTTGAACTTGGGTCCTCCTTCCACGTTCACTATAGAGGGGGTTGAGCAGTTCAGCTTTTCAGGGAAAGGATTAGGAGAGTCGTAGCTAAATATAGTGAAATAGAGAGCAGACCAATGCCCAAGTTTTGTATGCCGTCCATATCGCTAATGTTTGGGTGTGTTCGATTTAGGCTGAACGGTTGAGTGTCACACACGCCACCCAAGAATTGCTTTGAGATAAACCGTTATCAATGAAGATGACTACACGACTGTATTCTTGGATTTGTTTGATTTCTTTTTCCCTGTGTAGATCCCCTGAAACATAGGTTCTGCTGTTTTGCCCAAAACAAGCGACCGATTGTTAAAAGAAAAAAGGTGGTCGAGGGATCTGTTAGCTGACCAAACTGAACGAGATGCAGATAGATACCTCTCTCTCTCTCTCTGTGTCTCAAACTAAGCTGGTTAGAGTATTTTAAGTGAACTCATAAAAAACCTGTGTTCTAGTTACACACAGACACACACACACAATAACAATTTTAGTATATATATATATATATATATATATGTAAAGTTGGCAACCGTAGTCGAGGGCGACCAGAAGGCTCCCTTTTCAATAGCTACAACGCCGAAGTGTAGGGGAAGGCGCTACTCCTTTCCATGGATTGCTCCACTTTACCCTTGATACGTACCATATATTGCTCAGTATTAAGCAAGTAGGTATCAAGTACCATTTTTAAAGTCTTTGGTATGACGCAACCTGGGATTGAACCCAGATCTCCCGGAACATTGGCGGACACTCTACCCACGAGGTCAATGAGCCGGTTTTATATATATATATATATATATATATATATATATATATATAAAATCTTTTTTTTTTCTCTCCTTTTCGGCAGTTTTTTAATTCAGTCATGGCTTTAATAAGGACGTATTTTTAGAAGGTAAGAATATCAGGTACTCAAGTTTTTCCTAATAGTTTTTAACGTTAAAATTTGGTTGGCTGAATTAATATTTTCAAACACAAATACTCCCTTGTCTGTATATTGAACGGAAGTAATTATAAACTCCAATTTATTTCTAATAGCATGAAATATGTGAAAATTAAATTAACTATATTTTGACAAATTTTGTTTTATATTTTAAGTAACAACTGTCTAACAATATCTAGTAAAAGCTACGAGGCTCATTCAATGATAAACGAAATACATTTGAGTCGAATATTCTATCTTCTATATTAAACAAAGCAGACTACTCTCTTTAATCGTGAGAACTGACATTTCGTTTTCCCTACAGCAACAGCCCGCTGATTATTCTTCTCGCATCTATAACAGAAAATAGAACAAATTCCTTATTTATTCTATTTACTCAGAACGGGTTTCCAAAAACAAAACGCTCTGAGCTAAGAATTTAGTATGGGAAGAAGAACAGATTCGAAGTTTGATTCGATAGATCTCAAAAGTGAATCTAAATTCCTTTTATAATGAACAGATCGTTGCCTCGGACCCAGAAGACATTTCATTGTATTCACATCGCAGACTGACAATTGAAATAGAAGACGTAAACGACAACAGTCCGGTCTTCTACAAGAGTGACTACGACTTCTTTATTCCTCCATACCAAACTTTGGGATCGATAATTGCTTCCATCAAAGCCACTGATGCTGACTTCCAGAAGGAGAATAACAGAATTATGTACTCACTGGTGCGAGGAGGACTTGACCGCTTCAGTTTGGATTCTTGGTCAGGTATGTGCGATTTTATTTCCTGCGAAATAAAAACTGGTTCTTTATTTTCGGCGTGTAAAAGAGGCACAAATGAAAGTTATATTTCGCTTGGTTAATTTTGTTCATTCATCTACTTTCAGTTCTTCATTTAAACTTTTAAAGAAAAAAAGTTTTTATCTAAACATATATCAGAGTTTATCTTAGAAGATCGTTTAAGAAACTATTGTCTTTTACATTTATCAAAAAATTGTCTCTATTTTTTACTGTTGACTTTAATGACAGAGGCTGCGTTTTATAAGGAATAGACTATAATATATAAAAAGATGGGGGGAATATTGTCCTGATCCAATGTCCCAGACGGAGCTTAGAACATGCTGGCTGTATCCCTGCAGAGGGTTAAGATCTCTCAAAGTGTCCTGGCTCTGACACTAAACTGAATATGGTGGTGAGGTTCCTGATCTGGTGATCAAGGAAGTGTAGATTATCCTTTCATTGCCATTACTCCAAGATCCACTCTGACCTTGAGACTTGTTAATGTCCCATCTATGGGTCAAATGGTACAGTGGAAAAATTATCCGTATTCGATAGAAATACTTAATGCAATATAACTGTAAATTATTCGTATTAAGTTTGTTTGGTTTGGTTTTATGGTATATCAACCATTGTTGGTTATTTAAAGCCAAATCCTGTTTTTACATATATATTAGATGTATGATTTGTAAACACGTTTTGTATATACACAGTCAAATGATCAAACAGTTCTATTTCAAACAATTCAATTTAGCATAAGTTGAGAAAGTTAATTGCTTCCAAGTATTGCTATGTATCACAAACAATTCAACTAAACATCATTTGTTTCCACACAGTTGAATGATAAAACAGTTCAATTTAGCATAATTCATTTCTTTGCACTCCGTTTAAATATGTAACAGTTCAATTTGACCCATAGATAGGACCCTTTCAGGTGTTACCACTCCGAGCCAGAGTAGACTTGGGAGCACTGGCAATGAAGGTGTACTCCACATTCCCCAAAGCTCCAGCATCACTGGAACCTCACCATCAGACTGTTTAGTGTCATATCAGGACACTCATTGGGGGGGTCTTACCCCTCTGCGGAGGTGGAGTTGGTGTATTCTAAGTTTGAAGAATTAGTTTTACTAACCCCTGTCGTAAAAGCATATTTGTTGGGTATGGAAAGTGTTTAGGTTTCATTCAGCTTAATCAATCACCCCAACCACATTTAAATTTGATTTTTAATGTCATATCCGGGACACTAGTTAGGCTAGGGCTTTACCCCTCAATAGAGATGCAGTCAGTATATTCTACAGCCCCAGTCGACTTGGCTGATTCATATTAATACTAGTTACTTGGAGTTATAATTGTTTATTATGGATTATTATTAGTAGTAATTACTTGAAACCATATAACTGCGTGCAAACAAATGACTCTTATCAAATTGAAGTAATTACCTGAAGCCATATAATTATTAGATTTACATTGGAATACTTGAAACCCTACAACTATGTGCAAAATTATTATATAGGAATTTTATAAGCCAAAACCTCTGGAAAATATTACACAAAACATGTAAATATAAACATACAATGAATGCAAATCCCTACTCTCTGAGCATAAATAGTCCGAGATGAGTTGATATGCCGTTAAAATCAATCAACTGTGTTAACATTTGCTCTTTCACTTCGTTGTACAAATAATTGGATACGTTCCTTAAGAAACTTTCATATAAAGTTTAAAAATAAAATCTATCAAAATTGGATACTGATTAGATTCACAAACAATTTTTATCGATTATTTAAGTATTAAGGTGACCGTGGTGTAATGGTTATCGTCGTAGGGAATGGACACGGCGAAACGAGTTCAAACCCTGGACGAGGCTGATTGCATTTCACATAGCCTTAATACCCTTGGGAAAGGTATGAATCCAATTATTCTCCCTCCAGCAATGGGGAAATAGTAGGACAAACTAGGTTCTTCAGCCTAGTCTAGGAGAAGGAAAACTCTGAATTCAAACCTGTTAAACTCCGCTTAGAAATTAAACTTGTGTCATATCCTGCCCGAGCGGAGGGGTTGGGTAGATATTATTTAAGCTTTAAGGATTGCTCCTCAATCTGGAATTAAATAACTTAAATTCGTCGGGACCCTGGTGTAACATCAGACTCTGATAATATTGATATTTCTATTTGGTAAGAAGTGAAGGATTCTAATTAGCATTTCCTTGTCATTATCGTTGTTTGTAGAATTTGGATGATTAAAAATGATGTTCAACACGGACAGAGATCCCGTCAAATTATAAATTAGTTGAAAATTTCATTGGAAATTGCAGTTTCTTTAAGTAGGAGCATTTTTAGTATTTTACTTTTGCATTTTTTTCTCGGTTGCTATTGCACAATGTCCTGGATATGATATTAAACCATCTGATAGCGAGGCTTTAACCTTGGGGTTTAGCGTAATGTTAAGTATCCCTTCATTGCCATTGCTCTCAGGTTCACTCTGACTTGAAGTGGTAGCACCTGATTAGGGTCCTATCGATGGGTCAAACAGAACAAACTGTTCAAAGTGATGTGAAATTGTGACTGTTATATAGCAATACTTGAAACCAAAAGAGCTCAGGTACTTTGAAGAATATTTTTCAACAAAATGTGTTTACAAATCATATATGTTTAATATGTACATATAAACAGGATTTCACTCTGACCCGGAGTAGTAGCACCTAAAAGAGTCCTCTCTGTTGGTCAAATAGAACTGTTTTGACATTTAACTGTGTGTAAACAAAAATATTTACTAAACTGAATAATTTGAATTATAAATGTTTGAGAAAACTGAATAGCTTGAAATAGAAATGTTTTTGACAATTAAACTATTTACTAAGTCTAAACTAAATTGTTTGAAATAGAACAGTTTATTTGTAAAAAAAAATGGATTTTCCATTAAATAACCTACAAAGGTTGGTATGCCATTAAACCCAAACAAACAAATATAAACAGGATTTGGCATTAAATGACTCATAAAGATTGATATGCCATAAAAGCCTAGGAAATACTCTTGCACACACACACACACACACACACACATATATATATATATATATATATATATATATATATATATATATATATACACTCGAGTTTCATCTGATGATTATATTTGTAATACAAGAGTCTTTAAGTAAGGAAACCGATATGAAGGAGGGGGATAAGTTTCTTTTAGGCTTTATCTTGCTCTATTCTGATTAGTATTTGAGCACTTAATTTAAGAAAAACGTTTCTAAACGATTTGTTTTTTATACACACGCAATCAAGTATTGAATAAGATTATAAAACAGAAGAAAAACTCACATTTTGCTAAATATATTTTATATAAATAAACAGTTCTATTTCAAACAATTCAGTTTAGCATAAATAAACAGTTTAAATGTCAAAGGCATTTCTATTCCAAGCTATTCAGTTTAGTCAAACAGTTCTAATTCAAACAATTTAGTTTAGGTTTGGTTTGGTTTCTTTGTTTAATGGAATACCAACCTTTGTAGGTTATTTAATGCCAAAGCCATTCTCCTAGAAGAACAGTAATGGTACTATTTAACCCATAGCTGAGTGGATAAAGGGGTTCATAACTTTCCCAAGGGTATTTGCCCAAATGTGAACGAAATAGCGTGACTGGAGTACGAACTCGCTTACTACGATTCTGCAGTCCATCACTTTTACCATTACACCACGAAGATACCCCACTTTAGTTTAGGTTAAGTATAGTTTTTGTTTACACACAGTTAAATGTAAAAACAGTTTTCTTTCGAAAAATTCAATTTAGCGTTGTCATAGTTTCAATGTCAAAAACAGTTCAATCTAAAACATTTCCGTTTATTATCCGGTGTATTCTACAGTCTCAGCCGACTGGGCAAAGATCAAGTCTTGGAGTACACCTTCATTACCATTACTTCCATGTCCACCCTGACTTAGAGTAGTTGTACTTATTATGGTCTCATCTATATGTCAAATAGAAATGTTCAATCTCTTATTACGGAATATCAATATCGAATATATTTATTAGTGTTAACAATACTTGAAACCATTTAACTGTGTCTACAAATGAGCTCTGACTTGTTTAAAAAAACAATCTTACTTACAAACTATTCGCTTACAAATCATATATATATATATATATATATATATATATATATATATATATATATATATATATATATAAAAACAGGATTTAGCATTAAATATCGCGCAAGGATTGATACATTATAAAACATAACTAAACCATCTAATCATAAAATCTCAATTTTTGTCACTTTTCTTAAACAAACAAACTTACTTTACATTCAAGAAAATCGATCAAATGTTACCTTTTGGCCTATGGATTTGAAATTCTATCGTTCCTTAATCAAAGTTTAAACAAATTCAAAGTATAACAAATATAAAACATTGATGTAAGATATAAAAAGTAAAGCTGGCGACCTTAGTCCAGGGTGACACTAAGGCTCCCTTTTCAATAGCTACTACACCGAAGTGTAGGGGAGGGTGCTACTCCTTTCCCTGTATTGCCCCACTTTACCCTTACCTTATAATGCTGAGTGTTAAGCAAGGTAGCATCAATTTGAGTCTTTGGTATGACTTGACGTGGGATTGAACCCCGGTCTCCCAGACCATTGGCGAACACTCTAATCATTATGCCAATGGCCCAGTAAGTAATTAATTAAACATTTCCTTATTCTTATCATCGAAAAACAATGTTGGCATTTCTATTATATCTTTAATTTTTTATGTTGTATATAATTATATTCGTTTTAACTGGTAATTTTTTTTTCACTGAAGTCTCAGAGATAGCAAGTCATTTCAAGTCTTCGTAAGTCTTCTAGTTGACTTTAACAGTGCTGTGGTCTGGATGATCTCGATTCTTTCTCTGATTTCCAGTTTCCTCAGTTTCTTTTCCAGTTCTTTGTCAACTGTCTGAAGGACACTTACTATAATTGTTATTATATCGTCACTTTCATATTTCATAGCTTTTTCAGCCCTCTGGCAAGATCCAAATATAAGTCTTTTATTTATCAATCAATAATCCGCGGAAATGAAAAAATTAATTTGTTCACAACTTTTAATTAACACTAGGTCTGGTTGGATTCACTTTCTTTGTTTAATGGCATTTAAAACTTTGTGGCTTATTTAATGCCAAAGTTTGCCCAGCCGGCCAGGGCTGTAGAATACACTGACTGCTTTTCTGTTGAGAAGTAAGACTCCCCCCACCAATGAGTGTCCAGGATATAACACTAAACAATCTAATGGTGAGGTTCTAGTAATGCTGGAGCTTTGGGGAATGCTGAGTACCCCTTTATTGCCATCGCTCCGAGATCCTCCTGGCTCGGAATGCTAGCACCTAATAGGGTCCTATCCATGGGTCAAATAGAACTAAACCGTGTACTTATGCTATTGAATTGCTTGAAATAGAGCTGTTTTACATTTAAACCGCATATTTATGCTAAACTGAATTGTTTGAACCAGAACTGTTTTGACATTTAAACTGTGTACTTATGCTAAACTGGATTGTTTTAAATAGAACTGTTTTTGACATTAAAACTGTACTTACACTATCTGAATTGTTTGAAATAGGACTGTTCTGACATTCAACTGTGTGAAAACAAAAACTATATTTATACTAAACTGAATTTTTTTAATTAGAGCTGTTTGACTAAACTGAAGAGTTTGAAATAGAAATGTTTTTGACAATGAAACTGTGTACTTATGCTAAACTGAATTGTTTGAAATAGAACTGTTTATTCGTATAAAAATGGATTTGGCATTAGATAACCTACAAAGATTGATATACCATAAAACCCAACCAAACAAATAATGCCAAAACTATTATTGTAGAAGAACAGAGAGGCTATTTTTAATCAATAGCTGGGGACATTTTCCCAATTATTGCTGTGATTCCATACATCATTACAAAAAAGTATTATGGCACATACTCAGAACACCCTGTGTGAATTGAAATCACTACAGTCGTAATAGTCAGCTAAACAATGTTAACAATTATTCCATTACTTGTTAAACCTGCATTTGCTCGGTTAAATGATGTGCTCAAGGGAAGCCATTCAGTATTTACTCGTCCCGTCGGCAGGGTTTAGAATGCGCTTACTCCATCCTCTGAAGAGCGGTAAGACTTCACCCCTACCAAATGGGAGTATCCTAGGCATAACATTAAACTGCATCTGATTGTGAGGCTCCAGTTTTGGAGATCTGGGGTGTGTGGAGTACTTTTTTATAGTCATTACTCCCAGATCCACTCTTATCTGTTGTAGTAATACGTGTTAGTGTTCAATTAGATCTGTTTAAAATTTATTCGTACTCGATAGGACTGTGTGCAAAAAAACTTACACAAAAATGTAAACGTAAATACAATATACGTGATTTCCTAACCGCCAGGCTTTAGATAACCCTAGACTTGTTGACATGCCATTAAAATCAATTAGTATTTATTTCTTACGTTATTTATCCTGAAACTTTACTCTATTTGGATTACAAACAAAACCCAAATATGTAAATATGTGGTGTTTTATAATATGTTTCTCTCGGAAAAACTATTTATAAAATGTTGTTTCCTTCTGGAATTGCAGGAGAGCTTCAACTAATTGGAAATCTTACTTCGATTCCATTACAAGAAAAATACACCATTTTGATAAAGGCTGTGGATTTTGGAGTTCCACAGCTATCCACAGAGGTCACAGTCACCATCCGCGTTCCTTTAAACAAGCCTCCAAAACTTCCTGATAATGTACAGTTCTCAGTATATGAAAACACAACTCTTGATACTGTTCTTGGACGAATAAATGCAACTGATCCCGACGATCTTACCAGCATCAAAAGTCTTCTGGAATATTCCATGGAAAACGAAGGTTTGTTATCAAAGATAATGCTTTGTTATGTAAATGTTTTTTGTTTTTTTTTTCTTGAATTATTTTTCTGTCCGTTTATCCAATTCATCTATACACGACCTTCTTGTTTGTTCACATTACCTTCATGCGAAGACAAAGTCCACTGATGTAAATTTTCATATGGAGACTCACAAGACACGTGACTTAAGCAATGGGGTGTTGATGCCGATGGTCATTCAATGTCACCAGAGGTCAAAACGCAAAATATCAATCGTTCGTTCTTCTGACTATAATATTAATTTTCCACAAGTTTTCGGCATTTTTCCCCTCGCATATCACTTATCTCTGCTTCTTCCATGACCAGCTCTAGGGTTGGATTCCCAAACAACATTTTTATACAGGCACTCAGTGTGAAAATTACTAGAGTAATGTACCGAGAAGCTCTGTCATTCCAGGAGATTGTATCATTTGTTTCACTTTGCGCTATTTTCTCATGTGTAAATAATCATTTGTTTTGTTTTGTTTGTTTTTTGGTGTTATTTTTTTTGGGGGGGGTCTTAGTTTTTTTTGTTTTTTTTATTTTTATTTTGTTTTGTATTTGTTATTTTTTTTGTGATGCGCTTTTTGTTTTTTAGTGGGTTTTTTTAATAAGTTGTATTAAAGAACATATTTAGACCGTGTTGCCATATTTGAAGTAATTTTTCTTTGATCAAGGCCTGGTATTTTAAGATAGTAATTATGAATTTTTCAAGATTTATTGTAAGAAAAACATTTTTCCAGGGTTCAACTCTTGTAAAATATTTATGTAGAATTTCAAGCAAGAAATTTATAAGTGTTTAGTGAATGAACGATATTTATTTTTAATTGCCAGGTAGTTTTGTGGTTGACATGTTTTCTCTTGATTATTTCTGTCTTTTCATTAATTGGTTGTACTGAGTGTTAAAAAATAGTCGAGGGATTTCGGTTCATGCCTTTGAGTTTAGTTAGGCTGAGAGCCATTCGGCTCGGCGCATGTGTTGGTTAGGTGTAACATTGAAGCAGGTGTTAACGCGGGTGCGCGCGGGCGGATGGAGGTGTCACTCAGATGTCATAACAGTCCGAGACGATACTGGGTGACAAGGTGCGGGTGACGTCACGCACCAGAAGCACGCGGAAGTTTGTGTGAGAATTTGAAGAAAATAAGAGTCGGGTTTTAGACGCCAAACGAGAAGGATCGATTTTTTGAGCTCGCAGGCGCGAGGCGAACTTGCGCCCTATGGGGGGACGCTCGAGTTGGGGGCCAAATGAATAAGACAGCATAGAAGATTGTGTCTCTCCTCCTTACGTCGAGACCTTTAACTCAAAGTTAATAAAAAGGTTTCGTACCTGAACAAGAAGTCGTTACGTGTTTTCTAATTCTGGGATTCCTATGTTCTTTATATATTCTATATTAATGAACATTACATGTCTATTTAGCACATGGCCATATTCGTGTATATGGCTACGCAACACTGAGTATAACTCTAAATTACATTTGATGATGAGGCTCCAGTCAACGAGTTTGAGGAATATAGAATACCCCTTCGTTAGAATTACTTTCAAGTTAACTCTGACTCCGAGGGATCCCAAATATGGATCAAATATTTAAAAGCATACAACTGTGCGCAAATGATTCGTATTAGGTTTGTTTTGGTGTTGCGTTATGGGCTCACAAATTGACATAGATGTTATATTTCGCCAAGTACAAAGCGACTCGTTGTTTCTAATACAAATGGTTTATTTCTGACTGCAACATTTCATCCAGCAGTCGGCCATCGAAGCACGAGAGAAACAGAATGAAAGGTATTAGTTCTTACATAGAAATGCAATCAGATGCATGGGTGGTAGACGAAAGAAAATTACGACTGCGCTTTTTTCGCCCAACTAACCCTGCCCCCAGAGGGATCGAATCTCTGAACTCAACCGAACCTCATTTCTGAACTCAATTCCCTCAAACTGACTGAACTTCCAAAAACTCTTGCTTACATGGTATATTAATTATCTCATAGTCTAATGATGTAAAAACACGTGTCATTAAGTTACTTTCCACCCCTGATTGCTAAGTCAGCTGTCATTGAATCTAAAATGTGTTTATTTTAAACATCCAGCCGACAAAAATGATTTCAAAGCAAATCACCAATACATCTTCAAAGGTGATTTCCAAAAAAAAACAACCTGTCAACCCAACATCCTGCCGCAAATTACACTACCATTCGAAGCTTTTAGCTAAAATAAAATGATTACCTAATATAATTAATTATCATCCTTAATTATATTACATTGATTTCTTTTGTGGGTTATTTAATCTTCGTAGCCATCTTTGTAGAAGATCAACAGTTGTACTATTAAACTATTAAACTCATAGCTGGGGTGTCTGTCGTTGTTCTTGTTTCCCTTGTTCATCATAGGAACAGTGTGTTGTATCAGGTTTGGTTTCTTTGTTTAAAAACATATCAACCTTCTTGGGTTATTTAATGTCAAATCCATCATTATAGAAAAACAGCAGAGATACAATTTAATTCATAGCTGGGGGGGATAAGGGGGTTCATAACTTTCTCAAAAGTGAACGTAATAACGTGACTGGAGTTCGAACTTACTCATTTCGAGGCCGCAACTCAGCACTTGTGCCTCTCTGCCAAGGAGATTCCCCTTATTCGTATTAGATGCAAATATTTAATAAATAGAATTACTAATGTTGAATAGCCATGCTTGAAAATCATTTAGGTGTGTGCAAACAAACGATTAATATTGTTGAAATTATTAACTGTGTGCAAGCAAATGATTAATATTAAATTAGATTAGAATATTTTATTGATAGAATTACTAATGTTGAATAGCAATACTGAATACATTTGACTGTGCACAAACAAATGAGCTAACCTGTTTAAAAATAAATTTACCTACAAACTATTGGCTTTCAGAGAGAGAGGGGGGGAGAAAGAGAGAGTTGGCATTTAATTAACATCAAGGGTTGATATGTCATTAGACTAAATAATCAAACATATCCATAAAATGGTGTGAAAGCGTTTGTCATGGTTTATCGTCATGAGAACCATTTGATTGACTGGTAGCACTGAAATTGGAAGGCGACGACATGTTGTGGGCTTGATTTGTTGATCTATGTGAGTTACTGCCTGTTTGTTTATCAATATGCCAGGTTTGTTTGTTGGCAAGTGACTCTGAATTTAGCCTTAGAGCAATTTCAGAACCAAGCTATCTAGGTATATAGCAGTTTGCAAGGCTACATCAATGCCGTTCTCTATGCTGAGGGCGGTGTTACGATACTAGTGTGAATTTAGCAAGTTCGGGTGGGAGTCTACGTAGCATAGTAAAATGGTTTTGGCATTAAATAACCCACGAAGATTGAAATGCCATTAAACAAAGAAACCAAGCCTAACGAATTCGTCACAAAATATAGTAATATTACAACAGAGTTGTCTTTCTGGTACAGTGATAAAAAGGCTAATGTTGAATTATAAATAAAACAAACAGTTGAACAAATAACAGGAGGTTGCGTTGAAACAGGCGCTATCTTTTTGTGTATTATTTTAACAATAAGCAACATAGAATTTTTTTGTGTGTGAGACCATTTTTATACGTGTACAGTGTACTTAGATGTTTTTGTTTTTAATAGCTTACTAATGTGCCAATCCTAAATTCTTTTTGTTATCGTTGTGAAATTCAGGACTGACATTTTTGGCTTTACAGCTTGAGGAGAATTTAGCTCTGGGTCGGTTCTCTTTGACTACTTGACTGATACTGACTAGGAGTTGCCTGTGGTGTAACAGTTATCGTCGTAGGAAATGGACACGGCGATATGAGTTCAAATCCTAGCCGTGAGTGATTGCATTTCATATAGTACTAATACCCTTGGGAAAGGTATGAATCCAATTATTCTCCCTCCAGCTATGGGTAAATAGAAGGGCTGACTGAGTTTTTCAGCATTGGTTAGGCAACTAGTCTAGGAGAAGGAAAACTCTGAATTCAAACCTGTTAAACTCCGCTCTAAAATTGAACTTATGTCATATCCTGCCCGAACGGAGGGGTTGGTAAATATTGATACTGATTAGGACAGTGGATAGTTGATATTCAGACTTACTAAATTTTGGCGGTAAAATAGGGAAATTTTATTTTTAGAAATTTTAACATTTCTTTTTCTACTTTTAGATTTGATAAAACATTTGGGTTAGAAATTGTTACAACGGTTTTATTGAACACCTTTGTTTGTTTTATTTTGTTTTGCTTTTTTTTATTGCTTTGTTTTTTTGTGTTGTTGATTTTTTTTTTTTTTTTTTTTTTTTTTTTTTTTTTGCTTTTCTTTCTGTTGGCCGAAGTTGAATATGTCAACATTTTTTAGATACGGTAAATTGTAGCATATAAGCCAATCTTTAAGCCTGAAAAGATCTTTACAAAACTAAGGTATTGACTTAGACGACAAGATAAAATTCAAATCTTTATCAAGAAGTGGTTAACCAATGGTAAAGGTTTGGATTTTCGCATTGCCGACGCCCTCCCTCCAAGTCTTGTTGAGATTGCGTCAGGTTTAAAAGGTCGACTGATCCACTGCAATTTACGGTATACTATAATGTCTTTTTGGTGGGCGGGGTCTATTTTATCTTTTCTCTTTATATGTCTTTAATTACCTGGTATTCGCGCTGGGTGGGTAAACTTAAATTAAAAGGATAGTTTCAGGGTGTCTTCTACCCAGGCATCACCCCTTTGCTTAAAACTAATGAAGGTTGGACTTATTGCTCAGTGCCAAAGACACGCCTAGCAATTGAATTGAAGGAATTTTAAAGCCCCTGCACGTGGTATTCGCTTTTTGCATGCCCCCGCGCTCTTATTAAACTGACCTAGTGACTAATTCTGACCTAGTGGTTTGCCAAATCAATAACCGCTTGGTATATGCAATTTTTTTAAAGATATTTTGAATAAGCAGTTCGATATAAGACTGTCTCACTACTGCTCTTACTAAATTACTTAATGTCTAGGGCACCTCGGGTAGTGTAATGGTTAGCAAGCTTGACTAGCAAACCTGCAAGAGTGAGTTCGAGTCTCATTGGGTGCCCCATTCAATCGGCCTTGTGCCACATCGAAGCAAAGAGCTTCGTAAATTACAATTACTTAATGTCAAGGTCCACGATTTTTTTGGTGCTTTTTTTTTTGTCTTTTATTTTTTGTTTTTTGTTGTTTTTTTTTGTTTTTTTTCACTGTCCTTTCTCTGTTGGACATGTCAGCGTATCTTAATCTGTTCATCTTTCTTAGATTTTACGCACATCTTTAACTTAATTTGGGGCGGGGTTTCAGTTATTTTATTCTAATATTCTCTTTTCTCTTCATTCAATTCTTCTCACTTCCTTTCATTGCTTTTATTTCCTAACAATCACAAAATCATTTTTGTGTATATTTCTCTTATTTGGTTTTTTTGTTTTTTGTTTTTTTTTCTGGTGGGTGGGGGTCAATAGTTTAAATCATTTCTCTTCCAGTATAACTGTCTCCATTCTCCCTAGCTCTTTTTTTTTCTCTCTGTTCTATTTTTCTTTTCGTCTATTCCTTTTTATCTGTAGGCTTTTTTTTTTTTTAATTTTTAGCGGGGAAGGATTGTTATTAAGTTGAATGTTTACACAATTCTTGATTCCGCCATCTCTTTATTCGTTCCCCTCTTTTCTCTGTCAACCTTTGTTTGTTTCTTTAATGGCATATCAACTTTCTTGGGTTATTTAATGCCAGATCTATCCTTCTTGAAGAACCCATAACTGAGAGGATAAGGGAGTTCAAACCTTACCCAAGGGTATTTGTCCGAAAGTGAACATAATAGCGTGACCGGAGTTCGAACTCACTACGATTCCACAGTCCATTGCTTAAACAATTACACCAAGAGGCACCCCCTGTCAACCTTTTTCATACTTTTTAGCGCTAGTTCATGCCCTCCTTTCTATTCCACTATTTTATTTTTTGTTGTTGTTGTTTTTTATTGTTGTTTTTTGTTTGTTGTTATTTTTTCCTTTCTCAACATTTTTCCTTTTCTCTCATTGCTTTCTTGTTTTTCTGTTCTTCCTTTTTGCTCTCTTTTTTCCCTCCTATCTCTATCCTCCCTCTCTCTTTTTCCTTCTTAGGTCTCTGTAGCCCAACTCTTCCACTTCAACCCTGCTAAAGGATAGAACTCCCGCAAAGAGTGTCCTAGATATGATATTAAACCAACTGATAGTGAGGCTTCAGGCTTGGAGCTTTGAGGAATATGGAGTAACCCTTCATTGCAATTGCTCCCAGGTCCACTCTGGCCCGAAGTAGTTGCAACTGATAGGGTCTTATCAATTGGTCAAATAGAACTGTTTTGACATTTGGACTGAGTGAAAACAAATGACTTATGCTAAATTGAATTGTTATAAATAGAACTGTTTGATCATTTAATTGTATGTAAACAAATGACTTACGATTTAATTGAATTGTTGGTGATATATAGCAATACTTGGAACCATTTAACGGTATACGAACGAATGAGTAATGTTGAATAGAATAATTAGTGTGAGATAGCAATTTCTTAAACACTTCCCTGTGCGTAATAATAGTAAATAGAATTATCCGTGTTAGAAATGCTTGAAACCATTTGACTGCGTGAAAAAAGTTCAGATTTATCTTAAAATGTTATGAACAAAATGTATTTACAAACCATTTATTCAACATATATGTATAAAGGGGATTTGACATTAAATAACCAACAATAGTTGATATGCCTTAAAACCCAACAAGACCAAATAATATATTTAATATGTATACATGAGATTTGGCTTTGAATAACCAACAATAGTTGATATGCCTTAAAACCTAACCAGACCAAATCGTATATTTAATATGTATGAAGAGGATTTGGCATTAGATATTCAACAATAGTTGATATGCCATTAAACCCATCCAACCAACTCTTCCACTCGTTGGCTCACTCTCTCCTTCTTTGATGGGAGAAGTCACAGTGGCATAGAGGCTAGAGCGCTGGACTACGAACTGAAAGTAAGCGCGTTCGATCTCCAGTCATGCTATTACGTTCACTTTGGAACAAACACCTTTGGGAATTGTATTGACCCTTTTATCTCCAGCTAAGAGTTAAATATTATCACTGCTGTTCTTCTACAAAGATGGCTTTGACATTAAATAACTCAGGAAGCTTGATATGCCATTAAACAAAGAAATCAAGACTAACCATCTTTCTCAGGTTCTCTCTCTTCTTTTTCTCTTTCTCTCTCACATCTTTTTTAGTCCTCTTTCTTTCTTTTGTCTTTGCTCTCTCTCTCTCTCTCTCTCTCTCTCTCTCTCTCTCTCTCTCTCTCTCTATCCCATTTTGCTCTCTTTCTTTTTCCTTTTCTCTTTTTCTCTTTCTTTTTCCTTTGCTCTCTCTCTCTCTCATTTTGCTTTCTTTCTTTTTCCTTTTCTCTTTTTCTCTTTCTTTCTTTTTCCTTTGCTCTCTCTCTCTCTCATTTTGCTTTCTTTCTTTTTCCTTTTCTCTTTTTCTCTTACTTCTTTTTTGTTCTCTTTCTTTCTTTTTCCTTTGTTTCTCCCATTTTGCTCTCTTTTTTTTCCTTTTTTCTTTTTCTACTCACCATCTTTCTTTTTCCTTTACATCCTCTTTCTCTCTCTCTCCCCCCTTTTTTTGCTCTCTTTCTTTTTCCTTTGTGCTCTCTCTCTTTCTCGATCTCTCTTTCTTTCTTTTCCCTTTGCACATGCTCTCTATTTCCCTCGCTTTTGAATGAACTTTCTGACTTATTTGATTCCAATTTCAGACATATTGAAAATTGACAAAATAACAGGTGAGGTCAGACTGTCTAGTCAACTTGATGCTGAAACTGACCTTGTCCACCATTCAGTTGTCATGGTAACAGATTCTGGTTTACCCTCATTTACCGTATCAACCACACTGACAGTTCAAGTTCTTGATGTGAATGACAATTCCCCACGTTTGTTAGTTGTACATGATTACCATGCAAGCGTTTCTGAAGGCGGCACAAAAGATAAGCCAATCCCTGTGGTAAGTGCCAATAGCACTTTAACAATTCTTTCATTTATTGAAAAAAATAATTCGTCAGTTGGCAAGACAGAAAAAGCACTTAGTACCAACTTTATTTCAAATGGATATCTTTTTGACGCTTGCATAAAAATTTAAGAAAAGTTTGACTCGGAAAAAAAGACTTTAAAATATGATAAACTTATTGGCCTAAATTTGAGGTAAGTTCTGAAAACAATGCTTCCTATTAGTTTGGTTTGGTTTGTTGGGTTTTATGACATATCAACCTACGTAGGTTACTTAACGCCAAATCCATTTTTATGTAATTAATCAGTTCTATTTCAAACAATTCAGTTTAGCATGAGTGCACAGTTTAATTGTCAAAAACATTTCTATTTCAAACTATTCGAGCAGTTATATATAACAATTCAGTTTAGTGAAAAGTACAGTTTCAATGTCAAAAACAGTTCAATTTCAATTAATTCAGTTTAGCATAAGCTCTCAGTTTAAATGTAAGTATAGTTTAATCATGAAAAACATTTCTATTTCGAACTATTCAGTTTAGTCAAGCAGTTCTAATTCAGATAATTCAGCTTAGTATAAGTACAGATTTTGTTTAGACAGTTACATGTCAGAACAGTTCTATGTTAAACAATTCAGTTTAGTGTAAATACAGTTTTAATGTCAAAAAACAGTTCTATTTGAAATAATTCAGTTTAGCATAAGCAGGCAGTTCAAATGTAAGTACGGTTCAATTCTCAAAAACATTTCTATTTCAAGCTATTCAGTTTAATCAAACAATTCAGTTTAGCATAAGTATGCCGAAAGTTCTATTTAACCCATAGATATGGCTCTATCAGGTGCTATCACTCTAGGCCAGAGTGGACCTGGGAGCAATGGCAATGAAGGGGTACTCCGTATTCCCCAATGCCCCAGCATTACTGGGACCTCACCATCAGACTGTTTAGTGTCATATTCAGGACACTCGTTGGGGGGGGGTCTTACCCCTCTGCAGAGGTTCAGTCAGTGTATTCTACCGCTCCAACCGTCCTATTAGTTTGCACAAAACCACAGTTGATAAGATGAGCAAAATAACATAATTGGATTGAGAAAGTTTTCACTATAGAAATACAATGCAAAAGAATTTCCAAAAAAAAATATATTACAAATATTTTTACATCGGCATGAATTGTGCCAATTAAGAATTTACTAGCTGTTGGGTACTAAGAAGGATATTTAATCGTTTTTAACTCACCAGTTTTCCCATATTGACATTAGTACATCTATTGATACACAAACACTGAATATACGGAAAGGAAATACGAGATAAACTCATGGGAACATTTAAGACATTAATATAGAAAAAAAACATTTTAAAAAATATTGCAACATTTCACTATTGATGTTTTAGCATAAGCAGGCAGTTCAAATGTAAGTACGGTTCAATTGTCAAAAACAATTCAGTTTAGCATGAGTACACAGTTATGTCATAAAACTGTTCCAGGATCAAAGTACGGGGGAAAATGGTGAAAATAGTTTTCCAGGCCTTTGATAGTTTTGATAAGCGAGGTGTAATAAAGTACCCCACCAGACTTGAAGACAAAGGTCTTTCTGTTCAACGAACAGAAATAAAAAATTAAAAAATATACATAAATAAATAAAACTTGTCTGTTTCGCTCTACGAACGAGGACTGAAAATATAGGCATTATCCATTAACCATTCCATGAACGGTAGCAAAAAGAGTTTTAGGGGTTAAATTCACGCGTAACCAACGGAAACGCGATGTGGGAAACCACGCCCCTAATCCAATGAAAGACAATTATTTGTCTCAATGCAATGAGATATTTAATCATTATCAGTATTATTCAGCTGTGCTTTGGCTTCAGATTATACAGGGGGGGGTCATAAAAAATTGATAACATTTGAGATATACAAAGTGTATTAGAAAAGTTTATATCATTTCGTATTCCAACAATTTAACCAATCCTTGTTCAAATAATTATAAATTTTAACTGTATGTGTAGAAACAACTCAAAATTCTATGATTAATGTTTAAACGCCTTTTCTTTGCCAATGAATGGCGTTTCTATACCTGAAAAGAAAAAGACGTCGAAACATAGAATTTTTATTTGTTTCTACACAAGCCGTTATTAGATTACATAATGATATTGATATTTCTGAAACACCTTAAATTACACGAATTTTTATGAAATACCTACAACAATAACGACTGATACAAATATAGAGATTCTGACATATTTGATATATTTCATTGTGCATCTCAAAACCGTTAAAGTTACTTATAGTTAAAGATGGACGGTTTAACCGAGAAACCGACTTTTTTCGCTTTCATCTTCACACCGTGAAACTGCATCGAATTTTTTTGCGAAACCAAAACCGTTCGCTTAAGTGCTATCAGTGCTATACCACTGAACAAAAATATACCATTTAATCGACTAATTTTAGGAAATGAATGTGAAATCTATTTGTTTACAAAAGAAATGAAGAAGAAAAAGGGAAATTCGACAAATATGACACTTGGAAATCTTTCATATCGTAGAAAGTTATCAGATAGAAAAAAAGGAAATACATGATGTCTGAAATCTATTTGTTTCAGTTTTCAAAAAAAAAAAAAACTTTTTGTGGCAAAATTAAGTTAACAACAAAATAGTTTGTAAAAACAAACAAATAATTAGACGTTTCGCCTTAATGTTACAATCTACTCGTAGATTTTATGAAGTTGGATTTCTTGCAGGGGTAATTGTTTTCTGGTAAGTCAGAACGCCAATCACGAAATGAAGTTGTAAACAAGAAAAATGAATGAAAATTTATTTATCAATAATTTTTTTATTATCTAGGGATGTACCTAAATTAGAGATTGATAATAATTAAAATAGTTCTTAATTTCACTTTTGAAATGTATATTTCCAGATATGCAAGTCTATGTAAAGTATTGGGGGGGGGCTAAAAAAATACGATATTTCTATCTAGCGAATACACCTAAAATTTGATATTAAAAAAATAAGTTAAGTTTTAATCTCAGTTTTAAAATGTGTATATTTTCAAAACTGCGTGTCATGTTTTTTAAACACAAAGTAAAAATTATTCTTTTTAGTTACTAGCGTTCGGTGGTATTCTGCCGATAAAATTCTTCATAACAAGGAAAATTAATTTATTTTATTTTTACAAATATCTTTGTTTTTATTCATTTACGTTAGTTTCAATTACATATAACACCACCAATATTTTGCGCCCCAAAAAAGGGGTCAAATCTAAGTGACCTGAAAAAAATCAGAACGTTTTTAAATAAAATACCTGGTCCATTATAAAATTCATTTACTGATAAATCAACATTGAAATTTTCATGAAAATACGATAATTCACGGATTTTTGATAATTTTTTTTCAATCAGGTGTAGTGATTTGGTTTTGTAAAATATGTCTATGACGTCACAATTAATGGTACCAAGACGAAACACGTGTATGTCGCAAACGATTACCAACAATTTTAAAGTAATTTCTACGGTAGACTTTTTGGAAAGTTCGTTTACGAATTTTACACAGTTTAAATTTTCAATATAAATTTTTTTGTTTATTTGTTTTTGTGTATTTTTTGTTTGTTTTTAAAGCTTTTCATAATATGTATATTTCAATCTGTATGAAGCTTTTTTAAAAGCGTAATTGTATATATAATAATACTAATAAATCAACGAATTGCTCCACCATCAAAAAATATAGAACCTCATTTAAAGAAATAATAATAAACGTCAGATAACATTCTTTTAAAACTGTAAAGATATTTTTCACTGACAATTGAACGTTTTTTAAAACTATTTAGCCCGAAAAAGAACGAACGAAAAAGTCGCCCTTTTCGTTTGTTTTTGATAATTTATAATTGTTTAAGTTCGTTTTTGTCCAAAATTGAAAGTTTCACCAAAAAGCCTGAAGTTAAAACATTATCAAAATTTCACTCATTATATAATGAAATAATTCTGAAATTATCTTCTATTAATGAGACTTTGCTCTTTTTTGCTTTATATTTTTTGAAGTTATTCGCTTCCACGGGTCAGAGAAGAAAATAACCCTTTCCTGGTTGTAGTTTAGAGTGTCTCCTAATTGAGGGTAGAATTTCAAGAATATTGATAGAGATTGGTCACTTTGATTTTGCGAAACGAAGTAACATGTAAAATTTAGTCCCGTAAAAATAACAATAATAATTTTTAAAAATCGTTTTAAAAATATCGTTTTAACTCACTGTAAAAAATAATACAATGGATAAAAACACATACAAGTTACATATTTAGAAGGATTATTTTATTTTATTTCATTTCCAGTCATATAAATACTTTTAAGACTGAATAAGAAATACATGAGAAATTGCGAGTTGAATGGACTAAGTTTCAAATTTGTCAATCTCAGACGAAATTAGATATCGACTGGAAATGCTATCATTACACAAGAAAATGAATGGCTTCCATAGAAAACAAAAAGACTAAATTAAAAACTGATTCGAAAACCGCTGTATCAAGTAAAAGAAACCGAAAACCGAAACATAAAAGACCCAAACCGCCTAACTCTATTCAGAGTATATGGGGAGTGGAGGGAAATTTAGCAAAATCTGCCCATACTGCCTCAATTTACCCCTTGAAATAAAGTCCAGAAGGGAACTGAAAACAGTCGTTGATTATGATACAAACCAGTAAAGATCTCAGCTAAAAAAAAATCTTTCAGAAGAGATGATTGATTTTTATGCCGAAAGGTCAGGGAATCATATTCATTGTACGTTCATATTTACATATTTGTGCAATTGTTTCTTAAAAGTTTTTTTTTTCTTTTGAATACGTCCTATTGAATACGAATAATTTTAAATAGATCTCTTTGACAAATAAATCGGACCCTAACAAGTACTACCACTCCAGGTCAGAGTGGACCTGGGAGTAATGTGAATAAGGGGGTACTCCATACTTCCCATATCTCCGTAACTAGAGCCTCACCATCAGATTTAGTTTAGTGTCATACTCAGGAAACCTCTTTTTGTTGTCGGAGTACCCCTTTTCAAAGGATACAGTCAGCTTATTATAAGCTTCCCTGACTCTCAGGGGAGCTGGATTCCATAGAGACATACTCTATGTAGAACATTACACATTGGCTCATTCAATCATTTCTCAACCTGCTCCGTTGATTAAAAAACGAAAATACTTCTGAAACTCTCGCTTTTATAAATATTCTGACAGCATAACAGCGTGTACTTTAAAATTCAATGTACGAATATAAAAGATAAAATCGCCTGAAAATGTTTGAAAAGGTAGCCAATCTATGTCCAATAAAAGAAGTTAATCAAAATCTGACATAAATTTGCCGTTCGGTATTTTTCACCAAATTTCCGCATCTTTGCTTGTAAGACTATTTTGATCATATTTATTTTGAGTTGACAGCGGGGTTTAACATGATGTAATTTTCTCTTTATTTCCTTAAGGCATTTATAATAACCTTAATGCATCTACTCATATAAACAAAAATGTATGTTTCCACGTCTTCTTTCTTTTAAAATTTTTTTTTTTTTCTATCATTTAGCTTTTCTTTTGCTTTCTCTAGATTCCTCCAATCTCTGCAAATGATGTGGATATATTTCCGGAAAACAAAAAGGTTCGATATGTTCTTCTTGGAGCTGGAAATCACAAGTTCAAAATCGATAAATACGGAATTCTACGTGTACGTTCAAATGCTAAACTTGACTGTGAAAGGAAATGTAAATATTATCTTAAGGTAAGTAAATTTCTTTTCCGGGTCTGCGCATTGGCCGGAAAATTTTAAGTTCTTGGTTCTTGATAATGACCACCTATATGTAGGACAAACTGGATTCTCTATCATTTATGACCAATCAATCTGGGAGAAGGACAATTCTAGATTAAAGACTAAGAACTGGGTTCCCCAAGGCAGTCCGACATTATCTTCAACTTCGTTCTGTTACCACTTGCGAGATCAACTGGCACGAAATCAAATCGACACTTACTATTCCGTTAAACAATATCGGTAATGGAAAGAGGGGAGACTTACTGCATGGGAAACTGCTGGTCTTGCATAGAATTTTGTTTAAGCTTTCACTCAGGACCAAGTTCAAATCTAAGGTCTTGCAAGACTAATGGATACTACAGTTAATATAATCTGGACATTAACGAGATCAATTTTCAAGCAAAGTACTACTGGTTTGAAATTAGTTTTCTTTCTCTTAGACTGGTTGCCTTACGAAGGCTAAAGAATTCAGTAGCCCCTACTTTTTACCCATGGCTGAAAAAAAGGAGATGGATTCATGCCTTTCTGAATGGCATTAGCGTGAAATAAAAAGCAAACAACCTCGTCCAGGATTTGAACTCTGGTTGCCATTTCCATTTCTTTGGATAATAACAGTGACACGAATTGTGCCGGCGAGAAATGATTACTACGGCATTCAGCCGGTCTCAAAAAAAATTCCCATTGCTTTGTAGGTTAGCCATGGAAGATAGAAGATTAAGGGAGGCAACTTTGAACAAAACATGGTATATCTACCGGAAGGTAGATATAACGTGGTATACCTACCTGAAGGTAAATTCAGACTTGTGACTGGAAGCACAGTATTCTACAAATTATTTCGTGAAGTGTTGTTGCTGTTCAATTAGCAAGTCTTCATAATATGGATGTGGGTATGCGTAAAGCTTCCAGCATTTTAATCAATTGCTTCGATCAGGTTTCTCGATTTTCTTTACCTTTTAACCCAAACGACTCCATCACCGACTGCATCACTGCAGAGAAGTAAAAACCCCAACAAGTGTCCTGAATATGACACTAAACAATCTGATGTTGAGGCTCCAGTATTTTGATAATTTGAGAGAAGGTGGAGAACATTTTCATTGGTATTACTCCCAGGTTTACTCTGACCTGGAGTGGTAGCACCTGAGAGGGTTCTATCTATGGGTCAAAGAGAACTGTTTGACATTTAAACTGAGTCAAAACAAATTACTTATGCTAAGTTGATTTGCTTGAAATAGAACTGTTTGATCATTAAGCTGTGTGTAAACAAATAACTGAGGTTTAATTGAATTGTTAGCGATACAGAACAATACTTGAAACCATTTAACTGTGTGCAAAAGAATGTGCTAAGGCTCGTTTAAAAATCCTATCAATAAAATATGTTGACAAATCCTATATATTTAATATATGTATAAAGAGGATTTGGCATTAAGTAACCTACAATGGCTTATATGCCATAAAACCCAACCAAACCAAATCATATGTATTTTATATATATGTATCAGGAGGATTTGGCAATAAATAACCTACAATGGTTGATATTTCATAAAACCTATTCACATATATTTGATATATATGTATAAAGAGGACTTGGCATTAAATAACTTAAAATGGTTGATATGCCATAAAACCTAACCCAACTACATGAAATATATCTAATTTAAATATGTAAAGAGGATTTGGCATTAAATAACCTAAAATGGTTGATATGCCATTAAACCTAACCCAACCACATGATATATATCTAATTTATATATGTAAAGAGGATTTAGCATTAAATAACCAAAAATGGTTGATGTGCCGTAAAACCAAACCAATCAGGAAGTGGGTATAATAATCGTCGATATTGATGAACTGCCAGTAAAAACTTTAAAAAGTAAAAACAAAAGAGAATTATTTGCTTTTTCCTTATATTTTCGAGTTGATCATAAATGCACGAACTCATGAACAAATTTCGATAAATTACAGAAAAATTATCCAACCGTTTACTATTATCGAAAAAGTACTCCATCTATGTAAAGGTATATTATTTTCCTACAAAGTATTCACTTTATTTCTTCATACGAATAGATGCAGGGAGAAGTGCATGCCGTCCGAAAGGAAGTATTTTGAAAGGACATGATGTGCCATTTCAAAATCAGTCTTCAACTTCCTTATCGCGTCCTGAATTTGTTCAAGGTTGATTTTAGCTTTGGGAAATTCAATTTACTGGTGAAAAGAATCAGAAAACTATAAATACGTACTCACCTTTTAATTCTTGATTTTTTTTTTTTTTTTTAATGGGAACGATGGGTTTGGTTGGCACTTAGGAGATCATAAATATTAGGTTGAGGTTTTGTCAGTTTGAGCTGCAAGTCACCATATTCTGTGTTCAAAGTTCTTCTCTGTTGGCTTAGTAAACAATGCACACCGCTAAAATCGGATCCTATCATATTTTCTTTCAGGAAAATATGCTTATATAAGTCGTTGACTAAGCCGAAAATATCCTTCCGGTCAAGGCCAGATCGTTCGTTCATTTAAATGGGTGGTAGGTTTTGAACAGGTTATAAATGAACAACAAATCACTTGTGGCAAAGCCCAGTCGGCTGGGGTTGTAGAATATGCCGACTGCACCTCAGCTGAGGAGTAAGACCCTCATCCCCAATCAATTCCTCGATATGACATTAGATTGCATCTGATTGTGAGGCTTCAGTCGTCGAGCTTTGGGTAATGTGGAGTACCTGTTCATGGCCATTACTCCCCGATCCACTCTGACTCAGAGTGGTAGTATCTGTTAGGGTACTATTTATGTGTCAACGAGAACTGTTTACAATTTAACTAAATGCAAACAAATGACTGATATTAAATTGAATTGTTGGTGTTACATAGCAATACTTGAAACCATTTAACTGTGCGCAAATAAAACTATGAGTGTTAGCAGTACTTGAAATCATATAACCGTGTGCAAACAAATTATTCATATTTAATTGAATTGTTTATGTTAGATAACAATACTTGAAACCATTTGTGTGCAAAAAATGAGTTCTGGTTTGTTTAAAATATTGCCTCGATACTATTCCTTTACAAATCATATATATATATATATATATATATATATATATATATGTTTGTGTGTGTAATTGGATTTGGCATTAAATAATCTCCAAGGTTTGACATGTCATAAAACCCAACCAACTGGTTTCAAGTATTGTTATCTAACATAAACAATTCAATTAAATATGAATAATTTGTTTGCACACGGTTACCTTATTTCAAGTATTGCTAACACTCGTTGTTTTATTTGCGCACAGTTAAATGGTTTCAAGTATTACTATGTAACACTAACAATTCAATTTAATATCAGTCATTTGTTTGCATTCAGTTAAATTGTAAACAGTCCTCGTTGACACATAAATAGTACCCTAACAGATACTTCCACTCAGAGTCGATCTGGGAGTAATATCAATGAACAGGTACTCACATAACACCCAACCAGGCATTCTTTTGAGTGTATGATAATTGGCAAATAGACTAGATGATCCAGGGTTTGTTTCTTGTTGAGTTTTTTGTGGGGGAGGTGTATTGTTTTTTGCTTGTTTTTTTTATTTTTTGTTTATTGGAGGGAGAGGGGTGTCTCCGGTTGTAAGAGATTCATTAATGCAAACGAATAAATTCACCTATGAACCCTTGTGTTTTGATTCACTCTGCTAAAATGTTATTCAGCCCCATCAGTGGAACTTGAATACACTAACTTTATCTTCTGCAAAGGAGTAAGAACCCTCCCCCACCCCAAAAACTAGGTTTCTGGCTATGACACTGAACTGCATCTAATGATGGGCCCTATGATCTGAAAATCGGAAGAACGTGGAGTACTTCTTCAATGTCATAACGTTCAAGTCAACTCTAATCTGGAGTAGTAATAACCGTTCGAGTCCTATCTATCGATCAAATAGATATGTTTGAAAATTATTAGTATTTGATTGGAATACTTGATACCTTTATAACTGTAAATTATTTGCATTAAGAATAGTTACTTGAAGCTATAATTTTTTTTGTAAGGATTATTATTAGTAGTAGGTACTTGAAACCATATGACTATGCAACTATGATGATTATTAGATAGAAAAATTACTTGAAATCGAATAATCGTTAGTATTAGATAAGAATACTTGAAACCACACAATTCAGTCCAAATAACTCTTAAGAAAACATTACACAAAACATGTAAATATAAATCAATAATGAACGTGATTCCTTAACCTCTAAGCATAAAATAACCCTAGACGGACATGCCGTTAAAATCAACCAATGTTCTGATTGCACAGACCTCAAGATATACTTGTTATTTGGGCCTTTCACGTGATGTCACGGTTTGGTTGGGTTTTATGGCATATCAACCGTTGTTGGTTATTTATTGCTAACCCATTGACCTAGTGGGCAGAGTGTTCGCCAATTGCTCTGAAGATAGCGGTTCAACCCCAGGTCGAGTCATGCCAAAGACTCAAAAAATGGTACTTGATGCCACTTGCTTAATACTCAGTATTATAAGGTACGAATCAAGAGTAAAGTGAAACAATCCAGGAAAAGAGTATCGCCCTCCCTTACACTTTGGTGTAGTAGCTAATGAAAAAGGAGCCTTCGGGTCGACCTCGACTAAGGTCGCCAACTCTAATTTTTTTACTTTATATATGTATATTAAATATATGATTTGTAAACTTCATTTTCTTGATAACATTTTAAAACAAACCAAAGCTCATAATTTTTCACACAGTTAAATAGTTTCATGTATTGCTATGTAACAATCACAATTTAAAATCAGTCATTTGTTTACACACAATGAAGCGGTTACAAGTATTGCAATTTAACACTAATTATTCTATTCAACATTACTCGTTCGTCTGCACACAGTTAAATGGTTCCGAGTATTATGTCTCACTAACAATTTAATTAAATAGCTGTTATTTGTTTACACAGTTAAATGATTGACCTGGGAGCAATGGTAATGAAGGGGTACTCAGCATTCCCCAAAGCCCCAGTATTACTGGGGTCTCGCCATCAGATTGTTTAGGGTCATATCTAGGACACTCGTAGGAGTTGCTGGATATTACGGTAAGTGAGCTAGGCAAACAAACCATTTTAGAGGGCTGAATTTTCGCTTAGTGCTTCATTATTCTGACACTGTGCCAAACTTAACTTGGTTAATTAAATGACGGCTTTCAAAAGTTATTAATGGAAATAACTGAAATCAAACTTTGTTTACACTCAATACGTTTGATATTTCCCAAAAAATGAAGTATACACATTGTGAGCAAATCTCCTCACAAAAAACTTTTAGGTATACATAGAATATTGTTTAGCGCCGAATACTTCATTTACGTGTTTGCGTTTTGTGTACAAAAAGTAGAAATGGATAATATTTTGATTAATATCTGTTATCAGATTTTTTACGTCATCCTGATGAAATGGAAATAGATGTTTATTTTTGCTGGTGCTTAAAAATCCATTCATGTCTGTAGGGTAGTGTCTATCTATGGGAAACAACCAGATGATTGAAATCGATATATTATTATCATGGACATCGTTTTACTTAAGATCTTAAATTTCACTTCAGTTAAACGTTAATCTTGAAATTTAGAATCTAAAGAGGCTGTTCGATACAACTTTCCATCTTTTAACGTGCAGGAGCTTTATATATATATATATATATATATATATATATATATATATATATATATACTTGATGATTGTACACATCAGTCAAATTGGGTTGTAGAATACGCTGTCTGCACCCCTGCAGAGGGTTAAAACACGCCCTCCCACTCACAAGTGCCCTGGATATGACACTAAACTGCAAGTGATGTTGAAACTCTTGTCCTGTAGCTTTGGAGAATATGGAGTACCTCTTTAATGACATTACTCCCAGATTCACTCTGACTCGGAGTGGTTGTATCTGTTAGAGTCTCATCTATGGGTTAAATAGAAATAGTTTAACAATTCAACCATGTGCGAACAAATGACAATATGTTAAATTGAATTATTAGTGTCACATATCAAGACTTGAAACCATTTAACCGGCTGCAAAAAAAGGATTAAATAGAATTAGTGCAAACAAATGAGCTTTGACTCTTTTAAAAATTATCACCTTCAAACTCAGCAGCTATGTGAGGATACGGGATGTAGCCCTGAAGACCTGCCAGAGGCGATGAACGATAGGGAAAAGTGGCGAGAGAGGGTTAGGGATATCCGTGCTAGTGGCACGACATGATGATGATGATGACCTTCAAACTATTCGTTTACAAATCATGTATATTTAGTATATATATGTACCTACTAGATTTGGCATTAAATAACCCACAAGGGTTGATATGCCGTAAAACAATCAACCAACCAACCAACCAACACAGCTTGAAACGTTAAGTAACGAATTTCTAGTGTTCATAATTATTATTAATTATTATTAATTTTGAGGTTTTATACCTTCTCTACTCTAACAGCATTTTTTTATCCTAACTATTCATTTGTATTTTTATCAGTAAGAGTTTTCTGACTATTGTCTTCGTCTTAAGTGTTTTTTCACAAAGTTTCGGCCGCTGTATCCTCCGGCCTTCCTCAGGTGTCCCTTGTTTATCTGGGCATAGAAATGATTCAACCTGGGAAATCATTTTTAAAGTTTGACTGTTGATAAAACAAGGCGTTCAAGAACTATAAACTATGTTAGTTCTTGGTAAATTTCTATACCCAGATAAACAGGGGACACCTGAGGAAGGCCGGAGGATGCAGAGGCGGAAACATTGTGAAAAAAAACACTAAAGACGAAGACAATAGTCCGAAAACTCTTACTGATTAAAATCATCTCATAAAACGTCTTGTAATGCTTCTTGGATAAACGTGAAAAACAATGACGTCATTATTTACGAAAGATCTTCCTATTTCTTGAACGCCTTGTTTTATCAACAGTCAAACTTTAAAAATGATTTCCCAGGTTGAATCATTTCTATGCCTAGATAAACAGGGGGCACCTGAGGAATGCCGGAGGATGCAGCGGCGGAAATATTAAAAAAAAAAAAAACAATAAAGACGAAGACAATAGTCCGAAAACTCTTACTGATAAAAATCATCAAGCTTCGTCTCAGAAATTTAGACAACTAATTTTCATTTGTCTTTCTCTTTTTATTACAATATGATTAGGTGTTTTTTATGCTCACATTTCTACTTTATGATATTTCAAATAACCTCCGCCATTTCACTATCCCAGTCAACACATTCTTTAAAATTTCTACAAATAATCTCCATAATATCACTTATATAGCATTTTAATAAAAGTGGTAATATTTTTTAATCACCTATGGAAGGTTTCAAGATTCTGTTGAAAATAATAGTAAACAAGTGAAGACTGTTTGTTGAGGAGCGTTTGTTTGTTAGTTTTTGTCCCTTATTTTTTGGGGTGAGGGGGTGCTTTTGCTTGTGATTTCTGTCAACCAATACTAAAAAAATGTATCCTCGTATTTTACATACATCAATAAAAACAACTTCGCGACTGTTTATTTACTTCAACAAGTTAAGTTTGAATAAAAATGTTTTGCTATCCTTTTCGGTCGGGAAAAAAATTTAATCCTTTAATAATGGAGAATTCTGATGCAATACGTGAAACCTATGAACCTAACCTCTCTTCTTTTAGACAAGTTTTTTTTTTTTTTTTCCTTTTTTGATTGTTTTTTGTTTTATTTTAGGGGTGTTGTTTTGTCTTGGTTTTTTTTTGTTTGTTTTTTGTTTTTTTATGGGGGGGTAAAAACAAAATAAACTCTTACAACGTGAATAATTCAAAATGTTTCCCTTATTGAGAAATAAACAAGCAACATTTTTCTTATTTATTTGACTTTATTTTAATGGCTTTTTCTTGGGGGAGGGGGAGTGCTGAAAAGATAAAACGAAAATCATGAAGCTGACGTTTTCTCTATTTTTGATCGAGATTATTTATTTTAAATTTTAAGGTCTCTTCAATATTCACTCACATTTTTCGCTTTCTTTTTTTCTCCCAAAATAATTTATATATATATATATATATATATATATATATATAATCTCAATTACTTTTTTATCTAAAAGTAGAATATGTGCGTTTATTGATCCTTATCCAGCCCCCATCCAGTGATTATTCATCTCTTGTGTGTTTTGTTTGGTTTTTCGTTTTCTTTTTTGTTTTTCTTTTTTGTTCTTTTTTATTTATTTTGGGGTTTTTTGTTTCTTTGTTTTGTTTTGTTTTTTGTTGTTGTTTTTTTTTTTTGCTATCTACTTCGTAGGATTTGAATTACCGACTCTATTGCTTAGAGGGATCCAAAAGAATACGAATATGATCTATTGAATGTTATAACATTCGTACTGAAAGAAATATAAGCTTTTAATCTCATGTTTTTGTGTATAATGTTTGGAAAATCCATAAATATTTTAACTTTTAATACAAAAATATTGGAGAAAGAACTTTTTAGCTCTGATGTTTCATTTTTTTTTTAAAGGAAAAACTATTTCAGTTGCCCCAGCATTACTTGATATCATCAAAAGAAAATGAGAATAATAAAATTATCTCTTTTTTTTTTTTTTTTTTTTCAAAAGAAATTTTTAAGTTTACGTTGTTTTTCATTTTTTTTTTTTTTTCATGATTCTTGGCTTGCAAAACACTCAGAAATTTCAAGAAAAATATTTATCCAAAAAGAATTCCTTTCAAGATGATTAAAATACTTCTTGACATGCTTGACTTGCAGTCAGATTACAAAAGTTAAGCAACGATGAGCCTGTTCAGAGCTTAAATGTGTGACCACTAAGGAATATAAGGTAATAGGAACAATCTAATGCCTGCGTGCTACCAAAGCTAAGTGAATGACAATTTGGTGGTTTGTTTATTCTCTTTATACGTATTTCATTTCTTTAGAAATTCCCTTCAAGTAAGTTATTTTATGGCTCCGTCACATTTAAAACACGTACTGTTTTGTTTGCGTTCACGCGAAGGCCAATACCTCATACTGTTTGCTCTAGGCTATGCAGTAGCGATTTGGCTTGGGCACATGTATTTGTAAGAAGCGCTGAGTGATTTATTTTACTGACAGTTCAACTCGTATGCCGTTATTTTATGCCTGGAGGTTAGGGAGTTGCGTATATTGTACGTTTATATATGCCATTCTTGTGTAGCTTTAGTATCAATTATTGCTATCCAATACAAATAATTTGTAAATAAACTTATTTTACTCATACCAAGGTCACTCTTTTTTTTTTTGTAGGAAGAGGGTCCTCCCTATTTGCAAGGAATACAGTCAGGGTGTGCTATGCCCCACCGACAGAGCATCAAAAGACTATCACTATTGTGTTGTTAGTTCAACTCTTAAGTGTCGCATACGTAGGCTTATGCTAATTATTTCTTCGTATATACATCCTTGTATTTAGTAAGCTTATTTTGAAAACCACTGAAGTGATTTTGCTTCTTACTAATTGCCCCACAAGAGGTTTTTTGAGTCAGAGCCAAACTTAGAAATATTAACCCAACGTTCAAAACTACCTACAGTTATAACAGAAAATAACTATTAATTGACTATTTGCATATAGTTAAAACTGGTATCAAGATTTTCAATTTTCTTTCAGGTAAAAGCCACTGATCCAGATATTGATACTTTGTCAAGTATTGCTAATTTAAAAATCTCCATTGATGACCTGAATGACAACGCCCCACTTTTTACAAATACTGACTATCAATTCACTGTTGATCCATTCTTACCATTTGGTGAATTCATTGGTACCATTCAAGCTTCAGATAAGGACTTCACTTTTGCAAACAATCAAGTGACGTACGATCTACTCTGTGAAAATTGCAGATTTGCCATTGATTCCAGATCAGGTAAAACAAATCTTGTTGCTTTAAATGTCTCTTTAACAAGTTTCTTTTTCTTTTCTTGTATTTCTTTTCTTTATGTTGAGCGTTGAAGAGAAAATTATTTGTATCTAAAAACGTCATCAATTGAAAATTGTTGAGATTTTGTGTTTTCTTGTTTGATTCGTGTTTAATTTGTCAAAGGTGTAACGGTGATTGTGGTTGGAATTGGTGACCCGAGTTCAAATCTTGACGAGGGTGTTTGCGTTTCACTTCGAACTAATGCCCTGGGAAAATATATGAACACATCTGTTTCCTTCTGTTACATACATAGAATGTTCGTAACATATATACATAGAACATAGGAGTCCCGAAACACGAAAAACACTTACGACTTCTTAGTTCCGGTACGAAACTTTTTATTACCTTTGAGTTTAAAGGTTTTTCGACATAAGAAGAGAGGCACTAACTTTTTATGCTGGCTTTTCCATCTGCCCCAAAACACGTGCGACACCTGCCGCAAGGCCACTGGCCTGGCTTCGGCGAGCGAGCGAAAATCAACCTTCTTCTTTCGAGCCAGGAACCCAACTCAACTTTTTCAAATCTCCCAAAATCCTCCGCGCACGCTTCCGGTGCATGACATCATCCACATCCCAAGTCCTATCTGGGATTTTTATTTTGACAGCTGTGAACGATACATTCTCCCTGCGCGCGCGTCAACACCTGTGCTCAAGTTTGCACCTAAATAACCCATGTGCTGAGCCGAAAGGTTCTCAGCCTAACTAAACCCAAAGGCATCAACCGAAATCCCTTGGCCATTATATTACACTTCCAACAATGAGTAAGTTGTAAGACAGACTGGATTTTTTTTAATTCTTGGTTATCTAGATGAAGAAAAACTCTAAATTCAAACCAGTTATTCTCCATTTAAAAAATTGACAATGTGTCGCATCCTTGGGGTGGGATTGAAAAAATACATATGTCTGCTTTATCAAATTAAGACTACTGTTTTTCGTTTATAATGAAATCCATAATTCATCAGGCTGATTTTAACGGCGTTTCAACTAGTCTAGGGTTATTTATGCTAAGAGTGTCATTGTACATTGGTCTAAATTTTTTATGTTGTTGTTGTTCCTCAAGATTTTTTTTCGGCCCAGTTGGCTGGGGTTGTAGAATATACCGACTGCATCTCTGCAGAGGGGTAATACTCCCCTAACGAATGTCCTGATATGACACTAAACAATCTGATCGTGAGGTTCCAGTAATGTTGAAGGTTTGGGGGATTGCAGAGTACTCCTTTATTGCCATCTCTCCCAGGTCCACTGTAACAGCACCTGATAGGGCCCTATCCATGGGTCAAATAGGACTAAACTGTATACTTATGCTAAACTGAATTGTTTGTAATAGAACTGTTTATATGTATGAACCCCTTTATACCCCCAACAATGGTATAGTATCATTGCTTTTCTGTTACAAGAATGGCTTTGGCATTAGATAACCCACGAATGTTGATATGCCATAAAACAAAGAAACCAAACCAAACAAAATCTGATTAAAATAATTTGCACACAGTTGTATGGTTTCAAGTATTCTTATCTAATACTAATGATTATATGGTTTCAGGTAGTGTCTATTTCATAATAATCATTTATTTGAACATAACATGGATTCAAGTAGCTAATTGTAATCCTTAGTAAACAATTAAAGCTTCAAGTATTCAGAGTGGCCACTGAATGCCTGAAATACGTAAAACAAAAATAACTTTTACAAGCACTTATGATCTCTTCCCGATAGATTGCCGACTGATCCAATTATTTCAAGCCAAGCTGTTAAGTTCTGAATCCTATTATCGCTTGCAGACACTCTGACATTAAAACCTTGCCGGTATATTCTCTGAGTTTCAATAATTGCTCTTTCACTAGAATAGAAACACTTGATGAGCTTTACTCGTTGCTCGACATCATTTGCATCCATTTCAATTTTCAAGGGATGTTCTATAACCTACAAAAAAAAAGATTGAAAAATGAAGAACTTATGGCGTTTTCAAACTCTTCAGTTTTTCAGAGTCCACCCAATACAAATAATTTACAGTCATATGGCATTAATTATTCCTATCGAGTACGAATACTTTTAAAACATATTTATTTGACCTATAGATTGGACCTTAACTGATATTACCACTCCGGGTCATAGTGGACTGGGAGTAATATGTCACGTGATAGCCCACGGAGCCGATAGAGGTAAGATTAATACTATCCTCCCGTTGAATTAACAGTATCTAGCCGTCAAAAAAAGTGACTGTTAAGGAAGAATGTAGGTCACAGAGGGGTGTCAACAGGTGTTGGTACTAAGTAACCTCAGGTCGCCGGACACCGGAAGGGGAGGGAGAGAGAAGCCAAATGATTGGCTGGGACCCCAAAACGGAAGTGGGGACTCCCCCCCCTGTCAGTGGAAATAGATAGTAAGAAGGTTAGTTTTTGAGCAGGGTTCGTAGCGGGCTGACGAACCATAGCCATTTTACTCCGGGTTGAAGACAAAAGAATAACTGAGACAAGAGGGACCCCAGGTTCTTCAGACCAGTGTAAAAAAATAGAACAAAGTCTATTAGCCCGTGAAAGAGGACAGATTCTCCAGTGGAACCCTGTCGAAAAATAAGATAAGTAACGTAGAGGACGTTTCTCCTTTATACCCAAATTTTGTATACCACTCTCTCTCTCAATTTGAAGAAAAACAAAAGTCAAGAAAAGACATTTATATTCGTGGACTGTGAAATTATTATATGTTTTGACACTTTGAAAGTGTATATAACTGTAGTAATGGAATCATATATTTTTATGTTACCACGTGGTCTATGTTGTTACTTCATGCTTCCCTTTCAGCTTCTATTCGCCTTATGTTATCTTGCTTAGAATTGTCCTATTAATTCCTTAAAAATATCACACGGGAAACCGGAGTTGCCGACTACTACAATATAATATTATTACGACTAAAACCTATAGGTCCATATTCTTCCATTATCTAGGGGAAAGAAGTTTAGCGGCCTGGTGGGTGTGTGATAGTGTGAAATTTGGAACCCCTTGCCAGCGGCGGTCAGTCTGGCCCTAAATTAATCCCTCACGTAATATGCCAGTTCTTATATGCCTGAGAGAAAAACTCTGAACGAGGACTTATTCTATAGGGGATCAAGTGCCAACCTGCCCCGTCTTCACACGTGCGAAAATAAAAGTCCCGTTTTGGGATTTTAGTCAATTTGCCGTCACAAATAGCAATAAAGAGAAAATGCATATTCCCCTCTATCTTCAGAACTCTAACCTCTCCATCAGATGCAATTTAGTGTCATACCCAGGACACCGATTTTTGGGGGGATGGGGAGGCTTATCTCTCTGCAGGGGATACAGTCAACATATTTCAAACCTCGCTGACGGGACGGACAATTTTTTTTTTTTTTTTTTTTTTGAGACTTCTGCATCAACTCATAGATTCTGGCAGTCATGATAATTAAAAACATTTTGTCTGATAAATCCGCCGGGATTTTACCAGAACATGAGTCACTAAAAATTCAATTTATGCCTATAATAAATCGTTTTTATAATCATCATCATCATCATCATCATATCGTGCTGGCAGCACGGATATCCCTGACCCTCTCTCGCCACTCCTCCCTATCGTTCATCGCCCTAGGTAGGTCTTCAGGACAACAACCTGTATCCTCACATAGCTGCTGAATGTACGTTCGTGCTGGTCGTCCTGCTTTTGCGCGGCCATGTGTGGGGATCCATAAGATTACATCTCTTATGAGTTCATCTCTGCTTCTCCAGCAGTGTCCTGCATGTCTGGTTCGTCTAACTTGAATAGTTTTCGTGATAGGGGGCAGGTGGCCGTACAGTTGGTGTCTTGTGGTGTGTTGCTGCCAGGACTTGTTCAGGATTGCACGCAGCATTCTTGTGTAATTGCCATCTAGTTTCTTCTCCAGCCGTTTTGTTAGCGTCCATGTAGTGCATCCATATAGCAGTATCGATGTGACCGCTGCCTGGAAGAAACTGCGTTTCATTTTATCGGTTAGGTCTGATTTCCATATAATCGATAGCCTATTGATAGCTGTCCATGCTTTCGTTAACCTCGTTTCGATGTCCTTTTTGGTTGATTCGACGCTGCTTCCTAGGTACGTGAATTTGTCTACTAGTTTAAGTGGGGTTCCTTCTAGAGTGGAGATGTCCCCCGTTTGGCTATAGCACATATATTCCGTTTTGTGTGCATTAACATGGAGGCCTATGCTTGCTGCTGCTCGTTCCAAACTATGCAGAAGTGTTTCGGCTTGGTCAGGTGTATTTGCCAGTATCGCTATGTCATCGGCGTAGTCGGCGTCGGTAATTGTTGTTGCGGGGTATCTTCTGCTTCTTCTCTTCGTCAGTTCGAAGCCATTCTCTTTGATTTTGTCAGTCGATGTTCTAAGTACGTAGTCTAGACAAATGATAAAGAGGTACGGGGCCAGTGTGTCCCCTTGTAGTACTCCTGCTACAATGTCAAAGTATTCTGTGTCTCCATCCGGTGATCGTACTTTTACTTTAGTGTTTCTATAGAGAATCGTTATTGCCGCTACGGTTTCTTTAGGTATGCCGTACGCTAGTAGGATTTGTTCCATCTTTCCTCTGTGAATGGAGTCGAAAGCCTTGGTAAAGTCGACAAATATTAATGTCGCTTGTAGGTTCTTTGCCCGTACACCTTCAAGGATTCTGCGGATGGTTAATATTTGTGAGGTCGCCAATGGCCCGGGAGACCTGGGTTCAATCCCAGGTCGAGTCATACCAAAGACTTTAAAAATGGAACTTGATACCACCTTGCTTAACACTCAGCGTTATAAGGTACGGTTCAAGGGTAAAGTGGAGCAATCCAGGGAATAGAGTAGCGCCCTCCCCTACACCTTGGTGTAGTAACTATCGAAAAGGGAGCCTTCGGGTCACCCTCGACTATGGTCGACTTACGTTTTTATAATATTCACGTTTAATTTTTTGTATCCCATTAGCCAGAAAATATATTTCAATTCATAAATTGCGACAGGAAAAATAAAAGATTTTTGTTAATCAATACAAAGCTAGATTACAGAGAAATGGCGCAAAATTATTTCCTACATACAACTTAACTCTTAGCATACGTGATCTTCAGGTATATTTTTACTTGAACTCTCAATATATTTTTATATACACAGACTGTATACACATCATAGGGGTAAGTTCCAACCCCGAATGAAAAAGGGGTGTCCTCGTGGTGTAATGGTTAAAGCGATTGGCTGCGGAATCGTAGTACGCGAGTTCGTACTCCAGTCGCGCTATTACGTTCACTTTCAGGCAAATACCCTTGGGAAAGGTATGAACCCCCTTATCCTCCCAGCAATGGGTTAAATAGTACCACCACTGTTCTTCTAGGAGAATAGCTTTGGCATTAAATAACCTAAAAAGAGTTGATATGACATTAAACAAAGAAACCAAACCAAACCGAACGAAAAAACGGATGTTCTGAGAATGAAAATAAGCTGCATCTAGTTGTGAAACTTTAGTTCTTAAGATTTGGAAAGTGTGCAGAATTCCTTCATTGGCATTACTTCCCGGTCCGCTCTAACCAAGAGTGGGTAGTCCTTGTTAAGGTCCCATCTATTGGTCAAATGGATCAGTTTTTAAAAATATTCATATTCGATTGAACTGTATGCAAAAAAACTCTTAAGAAACAGTTGCATGAAAACCATTAATATGAATGTATAATAATCGAGATTCCCGAACCTCTAGGCATAAAATAACCTTAGACAGGTTGATATCCCATTAAAATCAATTTTTTTTAGATCTGCAAGTGTCTATGCCCAAGTTATTTGGCAGTTAGTGATATAGAGCTCACATTGAAACAGTGGATTTATGAGTTCAAAATGTCAGAAAATTTTCCCCGAAAATGAAGCCAAAATCTGATTAGATTATTTACAGTCCATCAAAGACTCGTCAGAGTGTCATGTATTAATCCATTGATTCCATTTTTACGTCTTTTTCCTGGCAGTCTTTTGGTTTGGTTCCTTTGTTTAATGGCCTATCAAACTTTGTGGATTATTTAATACCAAAGTTATCCTTGTAAAAGTACAGCTGTGGTACTATTAAACCCATAGCAGGAGGGGTAAGGGGTTTCGTAACTTTTCAAAAGATATTAGTCCGAAAGTGAACGTAACAGCACGACTGGAATTTGAACTCGCTTACTTTAAGGCCCCAGTCCAGCTCTTTAGCCATTACCCCCAAGTGTGTTCGGTTAAATGTTACAAAAAAATGAAACCCAAATTCAAATTCTGTATCAAGAATGCAGAAGAAACTTTCAATAAATTAATAAAGGATTACACAGAAGTTCTATCCTAAGCAAAGTTTTTTAGGTGACCAAGAAACTGTGAAAGACGAATTCTATTCTGGTCAACTGGTCACTTTATGAACTGAGGAAAAGGAAATGAAAGTGAATACTTTCATAAGATTAATATTGATTGGTAATTAATATTGATCAGCTGATTTTAAATCAGAACTGCCAACTTGAAAAGTAAAAAAGGATCAGTCTCATGACTTTCTCAACACAGTCTCTGTGGACGAATTTTATGATCAAAAGGAATTTTCTTGAAATAAGTCTCCATTCTTCTGGATTTAAACCCTTGAAACTATTCCTGTTTTTTTTTTTTTTTTTTTTTTTTTTCGGGCTGTTGTCTTCATCTTTATTGTTGTTAGTCTTAATACAACGTTTCAGCCTCTGTATTCCTCTGAAAAATCACACAAAATATTGTACATCAAGCCTCATCTCATAAATTCAGACACATAATATCTGTTATCATAGTTTGAGAATTTGCGAATATGCAACAGGTTGTAAGGAACCATCTGAGGGCAGTTTCAATTAAATTCATCCAGTAATAATTCCAGGAGATGGAACGGTTTTTTTTTGGTTTTTTTTCAGTGCGTGTATTCATGCTAGGAACGATCTTTAAAGATATAAAATTGAATTTATAGTTGGGTGAGTCAAAGGTTTGGCAATATTTTGTTATCGTGAGGCAGCTTCAGGTGCTTTTGCTGAGATCATAAAAATGACGAACCATACAAGACTGTAAGATGCCCAGCTCGCCTGATACTCTCAGAGTTACTCATAGATCTTTATTCTATGACTTGGCGCACGACCTTGGAAACTATGGTTTTAGATCTATTCGACGTTACCTGATCGTCGAGATTCTTTCAACCCGAGCGAAATTTCTTAAACCATCTGATTACTGTATTGTAATCAACAGCGCTTTCATCTTTCGGACAGCAAATGTTTTGGGGTTGATTCGAGGGCGTTACGTTAGCCCAGACTGAACTCGTAAAGCATTAGTTTCTGAGTTAGCCTACACAGCACATTAATCTATATGACTATACATGAACTGAAGAAATGCACAACGTGTCAGGGCACCGACTACCGCGATACTACCAAGCACAGTTTGAACTCATATAACATAAGTTGCTGAATTAGATAACTTTGCTCGTATGTCTGTTCAGCTTTCAAATAACACAGAAGGAAGCAATGCACAACGTGTCAGGGCACCGACTACCGCGATACTACCAAGAACAGTTCGAACTCATATAGCATAAGTTGCTGAATTAGATAACTTTGCTCGTATGTCTGTTCAGCTTTCAAATAACACAGAAGGAAGCAATGCACAACGTGTCAGGACACCGACTACCACGATACTACCAAACACAGTTCGAACTCATATAGCATAAGTTGCTGAATTAGATAACTTTGCTCGTATGTCTGTTCAGCTTTCAAATAACACAGAAGGAAGCAATGCACAACGAGTCAGGGCACCGACTACCGTGATACTATCAACCATAGCAGGTATCTACCATTTATTGAACCGCTTCGGTTGCTTGATAGACGCGCCGCAAACTCATATATACCAAAATATTGAAAAGCTAATAAATGTGAATTTTTTTGACTCACACAATAAGTCTGATTATTTGATAGATTTACCTTGTAATTTTATAATTCATGTATCCCTTGATCCTAATCTGTAGACCAAAAAGCTCTCTCTCTCTCTCTGTCTCTCTCAATTACACAGAATAAGTGATTCCAAAACTGCGTAATGTTGGAATCCTTAGAAAGTAAAGACTCTTTATATCCCATGATTTATCTAAAAGCTCCTATTCTTGACAATAGCGAGAGAATTTGTCATCAATCCCAATTGTTGAGATGTGCAATCACATCTTTAATTATCAAATACTTTCAACTCTTATGTGGGTATTTCGAGTCTCATGCTGTAAAATAGCCCAGTTGACTGGGGGGTGTAGAATACGCCGACTGCATCTCTGAAGAGGGGTAACCCCACACCAACAAATGTCCTAGATATGACACTAAACAATCTAGGGTTTTGAGGAATGTGGAGTACCCCTTTAATTGCAATTACTCACTGATCCACTCTGACCAGGAAAGGTAGTACCCTCAAGGGTCCCATTTATGGCTCAAATAGAGCTGTTTAATCATGAACTGTACTTGAAACTACTTAACTGTGTGCAAACAAATAATATCATTAGGATTTTTATAGCAATACTTGGAATCATTTAACTGTGTGCAAATAAAACTGTTAGCGTTAGAGAGCAATACTTGGTATTATCTGTATCCAAACAAATGAGCTCTGGCTCGTTTAAAATGTTAATTACAGACAATTCGTTTACAAATCATTTATCATGTGTGTTTGTGATTAAATAACCGATTATAACCATAAAAATAACAACCATTGTAATATAATGACCGAGGGATTTCGTTTTATATATCTTGCCTTTGGGTTTAGTTAGGCTGAGAATCTTTCAGCTCAGCACATGGGTTAGTTAGGTGCAAACTTGAGCACAGATGTTGACGCGCGCGCGGGAAGGATGTGTCGTTCACAGATGTCAAAATAAAAATCCCAGAGAGAGGATGTGACCAGGGATGTGAATGATGTCATGCACCGGAAGCGTGCGCGGAGGGTTTTGGGAGATTTGAAAAAGTCAGTAGTTGAGAACTAGACTCCGAACGGGAAGGGTCGACTTTCGGGGCTCGCTGAGACCAGACGAATTTGTGCGCTACAGGCGCCACACGTGATGGGGAGGGGGAAGATGGAAAAGTCATCATAGAAAGGTTGTGCATCTCTCTTCCTTATGTCGAAACCTTTAACTCAAAGGTAATAAAAGGTTTCGTACCTGAACTAAGAAGTCGTTACGTGTTTTTCGTGTTTCGGGATTCCTATGTTATCTATGTATATATGTTATGAACATTCTATGTACGTTTCCCATATTCATGTATCGGTATGTTACACCATCCATACAGTAAAAACACAATCAATCTTTACTCTTCGTGTCCATTGTATTTAACATGAAGCATCTCATAAACGTAAAGAGAGACGAAGTCCATGTGGCAAAAGTGCTGGACGGTGACATCATAAAAAAGGTGAGGTGTCCTCATGTTGAAGCGGCTAACTTGTTGTATTTTGACATCATAGTAAACGAATTCAAACTCCAGTTGCGCTATTACATTCACTTTTTTACCCAGTCGGCTGGGGCTGTAGAATACACCGACTGCATTTCAGCAGAGGGGTAAGACCGCCCTCAATGAGCAAGATATGACCGTAAACAATATGATGGTGAGGCTCCAGTACTAACGGAGCATTGAGGAATGTAAAGTACTCCTTTATTGCCATTGCTCCCAGATCTACTCTGGCTCGGAGTGGTAGCACCTGATAAGGTCCTATCTATAGGTCAAATAGAACTGCTTTGACACGTAAACTTTGTACTTAAGCTAAACTGAATTGTTTGAAATAGAAGTGTTTGAACATCTAATAGTGTTTGGACAAAAAACTATACATAAACTAAAATGAATTGTTTAAAACAGAACTGTTTTGACATTTCACCTGCGTACTTAGGCTAAACTGACTTGCTCGAAATAGAACTGCTATAACATCTAAACTGTGTACTTATGTTAAACTGGATTATCTGAAATAAATCTGTTTTGACATTAACTCTGTGTATTGCAGAGTCGGCTTGGGCTGTAGAATACACCGACAGCACCTTTGCAGATGAGTAAGACCCCCCCCCAATGAGTGTCCTGGATATAACACGAAACAATTTGACGGTGAGGTTCCAGTGATGCTGGAGCTTTGGGGAATGCGGAGCACCCCTTCATTGTTATTGTTCCCAGGTCCACTCTGGCCAGGAATTGAAGCACCTGGTAGGGCCCTATCTATTGGTTAAATAGAACTAACTGCATACTTATGCTTAACTGAATTGTTTGTATTAGAAGTGTTTGACTAAAGTGAATAGCTTTAAATAGAATTTTTTTACAATTAAACTGTGTACATATGCTAAACTGAATTGTTTGAAATAGATCTGATTATTTGCATAAAAGTGGATTTGGCATTAAATAACCCACAATGGTTGAATGCCATAGAACCCAACCAACCAACATTTACTTTTGGACTGATACCCCTTGGGAAGGTATGAATTCCCTTTATTTTTCTTAGCTTTGGGTTAAATATATCACTACTGTTTTTCAACAAGAATGGCTTTGGCATTAAATAAGTTACGAAGGTTGATGTGCCATTAAGCAAAGAAACCAAACCAAACCAAACCAGATAGAATTCAAAGTTATGGTAATTTTTTTCAGCAGAATTACTCTGTCATGGTTAATCTTGACCGTTATTTTCTTTCATCTGGTGGTGAGGCTCTTGTCTTTGACCCTCGAAAAATGAAGACCTCTTCATTGCAATGAAAAGTTGAAGATGTATAAAGTATTGATTGATTTTGACGGCGTAGCGATCCGTCAAGAGGTGAGGGAATCGCATTCTTTGTATGTTACCATTTACATTTCTTTTGTAGTTGTTTCTGAAGATTTTTTTTTCATACTGTCTGATCGAATACGAATATTTTTGAGCAAATCTACGAGGCCCTAATAAATACCACCACTTCAGATCAAAATGGTCTTGAGAGGGATGGCAATGAAGTTCCTCTCACTACCCAGATCTCCAGAACCAGAGCCTCACTATCAGATGCAGTTAACTGTTATACTCAGAACACCTCTTTTGTTGGGGAAGGTTACAGAATAAGAATATATAGTTACGAATGTTATCCAATATTTTCTAATTAATCAAATTTTGGCATTAGATAACCCATAAAGAGTTGATATGCCGTTAAACAAATAAACCAAACCAAACCTTTCATAATTTATTAAACTTTTATTTGCTTTTGTCACAAGTAGGTCGTTATTTCTCTCACAGCTCGGAACAACGCTTATCGGAGACAACAATAAACGACAAGCACTCGGCCAGACTCGATCTCACTTCACCAGCTATCGTGGATAACAAATACTTTGTCTAGCAGTGAAAATAGCGACCCAATTGAGTTGTGATGTTTCGAAGCAACTAAATTTTAAAGATAAAAGAAAATGACTGATCATAATTATTTATAGAAATTATCGTCGCTTAAAATTATTTCTGCTCAATTTTATCGCTACACTAATAGAAACTGCCACGAGCAAAAAAAATATTTGTCATTTATATAACTTGAGGCATCTCTATTGGGATTTATTTAAAAATATATGCCAGAATTCATTTTAATGATTACGTATATAATGAAAAGTCAATTAATTAAAGCATGTATAGAAATTAATTGGAAACTATTATATACGTATAATACATATATAATAACATGGCAAGTACTAAAAGCCTTTAGAATTAGCTAACTTTATTCTCTGCAAAAAGATAAGATCCATCAAAAAATGGGTTGCCTATTTGGCTGGGGCTGTAAAATACACTGACTGCATCTTTCCAGAGGGACAAGACTTCCCCATCCCCACGAGTGTCCTGCATATGATACTAAACAATCTGATGGTGAGGATTCCAGCAGTGCTAAAGGTTTGTGGAATGCGGCCAACCACTTCATTGCCAAACTCCCAGGTACACTCTGGCCCGGAGTGACAGCACCTGATAGGGTCCTATCTATGGGTCTAATAGAACTAAACTGTGTACTTAAGCTAAACTGAATGGTTTGAAATAGAACAGTTTATATGTATAAAAATGGATTTGGCATTAAATAACCTACAATGGTTGATGTGCCATAAAAACAAACCAAACAAAAAAAAATGGATATCCTGTGTACGACACCGAACTATGTCGGCGGTTATTTTAGACCAATATGTTAAAGAACTCTATAAAAAAATTATGAACGTTCACGGTTCATAATTTTTCTTTAGAATTTTTTTCTTTATTTATTCATTTTGCACACGGTTATGTGATATCAAATACTCCTGCCTATTTCTGCACGCTGTTATAGAATATCAATTACTCCTGTCGATTTATTTTTGTACACAGTTATATATGAATTACTCCTGTTTATTTTAAATGATTTGCTAACAGATCTATTTAACAAGGAAAGTTTTGATATTAAATAACCCACGAAGGTTAATATGCCATTAAAAAAAGGAACCCAAACCAAAAGACTGCCTGGAAAAAGACGTAAAAATGGAATCAATAGAGGAGTCTTTGATGGACTGTAAATAATCTAATCAAATTTTGACTAAGTTTTCGGGCAAATTTCTCTGACACTTTGACCTTGTAAGTCCAATGTGCCGATATAAGCGCTAAATCACCGTCTGTCAAATATTTTGGGCACAGACGCTTGCAGATGCTAATAATAAAAAGCCTTTGTATAACGACTGTTCACCGCCCTTTTTTTTATGAACTGATTGAATAGCTTTAGACAAAAATATCTGAACTCAGGAGAAATGTTAGCTTATGTTTTGGCCTAGATCTAAAAAAAATTATTTTAACGGGATATCAACCTGTCTAAGGTTATTTTATGCCTAGAGGTTCGGGAATCTGGATTATTGTACGTTCATTTTAAGTTTTCATGAACCAGTTTCTTTAGAGTTTGTTGCCCAGTCGGTTGGGGCTGTAGAATACACCGACTGCTTCCCTGCAGAGGGGTAAGACCCTCCTTCAACGAGTGTCCTGGATATGACACTAAACATTCTAATGTTGAGGTTCTAGTAATGCTGGAGCTTTGTGGAACGCAGAGTATCCCTTCATTGCCATTGCTCCCATGTCCCCTTTGGCCAGGAATGGTAGCACCTGATAAGGGTCCTATCTGTGGGTTAAATAGAACTAAACCGTGGTGGGAGTTTACTGTTTTTTGCGAAACTGAATTCTTTAAAATAGAACTGTTTTGACATTTAACCTGCGAACTTAGGCTAAACTGACTTGCTCGAAATAGAACTGCTTTGACATCTAAACTGTGTACTTATGCTAAACTGATTTATCTGGAATAAATCTGTTTTAACATTAACTCTTTGTATTGCCCAATCGGCTGGGGCTGTAGACTACTCCGACTGCACCTCGGCAGAGGAGTAAAACCCCCACAATGAGTGTCCTAGATATGACACTAAATAATTTGATGGTGAGGTTCCAGTGATACTAAAGCTTTGGGGAATGCGGAACCCCACTTCATTGCTATTGCTCCCAGGTCCGGTTTGGTCCGGAATGGTAGCACCTGATAGGGCCCTATCAATGGATTAAATAGAACTAACTGCATACTTATGCTAAACTGAATTGTTGGAATCAGAACTGTTTGACTAAAGTGAATAGCTTTAAACAGAAATGTTTTGGACAATTAAACTGTACTTACATTTAAACTGCGTGCTTATGCTAAACTGAATTTTTTAAAATAGAACTGTTTGAATAAACTGAATAGCTTGAAATAGAAATGTTTTTAATAAACTGCGTACTCATGCTAAATTGAATTGTTTGAAATACAACTGACCATTTGCATAAAATAGATTTGGCATTAAATAACTTACGAAGGTTGATATACCATAAAACCCAACCACCTAACTGAAGAGTTTGTTTTTCAAATGGTCCTATTGAATACGAATAATCTTAAAACTGATCTATTTGACCAATAGATCGGACCCTAAAAGGTACAGTCATTCTGGGTCAGTCGACTTGGGAGACATGACTGTTTAAAGGCTACTCCACACTCTTTATAATTCCAAAATTGGAGCCTTATCAGATGCAGTTTAATGTCTTGTGGGGGATAAATAATTTACAGGAAATACTGCCAACTTATTCTAAACCTCACCGACGGAGTGTATGTATATACCATATACACAATTAACGCTATGTGCGAAATGAACATATAATGTTCATAACTATAGAATATATAAAGAACATAGGAATCTCGGAATTCGAAAACACGTAACGACTTCTTGTTCAGATACGAAACCTTTTTATTAACTTTGAGTTAAAGGTTTCGACGTAAGGAGGAGAGACACAATCTTCTATGCTGTTTTATTCATTTGGCCCCCAACTCGAGCGGCCCCCATAGGGCGCAAGTTCGCCTCGCGTCTGCGAGCTCCAAAAGTCGATCCTTCTCGTTTGGCGTCTAGTAAGTACCCGACTCTTTCTCTCTTCAAATTCTCACGCAAACCTCCGCGCGCTTCCGGTGCCTGACGTCACCCGCACCCTGTCACCCAGTATCGTCTCGGACTATTATGACATCTGAGTGACACCTCCATCCGCCCGCGCGCACCCGCGTTAACACCTGCTTCGATGTTGCACCTAACTAACCCATGTGCTGAGCCGAAAGGTTCTCAGCCTAACTAAACTCAAAGGCATGAACCGAAATCCCTCGGCTATTTTATAACATGTAACAAAAGTACAGATTACATTTCCCTGAACTTTGTAATATTATAGATCAGTAATTCCCATCGTGGGGCGCGGTAATATACCGGTGGTGCATGAGTAAGATATCCACCCTTTGCATTTGGGAATCACTGTTATAGATAAAGATTATGAAAAAATAGATTTTAAAATCTCTTTTAAACCCATTGACAGGCCAATCGGTTGGGGTTGTAGAATATACTGACTGCATCTCGGCAGACGAGTAAGACCCCACACACACACTAAATGAGTGTCCAAGGTATGACATTAAACAATCTGGTTAGGCTCCAGTAATACTGGAGCTTTGGAAAATGCAAAGGACCTCTTCACTGCTATCACTCCCAGAACTGTTTGACATTTAAACTGTGTACAAACAAATGACCTATGCTAAATTGAATTGCATGAAATAGAACTGTTTGATCATTTAACTGTGTGTAAATAAATGACTGATGTTTAATTGAATTGTCAGTGATATATAGCAATACTTGGAACCATTTAACCATGTGCAAAAGAATGAGCTTTGGCTGGTTTTAAAATTCTATAAACGAAATGTGTTTACAAATCATATATATTTGATATATATATGTAAAAGTAAATAAGGAAATATATATGTATAAAGAGGATTTGGTATTAATTAACCTACAATGGTTGATATGCCATCAAACCCGACCAAACCATATATATTTAATATATATGTATAAAGAGGATTTGGCATTAAATAACCAATAATGGTTGATATGCCATCAAACCCAACCATATATATTTAATATATATGTAGAAAGAGGATTTGTCATTAAATAACCTACAATGGTTGATATGCCATAAAACCAAACCAATTATACCCAATGATTATAATCCTATGCAAATTCATCACCAACATCTTTGCTTGTTGTTCATCCTGATGATGATGTATTTCATTTAAAAGGAACAACGTGGGTGTGAGTGCATTTTAGATAATTAAGAGGTTTCTCAGGTCCCTAGCCACCTTCTGCGCACCCACTATAGAATAAATTGACAAGGTGAGGTCCAGAGCAGCAGCTGATGAATTATCATTTGCTGTGAATGGTCAGATCAACGTTCAGTGCAAGTTGTGTCCTCGTAATTCACGTGCGTGTCAGATGGCCGTTGAACCTCAGGTCACTTGATACCAGACCTACCCACCCACACCCAACTTTGACCAGCATTAGTTTTAATCCCGCGGAGTGTTAAAATCTCATTCCCTCATCAAGTAATCTTGGCGAAGCGACCGATTTAGTCGCCAGGCAACAGATAGTACTGGGTTACGTGGTATTACTTCTTACGAGTCGCACTTAGCGTAACGGTTATCGTCATCAGAAATGGAATCTGCGACCCGAGTTCAAATCCATGACGAAGCTGTTTATGTTTCACTTTACACTAATAACGCTGTTCTCCCCACTCCTCAGCCATGAGTAGAATCTCCGTGGCCTTGTGGATAATGTGTTGGACTGCGACATCGTAGTCAGCGAGTTCTAACTCCAATCACGCTGTTACGATCACTTTCGGACTAATATCCTTGGGAAAGGCATGAACCGTCTCATCTCTTCAGCTATGGATTAAACGATACCATTGATTTTCTTTTACTATGTTTTGGCATTAAATAACCCATGAAGGTCGATATGTCATAAAAACAAAGAAACCAACCCGAGGTATTGATAAACATTAGAGTTGACTGGGTTCTGTTGCCTTTGTTAGACAACCAGTTTTGGTCTAAATTTTTGATTATTTTTATCCTTTAATGTCATCATCATGTCGTGCCGCCAGCACGGATATTCCTGACCCTCTCTCGCCACTTCTCCTTATCGTTCATCGCCTTTGGCCGGTCTTCAGGGCTACATCCCGTATCCTCACAGAGCTGCTATATGTTCGAGTTGGTCGTCCTGCTTTTGCCCGGCCATATGTGGGGGTCCATAGGAGTATATCACTTATGAGCTCGTCCCTGCTTCTCCAGCAGTGTCCTGCATGTCTGGTTCGTCTAACTTGGATAGTTTTCGTGATGGGAGGCAGGTGGCCGTATAGTTGGTGCCTTGTGGGGTGTTGCCTCCAGGACTTGTTCAATATTGCTCGCAGCATTCTTGTGTAATTGCCGTGTTACACAAGAATGCTGCGAGCAATATCCTTTAATGTATTCGGACTATTATCTCTATATTCACAATGTGTCCTCCTACCTGTTTCATGTCGAACTCGAGAGCCTTCACGAAACTTCGAACTGAACCCTTTATTTAATCTATAGGGGTAGATTGTTCTGATTCCATTTACCATAAATGGGTACAAGTGTTAAGCTATTGTAAGTATTCCTTTTTACTAACCTGTAGTCAGGATTGAAAATGCATAACGGATATAGGAACTTAGTTAAAGTTCTTCAAAGTGAAATCTTCAAGAGGTTGCAGGTTCAATCCTGACTTCAGGTTAATAAAAAGTAAAGTAAAGTTGGCTACCATAGTCGAGGGTGACCTGAAGGCTCCTTTTCGATAGCTACTACACCAAGGTGTAGGGGAGGGCGCTACACCTTTCCCTGGATTGCTCCACTTTCCCTTGATCCATACCTTATAATGCTAAGTGTTAAACAAGGATGCATCAAGTACCATTTTTAAAGTCTTTGGTATGACTCGACCTGGGATTGAACCCAGGTCTACCGGGCCATTGATGAACACTCTAACCATTATGATACTTGTACCCACTTATGGTAAATAGAATTAGATCCATCAACCCACTTGGATTGAATAAAAGGTTCTAGTCGAAGTTTCATGTAGGCTCTCGAGTTCGATATGAAATACCTGAAGGAAGCATCGATTGAAATTTTGTGAATATAACAATAAAAATGAAGACAATAATCTGAATCCACTAAATGATTAAAAAAACTAGTCTTAGATAAGGAAAACTCTAAATTCTAACGAGCTTTAATCCATTTTTTTTAAATTGACCTTGTCACATCCTACCAGTGGCGAAGGAATTGGATAAATGATACATGTTATCACTTCTTGAGGCACTTGGAAAAATCTATTAAAATGCATTACTAAATTATTTTGTAGGAATTTTATACGGAAAGAAGGTTTAATTTTTTTTTTTAACCAATATATTTTCTTTGTCCTTTCAGTGGGGTTTAGAATACACTGACTGTATCCCCCCCCCCAGCAAAGGAGTGATATCTCCTCAAAAATGTATGTCCTGGGTATGACAGTAATCTACATCTGAAGGTGAGGCTGCAATTCAGGAGATCTGAGTGGTCATCCTTTCCGTGCCATTACTCCCAGGTCCACTTTGACTCAGAATGGTAATACCTGTTAGTCCATTCTATGAGTCAAATTGATCTCTTTTGAAAATTATTTGTATTTGATAGGAATACTTGATATCATATAACTGTATTATGTTTGTATCAATAGCTACTTGACGTTATAATCTTTGATTATTATTCACTTGAATCCATATAACAGTATGAAAACAAATGACTTATTAAATAGAAATAATTACTTGGAACAATATAATTTTTAGTAATACTTAAAATCATACAACTGAGGGCAAATTATTTGTATTGGATTGGAATAGTTTATATCCTATAACTATGTGGAAGCGCCCGTGGTGTAATGGTTATCGTTCTTGGAAACGGCAACAAGAGTTCAAATCCGGGACAAGGCTGTTTGCATTTCACAGAGCACTTGGGAAAGATATGAATCCAAGTATTCTTCCTCAAGCTACGCGTAAATAGGAGGGAAAGCAGGGCTCTTTAACCATGGTATGGCAACCAACCTAGGAGAAAGAAAACGGAATTCAAACCTGTTAAATTCTTCTTCAAAAATTCCCCATGTCTACTATCCTGCTCGTGGGGAGGAATTGGTAAATACATGTAACAGTGTTTAAAAAAACGCTTAAAAAAACAATTACATAAAAAAATCTAAAATAAATGAACGTGATTCCCTAACCTCTAGGCATAAAATAACTATGAACGAGTTGACATCAGTATATGTTCTAATTATTTTTTTCTTTGTTCTTGTAGGCCGCCTGACACTTGCTTCAAATTTAAGCGACTCTCCTTTCCGGGAAGAATATAAGTTCATGGTTATTGCCAAAGATTCAGGTACCCCTAGTTTGTTCACGAGTGCTAATGTGACTGTTCGTGTACCACTCAATCATGCACCGGAAGTTCCAAAATTTTTCCAGTTCAATGTTTCGGAGAATGTCAGAATTGGCTATATTGTTGGTCAATTATCAGCAATCGATCCAGATATTTCTGAAGACAAGAACCATGAAATATTTTTCCAGCTCCAGGATAATTCTGGTAACTATACATTTTATATTTCCTTGGCGTATCTATAACCATTTTGTTGATGTATGAAAAGAAAGAACTTTTATTATTGTTCTAAAAAAAAGATTGTCTTTTTCCTAGTAAACATGAAGTTACTATTGTAGCAAACAATGCCAAAAGACTAGTTTCTCGTGTCAGCTAAATGACAAAGGCAGATCAGATACGTTTTTCTTCTTCACGACGATGTCTGGTTTCATCAACGACAAAGATTTCTCTCTCTCTCTCTCTCTCTCTCATACACACAAAGTACCATTCAACTAACTACATCAAACGGTCGTTCTATTAAAACTGCCATCTGTCGTCCCTATATACTCAACAGCAAGCATAAGCGATAGTAATATTAAGGACTCAAAAACGTGCATTACAATTAGCCGCCTTCACAAAAAAAGTAAGAAGCAGCTTGATCTTTTTGTTTCAGTTAAATGAAAATTGTCCCAATATTACCGACTCGTCACTGAAAATAAATATCCACTGTGAATATTCTAAACATTAGCTCAAAATTTGTTTTAGTAAGAAGGAACAAAAAGAAGTTTCAGGGTTCAATCCCAGGTCACATCATACCAAAGACTTTAAAAATGGTACTTGATACATCCTTGCTTAACACTCGGCAATATAAGGTACTATCAAGAGTAAAGTGGAGCAAGGAAAGGAGTAGCGTCCTTCCCTACACCTCGGTGTAGTAGCTGTTGAAAAGGGAGCCTTCTGGTCGGCTACGGTTCCAACTTTACTGCTTTCGAAAGAGTTAAAATGCTCCCTCAAAAAAGAAGGGGTACTATTACGGGTTACCTTACTATTCATAGTATAGTTCTGTTGGTGTTATTTTCCTTAAAAAAGAATCGTTATCTTAGCCTTTTAAAGCCTATAAGATTCAAAGCCAAACTTTAGTCAACGTTCGGATAAACTTTTCTCGGCCAGTATTTAGTCACAGACTTGTGGTGTGTAAACAAGAAAAACGGTCTTTTTCACTCGAAATATTTCAAAGATATTGTGAATAAACTTTAAAATAAACAGAATCTCTTCAGACTTTTGGTTGTTAATCAAATATTGATCATATATAATTATGATGCTCGGAATCACTTTCATCTTTTAAGTTTTTGTTTCATTTCTATGAGGTAATAATAAACGAAAGAATAGTCACAAGGTTTGTTACTTATTAATAATCATAAGAGGCACTCATTAAAAACGACGCTGCTTACAGATATTGAAGTCTCGGTAATATAATGTGAGATAATAAGCAGAACACAACGATAATTACGAGCATTTGTGCCTCGTGGGCTTTTAGAATTGATGGAAAATATTGATACAATTTGGCTGTATGAAGGCTGAATATTGGCATTAAAAGTGACAGTCATTTTTCTTTCTGGGATTTGGACGGAAGACCAATCCCAATCTTTGCGTTAAGGTTGCAAATTCCAAAATCTAATGGTTTGGGCCATTCCTTATATCTCAAGCAAAAGATTTTACTTTGTCTTTACTGTTGCTACATCCTCTTCATAATCGAACACTGGAATCAGTAATCTACCAGGTATTTCAAAAAGTTTGGGGTTTTTTTTTTAAATAAGTTGATTACTTTACATACAATTTAATGAAACATATCTCCTTCAAAATAATCCCTTTCAATATTGATTCATAATTGGCTAGTAATAGTGTATCAATAGTGATGGATATTTTTTTCAATCTAGGACTAACTCTGTCAGCATGGCTAAGAATATGCTCATAAAACCCTCAACAGAGGAGAGAGACACTTAACCCCACCTCACCCAAAGTAGTACCCTGGATATCACTCTAACCTGCATGAGGCTTCAGTTCTGGAGCTTTAGGGTGTGTTGAGTCACCCCCTTCTTTGCTATTACTCTCAGGTCCACTCTGACCAAGTGGTAGTACCAGTTAGGGTCCCATTTATGGATTAGATAGCTCTGTTTGGAAATTATTAATAATGAATAGGAATACTTGAAAACATTACTGTGTGCAAACAAATAATTATTATTATTCATTTGGAATCGTTAGTTTAGCCCATATAACTGTGTATGAATTATTAATGTTGGATCAATATACTTAAAACCATATAACTGTGTAAATTATGAGTATTAGACCTTGAAGCTATGATCATCATCATCATCATGTCACACCACCAGCGCAGATCTCCCTGACCCTCTCCCACCGCCCTTCTCTATCGTCCATCGCTTCCGGTAGGTCTTCAAGGCTACATCCTGTATCGGCACAGAGCTGTTGTATATAGGTTCTAGCTGGTCGTCCTGCCTTTGCTCGTTCATGTGAAGGGGTCCACAGGAGTATGTCACTTATGAGTTCGTCCCTACTTCTCCAGCAGTGTCCTGCATGTCTGGTTCGTCTAACTTGGATAGTTTTCTTGATGGGTGGTAAGTGGCAGCACCGTTTGGAAACAAATGATTATGGACAAATAAAACTGCATTTTTTTTAATGAAGTGGGACATTGTAAATATAATCATGATTACAATCAAAAATTTTCGAATGAAGAAAATTTCTGTATTAGTTAACCGATAAGTTGATATGATATTAAAAATGAAAACCAAAACAAACTAATTCTGAAAATATTTTCCCGAAATTTCTGCATACGATCAGTAAAGTATCAGTGCAATCTGTGATAGATTGACATTCCCTTTTATGTAACCTTCTATGGTTTGGTTTTATGGCATATCAACCCTTATAGGTTATTTAATGCCAAATCCATCTTTATACATATAAACAGTTCTATTTCAAACAATTCAGTTTAACATAAGTACGCAGTTTAGTTCTATTTGAACCATTTTCAAACAATTCAATTGAGCATAAGTACACACTTAAAATTTAAAAACAGTTCTATTTCAAACAATTCAGTTTAGCATAAGTACAGTTTTTTTGTTTACACACAGTTAAATGTAAAAAACAGTCAATTTCAAACAATTCAGTTTAGCATAAGTATGCAATTTACTTCTATTCGACCCATAGATAGGACCCTATCAGGTGCTACCACTCCGGGCCACAGTGAACCCGGGAGCGATGACAATAAAGAGGTAATTCGCATTCCTCAAAGCTCCAGTATTATTGGAACATCACCATCATATTGTTTAGTGCCATATCCAGGACATTCTCTGGGGGCGTCTTGCCCCACTGCAGAGAAGCAGTCGGTGTATTCTACAGTCCCAGCCGACTGGGCAATCTCTATGAATGTGACAAAATGAGGTTTATTTTTCAACAAAATCCACCTTGCAGTCTACACACTTCTTCCATCGGTATTGTAGTGCTTGGATTCCATTGATCAAAAGTCATCAACAGATATTGACAATCATTTAAACTTTCAGCCTAGCCTCGTATGTATGTGCGACACATTTCTACATCGTCAGAAGAATGTACTATATAAAGATGGGAGAATTGTCCATCTGTGCGTATTGGACTCAGTTCAAGACATTAAAGGAATATAATTTTTTATTATTTTAAATTATTTGTTTCTTAGTTTAATTATAGTTATCCATTTATTAAACTGTGGTCTTATTTCTTTTTTTACATCATTGGTAAATATATACAAAAAGAAAGAAAAAATAGAAAACTTACTATTTCAAATTAAATAGTCCTAAGTATTGCATTTTGTAATATATATATAACCTAATATTTTAAAATATCCATTAGAGGTCAAAACGGTTACTCAAAGTTTCACGTATAACAAGACATGATCATCAGACGGAATAATCAAAACAACTGGACGTTTTCAACCACAATTAAAAGAAAGAACTATCACTATTTTAGGACACTAAGAATAGTGGCAGTTACGCAACAAGTGAGAGTATTTAGTATCTCAAAAAGAGCTCTATGGTGGAAAACCGTAACCGAGCTGGTATGAAACCTGCAATTTTTCTTATGTACTAATAATATAACTGGCAATACTTATGAATAAAGAGTTCTCAATATCCCTGACAAAGCATATATATCTAACTTAGTTGACTCTGTATCTATTATGAGTGACTATGAGTTTCTCGCAATCATCAGACCAAATGGGATATTGAGCTCTCTTTATTTATGAGTATAACAAGCTACATTGTAAGCTTATGTGTTTGTATATATATATATATATATATATATATATATATATATATATACGTGGTGCCTTCAATAAGTTTCCAGACTTTTTTGTACAGGCATTAAAAACTGTCATAAACTCTTGAAAATTCAGTATGTTATTGCTATACATCTTATGACTGGCCAATTATTATGATTTCAGGTTCAAATGAACAGCTACAGCAGCAATTAGAATACACCCTACTAAAGCCTGATTGTCACAGCTGGTGAATTTCAAAAATGCAATCTGGACGTGAGGACCCTTTAGAAGAATTATATGCAATAAAATTGTTTTAAACTTGGCCACAGAAACGTATGGAATGCTTCAGACTGCTTTTCAACCATCTTGCATGAATCGAGCATCAGTTTTTGAGTGGCATAAGAGATTCAAGGGAGGCAGGGAGTCTGTGAGGGATGATGAGAGGTGTGAGAGGAATAAGGAAGACAATACACCAGAGTTGATTGGCCAAATGGTGAGGGTTAGGGTTACTATGTTGAGGTTTTAAGGGAGTTCAGGAAGAGATTCCTTGGGAAGAGGCCAGCACTCTTCAAATCAGGTCAGTGGTATTTCTACCGGGACAATGCACCAGTCCACAATTCCATCCTTGTCACAGACTATTTGACCAAGATGGGCATCAAGACAGTTCGTCACCCTCCCTATAGTCCAGACCTTGCTCTCTGTGATTTTGGTCATTCCCTAAGCTCAGATGCAGTCGTTATAAAACAATTGATGAGATGAAAGAGGCTGTGACGAAGGTCATTGACACGCTCACACAAGAGGACTTGTATGGGTCGTTCCAAAAGTTGCTGGAACGGTACAACAAGTGCATTGCAGCCGGAGGAGATTACTTCGAAGGGGACTAGAGTTTCATGTGTGTACTATTAATAAAAGTGCCTATACGAAAAAAGTCTGGAAATTTATTTAATGATCCTCGTGTATATATATATATATATATATATATATATATATATATATATATATATATATATACACACTGAGAGAGAGGAGGGAAAAGGAATATATATTACTTGTATATTGTAAGTGATGTTTTTGTTGATTTTTCTTGCTTTTTAGGTCTTTTTAAAATAAATGAAACCACTGGTCAACTTAGCGTGAATGGTCCTTTGGATGCTGAAAACGCAAGTATCCACCAGATAAATGTCTTGGTGGTTAATCCTGGTATACCAGTCTTCAACATCACGACAACTGTATCAATTCGTGTTATAGATATTAATGATCATCCTCCTGTACTGACAGCAAAAAATTACTTTGCGACAGTTAGTGAAGAAACAACTTCAAGTGATATTCTACTGGTAAGAAGGGTTCCGTTTTCACTCTTTCTCTACTATTCTAATCTTTCATATAAAAAATGTTTGCATGTCTAAACCGTATAAAAAAAAACTTCTACTAAATGGTTTTCAGATTGAATTGGGCACACACATGTATTTGCGAGTTAAAATCTTAATTCTGTTAAAATTGTTAGCTCATATTAGGCGTCTGATGATTGAGAAACTTCCCATGACAAGCAGTAACGCGCAGAAAGTGTTTATTAAATCCTTTTTTTTTTATTGACGGTTTTAATGGGATTTTAAACTTTTAACTCGGATACATGGCTCCCTCTCTGGAATTTTTTTTTTCTAATTTTGCCTCAGAGACCTCTTTGACATTGATGCTGGAGTTTTACAAGGAGATATATTAGCACCATATTTGTTTATAATCTCCCTAGACTACGTACTTCGAACATTGATATATCTAATAAAAGAAAATGGCTTTATGCTAAAAAAAGAAAAAAATAAGAAGCAGACGACATCCTGCAGAAACGATGATAGACTATGCGGATGATCTAGCGCTTCTTGAAAATACACCTGCCCAAGCCGAATTCCCATTGCATAGCCTAGAGCAAGCAGCAGAGAGGCATTGTCTTCCACGGAAATGCAAAAAAAAAAAAACAGTGTACATGTGTTTTAAACGAGGAGCCATCTCCACTCGAAGTCGCAGGCCTCTAAGATTTGTGGACAAGTTTACCTACCTTGGTAGCTATATCTTATCAACTGAAAGTTATGTTCATATACGCCTCGCAAAAGCGTAGGTTGCTATCCATAGATTATTGATCATATGGAAGTCTGATCTATCCAATAAAATAAAATGAGTTTACTTCCAAGTTGTGGTTGTGTCAATACTACTGAAAGGATGCACCACATGGACACTAAGAAAACGCAGAGAGAACATTCTGGATGTGAACGACACAAGAATGCTGGGAGCTATTTTGAAGAAATCCTGAAAGTAACATCCCTCGACATGTGCGACAATTTACTCATCAGAGATGGGAGGTAAGACGAACAGCAGGACACTACAAAAGAAGCAAGGACGAACTCATAAGTGACCTTCTTCTATTGACCCCTACACAGGGATGTGTCAGTGTTGGCTGACCAGCAAGAACTTATTTACATCTGCTCTGTGCGGACACAGGATGTAGTTTAAAAGAACTGCATGGGGCTATGGATGATAGGGACGGATGGAGAGAGAGAGAGGGAAATCCGAGCTGTCAGTGCACCTTGATGATATATATTCTACAGCATTTTGGACACCTCGAGAAATATATATATATATATATATATATATATATATTGGTGGAAATGATAGACTACAAAGAACACTATACACTAAACCTAGTGATCTCCATGTTCACTCTACTCCAAAACCTTTCACCCACCCTGTAGACTGGGGCTATAGAATAGACTGACTGCACCTCTGTCGAGGAGTAAGGTCCTTCTTAATAGGGCCAACTCGTAATGTTTGAGGACGGACTCCTGGTGACCTACAACACATCACTTCGGCTCTTACTTCATCTTGACAGGTGGTCAGAAAGGTCCGATACGAGCTTGTCATGTCAAACCCCATCACCTAATATGATGACGTCCCAAACGCATTTTTCAAATTTCTCTGGTGACCAAACACCCCCACCAACTCTTTTTATCTAAAAGATTCTAAAAGGCGGTGGCTGAGGATCAATCGCATCGAAGCAAGACTCCTGACACGAGTATAGTGGCCGATGTATCCCCTTTTTTCAACCAAGACGAATAGGTATCTCTCTTGATAAATTCGCAACAGAAGTTGAACTCCTTGGTGGATGGTAGAGCACGGGATCAGCAAAAAAAAAACACATATAGCAAATACAAACAAAAAACCTAAACGAAGTCTCTGTTTCAGTTTCTCTGTTCAATGACAGATCAACCTTCATGGACTATTTAATGCCAAATCTATCCTGTAGAAGAATAATAGTGATACTATTTAACCCATTGCTGGGAACGAAATCTCTCTGAATCCGATTCTTTAAACCAAATAACGGAATTCTTAAGATTTATTGCAATATAATCACTGGAAGAAATTCCTTTCGCCAAACTGTTCCTGAAAAAATAATACCCAGCATTGCAAGCCCTCGAAAAACAGTGAAAAAAAATTAGAAACTATAATTTGCTTGTTGAGGTTGATAACCAAAAGCACGCCGAAAACCAAATTAAATTGAGAACCTTCCACAATTTGAAATTTAAAAAAAATCTACCCGTATGAAAAACTGAACACTTCTAAGGGAGTTATCAGAAACGGTTATCACCAAAGGAAATAAAAACAGCCTTAAGAAAGCAAGGGGGTTACAGATTGCAAAAGAATAGCCATTAGAGGAGGCGACAAAGGAATTCTAATATATTTATGCATTTTGACTTTTAATAAAGCAATAATTCCCAATGACATAAAAATTGGATATAACCTTAGAAAGGCAAGAACAATATACTCCAGCATCCTTTAGGTGTTTTAAATGTCAAAATTATGGAGATCACAAGGAGAGCTGCAGAAGATTTCCGACATGTGGACAGTGTGGCCAAAAAGACCTAAAGCACATGGAGAAAGATTGCTTCACAAAACCTGACTGCATATGGGCGATATGCATAAAAATTATAATTGTTTTTAAGGTTACTATTAGTTACTTGATATGCATAAAAGCTATAAATGTTTACTAAGATTACTATTAATTACTTGAAATAATATAACCGTGAGCCAAAAAATGACTATTGATAAATAGGAATTATTACTTGAAACTATGTAGTTAGTTTTAAAGCAGAATATCTGAAACCATACAACTGTACAAGTTATTTGTATTACATAGAAATACTTGATATCATATGACTGTGAGAAAAAATCTCTTTAAAACAACTATTCAAAAAATGTAAATACAAATGTACATGGACGCGATTGCCTAACCTCTAGGCATAAAATAATCCTCGATTGTTTGACATGCCGTTAAAATCAATCACTTAATCCAACCAAGACCGTAGAAATGGTTGTTAGGAAATCGGTCGCCAGTTATTGTACTAAACTGCAATAAACCAAATAGACTGTTTGAGAGTTATTTATAAAAATGAATACTAGCAAATAGTAGATTGTATAAAAACTGGTATAAAGTCTTCAGTCTGAATTATTAAAAAATATTTTTCCGCTTGAGTTCCAATTATTCGAATTTACCTTTCGAAAACCCGCGTCCACCTCACTAAAATTCGTATATCTCGAATCGTACGAGACTTGCCTTCAAGCCAACCAATTAATGCCCTCTCAATTTTTACTTTTCCCATTGCTGAGGCAATTATGACCTTTGATCTGTGAGTTCCAACCCCAGCAAATATTTGATACGTAAGCTATCCCAAGTGCCGAGGGTGGAAGGAGTCACACGACGAGGATCAATGATTAAGAAGATCATAAATTTGTTTCACCAGACCACCGGGTGGCCGCCCCTCAATAATTAGCTCTGTAATTTATTACGACTACTTGATAAGACCTCATTTTTTCATGATTTTTGGCAACTTTTTTTTTTTAAGAATTCTACGTTTGTCAAGTGCGATGGCTGATACGGACGGATGGTGAGAGAGTCAACGGAATCCGTCTGGTTGGCACTATAATAATCAAAACGAACAGATACATAGAATTAGGAGGCGCCCGTGGTGTAATGGAAATCGTCGTAGGAAATGGACACAGCGACACGAGTTCAAATCTTCGACGAGACTGATTGCATTTTCACATAGCACTAATACCCTTGGGAAAGGTATGAATCCAATTATTCTCCCTCCAGAAGGAAAACTCTGAATTCAAACCTGTTAAACTCTGCTTAAAAAATTGACCTTGTATCATATCCTGCCCGAGTGGAGGGGTTGGTAAATATTGATATATAAAAGTGAACTGTACCCTGATTCTGACCTGAAAGTGAGCAGCATGTGATATATTCATTGCTGCTTGAACAGCATGGTAAATTGATCTTGGAAATATTGTTAAGCAAGGGGCACAGATACAACACCGAGCCTAAGTAGCCTAGACGCAGATTGTAAAAGTTTATCTATAAACTTTTGAATGTGATATAGATTTATTTATTTTTATTGAGAACAGTCTCTAAACGTATTCGATACCGGACACGAATTTTCAATGATGAAACAAACAATCTGGGAAAAGTCTCACGTAAAAGGGACAGAGATAAATATCCTGCCATCCCCACCCCTGGTATGAAAGCGATCTGACAATTTATAACATTAATGACGAAAATAAGTTTAAAAACTACTGACATTGTCAATTTTGATAGATATCACCTAACTCCCTATCGACAGAGTTCAGAATATGTTGTCTGTATCTTTGTTGATGTGTATGAACCCCCACCCTCAAAAAAGAGGTGTCCTTGATATGACACTAAACTGCATTTAATTGTGAGGTTCCTGTTCGGAAGATCTAAAGAGTGTTGAGTACTCCTTCATTGCCATTACTTCTATGTCCACTCTGATCTGGAGAATATTGGGTACTCCTTCATTGCTATTACTTCTATGTCCACTCTGATCTGGAGACTGTTGATTATTCCTTTATTTCCATTACTTCTATGTCCACTCTGATCTAGAGAATCTTGAGTACTCCTTCATTACCATTACTTCTATGTCTACTCTGATCTGGAGAATGTTGAGTACTCCTTCATTGCTATTACTCCTATGTCCACTCTGATCTGGAGAGTGTTGGGTACTCCTTTATTGCCATTACTTCTATGTCCACTCTGATCTGGAGAATGTTGATTACTCCTTCATTTCCATTACTTCTATGTCCACTCTGATCTGGAGAATGTTGGGTACTCCTTCATTGCTATTACTTCTATGTCCACTCTGATCTGGAGAGCGTTCAGAACTCCTTTATTGCCATTAATTCTGTGTCCGCTCTGATCTGGAGAATGTTGAGTACTCCTTCATTACCATTACTTCTATGTCTACTCTGATCTGGAGAATGTTGAGTACTCCTTCATTACCATTACTTCTATGTCCACTCTGATCTGGAGAGCGTTCAGTACTCGTTCATTGCCATTAATTCTATGTCCACTCTGATCTGAAGAGTGTTGAGTACTCCTTCAAAACCATTACTCCAATGTTCATTCTGACTCGGAGTAGTAGTACCTATTAAGATCCAATCTATAAGTCAAATACACCCGTTTGTAAATTATTTGTGTTAGATAGGAATTCTTGATATTATATCCGTGTGCAAAAAAAAACCCTCTTAAACAACACAAAAATAGAAATATCAACGTACAATGTACGTGATTGCCTAATCTCTAGTCATGAAATAACTCCTGACAAGTCGACATGCCGTTAGAATCAGTCATTCATCGGGTTTTTTTTTTTTTAGATCTGTTTAATAGTTGGATAAAAGAAAACATAGACCCTCTTGATGCAACATTATTTATCATAATGAGAGATATTTGGTGTTCTAAGATTTTTTTAGTACAAGATACAAAAAATAAAACATAAGAATATTACCGCAAATTTTACAATACGAAAATATTCAAAAGGAAATATTTATTTATTCCAGTTAAATAAAGAGAGTTGTCACCCCTTAGATATTTTACCCACGATTCATATTTTTCGTTTTCTTGCGGTTATGTTCGCCATATTGATTGAAGAATCGTATTTGAAGGCATTACAGATACTGAGCGTAATTTTAAGCACCTACTCCTAAGATTATAACGAATTCAAAAGTGTATTTTTTTCCTGCTTAATTAACAGATTCCGGCGTTGAAGACTGTTGACTTAGATGTCAGAAAAGAACATCAACAAGTTGCGTATCGACTGAGTGGCCAAAACCATGAGAAATTCCACTTGGATCCTTTTTTTGGTTCGTTGAAAGTTAAAGATAATGAAATCCTCGACTGTGAAGAGGTTTGTGCTTTCCACTTAAAGGTATGTAGCTGAAAATCATTTTCTCCTGTAACGTTAGGCTGAATTTTTTTTTAAAGGTGGGGGGGTAGTTTCTTTGAGTTCCAGGTGATATCCTTTACACTCACTTAAAAAAGCTAACAACGCAATATTTTATCTATTCTTTTCGGATCCGTCAGCAAGCAGACACAATGTAGTGATCACACAAGTACAACTCGAAGGTTTGTTTCTCAAAAGAACAATTGCTTTCCTTATCAATTTGTGTTTTTCTTTGTCATTGAAAAAGAATTCGGAAATATTCAGTTCCTTGTGTAAGATCCTCCCTACAAAAATACAGGATTATGGTAGACAGTTTCCAATTCTGGACCTAATAAATCTTAAACAGATCTATTTGGCCCGCTGACACAGTCGGGTGGAGCTATAGAATACACTGACTGCATTTCTGTAACACTCCCCACAACGAATGTCCTAGATATGACATTAAACAATCTATTGGTGAGGCTCCAGTATTGCTGGAGCTTTGGGAATTGCGGACTACCTCCTCATTGTACTCGATAGGGTCATATCTATTGGTCAAGTAGAACTGTTTGATCATTTAAGTGCAAACAAATGACATGCTAAATTGAATTGTTTGAAAAAGAACTGTTTGATCATTTAACTGTGTAAACATATAAATATGAATGCGATTCCCTGACATCAAAGCAGAAATCAACCCTCGACGGTTTGAAATGCTGTAAAAATCAATCAATCAATCTTATAAGATTAGTAAAATAAATTCTTTTGAATATATGTATTCACTTTAAAAGCTGAATCAGGGAAACATTAACCCCTTACCTACCCCGATTATATTCACTTTTAGATATTGGTAAAAAAATATATATATATATCAAAGTGAGCGTGGGAAAAGTGGAAATCGAGAGGGAGTTTGTATTTTTATTGGCTCGAAGGCAGTCACGTGATATTCGCGAGATTCAAATTCTAGTGACCTGAATACAGGCTTTCAAAGGGTAGAGTCAAATAGATGGGAATAAAGTGAAAAACGTATTCGATTCCGGTGTAGGCAACGCCTTATTCATAAGAGTGTTTTCTGTCCTCCATTAAGAGAGTAAACGACCCAACACCTTCCTTTCTGGGCCAATTTAAGAGAGACAAAGCAATATGTAACATCTTAAAGTATGTGAGAGTGGTTTTTATGACCAATATATCTGTCCTGATCCATCCGAGTGAAGGGGCAAAAGTCCATTCTCTTAGAATTTATAGGAAAGGTGGAATCTCGATCGTCGCAGCCAATTTTGATTTTCGAAATTTCTTTTAAAGATAGTGTCACCTGTATACAGTTTACTATAGCTTGCATCTATGCCATTTCAATAAACCTTTGTCGATAAACTCGACTGCTCGAATCGGGAAATGACTATAATATAATTTTCTTCCTTTGAAGATTGTTTTTTATTATGTTCTGCCAGACAAAAGAACCGTAATATTATTTTGATTCTTCACACTTAGTTGTAGGAGTGTTTTTGACATTATTGCATCCACAAGATAAGGTGTTAAATACATTTATTCGGCAACTCTATTACCATGTGTATTACAAATAATAATAAATAACAATAATATAAGATTCAATTCTGTTTTTGCCCAGTCGGCTGGGTCTGTAGAATACACCGACAGCACTTCTGCAGAAGGGTAGAACGCCCCCCCCTGCAATGAGTGTCCTAGATATGACTCTAAACAATTTGATGGTGAGATGCCAGTAATGCTGGAGTTATGGGGAATGCGGAGCACCCCTTCATTGCCATTGTTCCCAGGTCCACTCTGGTCAGGACTGGTAGCACCTGATAGGGCCCTATGTATGGGTTAAATAGAACTGCGTACTTATGCTAAACTGAATTGTTTGAATTACAACTGTTTAACAAAACTGAATAGCTTGAAATAGAAATGCTTTTGACAATTAAACTGTGTACTTACGCTAAACTGAATGGCTTGAAATAGAACTGTTTTAACATTGAAACTGTACTTACACTATACTGAATTGTTTAATATAGAACTGTTTTGACATTTAACTGTGTGTAAACAAAATCTGTACTTATGCTAAACTAAATTAACTGAGTTTAACAAAACAAAATAGCTTGATATAGAAATGTTTTTGACACTTAAACTGTGTACTTATGCTAAACTGAATTGTTTGAAATGGAACTATTTGCATAAAAATGGATTTGGCGTTAAATAACATATAAAGGTTGATATGCCATAAAACCCAAACAACCAACCAATAAATTCTGTTTCTTTCGTTTTAAATAGTAGTTATATAATTTAATTTTACTTCGGAAAAGTGTTTTTTTTTTTTTTGTTTTTTTTTCTTATATAATCTAAACTGCAATCGCTTGATTGAATATTCTTCCCTGTGGAAAAAAATGTCATGGCTTTTATTGTGAGGAGATAAGTTTTGCGATTGATCGGAATATTTGAGGTGGATTCAAAAATTACCATATTTCAAGCGATACTCTAAATCTGTTTTTTGGAAAGTATAAAAAGATTATATTTTTACCTTCGGTTGATCGCAAACAAGGCACAAACCCGTTTTCGAAATGATTAGTTTTCTTCTTTTTCACCCCGACACTAAGTAATATTCGGTGAGGAGACTGCATCGGATTCCCCAAAATAGTAACCAAGTTAAGATTAGTAAATACTCGTGGCCATTCTAAATCTTAATATTGATTTATTTTCTCCCTGGCTGGTAGGTTCGTGCCATTTAGAAATTTGATGCAATACAATCTTCTCGTACCACTAATCTTACAAATGCTAAACGCCCTATCGGTGGGGCTTAGAATATGCTGCTGGCAGTATCTCCTGCAGATGGGTATGGAAAAAAGGTTGTTATGGTTGGTTGGGGTTTATGGCATATCAACCTTTGTAGGTTATTTAACGCTAAAACCATTTTTATGAAAATAGTTCTATTTCAAACAATTCAGTTTAGCATAAGTATGCAGTTTAAATATAAGTACAGTTTAATTGTGAAAAACATTTCTATTTCAAGCCATTCGGTTTAGTCAAACAGTTCTCATTCAGCTAATTCAGTTTAGTATAAGTACAGATTTTGTTTACACACAGTTAAATGTCAAAACAGTTCTATATTAAACAATTCAGTGTAGTGTAAGAACAGTTTCAAAGTCAAAAAATTTTCTATTTCAAATAATTCAGTTTAGCATAAGCACGCAGTTTAAATGTAAGCATGGTTTAATTTTGAAAAACATTTCTATTTCAAGCTATTCAGTTTAGTCAATTCAGTTTAGCATGAATATGCCGTTAGTTCTATTTAACCTATAGATAGGGCCCTATTAGGTGCTACCATTCCGGACCAGAGTGGACCTGGGAACAATAGCAAGGAAGGGGTACTCTGCATTCCTCAAAGCTCTCCAGCATCACTGGAACCTCAGCATCAGATTGTTTAGTGTCATATACAGGACACTAATTAGTGGGGGTCTTACCCCTCTGCAGAGGTGCAGTCGGTGTATTCTACAGCCCCAGCCGACTGAGCCAAGGTTTTTTGGGGTAAGATATTAAACGACATCTGTTTGCGGGACTCCAGTTCAAGAGATGAGGAGAATGCTGATTCCCCCTTCCACAACTATTACTCTGAAGTCTACTCTGATCTCGTTAGGAATGGATCAAAGATATTTACATTCGTTATAATTTAAGTTTTTTTTTTTTTTTTTGCGCATTGTTACGTATTAATTATTCCTCTATAATACAAATATCATCTAATAGATCTATTTCACTCATAGATGGGATCCTAACATGTTACAGGAATAATTGATATATAACCGTAAGCAAAAGGCTTAAATTATTTAAAAAATGTAAATATAAAGGTACATCGTATGCAATTTCCTAACCTCTCAGAATTAAATACACCCAGACAGGTTGACGTTCCGTTAAAATAAATCAATCATATTTATGCTAAGTAAATAAGCAACAAACTTATAAAATATTTAGAATTTTGTACATCTTGATATTTTTACATTCCACATTTACTATAATAATGTAAAAGTAATTATATAAGAAGATTTCTTCTAAGATACTCTTTGAGTTTATTATTACTGTATATTTATCTTAAGATCATTTCCCACGACTTCTGTTTGGACGTGAGTGTGCTTTCTTTTCTTTTATCAGAATCATCAAATTTAGAAGATCAGAAAGTTACTCTCGCAATGAAATATAAATTATCTCTCTTGAGGGATTCTTGCGCTGGAGATAAATTTATTTACTTATCTCTAAAATGCTATATATATATATATATATATATATATATATATATATATATATATATATATATATATATATATATATATATATGATTACGTAGTAAGAACACTGTATCTGTAAAAACTTTAAAAAGAGCTAAATATCTGTTAGGAAGAGCAATATTAAAAAACTCAAACAGTTGAGCTATTACTCTGAATTTAACGACGTCCCTATCTTCAGGTGAGTAGTTAAAATGAAGGCAATAATTTTTCCCCTAAACATGTTACTCCCCAATTCGTGTTACAAAAGGCTGGTCACCAAGCCTAAACTGCCTGGTGGTAAATGGTAAAGCAAATATTCATTTTCGTATGCCTACTTTGGATACGAACTCTGATCATTTAGATGTCTGCCATGTTTTTGTAATCCTATAATACATAATTTTTCTTCGAAACACAATCGGCAAGATTTTGGCCTCTCATTACAAACATGTGTTCTTATTAAAATGCTTCTCTTGATTTGAGGTTCTATGCCATTCATGTTATATATTATGCAATCTGATCTCACTACAAAATGAAGAGATCTCTCATTATTATGGTAACACAAAAGATCCACACTGACTCGTATTGGTATAACCTAAGAGTCAAATAGAACTGTTCAATCACTTGTTAAATAGAATTATTAGTGTTAGATAGCAGTACTTGAAGACATTTAATTGTGAGTAAAAAAAATGATGAGCTCTAACTCATTTTAAAATTGTTACCAGCAAAATATTCAACAAATCATAAAAACAAGATTTGGCATTAAATAACCACAAGGGTTTGATATGACATAAAACACCAACCAACCAACAAAACATTACATTACACAAAGAAATCAAAAGAAAAATAGAAACTAGATAGACTACACTACTTAATCTATAAACTGGCCCATTGATCTTTTGGGTAGAATGTTTGACAATGGCCCTGGAGACGGGAGTTCAATCTCAGGTCGAGTCATACCAGAGACTCAAAAATGGTACTTGATGCCTCTTTTCTTAACACTCTGCATTATAAGGTATTATCAAGGGTAAAATGGAGTAATCCAGGAAAAGGAATAGCGCCCTCTCCTACACCTCGGCGTAGTAGCTTTTGAAAAGGGAGCCTTCGGGTCGCCCTCGACTAGAGTCACCAACCTTACTTACTTTACTTAATCTCTCTCTCTCTCTCTCTCTCTCTCTCTCTCTCTCTCTCTCTATCTTCCGCGTAATTCCCCACCAACTTTTAATGTTTCAGTCTTCCTCCCTCCTCTGCATTACTTCCAGGCTTGTCAATGAGTCTTAGAATACGCTGACTGTATCCGTTGCTGAGAGCTAAGACCCTCCCCATAAAAATGGATGCCCTGGGTAAGACACTAAACTACATCTAATTGTGGGGAGTCACTCCTTAATTTCCATTACTCCCTGGTTCACTGTGGCTCACAGTGCTAGTACCAGTTAGAGACCTATCCAGTCTTTTGCTGCAACTTAGCAAAATTTACTAAATGATTATAAATAATTTTTAAACTTATTAGACCAATCTGTTTAAAAAATTTTATTTGGTTGGAATACTTGATGCCATATAACTGTAAATTATTTGCATTAAGTATAGTAATTTGAAGCTATAATCATTTACTAAGTTTTGCTTAGTTGTTGCAAAAGACCTGATGTCTGAGATACCCAGAAGGACACGAACTCGCTGCTAATCGTTTGCTAATAAACCTTGCTAACCATTTGGCCAAGTGAAAAGCCCATACTTGAAGCTTTGTTTACTGATGATTACAATTAGACAGTCGAAACCATATAGCTGAACAAACGAAATGCTATGATTAAATAGAAATACAGCCCAGTTGACTGGGATTGTAGAATACACCGACTGGATCTCTGCAGGGGGTAACACCCTCTCCGCAACCAGTGTCCTGGATATGACACTAAACAATCTGATAACGATGCTCCAGTCATAGATATTTGGGAAATGTGGAGTACCCCTTCAATGCCATAGTTCCCAGGTCCACTATGATCTGGAGTGGTAGCACCTGATAAGGTGTACAAAAAAGAGCTCAGGCTCGTTTAAGAATATTATCAACAAAATGTGTTCACAAATCATATATCTAGTATATATGTATAAACAGGATTTGGCATTAAATAACCTACAGTGGTTGATATGCCATAAAATCCAACCCAACTAATCTGAAATAATTACTGAAACCTAATAATTATTTGTATTAGATAAGAATACTTGAAACCTTATACCGGTATGCAAGTTATTTATTTATTTGTTTTTAATGGCATATCCACCAAGCATATTATTTGTATTAAGAATACTTACATTGCTGAGGGCAAAAAAAAATCGAGAAAACTACACAAAAAAATGTAAATATACTATAAACATCGATTACTTAAACTCATCGAAAAATGGTTTGATATAGCGTTAAAATCAATCATCTGCTTCAGTCTTCCCTCTTTTCTGTGCCACTTCATGTTTCATGTCAGTTTATCAGTTTTCTTTTTTTTCAATCTAATCTCAGCCCTATCGGCTGGGGCTGTAGAATACGCCGACAGCATCTCTGCAAAAGGTTAAGACTCTTTGGACCAACGAATCTCTTGGATTAGACACTAAACCATCTAATGGTGAAGTTCCAGTCCGAGAGCTTTAGGGAATGGTGATATCCCTTCATTGCCATCACTCTCAGGTTCCCTCTAACAATCTATAGGTCAAATAGAACTATTTAATCATTTACTATACTTGAAACCATTTAACTGTGTCCAAATCAATGATTGGTATTAAATTGAATTATTAGTGTTTTATAGCAACAGTGGAAACCACTTAACTGTGTACAAACAAATGAGTTATGGCTCGTTTAAAAATGTTACATACAAACTATCAGTTTACAGATCATATATATTCAATATAAATGTATAAATAGTATTTGACATTAAATAACCTACAAGGGTTGATATGCCATAAGACACAACAAACCAATTTATTCTATTCGCTTTCCGTCTCACATAATATTTCATTAACAACAATAATGATAAAATTGTATATTTCAATTTCTTAACTTGCATAATGTTTTGTTTTTTTTAATTCCTATATCTTTTAGGGGTTTTGTCTTCCTTTTCTTTCCCCTCCTCCTCTGTCCTCTTGTTCAGTGGGCTAAAAAGGGTGAGGCGAAACCTTTTTTCTCGTTTTCATTAATCATATTCTTACCGTTGTCATCATTATGGGATTATTTAAGCCCCTTTAAATTGGTTTTGATGAATCCTACGATGTCATTTAGTTCACACTCACAACAATACATATTCGTCCAATTATGTCCCTGAAGAAGCAATTATCAGACCCACATCTTTGTAGCCACATGCCAGGCTCAGTAATTTGTTCTGCGTCGCCTCTGAGAGAGAAATTAAAATCAAGTCGAATGAATTAATTTTTTTTTTTAAGACGAAAAAGACAGAATGAGTAGAATAAAAATACGAAAATCCCTGATTGGTGGGGATGTAAAAAATTTGGAAGTAATGAATAAAATAGAATAATACAATGTAAGAAAATATCGCCCCCTCCCCCCCCCCCCCCATCCAATGTAATGTCAGGACGCCCTGACATTCAAATAGCAAAAAAGCTCGTGATGTTTTGCAAATAAATCTAAGTTTTAGTTGTACAAAGTACACCAAAAACAATTAGACCCTAATTTCTACTTGTGCTTCCAGCATTATAATGTAATATTAATAATTTACACTGAGTTATATTTTCAAGTATTCTTATCTAATACAAATAATTTGTACAAAATTATATGGTTTCAAGTATTTCAATCTATTACTGCTCTTGGTAACTGTTCTCAATAAAAATACAGCCCAGTCAGATGGGGGATACAGAATATACCAACTGCATCTCCGTGGAGAAGTTGACCCTCCAAAAAGAGGGTTAAGGATATGACACTAAACCACATGATGGTAAGGTCCAAGTCCTGAAGCTTTGGGGAATAGATTATCCCTTCAGTACTATTGCTCTCGGGTTCACACTGAACCGGAGGGGTAGTACCTATTAGAGTCCCATCCATAAGTCAAATAGAATCATTTACTAGACTTGAATAGAATAACTAGTTTTAGATAGCAATCCTTGAAACCATTCAACTGTGCGCAAACAATGAACTCTGGTTCGTTTAGAAATAATATTACCTCCGAACTATTCTTTTACTAATCACATATATTTAATATACATGTATAAACAGTGATTAACGTTAAATAGCCTACAAGGGCTGATATGACGTAAAACACAACCATGAAACCAACCTTTAAAAAAAAATAATTTGCACAAAACTAATTTCAAAGAGGAAGTCCTCGTAGTCAGGCAAATCCGATACAGACCACTCAACATCAAGAATAAAGTCACCTATAATAATGAATAAGCAATGCAGTGCCCAGGGATCGACAAAATTCCTACAAATATCTTTTAGTATAAAAAGTAAATAGAAGCACAGACCGCATAGTTGCCAACCTAGACGATATTATAAGTAAAATACTTGAAACCATTTAACGGTGTGCAAACAGATCAGTTAATTCTCTTTTTAAATGTTACCGACAAACCATTCACTTAAAAAGTTATAATGAAATTTCTGACGAACTAATCTCTTATATATCATGTATACCTATTTAAATATATGCAAAAGAATGACAGGTGTAAGATTATTACTGTTACATAGCAATACTTAAAACCATTTAACCAAGAGAAAACAAATGATCAATCGTAAATAGAATAATTCGTATTTGATAGAAATACTTGAAACCATTTAACTGTGGGTAAAAATTACATCGGTTTTGTTTAAAAATGTTATCAGCAAAATATTTACAAATCGTATGTATTTAATATATTTGTATAAACAGGGTTTGGCATTAAATAACCTATAAGGGTTGATATAACATAAAATAATTAACTTACAAATTATATGTATAACTATTTAACTCTGTGCGAACAAATGGCTGATGTTAAATTGAATTCTTAGTTTTATGTTGGCTTTTTAAAAATGTTATCCACAAGGTTTTCGTTTATAAATCATTGGTTTGATATATGTATAAAGAGGATTTGGCATTAAATAACCTACAATGGTTGATATGCCATAAACCTAACCAAACCAAATCAAATATATTTAATATATATGTATAAAGATTTGGCATTAAATAACCTACAATGGTTGATATGCCATAAAACCCAACCAAATCATATATATTTAGTATATATGTATATAGAGGATTTGGCATTAAATAACCTACAATAGTTGATATGCCATAAACCCAACCAAACCAAATCGTATATATTTAATATATATGTATAAAGAGGAATTGACAATGGTTGATATGCCATAAAGTCCAATCCACTAATTTACCTCCCTTGCCTTAAAGGAAAATTTTCAACTATTTAATTCGGTTAATTATTCCATCACCTTATTGGTTGGTTGATTGATTTTAATGGCGTGTCAACCCGTTTTGGGTTATGTTATGTCTAGAAGTTTGAAAATCGTGTTTATTGTACGTTCATATTTATATTTTTGTGTGTATTTGTTTATTAAGAGGGGTTTTTTGTTCTTTTTTAACACGGTTATCTGATATCAAATATCCCCATCTAATACAAATAATTTGCAGATAGTTGTATGGTTTCAAGTAACTAATAATGATAATCTTAAGTAAATGACTGAACTGTTCTATTTGTCCCATCGATGGGACGCTAACAGGTTCTTCAACTCCGGTTCAGAGTAGATGTGAGAGTAATGAAAATGAAGGGCACTATAAATACCCCAGATCTTCAAAACTGGAGCCTCACTACCAGATGCAGGTTAGCATCATACCCGGGACACCCCTGTTTTTGGTGGGTATCGGATCTTACCCCTCTGAAGGGAAAACAGCAAATTCTAAGCCCTGCTGACATGGTGGGCGTTCTGGTTATCGGGTTCAAAATAGTTGGCTTCCATGTGGTCCTATTAAGAGGACTTCGCTGCCATATATAATCCTAACTTCCTTTCAACTGGGACGTTAAATAAAATCTTCGAATATGTAACGATCATACTTGAGTGAATCAAAGTAAAAAAAAATAAATTGCTCAAAATGTTATCAGATTCCTGAGCAGTGTATCCTTTCAGGGATATATTTGATACTTGATTCATTCGAATGACACCATTGCAAATAGTTCTTTAAAGTTAACGTTGCTAACCGATCAGAAAACATTTAACATTTATCCATAAAAAATCTAAAATGTCCTTTTGTTGCAATATGATGTCTTTATAAATGGAAAAGATCAAAAAACCTTTTATTTGCTAAGTGTGTTGCAGCAATGGAAAAAGCAGGTAAAAATCTTTCAACCAAACTTTTATACAGGAGAAAAATTGGAAAACAATAGATAACTCTTGTATGCTACTGTGTGAAAGTGATTCTGACAAACATGCTTTTTTTATGATCATTACTTAACTATATGAAACTTATTCCCTTATCCCCCCCCCCAGCTATGGGAACCACTACTGTCCTTCTACAAGGATGGCTTTCGCATTAAATAACCCATGAAGTTGATAGGGCATTTAACAAAGAAATCAAAATTAATGGTTTACTAAGTCAAGGTCGACTTATACACGGTAACCACAGTAAAAAGATCGTATCTTGAAAGTTTTGAAATCCATAACTTCTCAAGGAAATCTCATCCTATTGTTAGAAAGATGATGCTTGTAAAATCAAGGTTTCTTCTATGCAGTTAATAATATGATCAGTTTGGTCAAGGTCTGAAATTTTTCAAGAAGGCAGCAAACTAAAACGGTCGAAATTTAACCTAAAACTAACAATAAGTCTTCAAACTTAACCATTTTTGCTTCTACTAAAACCAATTATCTTATCCGAAATCCGAAACTTGGAATGAGAATCAAGGTGATTCAGTCTCACCATAATCCAATTTAAAATGCAAGTATCAATTCCTAATGAGAATTACTGAGTTGGTGATCCATCAATCAGCTTTTCACTTTTTTTTTCTAAAGGATTTGCCATCACTATTTTCTATTTTTTTAAATATTACTAATTAAGGTGATTTCAAGTTCTATGCCAAGTACTGAATTGCTAAGCTCCGTTACCACAAATTCATTAATGTTAACCCTTTTAATCCTAATGGAATACTTTCCAAGAAAATAACTTTTGGTTATACCTTGTGTTATTTTCAGTAAATTATTAGTTATTTTCGCTTTCGTTTCTATAAATTTAAAGTGATCACCATACCATTGTTTTTCTTGGTTGGACATTTGAATATCTTTTTCATGTCTTTGATATTGTCAATACCATTCAGCCGCTCCATTCTGCGGCATTCTTCATTGTAAAGTAAAATGGTACCAAAGAGATATTTATGTCTGGTATCATTTTACTTTACACTTCCGATATAGACAGTGGAATCGTAGTACGCGAGTTCGTACTCCAGTCGCGCAATTACGTTCACTTTCGGGCAAATACCCTTGTTAAGGTATGAACCTCCTTATCCTCCCAGCTATGAGTTAAATAGTACCACTACTGTTCTTCTAATAGAATGGCTTATGGCATTAAATAACCTACAAAGGTTGATATGCCATTAAACAAAGAGACCAAACCAAACCTATACAGTACATCTGAAGAAAGCCGTTGAATGGATCGGTTGAAATGGTGTGTTGACAATATCAAAGGCACAAGATAGAGATTAAATCGTCTGAAGAAAAAAATTGGATCCCAGATGTTTGTTACATTATATTACAGAGGCATATAGCAAAACGATTAGCGTCTTAAGAAATGAACATGGCGAGACGGGTTCAAATCCTGGACGAAGCTGCTTGTATTTCAGTATTGCACTAATTCTCTTTGGAAAAGCATGAATTCATCTCTTCTCCTCTCAGCTATGATTAAATTGAAGGAAAGGCTGGGTTATTTAGCCTTGGTATTGCAACCAATCTAATAGAAGGAAAACTCTGAATTTAAACCGGCTGTACTCCGCATAAAAAGTTTATGTTGCATCCTGCGATAATAATGTTGGGGCTTTTTTCTAATCACCAAGAAATAATTTAAGAATATATTAAATGTATAGAGAAGTTATTGTGGAAGGTTTTATGAACTCATAAATTTAAAAGATATTTGGTGCAATAATTACCGCTTTTGTCATGACTTGGATTTTTTTTAAATTCAAGAAATATTATTAAAAAATCACGTTTTAATGTCTTGAAAGAAATATGAACTTGGTGTTTGTTTTTACCCAACCCCTCTACCACAGACAAGATGTGTTATAAGAATATTTTTTAAGCAAAATACAACAGGTTTGAATTCAGAGATTTCTTTCTCCTATACTTGTTGCCGTAACAAAGCAAAAAAAGCTAGTTTCTCAAAGCTATTTATTCAGAGCTAAAGGCAGAAGAGATAAATGCCATTTCCTAGGGCATTAGCGCGAAAGGGAAACACAGACAATATCTTCGAGGATTTTTAACTTGATGTAAGTTTAACCAATTTTCTAAACAATTTAAAAATTGATAACTTAATAATATTAAGAGAATAATATAAATTAAAACTAAATATAAGCAAACCAGCTTTTGAATACTGGATTTCCTTTTAGATATATATTCTATCAAAAGACCTAGAATATTGAATGGGACAAATGAAAGTTTTGGTTTTTATTTTTTTGTTATGGATATATTGTTGTTAGGAAATTGAGGTTTGCGTCTGACTCCTTTTTCTTCAGACCCCATACACTTATCTTCTTATTTCTTTGTTGGAGCTTCAAGAGAATTAAGGAAAATGACAAGGACACCTTTAGATTCAAATTAATTAGGGGGTTAACGATTATTCTGTGATTTGGAATGTTTTCCTGAACCAGAAGATATAGCCGTGCTTCTCCAGACAAGGCTTTTGAAAACATCATGGAATTATCAGAGGTTGATACTATCACGAAGCACAACGTGCTGTTAAGTTCTGGACCTAACAAGTACGTGCACTCCCTACTAGATAAAAAAAAAAAAGATGCGTTCGTCTAAGTCGAGATGAACTCTTCTTTCTTTTTGGCGCTAGGAAGCCCATCTTTTCAGTCATACGCAGATTGCGCCTTCCTGTTATAGGCCTCCAGTGAAACTATTACTCTCTAGTCCACTCCAGCTCGGAGTGGTAATACCAGTTAATCTCATCTATGGATCAAATAGGTCTGTTTAAAGATTATTTCTATTTAATAGAAATATCTGTAAATTGTTTGAATTAAGAGTAGTTACTTGAATCACTAATGGTTTACTAAGGTTTAATAATAGTAGTAGTAGTAGTAATTTAAAACTATATGACTATGCAAATGAGTAAAGTTGGCTATCGTAGTCGAGGGTGACCAGAAGGATCTCTTTTCCGTAGCTACTACACCGAGGTATAGGGGAGGGTACTACTCCTTTCCCTGGATTGCTCCACTTTACCCTTGATACGTACCTTATATTGCTGAGTATTAAGTAAGGAGGCATCAAGTACCATTTTTGAGTCTTTGGTATGACTCGACCTTGGGATTGAACCTAGGAGATTTTCGTTCCAACCCAGTCGACATAAACTACATACATCTTCATTTTTACATTGTATATCTTCATTCATATTCATATTGCGATAAAGTTATTGTATAATTGGTTATTTATTTCTTTTGTATCCACCGAACTGGATTTATTTGTTATAAAAATGAGTGACGACTTTAACAACTCTAGACTTGGTTATTTCAATATTGGTTCCTAGTGAGCACACGTACTTTCTAAAATTTTCAAAATTTAAGAAGAAACTACCTTTACTCGACTACGCATTAGACACACTCGACTGACTCGCTCCTTCATTCTTAAAGAAGAACCTCCTCCAAAATGTTCATGTGGAAACCAATACTCAATCAAGCACATTTTGATAGAATGCACAAAACTAAACCACACCAGGAAAAAGTTTCATAAGGCGAACAGCATGAAGGAACTATTTAAAAAGAAGTGCTCTCAAAAACATAATCAACAACTTAAAAACAATTGGCTTCCTATTAAAGATATAGACTGTTACCAACACCTTTAACCATTAAGTTTATACAAACAAAAAGCTTTGACATATATATGAACACACACATAGATATCAGAATTTAACACTCAATGACCCTTAAGATGTCAATTTACTATAAAACCCAACCATCACCAACCTAAACATTTGTATTTACAAATTATATATATAATATGTGTAAAAAGGCTCTGGCATTAAATAACCTATAGAGATTGATATGCCATTAAATCCAACCAACCAATCAAAATTTAATACTTTGAGGACTGCAACGCACGATTTTCACTGATATCTTCATCCGTTGTCTTAAAATTAATGGACGACGTGTTTTAATAATTAAGTTGGGGTTATGAAGATTTGTTGTTGGTTATTTGTTTTTTAGGGGTTTGGTTTGGTTTGGTTTTATGGCATATCAACCATTGTTGGTCATTTAATGCCAAATCCTTTTTATACCTAAATATTAAATATATGATTTTTAAACACATTTTGTAGGTAACATTTTCAAACGATTCTGAGCTCATTTTTTTGGCACACAGTTAAATCGTTTCACTTATTTCTATATAATACGAATAATTCTATTTACAATTAATCATTTGTTTGTATACAGTTTTATGTTGTCGAGTATTGTTATTTAACATTAACAATTCAATTACACATCAGTCCTTTGTTTACATATAGATAAATGATCAAACACTTCTTTTCAGAATAAATCAACAAAGTTAAATGGTTCCAAGTATTGCTACTTACCATTAACAATTCAATTAAACATTAGTTGGAGTTTTTTTGCTAACACAGTGAAATGATTTAACAGTTCCATTTCGAGCAATTTAGTTTAACATAAGTCATTTGTTTGCACTCAGTTTAAATGTCAAGCAGTTCTATTCAACCCGTAGATAGGACCCTATCATGTGCTCCCACTCCGGACCACGGTGGACCTGGGAGCAATGGCAATGAAGGGGTATACTGCATTCCCCAAAGCTCCAACATTACTGGAGCCTCACCATCAGATTGCTTATTGTCGTATCCAAGACACTCGATGGGGGAGTCTTACCCCCTGCTGAGATGCAGTCGGTGTATTCTGAAGCCCCAGCCGACTGGGTAGGGTTTTGGGTCCAGAGATCTGACTCCGTTAGTTTTCTTCTTGCCCTGTCTTAATTCGTTGGTGTCTTCAAGTCTGTGATGACTGCAAAGGAAGAAAGAAAAGGAAGGAGACGAAGATGGGAGATACCTTTTAAGTTTCAACTTTATTCTTTTGGGGTATTCACACAGCTACTCTGGAGTGAGGAATGTCTTCCTGTGCTATTTGAGAACAATCGTTTCTCCGAAATAAGGCGTTGAAATGCACAAATCGTTTTCGGGGTTGATACGTCCAAATTTGGTGTTTGTAGTAGTGTGTGATAAGTCCATTTTTGGTGCTTTTTGTAATACTTATTTCGGTGGTATAGGCTCGCTAGTAGCATACATGACTCGGTATCAGGTTTAAAAAAACCTAATCAGCAAGTATGTACGCAACTAGCTGCTACGTGAAAGAAAATCCGGTCAGTGCTTCCGTGGAGGCTGATGTGAGGTCAATTTTTTTTCTTTTCTGAAGATGCGTCGTTCCTACTACCTGTCACGGGCTAATAGGAATTTCAGCACTTCTAGAACTTATTTTATTTTTATTTTTCTAATCGCTACATTTTTTTGTTCATTTAACTCATAATATTTATACGATATATTTCAACAGGTTACGGCCATGGATCCATTTCATGAAGATCTTTTTTCTGAGGCTCGACTGACTATCAACGTTACAGACATAAATGATAACAAACCAGTGTTTTCACAAAACAATTACCAGTATACTGTACGACCGGAAGTCTCTGTTGGTTTTCATTTGGGTTACGTTAAGGCGTATGATTCTGACATTACTGAGATCAACAATCAAATACGTTATTACATCTCGTACGGGGGACACGACAAATTCTCCGTTGATAACCACACAGGTTTGTATTCTAATATTTACTTGTAAAAATAATTACAAAATGTTTGAGTTTCACAGTGAGGTACTCGTGTAGAGGCGAAATATCAAGTGTGCTTCTTTTAAAAGTATTGAGACTGAAGCTTTGTTTGTGGCGGTTGAGACATTTCTTATTAGTTATGTTTTAAAACACAAAGTAGAAATGAACCTTTGCCTTCAGTCTCGATATTTTTATCATGTTTTTTTAAACGTCTACACAAACCAGCTTTACTCCACTTAAAAACTGACCTTTTGTCGCATCATGTCCGCGTGCGAATGGGTTGGGTAAATACAAAAAAGAATCAGTTTTATTGTCTATGATCAGATGCACCTTTTAAAATGAATTTCTCTCAGGATATATTTCTATTGACAGACAGGCAGGCTTGTTCTCTTCCCAATTCAAAGAGGAACACACAATTTCCCTCGATTTATTTACCCATGAAAACTTTTGTTATTTCTCTTTTAGGTGAACTGAGCGTCAGATCAAGCCTGGTATCTTTGCCGTATTTCGATGAGTATTACTTGGAGATTGTAGCTGTAGACTCGGGCAATCCACAACTCTCAGCTCGTTCCTTTGTAAACATCCATGTGCAACTGAACAAACCCCCAGTGTTTTCGAAGACCTTCCATTTTGACGTCTTTGAGAATTCCTCTATTGACCAAACCATAGGACGAATTGAATCAAAGATGGATGATAGCTCAACATTTGCTTTTTCTCTCAAAGCTGAAACAGGTAAGAAAATGGTCACAAATGGAAACTATTGATCTCTAGAAAAAGTGCAGGGACGTATGAAGAAAATATCAGAATTAATCAAAAATGATACACTGAATGTTCAAATAAAGAAAACTTCCACTTTCGAAGTGCTTAACGTTTAGAAAATTCCAAGAATTGTATGTGAGAGAGAGAAAGAGATTCATCAAGTTAATTAAATTCACATAAAGGCCGCTTTTGAGGACCATTAAGTCTTCGTCTGTCATATCCTATGAATGAAATTTGTATTTTAATCAAATACCTGCAAAGGGGTAAGATGCCTTCCACCACAAAAGGGGTATTCTGGGTATGACATTAAACTGTGAGGCTCTAATTCTGGAGATCTAAGAAATCTGGAGTTCCTCTTCATTGCCGTTACTCTCTAGTCCACTCCAGCTCGGAGTGGTAATACCAGTTAATCTCATCTATGGATCAAATAGGTCTGTTTAAAGATTATTTCTACTTAATATAAATATCTGTAAATTGTTTGAATTAAGAGAAGTTACTTGAATCACTAATGGTTTACTAAGGTTTATTATTATTAGTAGTAGTAATTTAAAACTATATGACTATGCAAATGAGTAAAGTTGGCTATCGTAGTCGAGGGTGACCAGAAGGCTCCCTTTTCAATAGCTACTACACCGAGGTATAGGGGAAGGTGCTATTCCTTTCCCTGGATTGCTCCACTTTACCCTTGATACGTACCTTATATGGCTGAGTGTTAAGCAAGAAGGTATCGAGTACCATTTTTAAAGTCTTTGGTATGACGCGACCTGGGATTGAATACAGGTCTCCCGGACTTTTGTATGCAAATAAATGACTATTAATTGATAGAAATAATTACTTGGTACGACTAAGGAAATTATTTGTATAGCAAGGAATACAAGAGGAAAAAACTTAAGAAACGCGATTCCCTAACCTCTACAGATAAAATAAACTAAACGGTTTACGACACGCCGGTAAAATCAGTCAGTATATGATTAGCATTTAATAGTTGAGTTATTTAGAAAATATACTGATTGGGGTGAGTGCAAACGGAAACCCCCACATTGTAATTCAGTTGTAAATTGGATTAAAAATTGTTTTGCTAAAAACCTTTCAACACTACTCTTCCCAAGATCTCGAAACGATATGTTATTCTTGTTACGTTAAAGTTATATACCTCGAAAATCAAATCATTATAATACAAATTAGATATTACCTTTTCACGTGAAAAAGCGTGATTCACAGTCGTGCACCCTTTAGATACTAACAAATAAATAATAGATATTATCATATCACGAATTCAAACTTTAGATAATATGTTTAAATTTGCATAGCTCCCTTAAAAAATGACGCATCTTTTTACTTTTGCCAAGTACAGTAGTTCTCAAACTGTATGCCAAAACAATCTTTAAAGTGTGTTGCAAGGGGGAATCCCGGTGGTGCATTGGCTAACGACATCGTAATAAGCGGGTTCGAACTCAAGTTGTAGTATTGCGTTTATTTTCGGTCTAATATCATCGGGGAAAAGTCTTCTGTGACGCAAAAATTTTGTATTTCGTTCCTTAGAATATTCTGAGCTAAATATAGAATGAAGAAAAATAAGAGAAAGAAACATCTTCATTTAATAGAAAACCTTAACATAAAATTTAACCACTGAAGAGGAGGGCGGGATCTTACTTTGAAATGTACTCTTCCGCCAAACTTCCCAAAATATTAAATGACAGAAACTCAAATGCTATCAAGAAATATGCAAATAAAAGAACAAAAAAAGAGAAATCTATGGGTATAATTCTTCAATTTCAGGAATTGTTAGGGTCATGCCTGAAAAAGTTTTTAACTATTTTTAAATATCCGGACCAAACTGTTCTTAAGAGGGTCTGCTTCTCATCTTTTCTCTTTATTTTATTGAGTGTACGCGGTAATAAAAAAAGAAAAAAGGGCATTCATCTCACGCCTGGTACTTACTTCTCTCTTGGTAATACTTACGAGAAGCAGACGACTTCATGTCTACATGCGTAGGTCTTCTTTGTCACCAGCTCTGTTGAATACACTGACTGCATCTCTGCAAGGGTTTAAGAACCCCGCCCAACGAGTGTCCTGAATATAACACTAAGCCATCTGATGGTGAGACTCCAGTCCTGGATCGCCCTGTCAGCTGGGGCTGTAGAATACGCTGACTGCACCTCTGCAGAGGGGTAAAAAAAACCAACGAGGCTACCTGTTGGCCGTGGGTGGCGACCCGTGATGCTTAAGGACGGGATCCTGGTGGTTGAGCAGTACTTGGCCTGAAAATCGAGTGGTCAAGTCTCTTGCAACACACCACTTCGGCCCTTACTGGGCTAGACGGGCGGTCGGAGAGGCCCGATCCGATCAATCGGCTGGTCATGACAGTACTCTCTAAGATTTTTTTTTTTTTTTTTTTTTTAATCTAAATGAGGACGATGGCTGTAGGGTCAATCATGCTGTGGAAAGACTCGTAGTCCTTTCTGTCCCTGGGGAAGTAGTTATCTTGGGAACGAAAACCCAGGGACAAAAAATTAATTCGTCTATCACCAGCATGAGTATACTGAACATGTAGCCCTGGTGTTGCTAGGCGAATGGGTTTCCCCCTAGGCACATCCCCATGTGGGGCTCCGAGGTGGGTGGGGAGCATGTTCAATGAAACTCATCCAACACTTTTATGGCTTCTATTAAAACAAAAACCCAAGCAAAAAGACCCCATATTGAATGTGATTCAGACAATGATGAGCCATATCCAAGGTTCATCATTCTAGAATCAAAAGAAAAACTACCGCTAACAAAAATATCCTCCTTCATCATAGAAAAATGTATTTCAGCTCTAATAACACCCAAAACCGTAAAAAAAACTTGAAAAATGGAACCATCCTTATAGAGGTGACAGGAAAAAAACAAGCTGAAATAATATTAAAGCAAAAAAAAAATCCACAACATAGATATAAAAGCTTACCCCCATGAGAGATTAAACACCTCTAAAGGGGTGATAAGAAATGGAGAGCTATCATTATGCTCAATAATGGAAATTAAAAATGAACTAAAAAAACAAAATGTAATAGACGTCAAAAGAATAACAATCAAAAAACAAAATGAAATAATTGAAACCAATACCTACATTCTAACCTTTAATAACCCAAAACCCCCTTTAGAAATAAAAATAGGCTATACAGTGGTTAAAGTTGAGACATATATCCCAAATCCCAGAAGATGTCATAACTGCCAGAAATATGGACACTTGAAGCAGCACTGCACAAGAAAACAAGTGTGTGTCAAATGTGGAGAGCAGGAACCAAACCACATAGAGGAATCCTGCAAAAACAGCCTAAACTGTAACAATTGCAAAGGGAATCATAGAGCAGACTCAAAGTACTGCAAAATCTGGGAAAGGGAAAAGGAAATTATCAAAATGAAAATCACCAAAAACATTACCTTCCCTGAAGTAAGAAGACTCATAGAAAATCCCTTTAACAAATTAACTTTCTCTCAGGTAACCAGGACTCCCTCAAACCAAGTAGAAAACGAAGCAAAAACACAAATAAAAACAACAAAAATAGAAGAAGAATTAACAAATTTAATAAACGACCTACATGAACTAATCAAAACCCTTAAAACTATTATACCCAATGTACAACTAACTCCAACTGACAAATCAAAAAACATCCCTTCAACCTCTAGCCAAAAAAATGAAATGCTAACAATCAAAAACAGAAACTGATCAACCTCAAGAACCAGAGAAAAAGAAGAAAAACAAAAACCTACTCAACACACCCCTTCAAAAACCAAAAATAAATCCAGAAATATAGAAAGTATGGAAACCGAAATGGACTCGACACCTAAAATCGAAAATACAAAAATTAAATAGTACACCCTAAACCCAAGACACACACTGCATAAATAGTTATGGCCAAATACCAAAATACCCACAAGATAATCCAATGGAACTGTCGTGGCTACAAGGCAAATTACAACGAACTCCAGCTGTTAATAACTGAACAAAATCCTACCATTATATGTCTCCAAGAAACATTAAAAAAAAAGCAATGATAAAACAAACATGAAAAATTATGAGCAATATGACTATATACATGACACGGGACTAAGAGCTTCGGGTGGTGTATCAATCCTAATAAGGAAAAACATTCCCCAAAGCAAAATCAACATCAGCACCCCCCTACAAGCAGTAGCAATTTCAGCAACTTTACACAAAACCACCGCCATCTGCTCTATATACATTCCACCTCAAGACCCTATAAACGAAGAACAGCTAAATAACTTAATAAATCAACTCCCTAAGCCATATACATTGATGGGAGATTTCAATAGCCACAACATTTTGTGGGGAAGCAGGACAACGAACAAAAGAGGTCAGACCCTTGAAAAAATCATTAATAACAACAACCTATGTCTCCACAATCGGAAAGCTCAAACCCACCTAAGCTCATCCTCAGGTACATTCTCTGCTATAGATCTAACACTCAGCGATCCAGCCACCTTTATAGAATATAACTGGAGGGTACATGAAGATTCCTGCGGCAGTGACCACTTTCCAATCATAATAGAAAATACTAAACCAGGAAAATCAGACCCACAAACAGTCTCAAAAACCCCACGATGGAACTTCAAAAAAGCAAACTGGCAAGCCTACAAAAAACTATGCCTTGACACCCTAATCCCAGAAACAAATACAAACCAAGAAGAACCTATAATACATTTCACAAATACCCTAATTAATATAGCAAACAAAACCATACCTAAAACTACAACATCCCCAAAACATAACAATCCCTGGTTTACGGAGGAGTGCAAAACTATGATCAGAGAACGCCAAAGAATCCTCAGGAAATTTAAAACCAACCCTTCATCAGAAAATCTAGACAAATATAGACAACAAAGAGCTAAAACTAGACGCACAATTAAAGAAGCTAAAAGGTCCTCCTGGAGAAACTTCACTGCAAAAATAAACTCAAATACTAATCCCAAAACAATTTGGAACTTTGTAAAGAAAATATCAAATAAAACTGTCCACACTCCTATAAATCATTTCTCCCAAGGAAGCACAAAAGCTTTGAATGAAAAACAAATAGCTAATCTGATGGCAGAAAACTTTGCCCAAGCATCATCTACCAAAAAATATTCCAACAAATTTAGCTCCATCAGAATCAAAGAAGAAAAGAACAAAATAAAGTTCACCTCTGACGATACTAAATGCTACAACCAACTTTTCACCCTAGATGAACTCCAAAATTCATTATCCAAATCCAATAACTCAGCTGCTGGTCCAGATGAAATCCACTACACATTTCTTAAAGAATTACCCTCAATTTCCCAGAAATATCTCCTAAACATATATAACAATATCTGGATCTCAGGCAATATCCCTACTTTATGGAAGCAAGCTACAATCATCCCCATCCTCAAAAAACAAAAAGACCCAACAAATCCCACCAGCTATAGGCCCATAGCCCTAACTAGTTGTGCATGCAAAACTTTAGAAAGGATGATAAACCAAAGACTAATATGGTTTCTTGAATCAAATAAACTGCTCTCAAACCTACAAGCAGGCTTCAGAACAAAAAGAAGCACAATGGACCAGGTGGTTCATATAGAAACCCTAATCAGAGAAACATGCATAAAAAAGGAACACCTGGTGGCAGTCTTTTTTGACCTTGAAAAGGCCTATGACACAACGTGGCCATACGGAATTCTCAAAGACCTTAAAAACTTTGGGTTACAAGGTAGACTTCCCATCTTCATCCAAAACTTTCTTGAAGACCGATCTTTCAGGACACTGATTGGCAGCACATACTCTGATTCGAAGCCACAAGAGGTGGGAGTTCCTCAGGGCAGTATTTTATCAGTATCCCTATTTATAATAAAAATAAACAGCATAACATCCTGCCTCCCTCCAGAAATCAAAGGGTCATTATATGTAGATGACTTCCTCATCTGCTATAATTCAAAAAACATGACAACCATAGAAAGGAAAGTACAACAATGCATAAATAAAATCCAAAAATGGACCACAGAAAATGGATTTACAATTTCAAATAGTAAAACAAAATGTGTACACTTCTGTCAAATCCACAAGATGCACAACCACCCTAAACTTACATTAAATGACACTGAAATACCCATAACAGATGAACATAAATTCCTTGGCATTATCTTTGACTCTAAATTATCCTTTATCCCACATATAAAAAAGCTAAGAATAAAATGCAATCAAGCCATGCAACTATTGAGAGCCATAGCCCTCACAGACTGGGGTGCTGATAGAAAGACCCTTATCAAGCTATATAGATCTCTAATAAGATCAAAACTTGACTATGGCTGCTTCATATACGGAGCAGCCAGAAAATCCTACTTACAACGACTGGAAACAATACACCACCAAGGACTTCGCCTTACTTTAGGAGCCTTTAATACTTCCCCAAAGGAAAGTCTATACATAGAAGCAAATGAACCCCCTCTCTATTTCAGAAGACAAAAATTAGCACTACAGTACTACATCAAACTCATCTCCTGTCCACAAAATCCTGCTTATGACTACACCGGCAAAACAAAATATGAAAACCTGTATCAAAATAACCCCAAAAAAATCAGACCTTTTAGCTTAAGAATAAGTGACCTCCTCAACGAAATCAAAATCAACACTAAAATAGTACACCATACCATACTCTCCAAAACGGCACCATGGACCATAAGGCAACCAACTATAAACTTAGAACTGGCTAAGTTACCCAAAATAAAAACACACCCCATCACTTATCAAGAGAAACTCATAAAAATACAAAATAAGTTCCCAGATCACTATCACATCTATACAGACGGATCCAAACAAGGAAAAAAAGTAGGCTGTGCTGCTATTTCTCAAAAAAAAAGAAACCCTAAAACGCCTACCTAATGAAGCTTCAATTTACAGTGCAGAAACCACAGCCATTGATCTAGCTATGAATATCATAGCAAATCATAAAGCTTCCAAATTTATCATATACACAGACTCCAAATCAGTCCTACTAGCACTACAGAACAGAGATACATCATCCCCCTTGATCACGAAGCTCCTAAACAAACTAAACACCCTCTCTAAAAATAATAACATCATATTCACCTGGATACCAAGTCACATTGGCATCCAAGGAAATGAAAAAGCAAACAAAGCTGCAAAAAAAGCTCTTCAAATTGATATGTGCAAATCAAAAATCCCATATACAGATCTAAAACCAACCATAAAGAAATTTATATCAGACAAATGGCAGAAATCATGGGACAATCAGACCCAAAACAAACTCCATGAAATACAAGAAGCTATCGGAGAGTGGCCAACAGGCTACAGAAGCATCAGAAGAGAAGAAGTAATACTTGCCAGATTGCGTATTGGGCACACCCACATTACTCATTCACACCTGTTAAAAGGGGAGGATGCCCCAGTGTGCCCATCATGCAAAGTACAACTCACAACCAAACATATCCTTCTAAATTGTAACAACCTTAAACATATCCGTACCAAGTACTATCAAGCAAGAAACCTAAGGGACATCTTTAAGAATACAAACCCTGAAAACATTTTTAATTTTCTAAAAGAAAGCAACTTTTTCAGCAAGATATAACCAAACATCTCTATAGAACTGCTACTTTAATGACTGAAATTCAAAATAACCTTTTTGGCATTAAATGACCCACAGGGGTTGATATGCCGTTAAACAAAACTCAAACTCAAACTCCAGTCCTGGAGCTTTGGGGAATTCATTGTCATTACTCCAACATTCACCCTGACCCGGAGTGACAGTACGTATCAGGGTCCCATCTATGGGTCAAATAGAACCATTTAATCATTTGTGGTTACATTGAATTATTAATATTACAGAAAAATACCTGAAACCATTTAACTGTGTGCAAACAAATAACTAATGGTAAATTGAATTATTGGTATTAAATAGGAATACTTGGAACATTTAACTGTATGCAAATGAATGAATAGAATGGAATTATGCGTTAAAAAGCAATACTTGAAACCAATGCAAACAAATGATTAATATTAAATAGAACTATTAGTGTTAGATAGCAATACTTGAGACCATTTAACTGTGTGCAAATAAATTAGCTCTAACTAGTTTTGAAATAAAACTACCCCCAAACTATTCCCTTACAAATCATTTATGTATAAACAGGATTTGGCGTTGATATCCCATTCAACCAATAACTTATACTTAAGCCTCTCTGTCGCGACCAAAAATCTTTTCATGGTGAAAATGTGATAGCTGATTTAGAAAGAGTCAAAAGATTTTTGGAGGTTTTTTTTTTTTACTTCCAAGTTTTTTATTGACTACTGTTCACAAGGCCCAGCTTATGAAGGTGTCGATTAATGGTGTTTTATGAAGGACCAAGTTCTGCCGAAAATATAGGACTGCTCGTGCTTTGACTGCTGTTTAACCTTTTCAAGAAAACTCCTCTCTTCTACAATAGGATGTTTCTCTGATCTTCCTCAGTGTCTTCGCGATTGGTGTCACTATTTTACCTTGAAATGTCTGAACCAGTTTTGTGTCACTCGTTCGTTGAAAGTGCCGAGGCCTTTCATATCATTTATTTCTTTTGCCGTTGCCCTTGCAATCAGTCCTTTTTTTCTGCAGCAGTGTAAGATGGCACTAATGGCAATTTTTCAACCCACTTTTTCAGAGTTGTAAAATAAATAACCAACAATTGATATTTATAAAAATAATATTTTTATGTTATCATATTCACCAACCCCTCCACTTGGGCAGGATATGACACAAGGTCATTTTTTAAGCGGAGTTTAACAGGTTTGAATTCAGAGTTTCCTTCTCCTAGACTAGTTGCCTCACCAAGGCTGAAGATATCAGTCTGCCCTACTATTTACCCATAGCTGGAGGGAGAATAATTGGATTCATACTTTTCCCAAGGGTATTAGTGCTATGTGAAATGCAATCAGTCTCGTCCAGTATTTGAACTCGTGTCGCCGTATCCATATTTATATGTTATATACGAAAATAAAGAATGAACAATTCGGCTATGATGTATCAAATTAATGATATAACATTGAAATACAAGTATTCTAAACCTTACCGACGGGGTGATAATATAACTGTGGGTACACAATTATGTTATTATCAAATACTAATAGTTACTTGAAACCTTATAACTGTGTGCAAATTATTAGTATTAGATAAGAATACTTGAAACATAACTCCGTATAGATTATTTGTGTTAAGAACCTTTACTGGAAGCTATAATTGCCCAGTCGGCTGGGGCTGTAGAATACACTGACTGCACCTCTGCAGAGGGGTAAGACCCTCCCCAACGATTGTTCTGGATATGACACTAAACAATCTGATGCTTAGGTTCCAGCAGTGCTGGAGCTTTGGGGAATACGGAGTACCCCTTCATTGCCATCGCTCCCAGGTCCACTCTGGCCCGGATTGGTAGCACCTGATAGGGCCCTATCTATGGGTTAAATAGAACTAACCGCATACTTATGCTAAACTGAATTGTTTGAAGAAACGGAATATCTTGAAATAGAAATGTTTTTGACAATTAAACCTTACTTACATTTAAACTGTGTGCTTATGCTTAACTGAATTATTTGAAATAGGACTGTTTTTCGACATTAAAACTGTATTGACACCTAACTGAATTGTTACATATAACTGCTTAAATAGTTTGAAATAGAAATGTTTTTGACAATTAATCTGTACTTATACTTAACTGAATTGTTTTAAATAGAACAGATTATTTTCATAAAAATGGATTTGGCGTTAAATAACCTACAAAGGTTGATATGTTATAAAACCCAACAAATCGTTACTTGAAGCTATAAATTTTTACAAATGATTAGTATCATTTGTTTTGGGCATTAAAAAACCCGAAAATAGTAGACATACCGAAGAACCAACCAACCAACTATGAAACTGATAAAACATTTTATCACAGTTCTGACTTGATTTTATTTTATTTCAGATATTTTTAAGATTGACAGAAAATCAGGGGAATTAAAACTGAAGAGCGTGGTTGATGCAGAACGTTCACAAGATTACCATTTTGATGTTGTCATCTCCAAGAATGGAATTCCTCCACACACCGTGACAGTGAGTGTCACGGTGAATATTCTGGACATAAACGATAATCCTCCGCTATTGACATCACTGACTGGATATGTAGCAGCCTTGAAGGAAGGAACCATTGGACAAGTGATTAATACGGTCAGTTCATATGCGTCTAGTGTTATCATCTCAGTCCTCTCGAAGGACCTGGGGGTTACAATGAGATACTTACACAGACTTCAAAACGATAGATGGACATTTATGTCTTCCTTGGCGGCTGACATAGTCTTCGTATGTCCTAATGTTAGAATACAGAATTCTGCATGCTTATTTTCAAATCATGCAGATTCTCTCCCCTTATAAGTAAGTAAAGTTGGCGACTGTAGTCGAGGGTGACCAGAAGGCTCTTTTTTCAACAGCTACTAGACTGAGGCGTAGGGGAGGGCGCTACTCCTTTCCCTGGATTGATCCACTTTTCCCTTGATAGTACCTTATATTGCTGAGTGTTAAGCAAGGAGATATCAAGTACCGTTTTTAAAGTCTTTGGTATGACGCGACCTGGGATTGAACCCAAGTCACCTGGACCATTGAACACTACCCACTAGGCCAATGTGCCGGTTCTCCCCTTATAATATTATCTTTATACAATCTTCTTTCTTTTATCGTTGGTCTTGATTAAAGCTATTAAATAAGCCGTTATTTATTTATTTATTCATTTTAACGGCATGTCAACCTGCTCAAATTTATTTTGAGTCTTTAGACTAGGCAACTGCATTCATTGTACGTTCATATTTATATTTTTTGTGTCGAGATTTTCTGGGCTCCTCGGGTGGTGTAATGGTTAGCAAGCTAGACTAGCAAACGTACACGAATAAATTCGAGTTTTATTGGGTGTCTGATTCATACGGCTTTGTGCTACATCTAAGCAAAAAGCTTAGTATATTTTACCGCTTTCCTAGGCATTTTAACCCCCGGCTCTGACTAGTTCGCCTTCGGTTGGACAAACGACCTATGACATGCAAAGCGTAGCACTAGACCTTCGTGTCTAGTTCAACCTATGAGCAGGCATATGTGCCGTACTCACATTGCACCCAGTTAGCCTATGACCAGCATCGTCCAACAGGGCACGAGTTGAGACTCATGCCCGACCTTTCCCTCCCTAATACCCCCACTATAAAAAGACATTGTGTCAAATCCTATCTGGTGTAAGGCACAGATAAATACCGCTTCTTTAAGAGATTTTTTTGTGCACGGTCCAAAAGAAATCAAATTATTTTTAAACATATTTTACCCATAGGTGGGACTTTAATAGGTACTGTCACTTCGGGTCAGAGTGGACCTGGTAGTAATGTAAATAAAGGGTTACGGTAGATCTGTTTAAAAATAATTCGTATTCAATGAACACAATTCCCTAACATCTTGGAATAAAATAATACAAGACTGGTTGGCAAGCCATTAAAATCAATCTATCAACCAACACAGTCTTACTGTAATTTCCTAGTAAAATTTAATTCTTTAAGATTCTTAAGGTTCTTTTTTTTAACATCTATTCTTTTAAATTCAACATTTCAAAATCCTGGATAGTTACAGAGAATTTCAGGGCTGCTTTTTCATGAAGACCCACCCTTTAAATATTAAAGCTGAGGTTACGTGAGCACAATTATTTTTATTAGTCTCAGTTTAAATATCACGCTCCACATTTTAATCAATCAGAATTGCTGACTCAGAATTTTAAGGAGAGTCCCCATGGCATATTTGTTGACATGCTAGACTACGACATCTTGGTAAGCGACTTCGAAGTCCAATCGAGCTATGAAACTCCTTCTACTCCCACCCTGTCGGTTAAATAGAACTACAACCTTCTACAAGGATGTCTTTGGCATTAAATAACCCACAAAACCAACGAAACCAAACCAAATTTTAAGTACATTGCAGTTTGAGTTGTTCGCAGTGATTGTCTTTAAAATACAGTCTTTCGAATTACGCATTTGAAAAAATAAAAATATAAAAATGATAAATAGCTTAAACAAAAACATCGATATATTCAGAAAAATAGTTTTACATAGGAAAAAAATAGAAGTATGAAACAAAAATGATAGACTTTGCTAAATATTCTCCCAAGCACCAACCAACCAGCCCAATAAGTATACCTGTGATAAAAAAGACAAATTCATTTACACCAACAGAAACATTAAATACACACACACACACACACACACACACATATATAAGTAGCAGAGAAAACATAATCCAAATAGGTGAATATATTATGATGTAAAGTCGACGTTAACGTTTCGGTTTCAGTAACCATTGTCGGGTATATTGCGAGATGTGTCGAAAATATAGAATAAAGTTTGTAGACAGTACGTGTTCCTCGCAAATAATTTCCCTAACAAAACAAAAACAAAACCTGAATAACTTTAAAATAAAGGTTTATTATTCAACTGAAATATTGTGCCAAGGAACTCACAATGTTTTTGTTTTCGCCAATGTGGTTGTTGTTGTTTTCGCCTTTGGTGTAAGGAGAAGTGGGGATGTCTTTCATAGACAGCGTGGCGCCTCTCAGGTTTTGGTGTAGTAAGGAAACAGTCCAGTAGCGTAGTTTTGTTGACGTTAGCAGCGAACTCTCTGGTGAATTGGTCCATCGCTTTCTTTTTATCACTCCTAAGAGGATCAAAACGGGTATGAAGGGGGTTTGGGGGGGAGTACTTGATTTGTTAAAAAAATCTATGGGCGCGAAATTTGTGTATTATGGTTTGGATCCTTTTTTCTAGAATGTTCTAATGTTTGTTGATTGGTTTAAAAATGTGAGTGCGAATTTTGTGTATGTATATGAAATTTACGCTACACCATCATCAGGACTTGGATATCAAAATAGTTCACATAGCGATGGATGCTTATTTACTTTCATATATATAGTATTAAAAGGATACACAGACGTGTCTCTACAGCTACAACTAAGCTCATATCGTTCTATGAACAAACAGAATGTTGAAGGGGTACAAAGACGAAAATGGGATTACTTGTAGATGATGTTTATAGTCTTAATGAGTAACAAAAACTTCTCTTTCGTAAGCCAAGCTCAGTGTTAGCCCAGTCGTCTGAGGTTATAGAATAGACTGACTGCATCCCTGCAGAGGAGTAAAACTCACCTAACAAATCTCCTGGATACGACACAATTTGATGGTGAGGCTTCTGTAATGCCGGAGCTTTGTGGAATGCAGAATACTCCTTCATTGCCATTGCTCCCAGGTCCGCCTTGCCTCGGAGTTGTAGCACCTGATAAGGTCTTATCTATTGTGACGCCGCTTAAAAATATTTATCCCAAGACGGGAGTTTATTTTTTGCACGTGTGAAGTCGGGGCAGTCTGGCACTTAATCCCTCGCAAAAATATTGAGGAAGGAAGTAAAAGAAAGAGAAGAGGGCAAAAAGAATTATCTCCCCCAATGTTGAAATATAAGAGGGACGAGAGAGAAATTCGTCAACACATGACGAAGAAGGGAAAAGATAGAAAGGAAAAGGAATTTACTGCCTCAAGGTTGAAATATGAGAGGGTCAAAACGCGAGGAGGAAAAAGAAGGAACGGAAGATTATAAAAAAGAAAAAGAGAGAGAAAGAAATGGAAAAGAAATTGCTTTCCTCAATTGTGAAAATTAAGAGGGACGAAGAAAGAAAAAAAAAGAAAAATTTGTCAAAGCGTGAAGAAGAAAGCGAAAAAAAAAGAGAAGAGGAAAAGGGAGAGTGAAATGAATTACCTTTTTTATGTTGTTTCTTTTATCCCTTTCTTCTCTTAAAATGGTGGGGATGAACGCCAAAAACCCCATTTTAAGTATGTGACGGTGTGAAGAATATTTATCCCAGAGCGGGAGTTTATTTTTCGCACGTGTGAAATCAGGGCAGTGTGGCACTTGATCCCTCGCAAAATAAGTTCCAGTTAAGATTCCTTCTTCGGGCACATGGGGAACTGGCAGATAATGTAGTGGTGAATTTGGGGCTAGACTGACCGCCGCTGGCAAGGGGTTTCCAAATTTCCCGTTACACACACACACTCCCACCAGGCCACTACCTCTTCCTACCCCTAGGATAATGGAAGATATGGGCCTCAAGGTTTAGATATAATATTATTATTTATCGTAGTCGACAATTCCAATTTCCCGTGTAATATTTTTAAAGGCGAATAGGACATTTAGTGAGAATAAATTGAGGCGAATGAAGCTGAAAAGGAACATGCAAAAGACAACTTGATAGGCAGACAACACAATGAATAAATTTCGACACGAGGAGAGATATAAAATATAACAAGGTTTTTAATACATGCGGACACACATATTTAACGTGTCGGCTATATTATCAGCGGATAATATCAAAATACAAATGTCTTTCTTCCTTATTCTTTTGTTTCTTCCTTCTTTAAATTGAGAGAGAGAGAGAGAGAGAGTGAGTATGTAATTGCAATACTTAGGAAGGGTGGAGGGAGAAAACAGTCTTAAGGTTTACTTAGCTTTTCGATGGGTTCCTTCTAAGAGTATTTTCTCTTTTACTAGCTAGCGGGATTTTATACATCTTGGCTTGAAGGCATCTATTATCTTCTTGTCCAAGATTCTTTCCTCTTTCCCCCGGAATTTCGACGACAGTTTCAATACATCTTATCACGCCAACTTCTGTCCTGAAACCCGGCTCTGCTTCTTCGCCTGGAGTTTGGCATCAGATCCCCGTCCTCTCACGGTGACCTCTGTCCTGAAAAAAAGATTTCCTTATTCCTATTTCAGCTGACGAAAAGGGTGCTACTTCCACTTTATGGTTCTGGCCAATCATTTAGCCTCTTTCTTCTTCCTTCACCCTGTCAGGCGCTTCGTTCGGACTACTATATGTCCCTATACTTCCTTCTTTATCCATCCGGTCACAGAGTGCAACATCTCTTGGCTTTCATTCTGACCTGGATTTGTTACTTCGGCCGCGAGGAGTTGACCTACATTCCTTATTCCTCTTTTAACGGTCAGTCTTTGGCGACCTGTTAATTCAAACACGGAGGGGTAGGGGAAATTTCCTATTTCTCTCCTCTCAATGGTAGACCACATGAACCTTTGGGTCAAATAGAACTAAACTGTAATTACGCTAAACTGAATTGTTTGAAATTAACTGTTTTTACATTTAACTGTATGTTTAAACTACGTATTTATGCTAAATTATTTGAAATAGAACTGTTTTGACCAGTAACTATGTATAAAGAAAAAACTGTAATTTTACTGAACTGAATTGTTTGAAACTTTTATCAAAATGAGTTCGGCATTAAATGACCCAGAAAGTATTTATAGGCCGTAAATCAACCAACCATAAACCCATAGTAAACAAACATTTAAAAAAATAAAACGCTCTAAACTTTAATAAAAGTGACTCTATATGCTTTGTTTTTAATAATGACCATCTTACAATCCATTATTAGTATGGGGAGGTAGTGCTAATTGCAGCAATATTCACGATGGTGTGCTGAAAAGTTTATATGTTGACATATCTGTGGTTGATAACTTTTTTGACCAATGATATCCTCAGCCCTATCGTCTTGGACTGTAGAATAGACCAACTGTACCTCAACAAAGAGGTAAGACTCTCCTCTCCAACCATTGTTCTGGATATTTCGCTAAACCAACTGATGGTGAGGGTCCAATCCTGAAGCTTTGAGGAATGTGGAGTACCCCTTCCAACTTTGACCCAGAGAAGTAGTACCTGTTAGGGCTCCATTTATGGATCAAATAGAACTATTCATTTTTTATGAGGAATTATTATGAATACTAAATAGAATTATGAGTGTTGAATAACAATACTTGAAACTAACTGTGTGCAAACAAATGAGCTCTCGCTCGTTTAAAAATGTTACAAAGAAACTATTCACTTCCAAATCCTCTGTGTGTGCGTAAACAGGATTTAACATTAAGTAACTCACAAAAGTTGATATGCCATAAAATATTAGCAAATCAACACACCCAATAGGATCCAAATACTGCAATATCAAGGGAAGATGTGTGTGGGCCACTAGAAGGAGTAGGTTGAAAAATAGACCTCATCTGGGGCCCATGTACACAAGAATTTACACAATATTGCAAACAATACTGAACATGTCCTGGAGGCAGCACCCCACTAAGCAGCAGCTGTACGGCCACTAACCACCCATCACAAAAACTATCCAAGTTAGATGAACCAGACATGCAGGACACTGCTGGAGAAGTAGGGACAAACTTATAAGTGATGTGCTCCCATGGACCCCTTCACATGGACGAGCAAAGGCAGGATGACCAGCTAGAACCTACATACAACTGCTCTGTGCCAATACAGGATATAGCTTTGAAGACCAGCCGAAAGCAATGGATAATAGAGAGGGGTGACAGGAAAGGGTCAAGAATATCTGTGTTGATGGTGCGACATGATGATGGGGCCCATTCCATGAGAGTATCTTGGTCAGCCTATAAATCTTTTAACTGATCCTCGTATATCAAGAGAAAATTTTAATGAAAACAAATTTTGAAGCAAATAGAGACTTTAAAAAATGGGTTTTGAAAATGTTGTTTCTTCTTCTGAAATAAATTACGAATATTTTTTTTTTTTTAGGAGGTGCCCGTGGTGTAATGGTTATCGTTGTAGGAAACTGACACGACGACACTAATTGCATTTCACATTGCACTAATGCCCTTGGGAAAGGTATGAATCCAATTATTCTCCCTCCAGCTATGGGTAAATAGTAGGGCAGACTAGGCTCTTCAGCCTTTGTAAGGCAACTAGTCTAGGAGAAGGAAAACTCTGAATTCAAACCTGTTAAACTTCGCTTAAAAATTGACCTTGTGTCATATCCTGCCCGAGTGGAGGGATTGGTAAATATGATTACGAATATTTTTTAATCAGTAGAAAGAATATTTTTATGGAAGGATAAAATGATAAAATCTTAGATTGTTTAGTTTATTCACTCACTCCTCTTTCCTTAGGTTGAGCGTATTTACAATATAAACAAACTGGGATTTTCACTTTGGAATTTTTTCAATGAATATGCGTGCACGTATTTGTAATTGCATTAAAAGAATTTTTTAAAAAGCCCATTAAACTGCCTCCAGTAGTGAGGTTCTAATTCCAAAACTCTGGGGAAGTGGAGTCACTCCTTTGTTGCCATTACTCCCAAATACTCTCCGACTCAGAATAGTTGTATCTGTTGATAGATTTGTTTGAAAACTAATTGTATTAGATAGGAATACTTAAAACCATATGACACTGTACAAAGAAACTATTATTAAACAATAGTCATTTAAAACTATAAAACTGTAAATTATTTTTATCAGATAAGAATGCTTGAAACCATATAACTATGCAAATTATTTTGATTAAGAGTTGACTAAAAGTTATAATTGTTCACTTAAAACCATATAATTGCTTGCAAAAAAAGACTATTTTTAGCATTAAATAACCCCACTAAGGTTGATATGCCATAAAACCAATCAATCAAAGAACCATTTCGTCTCTTTATTCACTTATTTTACTGGTATCCACTCAAACTGCTTCCATTATTTGGAAATGGTCAACATGACTGTCGCTTTCAAATTTTAACCCTGAATTAGTTTTTGTTGAAACCTAATCTAATGGTAAAAAAATGAAATGAAACAAAATCTTATCTCATTCTGCTTTCATTTGCAAACTGAAATCCCTTTGAAGTTCAGAAAGGTATTTAGTAACATCTTAACTCACTCATATCCATTGATACACTAACACTGAATAAACAGAAGGAAAGACAAGCTCATTTACACATATAGGAACATTTAATACATACATAATATATATATATATATATATATATATAAAGCAGTATATGAAAGAGCTACAAAACTGATAAAGGATCTTGATTTAATGGTTTCACTATGTGAGCTTTATTTCAGTGCTAAGGTGAGAGACAATGTCCATCACTGAAGTCAGGGAAAAAAGTCTCTATACTGTTCAATGAACAGAAATAAAAAGGCATATCTTAACTGTTCAAAGGACAAAGAGATTCTGATATTCTCATGTGACCATGAGGCATTGAAAGGACATGCACCCCTAAATTCATGCACTCCCATTGAACCAACTAAAAGCATTAATCACAATTTATTCAAAGTAAAACTGTTCTATAATTTTTTTTAATCATTTTTCTTTTTATAAAAAAAAAGTGATTTGAAAATGAATAGTTCTGTAATCACTCAGTTTCAATTTAACAGAGAGAGGAGATTTTCCTTGATTAAGTTAAAGAATCTGTCCCCATTTTGGCATTTTTGAGGAGTAGAATGTTAAAGAAGTTTCTAATCTTAAAACAAAATCGCAGTTTAAATTTTTTTTTTTTTTTTTTTTTGCCATTATATTTTAGTCTCATCAAAAACAAAGCAATTAAAGAACTCTTACATTCTTCTTGTTTGAAAAGAAATGAGAAAGAATCAGTTTAGTTTCTACACATGATCATCATGATATAGATAATATTATTTGCATACATGATCATCATAATATTGATAATATTATTTGCAAACACGATCATCATGATATAGATAATATTATTTGCATACATGATCATCATAATATTGATAATATTATTTGCATACATGATCATCATAATATTGATAATATTATTTGCAAACACGATCATCATGATATAGATAATATTATTTGCATACATGATCATCATAATATTGATAATATTATTTGCATACATGATCATCATAATATTGATAATATTATTTGCATACATGATCATCATAATATTGATAATATTATTTGCATACATGATCATCATGATATAGATAATATTATTTGTATAGCTTATCATGATATAGATAATATTACCTCTCTAGTCATTTTCCCCAGGCAATGCTGGAAACTTCTAGTCCCCATATAGTGCAATAAAAATCTTGTGTGTGTGTGTGTGTATGATGGACTCTCCTATTGATCTCAGCTGTTTGGTTAAAGATATGAACTGTCGGACTATCTACACTGGTGATTTGTTTATAGAGGTGAAATTTTGTGTAGAACTGGTCAAACCTCTTGGATAATATAATGACAAAAGAATGGTGCACCAATGTGCCACAGATTCTTCTGAAGAACTCTCCTCAGGTTTTAAATTCAAAACTTTTCCTTCTTTTAAAGTATGCATTTGTGTGTTTGTGTGTGTATATATATATATATATATATATATATATGTGTGTGTGTGTGTCTTTGTAAAATGCAGTTAACTATATTTATGAATAAAGAGTGATATAAGTTGGGATAGTATAGACACAGTAAATGGTTTTGGGAGATTGTCAGTTTCTCACCGATGTGATCATCAAATCAATTCAATTTCTTGCTTTTGCAATCATCAGACCCAAAGTTTTGGTTTATCATCGCAGCAAGAATCTGACAGTCACCAATTGCCTTTGAATCTGCATCTACACAACCCTAACTTCATCTGTCTGTGTGTGTGTGTGTGCGCGCATGTGGATTTATGTTGAGTAAGGTTTAAAATCGCATCCAATGATATAATGTTACTATTACAATAGTAAAACATTTCAGTCTGTTTTTTCTTTACTGTCTTATATAAACCAAAGCCTATCAAATATTTCATAGAGAGATTTTTTATCATTATTTTTATTTTTTTATTCTTACACCTAAAATGTTCTGATAAAGCCATTTCCTGTCTAATTTACAAAGGAATGATAATTTTGTGGGTTTTGCATATAAAGCTAATAACTTTGAAATACTAATTAGAATCATTCACTTCTTAGTAAACAGAAGCATCAATATCATCATGGATGACTGTTATAATGAGGAAACTAACTGGTTCAGTGGTTGTGGTGATTGTTGTTATTGAGTGTGATAAATGTATCTGACATATTTGATAAAATAGTAAAAATTAAGACTTGAAAATCTGAAATTAGTTCAGCAGTTATTTTATTTCCTCTGTAATGTTTTCCTCTTCATTTTATGAGTATTCTTAAAAAAAACAAAAGTGGAAAGGTTTTAAAATGCTCAAAAAGATATTGATACTGTTGTTCCATTTATCTTGCTATAAAAATATATTCAAATAACATCGTGACAACATTCACGTATGATAAATAGAAAAGAATCTTTTTTTTTTTTTTTCTGCATTTCAAAATCCTTCAGTTGTGTTTTGAAAATGGTATAAAAGAAATTAAACAACAAACACCAAATTCAGGTTTTCAATGATTGATTTTAACAGCATTTCTACCAGTCTAGAATTATTTAATGCCTTGAGGTTAGGGAATTACATTCATTATACATTTATATTGACATTTTTTGTATTATTGTTTTTTGCACAGTTGTATGGTTTCAAGTATTCCTATCAAACACAAATGATTTGTACACTGTTGCATGGTTTCAAGTATTCCTATCAAACAAATAATTTTACACAGTTGTATGGTTTCAAGTATTCCTATCTAATATTAACTATAAGATTTCAAATTTTTATTTCTATTTAATTATAGTTATATTGTTTCAAGTAACTAATAAGGATCCTAAGTAAACAATTATAGATCTGTAAATAACAACAAATAATTTACATTTATATGACATCGAGTATTGAATAATTTTTAACATTTCTTTGACCCATAGATAGGATCCCTACAGGTACTACCACTCCTGGCCAGAGTAAGCCAGGGAGTAATGGCAATGAAGGGGTACTCTACACCCCTGAGATTTCCAGAACTGGAACATCTCTATCAGATGCATTTTAGTGTCATATCCAAGACATCCTTGCAGGAGGTCTTACCAATCTGCAAGTGGTAGGAGAAGGGCAGTCAGTGTATTCTAAACCTTGCTGACAGGGCAGTCAAGTTTTCAAGTCCTATTTCTTACTAGTATATATATCAAACTCTCTTATTACCCCAACTATGGGTTAAACAGTGCCACTGTTGTCCTATAAGTATGGCTTTGGCATTAAATAACCCACTAAGATTGGTATGTTATTAAGCAAAGAAACCAAAACCAAATTAATGTGTGTGTGTGTATATATATATATATATATAGTAAAAAAAGTGTCAACTTTGCTTCTCAATGAATATCTCCTTCTACTTAGATTACCTTGTTATCAATTTTTCTCTATATTTTATATATATATATATAAAACAGGATTTGGCATAAAGTGACCTACAATGGTTGGGTTTTATAGAGTATCAACCAATCAAAATCATATATATATATATATATATATATATATATGTATAAACAGGATTTGGTGTTAAATAACCTATAATAGTTGATATGTCATAAAACCCAACCCAACTAAATCATATACATTTAATATATATGTATAAACAGGACTTGGCATTAATTAACCAACCATGGTTGATATGCCATAAAATCCAACCCAACCAAAATCATTTTTTACTTTGTTTTCAATGTCTTGTGAGTTAACCAAATATTCTGCTTCCATTTTTACCTCTAGATTCCTTCATTATCTGTAACTGATGAAGACATTTTGGAATCAAACCAAAATGTTGTCTACTTCCTTCAAGGAGAAGGAAGTGAAAAGTTCAACCTTGATGCATTTAATGGTACCCTGTCTCTCAAAAAGGATTGCTCTTTGAACTGTGAAGAGAAATGTGAATATAATTTAACTGTAAGTTTTCTAATATGTCCATTTTCTTTTCCTGATATCTTTTATTCTATGCCATCATTTCTTTTCTTTTTTTTAAACTGAAATTTATCCTCAATCATATTTTATGATAATAAAATAAGATGATTATTATTAGTTTAGTCATGTCATCAAAAAAGTGACTGCTAAATTTGAGTCATTTTTCAATTACATTTTACTTATAAGATATATATTTTGATACATTTATGACTCTGTATTTTCATTGTCAAATACTTTATGAATATTAAAATTAAATACAAATAACAATTCATCTTATCTCTTGCCTCCATACTGTAAATGAAAAAAATTATAATGAATGAAATCACTAAATTTTCATACATGATTGATTGATCAATTTTTAATGGCATGTCAACCCATTTGGGGTTATTTTATGTCTAGTGGTTAGGGAATTGCATACATTGTGCATTTACACTTTTTGTGTAATTGTTTCTGAATAGATTTTTGCATACAGTTATATGATATCAAGTATTCTGATCCAATACAAATAATTTGGCAGGAGTCCACTTGCCTGACAGGCTAGAATGTGACATAATATTAAGCAAGTCTGAAAACCAGCCAGGCTATAACATTCACTTTCAAACTAATACCCTTCGGAAATGCATGAACTCTTTAATCTCTTCAGCTATGGTTTAAATAGTTCTACAACTGTTTTTCTACAAGGATGGCTTTGACATTAAATAACCCATGAAGGTTTGCAAATTATTTGTGGTAGCTTGGTTTGTTTTAAGGGGATATATTTGATCCACCGATTGGACCCTAATAGGTATTACTACTTTGGGTCAGAGTGGACTGGGGAGTATTAGCAATGAAAAGCTACTCAACACTCTCCAGATCTGAAACTTCACCATGGAGTACAGTTTTTTGTCATACCCAGCTTCACCCACCCTTTTTTGTGGTCTAACCTATCTGCAGAGAGGCACAGTCAGTGTATTCTAAGCCCCACTGACAGGGCAAATATATAAATGAATGTAGAATTAGATGCATAAACATTTGGTAAATAAATTATATAGATTTGCTAATCTTAACTAGTTTTGATTTTAAGCAAATACTGGGTGGGAGGATGTATTGTCTGACTATTTACATTTCAAAATTTATAGATTTGTGAAAATTTATGGAAATTGAGTGTTTTCTTAATGGTGCTATATTTAATTGGTTGTTGTTATTTAAAAATATTTTGAAAATTGAAAATAATTTTTTTTTTCTTTCTTGAAGATGTTTATTAAATTAGAAAATAAGTCTGTAAAAGTTAACTTTTTGGTTTTAAGATTAATGAATAATGAGACTGTTTAGCAGTTAAAATGTAATGGTTTTTGGTGGTTAAATTTATCATTAAGTCCTTTTGAGGTGAGGGTTTCTAAACATTGTATCAATCTATCTCCATGGCTTTCCAGTGTTGATTAAGTGAGTGATAATTTTTTTTTAAATCTTCTCTATCAAAGTAATTTTTAACACTTTTAAAAATTTATTCCTCAACAGAGTCAATAACAAGTCAAGAATTCCTTTAATACAATAAATCATTTTAGAGCCATTCACAATTTTTTTTTTTCAGTTAAAGAACAGGAATATTTAAATATTTTATCAGAATCATTAGTCTTAACTGAGAAATAATTATATATAATTATTTCAAATCTGCAGTTTGAAGATCAATGTATAAATTCATTTAGTAATATCTAATTAAGACAGTTTGTTTTGGGTTTGTTCAGGGAGGATGCTTGCTTTAAAATTAGGTGTATGAATAAATAGATTTATCAATTTAAACATTTTTGTTTTTTGTCAAGATGGTTATTCCTAACTAAGCAATAAGGCCATGTAATTATTTTATTTATCCAGCTTAAAAAAAACAAATTAGAAATATTAAATTTAATGGGAATGAATAATCTAGTAAAATAATTCATCAATTCTTTTATTTTTCATTTTGAAATTTTAGATTCTGTACAATTGATTACATCCTTCAATAACAAGGCCTTCCACAGTGAGACCCAATCTTTTCACATAAGAATCATCTTCTTAAAAAATTTTTACATCAAACCTTGCCCGAGGTCTCAGATCCTTAGTGTTCCTCTCACTAGTGTAGAAATGATAATTTGTAATGTTTACTATATATATATATATATATATATATATATATATGTTTGTTCCAAGGAAAATAGTCAAAGGTTAGACCATTTAGTAGTAATCCAATGCAAATAGGAATATCTAGTTGAGTGCTTACTGTCAATGGTTTTCGAATATATATAATTAATTTTAGATCAAAATATATTAAAACTCACATGCAGAGGGAAAACATTTTTATAAATCTAACAAAAAAAATTCAATTCAGTAGTTCCATTATAAATTTATTTCAGGTCTACAAAATGACCTTCATCAGATGGAATTAAATACATTTATGCTTATGAATACAATGCAGACACTCCAACCTTGCTTCTGGTGAGAAGAGAATTTAAACAACTTTTTAATTTAAAAAAAAATATATGTATATAATTTTATTTGTTGGAAATATCATTATATGTTAATAAATATAATGCTTATGCTTTCCTCTTTTTTTTTATTTTAAAGAACCTGTTACATATAACTTAAATTACAACTGATTTTTTTAAAAACCAGTGAATATGGAAAGGTATTACAAGTGATGAAGGTCATTTTGTAGATCTGAAATAAATTTATTATAGAATGGCTGAATTGAATTTTTTTAATTAAATTTATAAAAAAAATAAATATTTAAATGAATAGACCCACAAAGAGATATTTTTCTAATTTTTTATTTTGCTCTTACATATGTTTCAAGCTTTTTGCTATCTTAAGAGAACTTTAATGATTTTGGCTGTGTTGGTTTTTGGTTTATACGGTGGTGATAGAACAATCCTAATAGGGATGCTGGTCATTTTCAGTTCTGTGTAGGTGTTGAAGTTTTTAAAAAAAGGTGAAAGAAAATAAAAGTCAAAAGCAATAATAATTAGAATTTCACTTTTTTAAGTGTTATGTCAAATTATGTAAGGTATTCAAAATAAATTTATCCCACAACCTAGTAGAGTTCTGAGGATATTTTGGGTTCTTAGAATTTCTTGGAGAATTAGGGTCATTTGGTATTCTCCCATTCCATATAAAAGGAAAATTAGCGACCGTAGTTGAGGACAACCTGAAGAAGGGTGTTACTCCTTTCCCGAGATTGCTCTACTTTACTCTTCATTTGTACCTTATAATGCTTAGTGTTAAGCAAGGAGGTATCAAGTCCCATTTTTTTTTTTTTTTTTTTTTGAGTCTTTGGTATGGGATTGAAACCCAGTCTCCCAGGCCATTGGCAAACACTCTATCCATTAGGCCAATAGCCCAGTATAGTTTTATTTTGAATATACACACACACGCACACTGAAATTGTGTAAATAACTCAAGCAATTATGGATTATGTACTATCAAAGAAACAAAATGAAGATAAAGACTTGAAACATTCACAAACTCTTAATTGATTATTGGCATCCTGAAAAAATAAAAGTAAATCCTTTTCATTCGAAAATTACATTTTGTAATTTATGTAGAAAAAAGATAATTTTTTTTCTCATCACATTCAAGTATTTTTCAAATCAAATTTCTTAAATCTTTTACAATGATTTTTTTTTATTAAGAACATTAAACATATTTTGTTCTTTCAACTGAAAATATTTTTAATAAAACAGACCTTCAACTCTTTCAGAGGCAGTCAGAAGAGTTTCCATAGTGTAGTGGCTAATGTGCTGGACTACAGTATCACAGTAAGGTAGTTTGAAGTCTAATCCCGCTATTACATTCATTTTTAGACAAACACCTTTGGGAAAGGCATGAACACTCTTATCCTCCTTGCTATGGATTAAATAGTATCAATAGTGTTCTTCAAGGATGGTTTTGACATTAAGTAACCCATGAAGATTGATATGCCATTAAACAAAGAAACTAAACCAAAGGTCATCAGTGTTTGTCTATATTATGTCCTAATAGTCCTAAATGCCAGAAAAACTTGGGGTTTGAAGGAAGAAGACAAGAGAAAACTGAGAATATTTGAAAATGCTTACTTCAGGAATTTCTTTGGAGTTTCTTGTATAAATCACATCAAAAAGGACAATATAAGTATTGGTATGCCAAATAAAACCAATTTCATCTTTAAGAAAAGATAGACATTACTTGGTCTCATGATATGCAAAGATGCTGCCAGCTATGTCAACTATTCATACAAAAATAATTTTACCGATAGAAAACCCAGAGGACAACCATTAACGTGATGGTGTTGCTGAGGACAGATAATAACCTCACCTAACATTAAAAAGATCTGCAAAAGTTTGGGTAGATATGTACAAAGAACATAAATTGGTTTTGTTTGTTTGGTTTTACAACATTTGGTGTTAAAACAACTAATAAAATAAGTGATTAAATTCCTTCAAATCAAACTACTGGCTCCTTAAAATCATAAATTGCCTCTTAGGGGGCAGTACCACCCACGTTAAAACTCTTGAATAATGCTACAATTGGAAAAGGCATGAAGTCCCTTATCCTTATGGGGGTGTCCTCATGGTGAAATGGTTAAAGCAATGGACTGCGAAATCATAGTAAGCGAGTTTGTACTCCAGTCGTGCTATTATGTTCACTTTCAGGCAAATACTCTTAGGAAAGGTATGAACCCTCTTATCCTCCAAGCTATGGGTTAAATAGTACCTCTACTGTTCTTCTAGGAGAATAGCTTTAGCACTAAATAACCTACAAAGATTGATATGCCATTAAACAAAGAAACCAAACCAAACCTTATCCTTTGAACTATCGATTAATAGTATCACTGCTGTTCTATTACAAAGATAGCTTTGGCTTTAAATAACCTATAAAAGTAGATATGCCATTAAACAAAGAAATCAGAACTAAGAAAACTAATAACTGATCTTTTTCTTTATACTTCAATGACCACTTTTCTTTCCTGTCTTCTTTAGATCATTGCACATGATCCAGTCGTTAAAGGTCTGTGGTCACAAGCCTCCTTGATGGTAACTATTGTGGACATCAATGATAATTCACCTAAATTCAAAGAACATAAAGAAAAATATGTCTTGAATCCTGACAGCCCAATTGGAACTGTATTTGGCATTTTAGAAGCTTTTGATGAAGATGCAACAGAGAATAATAATCAAATTATTTATTCTCTTCTTGAAGGAGGTTTGGATATGTTCTCAATCAACTCACAAACAGGTAAGAGAAAAAAACTGAGTCTCAAACCATTCTCTATCATATAAATAACATGCACACACATATATATATATATAATGTCATCCACAGACTGACTGACTTTTGTTATATCACAATTCTTCAATATAGCTAGACACGAGAGATGCTTCAAGCTGAGATCGAAACCTGGCAAACTTTATGTCAGCCCAATAACATAACTTCACAGCCAGCAGCAGACCCAATGCAAGCTAGGGAATTTAATGTATATGTATTAACTTCCATTTGTTTACATTTCATGCTAACAGACAGAAGTGCTTAATTTGTTTGAAGAGCTTTGCGTTATGCGAATGGCAATTATTAATTCCTTTGCCAATTGGACAATGTGAGAAAATGAAGACAATATCAAAAATTAAATTGACATGTTTTACTCTTAGAAGTTGTTCAAAAATAAAATTCTTTGTCACAAAAAAGAAGTCTGTACATGATAAAGAGGAGAGAAATATGTTCCTTTTTTCTTTTCTTTTTTTTTTTTCTTTTTTTTTTTTTTTTTTTTTTTTTTTTTAATCATTTTTTTTTTAAATTTTTTCTGGTATCCTTTGTTTGTTATTGAACCTCATTTACATGAAATGTTTTGTTTTATCTTTTTATGGTTTTCTAGCATCTTAAATTCCAACTAACCAGTCTTGCCCAGTTGGCTGGGGCTATAGAATACACTGACTGCACCTCTGCAGAGGGATAAGACACTCCCCAACGAATGTCCTGGATATGACACTAAATAGTCTGATGGTGAGGTTCCAGCAACACTGGAGCTTTGGGGAATGCAGAACACCCCTTCATTGCCATTGCTTCCAGCTCCACTCTGGCCTAGAATGATAGCACCTGTTAGGGCCTTATCTATTGGTTAAACAGAACTAATGGCATACTTATGCTAAACTGAATTGTTTGATTAAACTAAATAGCTTAAAATAGAAATGTTTCTGACAATTAAACCATACTTACAATTAAACTGTGTGCTTATGCGAAACTGTACTTACACTAAACTGAATTGTTATATATAGCTGCTTGAATAAATTGAATAGTTTGAAATAGAAATGTTTGTGACAATTAAACTGTGTGCTCATGCTAAACTGAATTTTTTTTTAAATAGAACTGATTATTAACATAAAAATGGATTTGGCATTAAATAACCTACAAAGGTTGATATGCCGTAAAACCAAACCAAACCAAACCAACTAACCAGTCAACAAGGCTGAGAATACACTGATTATAAGACACCCACCCCCAAAAAAACATGGATCCTGTCAATGACACTAAACTGCATCAGAGTGAAACAGCAGTTCTGGAAGAGTATGGAGTACTTCTTCATTGCCATTACTCTCAGTTTCACTCTGATCCAGAGAGATAGTATCTGTGAGGGTTCCATCTATGAGTCAAATGGATCTGTTAAAAAATTATTCCTATTCAATGGAAATGAGCAGCAAAAAAAAATTCTTAGAAACAACAACACAAAAAATATAAATGTACAATGACTGCAATTCCCTAACATCTATGTATGAAATAAACCTAGACAAGTTGACATGCCATTAAAATTAATTCCTGCTCTGTTGGCTTGAGGGCTGTACAATACAACCACTGCACCTCTGTAGAGGGGTAAGACCCCTGGGTATAACGCTAACCCATCTGATCATGAAGCTCCAATCTAGGAGCTTTGGGGAATGTGGAATACCACTTTGTCATGACAGTACTTGTTAACTTCTCATCTATGGGTCAAATGGAACTGTTCAATCATTTACTGAGTATTATTATTATTTGAAACTGTAGAGCAGTATGCAAATTATTTATATTTGACAGGAATGGTTGATAAATGGAATTACTGAAGTTAAATAGTAATACTTGAAACTATTTTAACTTTGATTTAATATTCAGAAGAATTATTAGTGTTGGATAGCAATACTTGAAACTATTTAACTTTGATTTAATATTCAGTAGAATTATTAGTGTTAGATAAGAATATTTTAAACTATTTAACTCTGTGCAAACAAATGACTTCTAACAACTCATTTAACAATAAAATAGCTAACAAGGTAATCATTATAAATCTTATATATAACTGGATTTGACATGAAATATCCCTCATGCTATAAAACACCAACCAACCAAATATTTACCAACAAACTATTCGCTTACAAATCGTATATACAACAAAAAAGGATTTAGCATTAAATAACCCACAAAGATTGATATGCCATTAAACAATAACTGATAGATTAATCAGCCAAATTAATACTCAATAAATGTAGACAACAAAAAGACATTGACAATAAAGAATGAAATAAAACACTTCATATAAAAAAAGTTCCAAAACTTCACCAATTCAGTGTATTAAAACTTTGAGGTTGAATATGATTTTAAAAAACCGCATATTTCTCTCCTCTTTATGATAACTTTATTTTAGGGAAATAAAATTTCATTTCAAAACAAGCTATTCTCGAAACAAAGCATGTCAATTTAATTTTCCATTTTGTCTTCATTTTTTTTTGGTGTGAATGTGTGTGTGTGTGTATATATATATATATATATATATATATATATATATATATATATATATATATATATATATATATTCCTTTCTCATTGTATAAGGCTTGATAACTAAAGTGTGAACTGATTGTTTGTATCTCTTAAAAATGACTGATTTTACTCATGTAGTAATTCTATCTTCCTTGATATTGAATAGTTTTTTGCTTTATTTTACATGTCAACACTTATTCCCTGGTGACAACATTAGGTAATGTATAAAAGAATATATATATATATAGAGAGAGAGAGAAAGAGCCATAGAAAGTTTTAATGATGTGCACAAACAGAAAATGAAATTGCAGTACCCTCGGTATATTTTTCAATGTACTCAAAATTAAATGTACAAGTAATATGGCTGTATTACTGTAAATTATTTATATATATATGTATATTTAGGCAGCATTTCTTCGTTAATGCAAATTTCATTAAACATAATAGACATTTTATGCCTACATATTCTCTTTTGGATCCGTTCGAATTCCCGTATTACGTTTATCGTATTCGGGGGGGAATTGATTTAGGTATTGTCCATAGTTGTATGTATCCCTAGTACTTTCTGCCCGACTTTGGGCCATCATCAGGGGAGAATCTGTTACAAAAGTGATGTAACTTTTGTTTTACCAAATTACTATATTAGAAACCTGCAACCAACACTTAATAGAATTAATTTTCAAACCAGTGCTAACGTACTTAAATGTCTTTAGCTACTGGCACTATTTACAGAATTACATTTAAAAGCAAGCGCCATAATCTCCAACAGCAAAGACGTCCTTACACAGTAGTAATTTGCTAAAACAAAAGTTACATCACTTTTGTAACAGATTCTCCCCTGATGATGGCCCAAAGTCGGGCAGAAAGTACTAGGGATAGATACAACTATGGACAATACCTTAATCAATTCCCCCCGAATACGATAAAAGTAATACGGGAATTCGAACGGATCCAAAAGAGAATATGTAGGCATAAAATGTCTATTATGTTTAATGAAATATATATAAGGTTATGCTTATTTTTAGATGCTACATATTTGTGATACAGAGTTTCAGTGCTGTAGAGTTTGGTAATATATAGTACCTGATGATATGTTTTGTATAATAGCAAGCACTCCTGTGTTTTGGATTGCTGGAATAATTCTGAGTTCAAAGAATTTTTAAACCTACATCCTTGACAATGACCAAAGATGGTTGAAAGTACCTGTACTCTGAACACAGACTTTGGACAGTTCTTAAACTGCCTACAACCACAGTTGTGACATCTCATTCATCAACAATAAAAGCTGAATGAAAAGCTAACGACTAAATCCTTGGTATGTCATTTTCAATAAAACATGTTTCATTCATATATATGTGTGTGTGTGTATATTTTGGCATATATATATATATATATATATATATATATATATATATATACGCAAACACTCATAGACTTTATTTAGTTGTAACATCTTAGCTGACTAAAATCAAATTTTCTCATGTTCACTTCTTCCAACAAGAAACCTGTAATAAAGTCTATTAATCTAAGGTGGTACAAGAAATAAATGAAAATATACTTTAGAAAGGATTTTTGAAAGGAAGTTAATTAACTTGGAAAATTCAATGAATTATTTAAAAGAAGTTTAATTACTCCCTCATGTTTTATTGTTCACAAGACAGTTCGACCAGTAAATTCTTCAGCTCTTCTTCAAGTTAAATATTCACCCAACGTAAGAAAAGAAAGTCTTAACCGGGTTTCTTTCTTTAGTATCAAAATAAAAAGGGTATCAAACAGAATTTTAGTTGCTTTCTTTTCCCTTTCTTTTTTTTTGTAAGGGTGTGTCAAAAATTTTGTTTACTTAAAGCACTTGTCAGCTCTTGATGTTTTTGCTGAGATCTTCAAGGTAATGAACTACACCAGACTGTGAGATACCAAGCTTGCCTGATACTCTCTGAGTGCTACTCACTTGATTTGCCGCTATGACTTAGTGCACAATCTCAGAATCCATGGTTTCAGGCCTAGCTGACCATGCCTGAATGCCGAGGAATTTAAACTGTGATCAACTACACCTTCACTCGTCACACAACAAACATTTTTGGTCGCTTATGGCCCAGTTTGAACCCTCAAAGCATAAGTTTCTAAATTAGGCAATATTACATATTCATCAGTGAAGCAATGCATAACATGTGGGCACACTAACTACCACAATACTACCTACCATGACTTAAACTGCTTTTGTCATGTGGTATGCATGCTTCAAACTAGCACATACTGAAATATTGCAAAACATTTAACTTGCTCAAATAGATGGAATTGTTCTTGGACACAGAATTCTATTCCATATTCTTTGTTTCTATGTAAGTTGCAGAAGACATGAGTTGAATTTCATGAATGTATGACACACTCACTTCTCCAGTTTCCAATATTCAATAGAAACAAAAGATGTGAAATGGGGTTTCATGAAAAGAATTGGCATTTACAAGTGATGCAGAGAGCGCAGTCAACTGTGACTGTAGATTACACCAACTGTATCCCTGTAGCGAAGCAAGAACCCTCACGAGTGTCCTAATATGACACTAAACAATCTGATGGTGAGGCTCCAGTAATGCTGGTGGTTTGGGGGAATGTGGAGTACCTCTTCATTGCCATTGCTCCCAGGTCCACTGGCCTTGAGTGGTAGCAACTGATAGGGTCCTGTCTATGGGTTAAATAGAACTGTTTGACATTCAAACTATATGTAAACAAATGACATGCTAAATTGAATTTTTAGAAAGTGAACTGTTTGATCATTTGTGTATAAACAAATCATTCATGTTTAATTGAATTATTTGTGATACATAGCAATACTTGGAACCATTTAACTTTATTGGCTTATGTTTACAAATCATATGCATTTAATATATATGTATAAACCAAATTTGGCATTAAATAACCTACAATGGTTGATATGCCATAAAACCAAACTAAATCATATATATTTAATATATATTTATAAATTGGATTTAGGATTAAATAACCTCCAATGGTTGATAGGCTTTATAACAGAACCAAACCAAATCATTTATAATTGATATATATATAAATAAAGAGGATTTGGCATTAAATAACCTACAATGGTTGAGATGCCATAAAACCAAACCAGATATAATCAATATATATGTATAAATAAGATTTGGCAGTAAATAACCTACAATGGTTGATATGCTATAAAACCAAACCAAATCATATATATTCAATATATATGTATAAATAAGATTTGGCATTAAACAACTTATAATGGTTGATATGCCATAGAACCCAATCAAACAAGCCATGCAGAGGAAAATATTATGGAATTATCTAAAATAAATTCTAATTAAGATATATTTTAAGAAATCAGAATGTTGAGCTATTAAATAAAAAATGTCTTGAATCTTATCTGTAATTAGTTTATTTACTGCTAAATAAAAAAAACCTTAAAAAAACATCCTCTAAATGTGCAAGAAATATATTTGTTTTTAAGTGCCAGTTATGTTAAATATTAGGATGAACATGTAGAATAATAGGCACATTTAATGGCTCAGGGCAAAGAACTTTTCAGCACCATTCTCTTTGATACTGTTTTCACTTTGCTCTAACAAAAAAAAAAAAACAAGAACAAGAGTCTCTTTGCTTCCTAAAACTTGCAGAAGTCCAGAGAATGTACCAATTCCAACTTTATGAATAGCAAAAACAAATCCTTCCAAATAGAGTTTGGACCAGAATTATTTACTCCTGTATTTTCAAAGGAAATGAGAATATTTGTTAATAGCTATTGAATTTGCAATTGATAGTTTATTCCATATTTAGTCTTGAATAATTTGTGTTTTTGAGGAGAAGTTTTAATCTGTAATATTCATATTTTTCTAAAAATTGGTACAGTCCAAAATTATTCAGGATGTGTTCTCATAGCAAAGAAGCTTATGTGCTAAACTGCAGCATTGTATTGTGTGAGTTCAAACTCCAGTTGCACTATAAGTTGGGAAAGGCATGAACCACTTATTCCCTTAATATGGCTTAAATATTACTAATACTACTCTTCTGCAGGGATGACATTGACATTAAATAATCCACAAAGGTTGATATGCCATTAAACAAAGAAACCCAAACCGAAATGATTCAATCCTTCCCACTTATGGAAAATATGATATAATATTGCACAACAGCAATTGTTTTTGTTTTGTTTTCTTAAATTGATAATTAATATAAGCACCCTTTGAAACGAAATAGTATTGATCTGATTCTATAATATTCTGGAAGGTTCTAAAGAAGACAATATCTGAGTGCCTCATAATATGATAACTCAATTGTTTTACAACTATAAAGAAGACTGCTGAACTTGACCAGAAGCTCTGAATGAAGATAGTTGATACATACAAGGTGATAGATATATAGCACTTTCCTATCATTTTAATCAACAATTTGAAGCATTATCAAGAAGTTCAAGACATTGTATTGAGAATAAGTTAAAAACTGGCAGACAATGGTTAATTTCTGAGCGAATGGAAAGGAAAAATGTTAGAGATGTCACAAACACTCAACACTTAATGACAAAGGACTTTGTAAAGACAGCAAGGTTGCATGAATTAACAAAGACAGTCACGAGATGCTTTCATCAAATTGGTCTCCAAACTTGTTGTCCAAGGAAAACTCCTTTACCTAAATACCTAAAAATCAGATAAGCTTATGTTAGAAGCTGTCTAGGATTTGTGAATGAGTATTGGAACTCTTTGGGGTTTTTTATGATCAGATGAGCTCAAACTAGAATTATTTGGTTACATGAACTCCTGGTATATATTGAGAAAATCAAATGAAGCTCACTAACCAATATTAAGCATGGTGGCAGGGGTATTAGACTTTGGGAATGTTTCACTGCTTCTGGATTAGGGGAAATAGAGTACAGAGTATCATAGATAAGGAAGGATATTTAAGTATTCTTAAAAATGACAAAACAAAATATACCAAAACTAATTTGGGGGCATCATTAAACATTTGAACATGACAATGACCCAAAACATAAGCTATTAACTTTTATAAAATACCTAGATGTCAGCAATATTAAAGTATTGGTGTACCCTGAACAAAGCCCTGACCTAAACCTCTATGAAAATTTATGGGCCTATTTGAAGAAAAAAAAGACAAAAATCCTTAAAATTTTAGAATTGGAAATTATTGCCGGGAAAAATTGGAGTAAAATATGTCAGTATATTTAGTGATCTTGTTTGGAACTTATTAAAGGCAAATAAAGGAGAATAAAAATTACATAATTGATTATTGAAGCAAGAGGGCCTATAATTTTATCCTACGATGATTTCTTTGATATATTTTGGTATTATTGTTTGACGTTTAAATAAAATTTTGTTGTGGATGTAACAATATATATTTTCAAATCATCATTTTATCCTTTGTGAAAAAAATTCACGTGAAATTTAGAATATTACAGCTTTATACATAATTCCAAATCTGGGAAGTGAATAATTCTAACATCTAATTTATATGATATGGCTGTTCCAGTAGAAATTCCACTGAGTATATGTATAGTAATTGCATAAATTTTAATCAGTAATGATACACTGAAATAAACAATTAGTTGATTTCTATTTTAAAATTTGAGGAATTTATAACAACATATAAAAAAAAAGGCTTAAAAGTAAAAATTGAAGAATGAGTTTTATGAATTAAATAGCCCTCTTTTGTAGGTAAATATATAAGTGGTGCATTCAATAAGTTTTAAGACTCTTTTGTACAGGCATTTAAAATTGCCGTAGACTCTTGAGAATTCAGTATGTTATTGCTATACATCTTATGAGATGACTGACCAATTTTTATGATTTCTGGTTTAAATGAACAGCTACAGCAGCAATTGGAATACACCCTACTAAAGCTCGATTGTCACAGCTGGTCAATTTCAAAAATGCAATCTGGATGTGAGGATAGTTTAGAAGAACGATATGTAATAAAATTCTGTTTTAAACTTGGAAAAAATACCACAGAAACATATGGAATGCTTCAGACAACTTTTTGACCATCTTGCATGAACCAAGCATCAGTTTTGGAATGGTATAAGAGATTCGAGGAAAGCAGGGAGTCTATGAGGGATGATGAGAGGTGTGGGAGGAGTAAGGTAGTCAATACACCACAGTTGATTGGCCAAAGGGTTACAGTTACCATGTTGAGGTTTTAAGGGAGTTCAGGAAGATATTCCGTCGGAAGAAGCCAGCCCTCTTCAAATCAGGTCAGTGGCATTTCCAACAGGACAATGCACCAGTCCACAACTCCATCCTTTAGGTGCCTCTGGTGGTGTAATGGTTAGCGAGCTCGACTAGCAAACTTTCACGAGTGAGTTCGAGTCTCATTGGGTGCCCCTTTCATATGGCCTTGTGCCACATCTAAGCAAAAAGTTTAGTAAATTTCCACAACTCCATCCTTGTCACAGACTATTTGACCAAGATGGGCATCAAGACAGTTCCTCAGCCTCCCTATAGTCGAGACCTTGCTCCATGTGACTTTTGGTTATTCCCTAAGCTCACAGGCTGTCATTATAAGACAATTGAGGAAATGAAAGAGGCTGTGATGAAGGTCATTGAGATGCTCACACAAGAGCACTTCCATGGGTCCTTCCAGAAGTTGTTGGAACGGTACAACAAGTGCATTGCAGCTGAAGGAGATTACTCCGAAGGAGACAAGAGTTTCATGTGTCTATCAATAAAAGTGCTCTTACGTAAAAAGTCTGGAAACTTATTTAATGATCCTTGTATATCTTATTTTTGAGTTTGTAAGGTCAACTTTAATAACAATACTCTTACAGACAAGAACAATTATTAAAATTACCAACAAAATACTAGAATTGATTATTAAAAAAAAAGATTGAAAATTAAACATAGTTATTTCCTTTCAATCTTATTTTTTCAACTGACTTGTTTTCTAATGAAATATTTACATTAACAAACCCCTTTAGCATGAAAATCACTTCCATTGCCAAGTGACATAGCAGGCTACACAGAAACATTTTTGAAATGGAAAGAGACTAGTTGCTTTGGATACACTATTTTATGTAAAACATGGACACGCACATCTATACAGATGTGTGTGTATATGTATGAGTATATATATATATATATATATATATATATATATATACACACACACACACACGAGTGGCTATAGGAGGTGTAAGGCCCAATAAGGAACATATATATTGCAATGTATCATTATATGTACTTGATGAACCAAGAGAATATTACACTCTGACATAGGACTCCTTACGAGCAATTGGTCCAATTGTCATAAGACTGGCCCAGTGTGTGTGTGCGTATATATATATATATATATATATATATATATATATAACCTTGCAATAACAAAAACTTGAATGGAAAAATTGAATATTTACTCTCTTTGAAGTAAAATACTCACTTTTTTAAGGGAATATATTCATTTTATTTTTGAGAAAAATTTAGTCAACATTTTCAATTGACAGTTCAATTTATAATAAGGTTAACATTACTTTTTCAATTTTCTCAAAACATTTTACAAATTTGTCTTGATGCTTTAAAAATTCTTCTTAAAATAAGTAAATCTATTGGAATAAGAAAAGTTTTGTTTAGTCAGCTAATTCCTAACGTTTAGTTATTTAGATGTAGATCTTTTATCATTAATTATTCTAGAATTCTCTTTATATTTTTTCTAATTATTTCTCACTTGAATGCATTATTTCTGCAAATTCCAGCATGATTTTTTTCTTTTTTTTTTTCTTGGCTATTTTTGTTTTTTATTTTCTTTTCATTTCCAGATGAGATCAGGATTTTTATTTACAGTCTTAATTTTCCAACATTTTCTTTTGATAACACAATAGAAAATATACAAACTGATTTTTTTGTGTACATATATATATATATATATATATATATATATAAGTAAAGTTGGTGACCTAAGTCGAGGGTGACCCGAGGGCTCCCTTTTCAATAGCTACTACACCAAGGTGTAGGGGAGGGTGCTACTTCATTCCCTGGATTGCTCCACTTTACCCTTGATCCCTTACCTTATAGTGCTGAGTATTAAGGAAGGTGGCATCAAGTACCATTTTTGGAATCTTTGGTATGACTCAACCTGGGATTGAAACCTGGTCTCCCAGGCCATTGATGAACGCTCTACTCATTAGCCCAATAGCCCAGTGTGTGTGTGTGTATATTCATTCTCACACACACACTCTCTCTCTCATTCAAATGACAACTTTTATCCATTTGTTTAATTTTATTAATCAGTAATTCACTTTTATTATTCCTGTTTTTTATCACTAAATAACTTAGTTCACTTTTTTCTTTTTTTAAAGAGAATGTAAATGAAGTACAGCAAATTTCTGTTCCTAATGGGTCAGTTCAATGACATTCAAAAAGTATATTTACTTTTATATTCTTACAAATGCTGAATATTCATATTTACCCCCAACCAATCTAACTTTTTAATTTGGTCTAAGTTGTCTGTGTTTCTTAGATAAAACTTTGTCATTAGTAATTTTTAAAATTAGTTTTCCTTTTTTTCTTATTTTACAATCATCATCATCATCATGTCATGCACGGATATCCCTGACCCTCTCTCGCCACTTCTCCCAATCATTCATCGCTTTTGGCAGGTCTTCAGGGCTACATCGCGTATTGTCACATAGCTGCTGTATGTAAGTTCGAGCTGGTCGTCCTGCTTTTACTTGGCCATATGCGGGGGTCCATAGGAGTACATCACTGATGAGTTCGTCCTTGCTTCTCCAGCAGTGTCCTGCTCTCAACACTCTTGTGTATTTGCCGTCTAGCTTCTTCTTCAGCCATTTAGTTAGTGTCCAAGTAGTGCATCCATATAGCAGTATCGATACGACCGCTGCCTGGAAGAAACTGCATTTTATCGGTCAGGTCTGATTTCCATATGATCGAGAGCCTATCGATAGCTGTCCATGCCTTTGTTAGTCACGTGTCGATGTCTTTTTCGGTTGATGAGACACTGCTTCCTTGATAGGTGAACTTGTCTACTAGTTTCAAAGAGGTTCCGTCTAGTGTGGAAATGTCACCTGTTTGGTTGTAACACATATATTCCGTTTTGTGTGCATTGACATGGAGGCCAATGCCTGCGGCGGCTCGTTCCAAACTATTCAGTAGTGTTTCGGCTTGGTTAGGTGTATTCGCCATGACTCATGACACATCAAGAGTGATTTATATAGGAAATAAAGAGGATACAAGTTAATATAACATTTTTTTACAATCTTTTTATCCATGTTTACCATCCTCTCCGCTCGAGCAGGATATGACACAAGGTCAATTTTTAAGCGGAGTTTAACAAGTTTGAATTCAGAGTTTTCCTTCTCCAAGGCTGAATAACCCAGTCTGCCCTACTGTTTACCCATAACTGCAGGGAGAATAATTGGATTCATACCCTTTCCCAAGGTTATTAGTGTTATGTGAAATGCTATCTGTCTCATCCAGGATTTGAACTCATGTCGCCATGTCCATTCACCATGCTGAATATTAGTTTGCAACAATGGCACATGAAGAGTGGGGTGAGTCTCCATGGCATTGAGACTAACGTACTGAACTGCACCATTGCAGTAAGAGAGTTTGTATTTCAGTTACACTATTGCATTCACTTTTGGACTAATGCCCTTTGGGAAATTCTGAACCTCCTCCCCCCCCCCCAGAGCTATGGTTTAAACAATACCACAACTGATCTTCTGAAAGGATGGCTTTGGTAATAAATAACCTACATAATAAGGTTGATATGCCATTAAAAATGAAGAAACCAAGAAAGAAAAGAACATTTTCAGTACATCATTTTGAAAATCAAAATTATTAAACTCATAATTCCCAAGGAAGTGAAAATTGGATACTCCCTCAAAAAGGTACAACAATATATCCCCATACCCGTAAAATGCTTTGTCAGAAGTATGAACACTACAAGAAAAGCTGCTGAAAACATTTGATATTGGGAAGGTGTGGCTAAAACAACCCAGACTACATGTAGGAAGATTGTCCCAATAAAACGAAATGCATAAACTGTCCAGGGAACTATCCAACATATTCAAGAACTTGAAATTTATACGAAAGACTGAAAGAAATCATGGAGGTACAATATAGAAGAAATATAACATTTCTAGAAGGAAGAAAAATTGTGGAAACCTATATGAAAGACACCTACATCGATTTAGCAAAAAGGTGTAGCAGCCATCATGTTAACCTGCGACGAAAAGGATAAGGGTCACGCCATGCATTGTCTGTCAGAGACTCGAAACTGAACTAGACAACAAACGACTTACAGGAGAGGAAGAGAGTGTCCATTCTTTTCCACCCTCTCTTTTGATTGGTTGTGGCATTATGTCGCTAAGTGCCCGGATGAGTAGGCTTTGGCCTGAATAAATGGAAAAAACTTTGGCATATTAGTGAGGAGGCAGTTAGTCCAAGTAGCAAGACAGAGAAATGGACGGATGGATGGACAAAGCAAAGAAAGAAAAGAGAAGTGAGGAGAACGAGAAGAAAGATTACTCGGCCAGTAAGTGTCAGACTTGATTGTTGACTCCCCCCTCTCAACAAAGAATTTCTTTTACTTCGATAGGGCAAGTTCAATCAGCAACTACAACGACACAGACCAATAAAGAGATCTCTTTGAAAAACCAGTGCAACTTGGACCAGACGACTGGCCAAAGTTTGTAGAACCACTAAAAATCTACACCCAGCTGAAATTGAACAAAAAGAATCTGCAACAAATATCCATGTTACAACTCTAAAAATATCTACAGAAAACTTAAAATTTCCAAATCTAAAATAAATGCCCTGAGAGAAAATTCAAAGATCACCAATCCACCCACTAACTCCCAAAATAAATCCAAAACTAAGCACCAAAGCAAAATATATTCTAATTATCCTAACTGAACCCCAGTTTTAGTCCAATTAGCCGGGGTTGTTGAATATGTTGAGTGCATTTCTGCAAAAGTTCAAGACTTCCTCCCCACAAATAAGCGTCTTGGATATGAAACTAAACCATCTGATGGTGAGGCTCCAGAACTGGAGCTTTACCCCTTCATTTCTGTTACTCACTGGTCTACTCTGACCAGGAGTGGTAGTACCTGTTAGGGTCCCATCTATGGATTGAATATAACTATTAAATGATTTACAACACTGGAACCATTTAACTGTCTGCAAATAGAACTATTAGTGTTAGATAGCAATACTTAAAACCTGTTAACTGTGAGCAAAAAAATGGTTACTATTAAATAGAATTATTAGTGTCGGATAACAATACTTGAAACCATTTAACTGTCTCCCTACAAATGAGCCCTGGCTCATTTAAAGATAATGTCAGCTACGAACTCTTTGCTTACGAATTGTGTGTGTAAACAGGAATTGGCATTTAATAACTCACAAGGGTTGATGTGCCAAAAAGAACAACTAAACCAAACCTTCCAATCCAAAATAAGTTGTGGGGGTGTCCTCATGGTGTAATGGTTAAAGCGATGGACTGCGGAATCATAGTACACGAGTTCGTACTCCAGTCGCGCTATTACGTTCACTTTCGGGCAAATACCCTTGGGAAAGGTATGAACCTCCTTATCCTCTCAACTATGGGTTAAATAGTACCACTACTGTTCTTCTAGGAGAATGGCTTTGGCATAAAGGTTGATATGCCATTAAACAAAGAAACCAAACCAATCCAAAATAAGTTGTACCCAACTAAGAATGGAAGAAAAACGACTGATAATGTCAAACCTTCATTATCTCGATGGTAGTGAATCTGAAAGGCAGAATCTGCATTAGTGAAGTGTACCAGCAAGGCGGTATGATTTACATCCCTTAGACAATATCATCTAAGTCTCGGACGGACGAGAGAAAAAGAGGAGGAACGCTGAGTCAGCGAACATGTCGAGTAAATAAGAGACAGGACAGTGGAGGAAAAAGGCTGAAGAAGAAAGAAGGACTGTTTACAAGGAAGTTGATTTCACATGGTTTCCTTGTTGTCAAGGAGGCATACCCTTCACCCTCTTTTGAGTATTACATTTGTCCAAAAAACAATTTAAACATCAATCTGTAGACTCATAAATATAAAGAACAAAATCACAAAAAAAACTAATGAAAAACCAAATATTAAATATGACCATACTAATGAAAACAATGTTACTCCCCAGGTTCAAAACACAATGAAACCAAAACCCTAAATTGACCAAAGAAATTATGGATATTGAAACTGATAATATAATTGCAAACCTCAACTTAGTGGATATCTATTGATATATATATATATATGTGTGTGTGTATTTTGGCAGCATTTCTTCATTAATACAAATTTTGTTGAATATAATTGACATTTTCTGTCTACATATTTTCTTGTTGATCCTTTCATATTGCCATATTAATTTTATAGTATTCTGTGGGAATTGATTGATATATTTTCCATAATTGTTTATTTCCCAATTACTTCCTGTCCAACTTTGGGCCATCATCAGGGGAAGATGTATTACAAAAGTGATGTAACTTTTGTATATACGTTACTACTTTGTAAGAAGAAGGACATCTGGGCCATTGCAGTGCGTAGCGTTTACTTTTAAAATTGTTCTATAAATAGTGTCAGTAGCTAAAGACATTTTAGTACATTAGGACTGGTTTGAAAATTAATTATGTTAAGTTTGGATTACATGTTTCTAATATGTAGTGCTTCGAAAATCTGTAGTTTTTGTTTGTTATTTTGATGTTAGTTTGATGTTCTACTTACAAAGTAGTAATGTACATAGAAAAGTTACATCACTTTTGTAATACACCCTCCCCTGATGATGGCCCAAAGTTAGGCAGAAATTACTTGGGAAATAAATAATTATGGAAAATATATCAATCAATCCCCGTCGAATACTATAAAATCAATATGGCAATATGAAAGGATGTAAACAGAAAATGTCTATTGTATTCAACGAAATTTGTGTAATATATATATATATATATATATATATATATATAAAAGATGCATCTGTGAAATGAGATCATCTACAAAGTATACACCTGCCAGGCAAAATTGCCCCAAACTTTTGTTATGTGCTAAAATGATTCTAACTATTCATTTCCAAAAAAAAAAAAGATTTTGCATTAGATAACCCACAAAGGTTGATATGTGATTAAACAAAGCAACGAACACAACAATTCACATACAGATAATATATACAAAAGAAAAGATTTGGCTTTGAATAACCTATCAGGGTTAATGTGCCATTAAACAAAATAACTAACCAAGTTATTGTTTGATAGGAATACTTGAAACCATACAATTGTGTGTAAGTTATTTCTATTGGATAGGAATACTTGAAACTATACAATTGTATGTGAGTTATTTGTATTAAATTGGAATACTTGAAACCATATAACTGTATGTAAATAAATGACTACAATTAAATAGGAATTGTTACTTTAAATCATATAATTGTCTATAAATTATTAGTATCAGATAAAAAATACTTGATATACCATATAACTGTGTGAACACATGATTATATAGTGAAAAAGAAATACAGTGATTTAAAAAAAATTATTGAAATCAAGCATTCACAAAGGAATCAAATTTCAGCATTAAATATCCCATCAGGGTTTTAATATGTCATTAAAAATATAAACCAAAGCCAACCAATTATTTTAATTCATTTATACCTAATTTTATTGGCAGTTTTATATAGAAGACTTGAGTAATTAGACCTTCAGCCTTTGAGTGTTTGATAAATTAATATTTCTACACTAAACAACATTTAGAGGCTTGAGACAGTTGTGAATAAATTTGTACATAATCAGGGAAGAAACACACACAATGCCATCACAGTTGATTAGGTTGAGGCTAAGTGTGTGTGTCCACAGCTATTGTTTTGTGCTATTTAGAAAAGCAAGATGAGCAGATTATGGGTTCTGGGTCAAATTCGAAAACGTCTGGTATCATGAGATGATAATGAACCTCTCTCTTACACAACTGCAAAATATATTGATACAAGACTTAAGAAAAATACAGCAGTGGCCATCATCTTTCAAAAAAACAATTGAAGCTGATCCATCCACAAATAATTTTCATGGTATTAGGGATTAATTGGCCTAGTTAGTATAGTGTTCACCAATGGTCCAGGAGACCTGGGTTCAACCCCAGGTCACGTCATACCAAAGACTTTAAAAATGGTACTTGATACCTCCTTGCTTAATACTCAGCAATATAAGATACATATCGAGGGTAAAGTGGAGCAATACAGGGAAAGGAGTAGCACACTCCCCTACACTTCAGTGTAGTAGCTATTGAAAAGGGAGCCTTCTGGTCGCCCTCGACTACGATCACCAACTTTACTTACTTATTAGGAGTTATGAAAAGTTATGACTTTCATAAGGGTATCATTTGGGGGATAGCATAACGCACTCAAGTGCTTTGGGGTAATTCTTAAAAAAAGGGTTGAAAAATATTGTTAGACCAACTCAAAAAATTGAATTAGTATTATTGGTCCAAAATTTTTATTTAGACATTTGAATCAGCGAATTCGTTTTGTAGATTACCGATTTGAAATGTACTAACACTTGAAAGTTATACTGCTATTTTTTTATACAACTTGAAATATCTTCCCTAGTTTCCTAAGCTTTTTTCTAATATTGCGAGAAGTAATGCAATCTCTTATTTTTATAACTATTATATAAAAATGATTGCCTAATTTGCCATTCTTCTTTGAAATGACATTAACTCATTTCAACTTAAATGTATACAAATATTAAACACTCATTTAATACCGATAGCAAGTTCAAGGCCTTAATAAAACAATAGAGTCTATATGAGAAGTAACTCATAAAATAAAGTTTAGAGTTATTTCCCTTGAAACTAGTCATTATTTTAAAATTTTTTAAGAGAGAATGGAAAAATAGAAATGCTATTTAAATCGATTTTAATTTCACAAAATAAAGTGATAACAGCATAAGTATTTTAAGCTATTTTTCAAGTTTTTAGCTTGAAAATTTTCACTATTATTATAAAACTCATCAAATTATAATCCTAAAAAAACAATTATAATTGGTGCATTTTTTTTTTTTTTTTTTAAGAATAGTAATTTGATACTCAGACATGTTTCAAAAAAAGGAGTCAAAAAATATTTAAACCATAAAAACATGATAAACTTATTTTTGTTTATAGTTAAAATCTAAGGTTGAAACCTAATTTAGTTTATTAATCTAAATTTCTATATTTTTGATTTATAATGAAACTATTATAAGGAATCACATAAAATGAATAGTAAACATTCATTTAACATTTATCCCAGGAAATATTAATCTTACAAATGCAAGTCATATATTAAATTAACCAAAATGTAATGCATGAGATTTTCATATTTATTTCAACTGTCTGCAAACAAAAACATTGGGTTATAATGGGTTAAAGAATGTATTTATTTGATGAATCATCTAATTTCTCTGTCCTATATACTCTGATAGATTGATTTTAAAAGCATATCAACCAGTCTAAGGTTATTCTAAGCATACAGATTAAGGAATCACATTCATTGTACATTCAGATTTTCATTTTTGTGAAGATTTTTTTTTTTTAAATTTGGAAATGGGGTGAACAAAATCCTATTGAAAACTAATGATTTTTAAACAGACCTATTTAATTCATATAACACTATGCCTGCAAATAGACTATGGGTGTTGCACTACTCCTTTGGTTTCAGTCAGACTTTGTTGTAACCTTACTACAATAAGAAGTGATGAACACAAAACACTGTCTGTTGGCTCGCTGAATACAAAAGTTTATTGTTATCGGCTTTTCTCAGTTTGCAAAAAGAGATAGCGTATAGGAAATGTGTCAACTAATTTGATTGACTATAAACCATGCAAGATGAAAGGGACAGCCACATATTTAGTCATTTCTTCACCACTGACCTAGCAGCCACCTCCGTCAGGGTCTTATCTCTCACCTATGACTTCTCTGCTTCCACTGCTGCTCTTTAATCTGACTTCCCTACTGCCTTGAATCCTTTTCTTATATATATTCCTCAAACTATTCCTAGATTAATGCTTTTAACACTCATCATCCTAAAAACTTTTAGTGACATGTCTATGCAAAACAAGGTTTATTTGCCTTGGCTTTTACAAATACAACCCCACCACAACAGGAGGTGCCCGTGGTGTAATGGTTATCATCGTAGGAAATGGACACGGTGACACGAGTTCAAATCCTGGACGAGACTGATTGCATTTCACATAGCACTAATACCCTTGGGAAAGGTATGAATCCAATTATTCTCCCTCCAGCTATGGGTAAATAGTAGGACAGACTGGTTTCTTCAGCCTTGGTAAGGCAACTAGTCTAGGAGAAGGAAAACTCTGAATTCAAAGCTGTTAAATTCCGCTTAAAAATTGACCTTGTGTCATATCCTGCCCGAGCGGAGGGGTTGGTAAATAGGACCACAACTTTGAACTCCAAGTTTAGCGAGAAAATAATTTATTACGAAAATGATTAACTAAAATCCCTAATTATTTTACACCCATAGATGGGACCCTAACAGTTACTACCAATCTGGGTCAGAGTAGACCTGGAAGTGAAAGGGTATTGCACTCTCCAAAGATGTCATGACTTGGAGCCTAACCATCCATCAAATACAGTTAATTGTCATACCAAGGATATCCCTTTGGGAGTCTTATTCCTCAACAGCATATACTGTTACTATATTCTAAGCCACACAGACAGGGTTGCGTTTTATCATTGTTTCATTTATTACATTAAATTCATATACCAATGTAACAACTATTTGAGTAAAGTAAGTAAAGCTGGCGACCATAGTTGAGGGCAACCTGAAGGCTCCCCTTTTCAATAGCTACTACACCAAGGTGTAGGCCAGGGTGCTACTCCTTTCCCTGGAATGCTCCACTTTACCCTTGATATGTACCTTATAATGCTGAGTGTTAAGCAAAGAGGTATCAAGTACTATTCTTAAAGTCTTTGGTATGACCCAGCCTGAGATTGAACCCCGGTCTCCTAGACCATTGGCGAAAACTCTACCAACTAGGCCAATGAGCCGGTTCTGAAGTAATAATATTCACAACTTGTGTAAAGAATTTGATAAACACAATTCTAATTCCAATGAAGGAGAGTTCAGGGCAGTTTTTTAAAAGTTTTCTTCTTTGTTTGTTTGTGGGGATGAAGAGTCAGGGAGAGAGTCTTAGACTTTTTATAAATCAAAATTCTTTCAGTCTTCTCCGATGCTTTCATCATGTCGTGCTGGTAGCACGGATATCCCTGATCCTTTCTCGCCACTTTTCCCTATCGTTCATCGCTTCAGGCAGGTCTTCAGGACAACATCCCGTATCCTCACATAGCTGCTGTATGTAAGTTTGAGCTGGTCGTCCCGCTTTTGCACGGCCATGTGTGGGGGTCCATAAGAATACATCACTTATGAGTTCATCCCTGCTTCTCCAGCAGTGTCCTGCATGTCTGGTTCGTCTAACTTGAATAGTTTTCGTAATAGGAGGCAGGTGGCCGTACAGTTGGTGTCTTGTGGGGTGTTGCCGCCAGGACTTGTTCAAGATTGCTCGCAGCATTCTTGTGTAATTGCCGTCTAGCTTCTTCTCCAGCCGTTTTGTTAGAGTCCATGTAGTGCATCCCTATAGCAGTATCGATGTGACCGCTGCCTGGAAGAAACTAATTGAAATCAATGAAACAGTTATTTCAAGATGATTCTCCTTCCTACATATCATCTTTATCTCAAGATTGTTATTAAATCTGGGAATGAGACCAAGCTCAGGGAAGGAGTGTTTCATGACCCACCAAAAAAATTACATAAGTATAAAATAATAGAATCAGTTAGATATTGGAATTTAAAATTGTCTTGCTAAATCAATTCACAGTCCAAAATTCAATACTAGTAGAGTCCTTCCCATCAAAAATGATTACATAATTTACATAATGACTGGCACATCTGCTTAGGATCAGAGCGTAGAATCTGTATCCATTAAAAGCCCACAGTTATTTTAAAAACTGAGATGAAAACAATTATTACTTTATTTAATGCCAAATCTATTTTTAGGCAAATAATCAGTTCTATTTCAAACGATTCTGTTTAGCATAAGTATGTAGTTTACATGTCAAAACAGTTCTATTTCAAGTAATTCAGTTTAGCATCAGTATGCATTTTAATTCTATTTGACCCATAGATAGGACCCTATCAGGTGCTACCACTCCAGGATAGAGTGGACCAGGGAGCAATGGCAATAAAGAGGTACTCCGCATTCCCAGAGCCTCACCATCAGATTGTTTAGTGTCATATCCAGAACACTTGTTGGTGGGGAGGGGTCTTACCTCTCTGCAGAGATGCAATCAGTGTATTCTACAGCCCCAGCCAACTGGGCTATTTAATACTTGGGGTATAATATTAAATAAGAAAAAAACAACATATAATTTTTTTTTTTATTATAATACAAGGGTGAGCTGAAAAGTACATAGGAAGATGTCATATCAGCTGATTACTTTTTTTACCAATGGGATCTAAGCACAGCAACACTGATAGTAGAAGTGTGCTGACTGCAAGAGAGTTGAAAAATAAACCTCATTTGGGCACATTCCATGAGAGTATCTATGAACTTTTCAGCCAAACTTTGTATATGATTAAATACAATACCGCTCTCTAATTCTGAACAGTAGCATCTCTTTGATCCTAAGTAGAATGAACAGGTACTATACTCTCATCCCAGTAGAACTTATGGACAAATAAACATGGAAACAAACAAAATTTCATACAATTCACCATAGTGACTGCCACTTCATTTATTTGGCACAAAGCCTGAAGTATTTGGCACCTAATGAGCAAAGCCTCTGAGAGAAAGTTTCCAAAGTGGTACAAGACTATTTTCAGACCTCCAAGAGACAGTATTTCTTAAAATTGAAGGTCTAAATAGATCTTTAATCCTAATTAAGTCTGTCTTTTCTTTTTTCAAATAAAGATAATGATATAGACATTAGATTTTAAAGTCATAGTTTTTCCTTCTTTGTTGAAAAATATTCATGATAAAATGTAGACAAAATAGACAATTTCAGGGCATATCATTATAAAAGAAAAATTGAAAATGAAGGCTAATCTGAATATGAGTACTGGTGAAAACTTTTAAAATGGTTTACTCTGTGTGTGTGTGTGTGTCAGAATGATTTCAAAATAGTATATCTTATACAAATCATAACCAGGTAATGAAAAGAGCTTTTTTTGGTCATCATTAGATGTCAGAAATTCTTGGGCCCTTTAAGGGCCTTGAAATAATCTGTAAGCTGACCTTCCTCCCATAGTCTCTGCCAGTGAGAACTAAACTAACAAAGGTTTGCCAGCCAAACTTGATAATGATGAGAGATATTTGTTCTATAATAGCTGCTACATTTAATGTATGAAATTTCAGATATCTTGACAGAATGTCTAGTCTCTGGCCTGTCACAATGGTTAATGTAAAAGAGTGACTAAATCAATGTTTAACGATCAGATGAATTAATAAACAGAATTTGATCTATATATCGATATTGTGTTAATATTGTTTACATTCTGTACAGAGATTCTTCTTTTGCTTCTTCTTTGTGGGTTTTTTTTTCTTATATACATTTTCCTTTCGGTTTTTGATGACAACTTTATAATTAATGTTAAGTGTTTTTGCTTTCAGTTTTAGTGCCATACTTTACCAGACTTATTGATCAAGAATTCATTTCCATACTTTTTTCCCAATTTTAAAATTTCTTTGGCATAAGTCTTTATTTTTCCTATATCTGCTTTGAGGTAATTGGCACTGTATCAGATTGGTCTCCATGACATTTGGGTAAAATTCAGTACTTCAGAATATTTTTGGTGCCAATCTTTTCCTGCCAAAAAATTTTGTTTTGTTTTTGTTTTTCAAAAATTGTTTCACAGATCACTCTTAAGCATCAACAAAAGATATTTTTCAATGGTTAATTTGAGTTTTTTTTAATATTCTTATGCTTGTATATCATAGTTAAGACTTATCAAACAAATATATCAAAACTTTATTCACTTTAATGGTGACATATGCAGAGGAGTTTCTAAGATTAATGTTTTGTGGTGGTTGCAATATACTTAGGAACATTGAAGTTATCTATTTTCTAAATATTTGTTGAGAATTTGGTTTTTTAGATAAAGGTATGAGATGTCATGACAAGAAGGAAATCTAGAGACAATTCTTATAGCAACTTTTATTGAGATGAATCCAAACAGGAACAAAGATATTTTATTAGGATTGCAAAAGTTTACCAAATTGTAATTTTAAAAGATTGTTACAATTAAATAAATAACAAGAGGTTATGCTTAACAGACATTACCTTTTTTATGTTTTATTTTAGCAAGGAATAATAATTTACCAAGTATGTTTTTGTGCAAGTATTAATTTTGTAAGTGTACAGTTTATGTAAATGTTTTAGTATTCTTTTTTTTAATTGCTTAATAACATGTTAGTCCTGATTTCCTTTAAGGATAAAACTTGGTTATCATCATGAAATTTGGGATTGATATTTTTGGTTCAGAGGCTGAAGTGTCTAAGGTCTGTCTTATTTGACAACTGGACTGCTACTGACTTAGGGGGGAAGTTGGTATTCAGACCCACCAGACTTTGATGGCAAAAGCAAGCTATTTTGGGAAATTTTTAGGATTGATGAAACACTTTGGTTACAAAACATTACATATATAAAAATAGAGCAATTTTTGTAAAGGGACTAAAATGTGGTTACTTACTCTTTAAAGTGTCCTTTGGTTATTCTTGATTTTGTCAGGTTTTTGTCATATGCTAATGTCATCAAATGATATTGTAATTGTGCCAAATAGTCCCTTGAAAACTTGTGTTGTATAGCCATAATCATAATCAATCAAAACAATATTACAAATACATAGGCAAAAACATACAACATACAGCTGGACTCCGTTGCTCAGGTACGAACATTTTATCAATTTCTGTCTTCAGTTCTTCGACACGAAGAGAGAGACACAATTCTTAAAAGTCTTTCATATCATACTATGCAAACAACACCCCCAACGTTTGGCACATCTTATGGCGTTTTAGATCTCAATTCATCTTCGCTGGTCGGGACCCAAAAAACTTAAACTCAACTGTCTGCCTCCATGGTCCAATGTCAACCTTCAACTCCATGGTTGGACTTCAACTTCTCAACACCTTGGTCAGAACTCAACTGAAGCTTTTTAAAAATCTCTCAAATTCTCAGCCCATCTTTTCTGGCATGATGTCATCCACACTCCAACCCTATTTCCTGTCTGGGGTTTATTATGACAATAGTGATTGTCATATTGTACTCAACGACTTTGCACCTGAACTGAGAGCTGAATAGTTCAAAGCCCAACCAAACTGAATGATGAAATATAATTAATGAAATAAGATTAAAATGAAAAAATCATTCCTTAATTATCTAACACTTGCATCCTAGAGAGACAAAAATATGTCAAGCTATAGTGGCATTTTGTATGAAAAAGAGAAAGAACTCTCTCGCACCTTTCTTTAAGTCTCCAAATATATCACCTCTTAACAGCCATCAGAAAAATCATCTTGCAGGTAAAGTCAGGTAATTCTAGAGATATATATTGAATGAGCAAAAAAAAGCATATAAAAAAATTGTTAGAAACAGTTTTAATGATAGCATAATTCCTTCCAAAATGGCAGTACTGGAATGCATTGTGGTTAGGAAAATATTTAGTCAAGTCCCCACTCCCCAGAAGCAGACAATATCATGCAGAAACAATCACAGATGCAGACTATGCAGATGATCTTGCACATCTCACAAATACACCTGCCCAAGCCAAATTCCTCGTCATAGCCTAAAGCATTGTAGAATACACCAACTGCATTTTTATAGAAGGGTAAGACTCCTGCTCCCCCCACCACCAATGAGTGTCCTGGATATGAAATTAAACCATCTGATAGTGAGGTTTCAGTCCTCGAGCTTTGAAGAATGTGGAGTAACACTTAATGCTATCATTCCCAGGTCCACTCTGACCCAAAGTGGTAGTATCTATTAGGGTCCCATCAATGAGTCAAATAGAACTGTTTAACTATTTAACTGTGTATAATCAAATGACTTATGTTAAATTGAATTGTTAGTGTTACATAGCAATACTTGAAACTATTTATCTGTGTACAATAAAACTATTAGCAATACTTAAAACCATTGAACTGCAAACAAATGACTAATATTATATAGAATTATTCATGTTTGATAGGAATACTTAAAACCATTTAACTGCGTGCAAACAATTAAGCTCAGGCTTGTTCAGAATGTTACCTACAAACTATTTGTTTACAAATTATTTATATTCTATATATATATATATATATAAAAACAGGATTTAACATTAAATAACCTACAAGAGTTGATATGCCCTAAAACCTGACCAACCAACCAACCAACCTGGAAGCAATACCCCACAAAACACCAACTGTAAAGCCACTTACCTACCATCTCACAAACCATCTAAGTAAGACAAACAAGACATGCTGCTGGACATTGCTGGAGAAGTAAGAATGAACTCATAAGCGATGTTCCCTTATGGACTTACCATTGTGGGCCAATGAGCTGTGTGTGGACACGATGCAGTCTAGAAGACCTGTCAAGAGTGATGAATAGTTCAGACAGATGGCAAAAGAGTCTTGGAATGCCATGCGATCAGTACAACTTGATGATGAGATCTATATGCTAACACTGAGCACGAAAGACAAGATAAACTCTATTACACCTATTGGAACATTTGATCTTGAATATATATAATATACATAACAGTGGTATTAAAAGAAATAAAACTATACATATGATGTTCGATGAACAAGCAGTATGTGGAAGGGGTATAAAAATGGTTTAAAAAAAGCTTATTCAATGAGTGTAGGTAATATTACTATGGCTTTATCTTTTCCGAGCAGTGTTAGGCGAGTCCCTATGGCATAATGGCAAAAATGCTGGACTGTGCCCTTGAAGTAAGCAAGTTCAAACTCCAGGGCAATTACATTCACTTTCAGACTAATACCCTTTGAAGAGATATGAAAGTCCTTATTCCCCAAGTGATGGGTTAAATAGTATCACTGCAGTTCTTCTACAAGGATGGCTTTTGGCATTAATTAACCCACAAAAGTTGATATGCCATTAAACAAAGAAACCAAACTTGGCTGAGTTAGAGACAATATTTCTAATGTTCAAAGAACAGAGGCAAAAAGAGGTCAAGAAGGAGTTTCTGGATGGTGATGGGAATCCCTATAAGACCCCTAACAAACATGTAAATAATGTAAGGAGGAAGATTATTCAACAGGTTTATTTACACCAAGATGAGTACTTCAGCCCAGAATCAGGCTAAGATTAAAGTATCGTATCTGTTCCTCCTTCTCAGAAAACACAAAATTTGGATTATTCTAAGATATCTACATTGCTTTCAATCAACAAAATTGAACCAAAAATTAAGAATAATGGATAAACAAAAATAACATAAATATTCGAAAATGATTTGCCTGGTTTTTATTTTTGTCATATTGATATTAATTTTTGGTTCAAATTCTGTCATCTTGAAGGTTTTTTGCAGTACATTAACAATAGAGTAATGAAAAATTATTTTGTCATAATACAAGTCATGTTTATTGTCAAATAATGCTTGCTACCATGATACTGAAATTTTTCATTATTCTGTTGTCCAACTAGATTGTGTGACTGCTGAATAAAAGATGTTGAGAGTCACTTGGGGTTTTATATAAAAAGATATAAATGTACAAAAAACTATTTAAATATATTCTAATTATTTATTAAATGAAATTAAAACTTCTTTTAACTCAAGTTATAGTTAATATATAGTTTAATGAGCAAACTCTGACAGTTGGGAGAGGATAATTAGCATTTTTGGAAAGATGGGGGTTGCACTTATAGAACCTGGTTCTTATCAACCACTGACTTTATCCCTATTGTACCCCTCCATCACTTTGCTAAAATCATTTCCTGTACTAACAAATAAATTTTTTGTTTAAACACCAAATTTTGCAACTATTGGTTTAAAACTTTTGCAAATTCTCAGATTTTGTCTGTAGATTTTATATTGGTTTGGTTCTATGGCCTATCAACCATTGTTTGTTATTTAATGCCAAATCCTGTTTTTACACACACACACACACACACACACACACACACATATATATATATATATATATATATATATATATATATATATATATATATATATATTATATTATATTATCCCTCAATAGAGATGCAGTCAGAGTATTCTAGAGTCCCCGCCAACTGGGTTTCGTATATTGAAAATCAGGAGGAAAAGAATCATCACTTATCAAGAATTAGTACAAGAATTTCTTAGAAATAGAACAAGATTATTTGTACAAGCAGAAAGCCGCACTATGCTAGGAGAATTTGCAAGTGATTATAATACTAACTTTTACATTTAACATTGCAAGAAAAGTGTAATGCTTTTGAATATTAGAAAATAAATCTGTCTTTGCAACAAAATAGCTAGATATCTTGATAATCAAAGTTATGCTAACCCTTACTTATTATCATCAACTTTTGACCGAATACCTTTTACACATCGTCTTTTTACCTTTTTACTCATCCTTTCACTGTATATGATTGGGCTGTTAGAAGAAAATTATTACAAAATTTCTCATGATGGAATAAGCGGCTTTATATTTGCATAATTCTGGAAACACCTACTTTAGTGAACATTTTTTGTGATATATACCTATATTTCTTTCAGGATTATTTTTGCTTAAAGTTCTTTGTTAGTTTTTAAGCAATTGTTTTTTTGTTTGTTTTTTTTTTTTACTTGAATTACAATGGTTACTTGGTATTGCTTGCAACTGAATTAAAAATTAAAAAAACCTTCTTAAAATGTTTACCATGATTTGTGTATAACATACACCCCTAACTTTGGACTACAAAATTCTTGGGAAAAAATTCCCATGTATAATACACACTGACTTCTTAGAATTTGTTACAGCTGAATTTAACTGAAATTTATTTTTTGTTTAACTTTTTATCAGTTTATACTGACTCAAAATTTCTATTGGTAACATTGTCTAAAAACAAAAAATTTATGAAGTTGTTGTATTTCTTTGTTGTCGGTATTATTAGAAGATAACACAAACTTGAATTAATCATGTTTTATTTTTGGTATAAAAATTTAGGTTTTTACATCAAGTTACAACCTTTTAAACTTTGTTGATACAGGAGTGGACTCGCTGAGTTCTGTTCACTGTGGGATGCATGTAGTAAACTCGCCTATCCCTTCAGGATTCTAGTGTTCAACTCACTTCTTCCTAGCGTCTTCTCTCTTCAAATCTCCTACCAAAACTCTTGTCCCTAACTCCTACTTCTTACTCCTACTCCTACCAAAAGAAACGGTTCCTTATTTTGCCGCCCAATTTTGAATTCTTGGAGTTGGTGTGTCTCCATTTTTCTATTTTTAGAACACTCGCCAATCACCATTTTATAAACCATTCCAAAGTATTCAGAACAAACACAGACTTGTTCACACAAAAATGAAACAAGCTAGCAGCAAAAATAAGTTCATGTTAGGAGGAAGAAAAATTATAAACACACACATACATTCCGGGGGGATATTTCTCTGTAACATCATAAAACACATTAAGTTGGACAATAGATATGACTGACTTTTGGTCATCCCATCCCAAATACATACCTTGCTCAGTCGGCTGGGGCTGTTGAATACACTGACTGCATCTTTGCATTGGGGTAAGACCCCCCACCATGGGTGTTCTATTTATGACACTAAACAATCTGATGGTGAGATTCCAATAATGCTGAAACTTTGGGGAATGCAGAGTACCTCTTTATTGCCATCACTCCCAAGTCCACTCTGAACCAGAGTGGTATCACCTGACAGGGCCCTATCTATGGGTTAAATAGAACTAACGACATACTTATGCTAAACCGAATTGTTTGAAATTGAACTGTTTTTGACAGTGAAACTATACTTACACTGACCTGAATTGTTTGAAATAGAACTGTTTTGACATTTAACTGTGAGTAAAAAAAAACTATACTTATACTAAACTGAATAACTTGAAATAAAAATGTTTTTGACAAACTGTGTACTTATGCTAAACTGAATTGTTTGAAATAGAACTGTTTATGTATAAAAATGGATTTGGCATTATATAACCAACAAGGGTTGATAGGCCATAAAACCCAAACAAATAAACCTACCAGATATGTAGTATGTGGCTTGAAAAAGTTCATGATATAGTTTTTGTGTACAGTATATCCCTAATTTTGGGGCTTAAAATTCTGGAAAAATAATGTCTCGTACATAAACAATTACAAAGAGTTTTATTTTCTCTTCGTGTATACGGAATCAATCTTTATTCAACTGACTTAATCATCTTGCTATGCATGTGTTTTGTTTTTTTTTCAGGTATATCTAATGTATAAATGACACTTGACTTGTCTATAAAACTAAAATCACTAGATATAAACTGACACATTTTATAAGAAATTGGCTATTTCTTTTTTTTTCAAGATTTAAAAGACTAAAATCTGGAATTAAAATTTTTTCAATAAAGAAATGTAAAAAAAAAGATTTTTATCAAAAATAAAAAACTCAAGTTTATATTTAAATAAACAGGTTTTCTTCTCTTTATCAAAATAAAAAAAAAAGTGTTTTCATCTGACACATTGATAATAAACTAATGTGTAAAATTGCATTTATATTAATAAAATTTGTTTTTTAAAAAGAAAGCTGTAGAATTTCCTGAGAAAAACACTCAAGAACAAACATAAAAAAATAAAGGAACTTTTTTTTAAAAATGGTTTGTAAATGTTTATAGTTAGATTATAGTAGAAATTAGCATGAACTGCATGAATTTGCATGTTATTTGCATAAATTTGCATAGTTTAACTGACAAATAATTTTGGTAGGAAGTGGAAGACTTCTTTTCTAATCAGTTCAAAATCAATAAATATTTAGATGTTCATTTTAATTCTTAATTATATTTTTTGTCATACACTTAACTAGATTTCCATATGCACAGTTACTACACTCTGATCCAAGGCAGAAGTACCAAAGCATGACACAACCGAAAACCAAAATGTCAACTATCCCACCCAGGCAGGATACACACATACTTTTCCCCACCATGACTGAAATGAACAAAAAAATCACACAGTTCATTTTTATCAATTAAGACTTCATTTCTTAACTCTGCAAATCAAAAAACATAGATAAAAATCCCTTCATAAATTATTTTTATTGAACCTCCTCTGAAAAACGAATTCTACTTGTAATCAAGGTAAAAAGGGAAAAAAATGTAATTTTTATTTGTTTTAATGCTTTTATTAATTAATTTAATGTAATGAGAATATTTACTTGAATATATTGCTTTGTTTCTCCATCACAAAAAAGAGACAATCAGTTTTCTATAATTCTTTAATCAAATGATATCCTACTTTGGTTTAAGATACTGTATTTCTTGATTCTCTGAGCTCAATACTGAATTTCTAGATTATTTGTTCACAATACTATATTTGTCTTGATTCACTGACTTCAATATTATATTTCTTGATTTTCTGGCCACAGTATCACATTTCTTGATTCTCTGTCTTCAAGGATAAACCCAAATTTTTTTATCCAAAGTTTTAAAAAAAATTACCATGAAATTAAGCTTTCAGCTCTTATGACCAAGATGTTTTATTGACATCTTAGAGGTAGATCTTCTCGACAACTTATGATATTCACAGAAAGTTTGCGCATTGAAACCTAGCCCACTGGTATTCAATCTTCAACTTAAGCAGTGGTTGAGGGGGGTAACAACTTTTATTAATTAATCCTTTAAGATTAAGGACGTTTGAGAACAAATATTGGTAGACATCTAAGTTACTGTATATGAGCTAATGAATAAATAGTAACAGATGAATTGGGATGATGTATACTTTTTTATTTTACTATTTTTGGTTTGGTTTCTTTGTTTAATGGCATATCAACCTTTGTAGGTTATTTAATGCTAAAGCTATTCTCCTAGAAGAACAGTAGTGGTACTATTTAACCCAGAGCTGGGAGGATAAGGGGGTTGATACCTTTCCCAAGGGTATTTGCCTGAAAGTGAACGTAACAGCGCGACTGGAGTACGAACTCGCTTACTACGATTCTGCATTCCATCACTTTAACTATTACACTACAAGGACACCCCCTTTACTATTTTTGTTCATTTATTATCTTATAGGAAGTATAATTTACACACTTCATCTCATCATCTTGTCGTGCTATCAGCACAGATATCCCTGACCCTCTTCATCACTTCCGGCAGGTCCTCAGGGCTAAACCCCATATCCTCACAGAGTTGCTGTATATAGGTTCGAGATGTTCACCCTGCTTTTGCTTGGCCAATTGGAGTTCAGATAACTGTCTAACATAGTTGAACATTCTTAGGGAGTTAAAATAAAATAAATAGCTTCTTTGGTACCAGGAAATACTATAAATATAATGTTTTTGACTGCAATAAAATTCTTGGTTATATTTTATTCAGTAGATTTTTTTATTAGTATTTTTCCTCATCCTTGTTTTATTTTTCTGCTGTTTCAGCTGTATACTTTTCAGCCTTCCTGTCCTGTTAGCCAGACTTATATTACACTGAATGTACCCTCTGCAAAGGGGTAAGACCCCTCCCCACTAAAAAAAAAAAATAGGAGGATCCAAATATGATATTAAAATGTGTCGATGCAAAAAAAAAAATCTTTAAAAAGAATTACATAAAAAATGTAAATATAAGCATATAATGAACATGATTCCCTAACCTCTAGGCATGAGATAACCCTAGATGAGTTGACATGTCATTAAAATCAATTAAGGAATCTCCAGCCTTCTTCTAGAGATGTTTGATTTATTCGACCAGTAGCAAATACATTAGAATTAAAATTGAATTTTCAAATTATAAAAAATTTGTAAAAACACCTCCTGAAGAAGCCTGGAAGGGTATATACAGCTGAATCATCATTAAAGAAAAAAGAACCTAAACAAGGAAAATAATCCAATTACAAGAGAAAAATAGAAACTGAAGTTAATTATCATTCACCAATTGCTCACTTTTATGAATGAAGAGAAAACAAGAAATTGCTGAATGAATACAGTCAAGTAACTTTATTTCAATAGTTTCTTAGATGCCTTGAGGCAATTGGCCATATTGGCCTAGCATGAGAAATAGAATTGGTGGATTCTGCTATCTTTCAGCAAAGACTGTTTGGGTTTCACAAGAATATTGAGATATTTTATTGAATGTCTGAGATCATAAAAATGCAAGGAATAATTGTTATATAATGAATGTTAACACAAGTTCAAATCCTGGACGAGACTGATTGCATTTCACATAGCTCTAATACCCTTGGGAAAGGTATGAATCCAATTATTCTCCCTCCAGCTATGGGTAAATAGTAGGGCAGACTGAGTTCTTCAGCCTTGGTAAGGCAACTAGTCTAGGAGAAGGAAAACACTGAATTCAAACCTGTTAAACTCCACTTAAAAACTGACCTTGTGTCATATCCTGCCCGAGTGGAGGGGTTGGTAAATCTATATAATGAATGTTAAAGTGTCTATTTAGAAAATGGTATAGACCACACTAACCATTAGAAATGGACTATTTCAAAGATTTCTGTCTTAAATAGACCAGGGTTTTGGTAGCAGGTTATTCTGCCTTTTACTGTGAGCACCTTATCATGACTGAATTTTTACAACAGGGCTCGGCCACCACAAGGTGCTAACAGGAAAAAATAATAGATTTACTGGTCAAGTAGTTAAGAATGGTAATTTACTAAGCTTTTTGCTTTGATGTGGCACCAGGCCATATGAATGGGGCCCCTAATGAGACTAGAACTCATTCATCCATTAAAGCACTCAAGGTGCCAAAGTTGTTAAGAATAAATTGCAACAAAAAAGAGAAAAATCTTTGGAATAGTCTATTTTCAAGGAGTAGTGTGATCTTTGCCATGTTCTAAATAGATTCTTTAAAGAAAAATTTGAAGGGTAAAATTTGTAGGAATGTAACACTATAGCTAAGTTTAGTATTTAACTGGGTAGTGTTTTTAGGGGGCTTTAGTGTGCAATATTAAACGGTAAATTCCACAGCATTCTAGTTCAGATATGGATTTGAAAAGATAACACAGACAATAAAGTTTTTAAAAGAATTTTATACAATGAAACAAGAAAGGGATAGAAAAGATAAAGTGTTACAAATTTAAATGCAATTTGCTGGAATTTAACTGTGAGAGTGCCCAGGGAAACAAAGTTCTTTGAATTTGAATATTTAAAAAAAATTTTTTTTTGTTTTGTAGAAATGTTTCAGGGTTCATTTAATTGCGAGTCTTTCTTAAAGTTCTTTTCAGCAGAATTCTCAGTTGAATTTTCTTTCAGTTGTTTAACTTGGTAGAATTTCAATAGTCAACTTTTGTTTAATTTTACTTTTATTTCTTGGGAAGCTTCAGCCTATTTAAAATATGTTCTGGCCATTCAAGAAGCAAATGACGAAACCCATCTGCTGGCTGATTTTTCCAGCCTTTACAGTTCAGTCCCCAAATTCATACTCAGGGTCTAAATAGTAATTCTCCACAAAAAGAGGAAATAGCTTTTTGGTGCCGCACTGTCTGGGATTACTTCTCCGACCAAATCAAATCCACACATGGTAGGTTTGATTTTTTCTTAGAAATAAATTTTTATAACTTTAATATTATTTAACAAGGGATACTTTTGTTGACTTGGCTTTAATTCCTCTGGTAAAGGCACACTCAGTTGGTGGGGCTTAGAATACACTGACTGTATTCCCTGTAAAGGAGTATGATACTTAATGGCATCTAGTGGTAAGGCTTCAGTGGGAGTATCCATAAGGGTCCCATCTGTTGGTCAAGTAGATCTGTTTGCAAATTATTTATATTCTTAAGAAACAACACACAATATATGAATATGCAATGAACCCAATTCTCTAACCTTTAAGCATGAAGTAACCCAAGACAGACATGCCATTAAAAACAATAAATCTGATAAATGTATAAGCCCCTATTTTCAGCAGTTTCTCCTATTAACAAATATTCAGATGAAATGTCTTGTCACTTGCATGTCACAATTGATGGAAAAGAATGAGTGATTAGCTATTTGGGCAAACTACTCTTCCATCACGAACTTACATACCCAGCCAGTCGCAGAAAAAGCTATTACCAACCTTTATAATCAATATTGGTAATGGACTTTTATCTCCAAATACCATACCTAACCCCAGGGTCATTATTTGATAAAGACTCAGTTGGAGGCACTAATGATATTTTCATACCATCAATTGTGTAAATTTATTATTTACAAGAATAGTTCTGGTTATAAATGAAAGGATTATTTATCTATATACAGGCAAGTTGAGAACACAGGAGCATCAATCAACTAAAAGCCTTTCATTTTATTTGAGTAAATATATGAAGGAAAAAATAGCCCAAGAAGAATCAGAGATAAAGATGGAAGGAAAGAGAAATTAAAAAAAGAAAAATTGCACAGTCATGCAGAGAAAGGAAAAGATTATGCTACTGAACATGATAACAAAAGGAAAAAATAACAAGAAAAACAGAATGTGATCAAATAGTGTAGTCTACTTTGTTATTATCCAACAAAAAAAAAATTAAATAAATTTGATTTTCTAAAATGCCTTATTTTAATAGAATGTGATGTCAGGAAATCAGATTGTATTTCTGAGATTTTTTTTATATAATGTCCCATTGGATTTTTTAGGTAATGTAGAAAACTTTTTCTGCATTTGATAATTTATTATTCGAAATGATCTGTTAATTTATCATCTGAATTGCTTTATATTTGTTTTGGTAAATGCAATAATGTTTTCTTCTATATTTCCTCAAAGGGGAGTTAACTCTTGTTGATTCTTTGATCCGTGAGCCAATGCAGAATGAATACACCTTGGCAATTGCAGTTTTTGACAATGGCTTTCCTCGGTTATCTTCTGAGACAACTGTGAAGATTATTGTTCCAGAAAACCATCCACCAACTGTCCCTGAATTTACCAGTTTTGAAGTATTTGAAAACAAGATGAGAGGCACAATTGTTGGAAAAATTGAAGCCACAGATATAGACATCTCTGAAAACTCAACTCAACAACTCACTTATAAAATTATTGAAGAAGGTCAGGATTTTTTTTTTCTTTTTTTTTTCTTGCTCTCTCTCTCTCTTTTTATTTAACAGTACTTTCCAGGAAATCACCAAATATTCATGTCACTTAATATTAGGTCCTTGCAAAAGTCTCTAATATTTTTTTTTAATGCTTTGCTGCTATAAGTTCATGTGATCATTATTTAGTCATCAGAATATTTGTGGTGGGGGAACCTGTAGTTTAGCAGCTAATATGCTGGAGTGCAATATTTTAGTGATTTTAAACACCTGTTCACTTTCAGACTGGATATGACACTAAACAATCTGATGGTGAAGTTCAAGTAATGCTGAAGCTTTGGGGAAAGCGGAGTACCCCTTCATTGCCATTGCTCTGGCCTAGGGTAGCACCTGAAAGGGTCCGATCTATGGTTTAAATAGAATAGTTTAACATTTAAAAAGTGTGCAAACAAATTGAATTGTTAGAAATAAAACTGTTTGATCATTTAACTGTGTGTAAAAAATGACTGATGTTTAATTGAATTGTTAGTGATACATAGCAATATTTGGAACCATTTAACTGTGTGCAAAAGAATAAGCTGAGGCCTATTTAAAAATGTTATCAACAAAATGGATTTATGGAGGTGCCCATGGTGTAGTCGTTATCGTCGTAGGAAATGGACACAGCGACACGAGTTCAAATCCTGGACGAGACTGATTGCATTTCACATAGCACTAATACCCTTGGGAAAGCTATGAATCCAATTATTCTCCCTCCAGCTATGGGTAAATAGTAGGACAGACTAGGTTCTTCAGCCTTGGTTAGGCAACTAGTCTAGGAGAAGGAAAATTCAAACCTGTTAAACTCCACTTAAAAATTGACCTTGTGTCATATCCTGCCCGAGCGGAGGGGTTGGTAAATAGTATCAACAAAATGGATTTACAAATCATATATATTTGGCACATATGTATAAAGAGGATTTGGCATCAAATAATCTACAATAGTTGATATTCCATAAAACCCAACCAAACCAATCAAAAGTTTTCCTCCCTGCCCTGTTGGTAAGGTGAAGAGTATTCCAACTACATAAACTGTATCCTGTAGTGAGCTCAAAGTTCTAAAGCTTTGAAGAGAGTGAAGTCACTCTTTAATTTCCATTACTCCTAGTTCCACTCTGATTCAGAGGAGTAGTATTTGTGAGATTCCCATGAATGTGTCAAATAAATAAGTTTAAAAATTATTATGAGATAGGAATACTTTAAACCATTTTACTGGGTGTAAATAAATTACATTATATAAGCTCTGTGAATGATTAGCATTGTTAGTTACTTGAAACTATATAATTGTTCGTAAAAAGAACAAAAAATTAAAAAAACTGACTGCTGCATAAAATAACCCTACAAAGGTTAACATGCCGTAAAACCAACCAAAAGTTTCCCACATTTTTCAACATCTTTTTATACATATAAATTCATAATATCATTATGTTGTTATCTAAGTGTTTTTTTTTTTCAAGCTCTATCTCCTTAGATAACCATTTTGATTGAATTCTTTGTGGAATTTTTTTGATTTCTTGTTAATCTGAAAGTGGCAAACTTGGGAAATACACCACATGCAAAAGAACTTCCCATCTGAGATCCATGATTGATTATATGGCATTTTCAAGGAAGATTTTTGCCACACAGCAAAATCACTCACTTTGCAGGAAAACCTAATTATCTATTCCATTACAATCTGCTGTTGAAATGGGCTTTTTTCCTCAATTTTCTGAATAGATTAATACATATTAAAATATACAAATATAATAATCTTACTTTTTTAAATAAATATAATGATCTTATTTTCACAAATAAATACAATAATCTTATTTTTACATATAATTATGATAATCTTATGTTTAATTCTTATTCTTTTTTTAGTGGGGAAAGGAATATCTTCATAGCTTTATTTCAAATTATTCTAAATTCTTTTCAGTATAAAATGTAAGTCAGTATAAATACAATCGTCAGTAAGTAAGTTTATCTTAGTCACGGACATTATGGAGGAGGAGGAGTCCCAGTTACATCGTGGCTAATATGCTGGACTGCAACATTGAAGGAAGTGAGTTCAAACTCTGGTCTTGTTATTGCATTTATTTTCTGTCTAATACCTTTGGGAAAGGTATGAACTCCCTTATCCCCCTTACAAGGAGTTAAATAGTACCACTACTATTCTTTTACAAGGATGTTTTTGGTATTAAATTACCCACAATGGTTGATATGCCATTAAACAAAGTAACCAAATCTATCTATCTATCTATCTATCTATCTATCAAATCTATCTAATGGTTAAACTACTGTTCTTTTACAAGGATGTCTTTGGCATTAAATAACTCACGAAGGTTAATGTGGCATTAAACAAACAAGAACATTATTTTGAGAGATTAAAGGAAGGATAAACTTCAATATTCAGTGAGGACAGTGGAAATAGATTTTAGAAGGAGCCCATCAAACAGCCAAACCCACTAACCCCAAACCTCCAAATCTTGGTCATTTAATTGGAGTTTAAATCTTATCAGATGCTCTTTTCTTCATTCCCACTTCTCTCTAAAGGTCAATGGGTCTTCAACCAAAATTTTTAAAAATGTGATTAAAAGGAACCATAAGATTTTAAAAATGATTCATCAAAAAATCAATTAAGCATTGAATATGAAGAGATTCCCCATTGTGTATCGGCTAATGTGTTGGGCTATGGCCTCAAAGTAAGTGGGTTCAAACTCCAGTAATGTAATTACAGTCACTTAAGGACTAATACCCATGGGAAAGGTATGACCTCCCTTCTCTTTCCAGCTATTGGTTAAATAGTATCACTGCTATTCTTTGGCAAGAATGGCTTTGGCATTAAATAACCCATGAAGGTTTATATGCCATTAAAAACAAAGTAAAAAAAAACACAGAATGTTTCACAAATTTTCAAATGATTAAGGAAAATATATTAATGAATTTCAAACTAACTAATAAATATATTTTTATAAAACGAAGAACGTTCAGTTTCACAAATGCATAAATTATTTCTTTTAACTTTTCTTTTTTTCTTTTTAAAGTTCCATTTATGATTGTCCCAGATAAAGGAATTATCCGTATCACTTCCAATTTGGATGCAGAAGAACAGCAAAAATATACATTTACCATCATTGTCTCTGACAGTGGCATTCCTGTTCGCAATACATCTTCTTCAGTCACAGTCCACATCAAAGACGAAAATGACCATGCCCCAATTTTTTCTTGTGGAGGAACTTACAATGCTACAATAACCGAAGAAGAATTTGATACATCAATAAATGTAGTAAGTAAGAAAAAAAAAACATTTCTTTTTAAAAATTTAAAGAACTATTAAAAGAAAGTGGGTTTCCCTAAACAAAAAGCTATCTTAGTTCTTACCAAGATAAATTCCTGAGAATCATAGAATACTCTCTCAGCCACCTTTTCATCTTTACAGATGGCTCTGACGACAATTATAAAATAGCATTTGAAGTCTATCTAAAAAGAAAATTGCTAAGAAAAAGCTCTTCCTAAAGAAACTAAAGCCTATGCAATTGATCACGCACTTAACATAGAAACTTTCTCATATTCTCGGACGTGCTCACTAAAAATGAAAAACTTGAAGACCCTTAAATTATTAAACTCCTTGGTCAATTGGACTCCATTTTCAATTCGAAAGAAATTCTAGTATGCTGGGTTGCAAGCCACAATGCAATAGAGAAAAATGAAAAAACTGACACAGTAGCAAAGTTTGCTTTAAATATGGCCACTAATAAAGTCAAAATTCCATACACTAACTACAAACTCAAGATTAATAAATTCTTTTATACAAAATAATAACAGCATTGGAATAAAACCATAAACACTTCCTGATAAAACCCACACAAGGAAAATGGAAACAGCTTTCAGAAAGTAACAAGTCATTATACGAGGATCATTAAATAAGTTTCCAGACTTTTTTTGTATGGGCACTTTTATTGATAGTACACACATGAAACTCTAGTCCTCTTCGAAGTAATCTCCTCCGGCTGCAATGCACTTGAGCTGTTCCAACAACTTCTGGTAGGCCCCATATAAGTACTCTTGTGTGAGCGTGTCAATGACTTTCGTCACAGCCTCTTTCATCTCCTCAATTGTCTCATAACGACAGCCTCTGAGCTTAGGGAATAACCAAAAGTTACAGGGAGCAAGGTCTGGACAATAGGAAGGCTGAGGAACTGTATTGATGCCCATCTTGGTCAAATAGTCAATGACAAGGATGGAGTTGTGGACTGGTGCATTGTCCTGCTGGAAATGCCACTGACCCGATTTGAAGAGTGCTGGTCTCTTCCCTAGGAATCTCTTCCTGAACTCCCTTAAAACCTCAACATAGTAACCCTAACCCTTTGACCAATCAATTCTGTTGTATTGACTACCTTACTCCTCCCATACCTCTCATCATCTCTCACAGACTCCCTGCCTTCCTTGAAACTCTTATGCCACTCAAAAACTCATGCTCGATTTATGCAAGATGGTCAAAAAGAAGTCTGAAGCATTCCATACATTTCTGTGGCATTTTTTTCAAGTTTAAAACAGAATTTTATTGCATATCGTTCTTCTAAAGTGTCCTCACGTCCAGATTGCATTTTTGAAATTCACCAGCTGTGACACTCAGGCTTTAGTAGGGTGTATTCCAATTGCTGCTGTAGCTGTTCATTTGAAGCTGAAATCATAAAAGTTGGTGTGTCATCTCATAAGATGTATAACAATAACATAGTGAATTTTCAAGAGTCTATGACAATTTTAAATGCCTGTACAAAAAAGTCTGGAAACTTATTGAATGTACAACGTATCTCGATTGTATATTGGTTACACAATGCACCGCCTTATTCTCTAACAATAACAGCAACAACAATCCATATCAGAACACTCTACTTTGTTAAATATTTTCTCATAAAATGTGGAGATTTACTTTTCATCAGACAAAATTTTTCTAATGCAAACAAGATAAAGAACCTAGTTGAAAATTAGTTGTCCAAATTTCTGAGATGAAGCTTGATGATTTTTATCAGTAAGAGTTTTTGGACTATTGTCTTTGTCGTTTTTTCACAATGTTTCAGCTGCTCTATCCTCTGGCCTTCCTCAGGTGTCCCCTATTTATCTAGGCATAGAAATGATTCAACCAGAGAAATCATTTTTAAAGTCAAACCTGAGGAAGGCCAGAGGATACAGCGGCTGAAACGTTGTGAAAAAAAACAATAAAGACGAAGACAATAGTCCGAAAACTCTTACAGATAAAAAAAAAAAAAAACTAGTTGAAAATGTCAACATTGATGAAATTTTGTCCTTGTTGAGAGAAATAATATTATACCAAAAATCATGATTGTAAAAATGTATGAGAAATCATGCTCACTTCAAAAAATATATCAGGTTTTATGTTTTAAATTATAACAACCAACAGACGAAAAGTTTACAAAATTATCCGAATGTTAGACACTATAAAGTACAACTCTACCCAAATCAAGTAAACTTTATCTCTGCCCAATACAAGAAATTGTCTAACAGTAACTATCAGGCCTGGAAAATGGGGAGAGAAAAGTGTAAAAATAAAAGAGATAAAAAAGGGGAAGGGAAGCTTACTTGAAAGAAAAGTGTGTCTATATTTCTTGAAAACAAAAACAACCAGTTCTCACAAAGTAATTTATTTCAAAAGAAATAAACTTTACAAAATCCACCTTTGCATATTTTTCCCTATGGTTGTCGAAAACATTGAATAAGGTAGCAGAAATAACATACATTCAAGTAATGACAATATTATAACCAAAAAAAAGAAGAGTATAAAAGATATAAAAACTAACTTGCTCAAAGCAATGCCATCAACCAAATATTGTCAGTTTAACTTTTATTAATAACAAAATACCTTTGGTATTTTATGTCAAAGTTCATTTAGAAGACAATTTTTAGGGTTCATTCTTCTTCTCAGCATCCAAAGTTCACACAGAGCTGATGAATGTAAGTCTTTGCTAGTTGACCAACACTCGTGTGTCCATATGTACGAGTTCATAAGAGAACGTCCCTAATGAGTTCATCCTTGTTTCTCCTGATGTGTCCAACATGTTTTGCTTGGATATTTCATGAGATATGAGGTAAGTGGCCATACAGTTACTGTTTTGTAGGGTGCTACTTCCAGGATCTGTTTAAAACAACATGTAGCATTCTTGAGTAGTTCCCTCCTAGTTTTTTCTCCAGTTGTTTTGTTAAATTCCAAGTGTTTGAACCATTTAGTTGTACTGACACAGCTTCAACTTGGAAGAATTCCTGTTTTATTTTACCAGAGAAATTAGATTTCCATATGATTAATAACCTATCAATAACAGTTCATGCTTTATCAGTGTATATGTTGACATTGCTTTCAGTTGATGAGATATTGCTTCCAAGCTATACAAACTGGTCTACTAATTTCAGAGGTTTATAGTTACTTTATTCTAAGTTCTAACCGGACATGGACATGATGGTTAGAGTGTTCACTAATGGCCCAGGAGACCTGGGTTCAATTTCAGGTCAAGTCATACCAAAGACTCAAAAAAATGGTACTTGATGCCTCTTTGCTGAACACTCAACATTATAAGGTATGGATCAATTGGAGCAATCCAGGGAAAGGAGTAGCGCCCTCCCCTACACCTTGGTGTTGTAGCTGTTAAAAAGGGAGCCTTCAAGTCACCCTTGACGATGGTCACCAACTTGAATAACTTTTATTCTCGATTCCAAAATTTAAATCAAACAATAAAAAGAAATAGATTGACTCAAGTGTTATTTTATGCCCTTTCTTCTCTTATTTCATCAGTTTCCTCTTATATCTGCAAAGGATCATGATATTAGTCCAGTTAACCAAAATCTCACATACCAACTCCTGGGACAAGGCAGTGATAAATTCATTCTTGATCCTCTGACAGCTGCCATAGAACTCAGACGTCCCTGGTCGATTGATTGTGAGGAACAATGTGAATATTTTCTAAAGGTAAGTGTCAGTTTTATTCATTCATTAGTTGATGTACCCATCCTTACAGGTTAACATTTCAAGAATTTATTTACTAGCTGATGTACCCATCCTTACTGGTTAACATTTCAAGAATTTATTTACTAGCTGATGTACCCATCCTTACAGGTTAACATTTCAAGAATTGGATTGCAGATGATGACTTTTTAATCTTTGTAGGCAATCAAAAATTGATGCTTAACAGTAAAAAATGATTATTATGATAAGAAAAGCTATATCAATATAACAGGAAAAAACATTTACTAATTGTATTTTTATATAATTTTATGAAGTTAATATACATAGATAAGCTCGAGTACATATGCTTACTGCAAGTAAGAAGTCAAGACTTGGATTCTGTAGCTAAGAGGACAGTGACGTCATTTGGTTTGGTTTTATGACATATCAACCATTGTTGGTTATTTAATGCTAAATCTTGTTTTTACATATATAAATTGAATATATTTGTAAACTTATTTTGTTAAATGATCAAACAGTTCTATATCTAACAATTCTGTTTAGCAGAAGTCAACAATGTTAAATGGTTCCAAGCATTGCTATGTATCACTAACATTTCAATTAAACATTAGTCATTTGTTTACACTGATATAATGATAAAACAGTTCTATTTCAAGCAATTCAATTTAGCATGTCATTTGTTTGCATACATTTTAAATGTCAAACAGTTTTATTTGACCTATAGATAAGACCCTATCAGGTGCTACCACTCCTGGCCAGAGTAGGCCTGGGAACAATGGCAATGAAGGGTACTCCGCTTTCCCCAAAGCTCCAACTTTACAGGAGCCACATGATCAGATTCTTTAATGTCATATCCAGGACAGTCATTGGGGGTCTTACCCCTCTATTGAGATGCAGTCAAAGTATTCTACAGCCCCGGCTAACTGGGCTTTGTGATATCATAGGCAATTTCAAAATCCAATCACACTATTAAATTCCCTTTCAGACTAATATCCTTGAGAATGGTATGAACCCCTTTATCTGCCCCCAGCTATAGGTTAAATCGTATCACTGCTGTTTTTCTATAAGGATAGCTTTGGTGTCAAATAACCCATGATAGTTGATATGTCATTAAAAACAGACAGACTTAGAATGCAGCTGGTCGCTTTACAATCTCTATTGTCAATTAAAGATTGACATCAAATAGTTGGAACTAATAATACCTTAGTTGGAACTAAAATTTACCTTTCTTTTTTTCATATCAGGTTGTTGCCATTGATCAAGGTGGAAGAGGTAAACAAACAGAGGCAAATCTTTACATTAATGTCATTGACATTAATGACAACACTCCAAAGTTTAAGGACAGGTACTCATTTAGAGTTAGTCCTTCAACCCCAGTCGGAAATATTGTTGGACAAATTGAAGCTTTTGATCAAGACTCACATAAACCAAATAACATATTCACTTACATTCTCAAAGAAGGAGGCAAATTCAGATTAGATGCTGAAAATGGTAAATATAATAATTTCTTTTTAGAAATAAATATAATAATCTTAATTTTACTAATAATATTGGTAATCTTTTATTAACAATTAATAATGGTAATCTCATTTTTACATATAATCATAATCTTATTTTTAGAAGTGATTATAATGATGTGATTTTTACTAATAAATATAATCATAATCTTATTTTTAGAAGTGATTATAATGATGTGATTTTTACTAATAAATATAATATAATCTTATTTTTAGAAGTGATTATAATGATGTGATTTTTACTAATCATCATCATATTGCGCTGGCAGCACGGATATCCCTGACCCTCTCTCGCCACTCCTCCCTATCGTTCATCGCCCTAGGTAGGTCTTCAGGACAACAACCTGTATCCTCACATAGCTGCTGAATGTACGTTCGTGCTGGTCGTCCTGCTTTTGCGCGGCCATGTGTGGGGATCCATAAGAGTACATCTCTTATGAGTTCATCTCTGCTTCTCCAGCAATGTCCTGCATGTCTGGTTCGTCTAACTTGAATAGTTTTCGTGATAGGGGGCAGGTGGCCGTACAGTTGGTGTCTTGTCGGGTGTTGCTGCCAGGACTTGTTCAGGATTGCACGCAGCATTCTTGTGTAATTGCCATCTAGCTTCTTCTCCAGCCGTTTTGTTAGCGTCCATGTAGTGCATCCATATAGCAGTATCGATGTGACCGCTGCCTGGAAGAAACTGCGTTTCATTTTATCGGTTAGGTCTGATTTCCATATAATCGATAGCCTATTGATAGCTGTCCATGCTTTCGTTAACCTCGTTTCGATGTCCTTTTCGGTTGATTGTTTTCATTATAGGTAATATCTGTATTTATATGATCAAGCAACAACTTGATATCATTATATTTAAATGTGACATCATTATTTTAAAATAACATCAGGTTTCATGAGACAAAGAATTCAAAGATATACAATAAATAAAATTTTCAAAACTACACTAAACTCCATATACTGACCTCAAACCAAAAATCAAACAAATAGTAACCAAAAAATGGCCACAATTATGGGATGAAAATCCCCACAATAAGCTCTTCCAAATACAACCCATTTTAAAAGAAAGGAAGCTGGATCTTAATGATACCAGAAGAGAAGAAACTACCCTTACTTGACTATGCATTGGACACACTTGACTGACTCGCTCCTTCATTCTTTAAGAAGAACCTCCTCCAAAATGTTCATGCGGAAACCAATACTCAATCAAGCACATTTTGATAGAATGCACAAAACTCAACCACTCCAGGAAAAAGTTTTATAAGGCAAACAGCATGAAGGAACTATTCAAAAAGATTGCTCTCAAAAACATAATCAACTTCTTAAAAACAATTGGCCTCCTATTAAAGATATAGGCTGTGTTACCTACACCTTCAACCATCAAGTGTATACAAACAAAAAAATTTGACCTATTTTAAAATACTAATTCAGGACTATTTATTTACAATTAATATACATACTTATATATATATATATGTGTATATATATATATATATATATCAGAATTTGACATTCAATGACCCTTAAGAGATTAATATGCCATAAAACCCAACCAACCAACCTAAGAATATGTGTTTACAAATCATATACATAATATATATGTGTAAAAAGGCTCTGGCATTAAATAACCTATTGAGGATGATATGCCATTAAATCCAACCAAAACAACACTAGCTGTGGATTATAACCACTAATTTCAACAAGTATTATCTTTCTTTTTAAATTTAGTGGTATGTTTCATTTTCGTTTTTATCAAAAATCACTTGGCATTATTCCAAGCATGAACTGTATTCCCTACAGTGGAGTAAGACTGTTTTAAAAGGGATGACCTGGATATGACTCTATATCATCATCATATCGCGCTGGTAGCACGGATATCCCTGACCCTCTCTCGCCACTCCTCCCTATCGTTCATCGCCCTAGGTAGGTCTTCAGGACAACATCCCGTATCCTCACATAGCTGCTGAATGTATGTTCGTGCTGGTCGTCCTGCTTTTGCGCGGCCATGTGTGGGGATCCATAAGAGTACATCTCTTATGAGTTCATCTCTGCTTCTCCAGCAGTGTCCTGCATGTCTGGTTCGTCTAACTTGAATAGTTTTCGTGATAGGGGGCAGGTGGCCGTACAGTTGGTGTCTTGTCGGGTGTTGCTGCCAGGACTTGTTCAGGATTGCACGCAGCATTCTTGTGTAATTGCCATCTAGCTTCTTCTCCAGCCGTTTTGTTAGCGTCCATGTAGTGCATCCATATAGCAGTATCGATGTGACCGCTGCCTGGAAGAAACTGCGTTTCATTTTATCGGTTAGGTCTGATTTCCATATAATCGATAGCCTATTGATAGCTGTCCATGCTTTCGTTAACCTCGTTTCGATGTCCTTTTCGGTTGATTCGACGCTGCTTCCTAGCTACGTGAATTTGTCTACTAGTTTAAGAGGGGTTCCTTCTAGAGTGGAGATGTCCCCCGTTTGGTTATAGCACATATATTCCATTTTGTGTGCATTAACATAGAGGCCTATGCTTGCTGCTGCTCGTTCCAAACTATGCAGAAGTGTTTCGGCTTGGTCAGGTGTATTTGCCAGTATCGCTATGTCATCGGCATAGTCGGCGTCGGTAATTGTTGTTGCGGGGTACCTTCTGCTTCTTTTCTTCGTCAGTTCGAAGCCATTCTCTTTGATTTTGTCAATCGATGTTCTAAGTACGTAGTCTAGACAAATGATAAAGAGGTACGGGGCCAGCGTGTCCCCTTGTAGTACTCCTGCTACAATGTCAAAGTATTCTGTGTCTCCATCCGGTGATCGTACTTTTACTTTAGTGTTTCTATAGAGAATCGTTATTGCCGCTACGGTTTCTTTAGGTATGCCATACGCTAGTAGGATTTGTTCCATCAAAACTTAAAGCAGCAAACCAACAAGAAAGAATAAAACTGTGGAAACAGCACTTCGAAAACTTACTTGGAAACCCACCAAAAATAACACATGAACCAATCACCAGAATAATTAGCAAACAATTAGACATTAAACTAGGACCGTTCACACAAGAAGAACTCGACTCGGTTCTCAGAAAAATTAAAAATAGGAAAGCTGCAGGGCTGGACGAAATTCCCCCGGAAGTATGGAAGACCAGACAATTCGACGACATACTGCTCCGCCACTACAAAGCAGTATACAATCAAAATCCGATAGATAGATGGATGAAGGGGTGCATACTCCCCTTCCCTAAAAAGGGGGACCTCGGATTAGCCAAAAACTACCGAGGCATAACTCTTACATCCATAGCTGCCAAAATCTACAATGCCCTACTACGAAACCGAATAGAACCCAAAATCGACAACATACTTAGAAAAAAACCAAAATGGCTTCCGAAGAAATAGATCCACGACCTCACAAATATTAACCATCCACAGAATCCTTGAAGGTGTACGGGCAAAGAACATACAAGCGACATTAATATTTGTCGACTTTACCAAGGCTTTCGATTCCATTCACAGAAGATTCTATATAAGGCTTCAATACTAGGAAATATGATACCATAACTCCCAGATGCACCATGACTTGGAGTGGTAGTACATATAAGGATCCAAACAATACGTCAAATAGATATGTTTGAAAATCATTAGGATAGGAATACTTGAAACCATATAACTGTGTGCAAATAAATTATTATAATGAAATAGGAATAGTTACTTGAAAAGAATTTGTTATTGAGTAATTTTTTTCAAATTATAAGTATTTGATTGGAATTATTTCATGTCATATAACTTTATGCAAACAAATGATTTTTTTAATGCAATTGAACAGGGAAAATATAGTTATGATTGCAATTAGAAATTTACAAATAAATTAAATTTCTGCCTGAAATAATCCATAAAGAGTTAAACAAATAAACTAAATCAAGTTATTATTCTATCCTGGTAAATGTTGTTACCCAACAAAAGGTTACTGATTAAGAAAATAACCAAAACAGAGGTTGGAAATGAAATAAAAATCTTTATAGCATTAACAAAATACAGGGGGGTATCCTCATGGTATAATGGTTAAAGCGATGGACTGCGGAATCGTAGTAAGTGAGTTTGTACTCCAGTCGCGCTATTACGTTCACTTTCAGGCAAATACCCTTGGGAAAGGTATGAACCCCCTCATCCTTCCAGCTATGGGTTAAATAGTACCACTACTGTTCTTCTAGGAGAATGGCTTTGGCATTTAATAACCTACAAAGGTTGATATGCCATTAACTAAAGAAACCAAACCAAACAAAATATCATACTCACCAGCAGCGTGAAGAAGGTACCCACTGCTAATGGTAACTACTTAGTCAGTCAAATTAAGCTATTTGTCGCATGCCCCACCAAATGGATGACTATGGCACAAGGCCTTTTTTAAGGTGAGTCCAGGCACAGGGCCATTGTCCAGACATGCCCAGCGGCTCCAAAGATGCTTCAGGCCTTGTCAGCAATCCCCTAAAAAGTGGCACCTCAGGCAACAGGCAATAAACCTAGTCCCTCCAAGGCGGGTTAGGGCCTGGGAGGACAGCCCCTGAGGCTTGAGGAGGCTAGGCCACGTGATGTGAATGCTGGGCTTCCCCATCACCCATGTTAGGCAGCCTTGACTGAGTAACTGCTGTCATCGGAGAGAGTCAGCAAATTACCCACCCTCATAATAGTGTCCAACATATTTATGAAGAATGGGACATACTCATTAATGTTCATAGGTAGGGTATATAACAGTATGAGGAATGGGACATACCCATTACTGTTCATTGGTAGGGTATATAACAGTGAGGAACAATACAAATTCAAAACAATGATAAGAAAAGAACTTTTTATTGAGTAAATTTTGCCATTCCAGCAAAGCACAGAGAGGAAATAAAAGAAAAAAAATCGACAAACATTTTAAAAACTGTAAACCATGAAGGTGACAATGATACCAATTGTAGTTTACATTTAAATGGTCCTCAAAAGCCTGTAAAACAGGCTGGTTGCGGGGGATTGTTGATCAGAGTAAAAATTGAGATCATCCAAACCACAGCACTGTTAAGATTGGCTAGAATACTTAGCAGTTTTCAAGAGACCTGAAGAGACTTGCTGTCACTTGGTCTTCAGTGAAAAACCACCAGTTAAAACTGGTGTGAAAAACTCACAAGGAGAAGAAAAAAATGCTGAAAATGAATAAACTTTTTAGCAAAATTTGAATTCACGTTCTTTAATTCCTCAACCAATGGAGCAATAATAACCATTGGTAAAGAAGTTGGTATGTTTAACCAGGTTTCTCTAAGTCATTAACTTTTTTTAAATTGAGGATAAAAGAAAATGCAAGTAAAAATTGATAATTGTAATAATGGTCGACAATGCTTCATTTAAATGGAAATATAAAGTCAGTCAAATGTATGTTACAGCAGTTAACTTCACCAACAAACCCACCATTTTGTTTGTCTTGCTTTAAAATCCACTGTCCATGTGGCATGATTTTATTAAGTTACTTGCTCATGCATGCAAATTACCAATGGTCTTAAAAGGGCTTGTTCCACCCATGTGTAGTGAAGGAATTACAAATGCCCGTTGTGACAGAACAAATCAAACATCAAGGATACTTAGCATCAGGTATTTTTGGACCCCACAGTCCCACTTTCACCACATCAAAAAATGAAATACAAGTTAATCATTACCTTATTAACTCATTGGCTGCGACCATTTCTAATTTTTGGTAATTCCCAGCATTGAAAATGAAATGAAAGTTCAACTCTAGTTGCACACAACAATCAAAGGGTCAAGGCAACCTTCATTAGCAACATTGCAATTTTTAAGATTTAGATAATTAATCACTTTGTCCATAATGTCAGACATTTTTTTTTTAATTCCATGTATGTTTCATTTTTAGGAATCTTGACAGTTGCAGACAACCTTTTGAATGAACCTTTGCGAGAGATCTACCAACTGACTGTGGAAGCGAGAGACTTTGGAATACCACAACATTCCTCAGAGACAACAGTAGAGATTCATGTGCCTCTGAATAAACCAGCAGATGTGCCTAAGTCTGCTATTTTCTATATCCAAGAGAATGAACTGCCTGGAACTGTAGTCGGAAAGATTAATGTGACTAATCCAGATGAAGATTTATCATCTGGAAAAAGTACAGTAACTTTCAGAACCTTAGAAAATGGTAAATAATCTTTTATATTACACTGAGTATTTCAGAAAAATTGACATCATTAGATATACAGAATATTTCAGAAAAATTTGATATCATTTGAGATATACAGAGTATTTCAGAAAAATTTGATATCATTCTCTTATCTAATAATTCAACCAATTCTTATCCAAATGATCTCAATTTTTAACTGCATGTGTAGGAACAACTCAAAATTCTCTGTTTAATGTTTTCTGACTTTTTTCTTTTGAACGATAAAAACGCTGTTCACTGGAAAAGAAAAAGCGATTAAATATTAAACATAGAATTTCAAGCCATTTCTACACATGCTATTGAAGTTTAAGATCAATTGAACCAGAATTTGTCAAGTTATTAGATTACAAAATGATATTGATTTTTCTTAAACAACCTTTATATCTCAAATGATATAAAAAATTTTGAAACACTCTGAAATGATTTTTTTTTTTTGTATGCATGTTACCATAAATGCAAAAATGGCAGATCATAGGAAGATTCTAGAGAATAAAAGCATCTAATTTGCAATTTACACAATCATCGTTTCACCTTGTCAGCAGGGCTTAGAATACACTAAGTCCCCTGCTAAGAGGTAAGACATGACCCCTCTCAAAAAAAGCTGCCCTAAATATGACACAAAACTGCATCTGGAAGTGAGACTCTAATTTTAGAGATCTGGGAAGTATGGAGTACTTTTCCACTGACATTACTCCCAGGTTCACTCTGATCTGCACTGGTAGTACCTGTTAGGGTCCCATCTATGATTAGTTGTTGTTTTTTTATTCAATGGCAAATCAGCCTTTATGGGTCATTAAGCAGCGGTCATGTCGATACTGCTATATGGATGCACAACATGAACGCTAACTAAACGGATGGCTAAAAAGCTTGACGGCAACTACACAAGAATGCTGCATGCAATATTGAACAAGTCTTGGAGGCAACACCCAACAAAGCTGCAGCTGTACGGCTAACTACCTCCCATCATGAAAACTATCAAAGTTAGATGAACCAGACATGCAGGACACTGCTGGAGAAGCAGGGACATGCTCATAAGTGATGTTCTTCTATGGACCCCCTCCCATGGCCGAGCAAAAGCAGGGCGACCAGCTGAAACCTACCTCTGTGAGGATATGGGATGTAGCCCTGAGGACCTGCCAGAAGCGATGAACAATAGGGAGGAGTGGCGAGAGAGGGTCAGGGATGTCTGTGCTGGTGGCACAACATGATGATGATAACTGCCAAAGTCATCTTTTTAGAAGAGCAGCAGTGATACTATTTAACCCACAGATGAGTGGATGAAAGGGTATTAGTCTGAAAGTGAACTTAATAGCATAACTGAAATTCAAACTCACTTGCTGCAAAGTTTGGGTCCCACACATTCTTTAGCCATCACACCACAAGGACTTCCCCCCCCATCAAATAGATGTTTGAAAATTATTAGTACAGAATAGGAATATTTGGTATCAAAAATCTCTGAAGAAATTACACAAAAAATGTAAATATAAACATACAATGTGCACAATTCCCAAACCTCCAGGCCTAAAATAACCCCAGACAGGTTCACATGCTGTTAAAATCAATATTCAGGGTAATTTATCAAGGGAAGTAACTTAAGTGATAATTATAGCATAAAAAGTCAAGTTGATAACTGTTGTCAAGGGCGACCCAAAGGCTCCTATTTCAACAGCTACTACACCAAGGTATAAAGAAGAGCACTACTCCTTTCTCTGGATTGCTCCACTTTACCCATGATCCATACCTTATAATGCTGAGTATTAAGGAAGGCAGCATCAAATATAATTTTTTTTTTGTCTTTGGTATGACCCGACCTGGGATTGAACCCCAGTCTCCCAGACCATTGGTGAACACTCTACCCAATAGTCCAATGGCCCAAATTTACAATCTACTATAATAAAATGTTGTGAATTTGTATACATAGTTTTTGTTTGTTATACTCCAAATCAGTTTAGGAGGAGTCCCCATGGCATAGTGGATAAAAAGCTGGACAGTAAAATTCTAGGAAGTGAGTTCAAACTCCCGTCACTGTATTATGTTCACTTTCAGACGATTAACCTTGGCAAAGGTAGGAACCCCCTAATCTTTCCAGCTCTGGATTAAATAGCACCACTACTGTTCTTCTACAAGGATGACTTTGGCATTAAATAACCCACAAAGGTTGATATGTCATCAAACAAAGAAACCAAACTCAATTTAGTAATAAAATAAATAGTTAAACATGTTCACAGTATTTATTATGTAGAACTATTGTGTAAAAACAAAAAAAATAAAGAAATCAGTGCAATAAAACCTGGTTTAATTAAAAAAATACGAGTATATATTTTTTTAATTGAATTTGTTGACACCTAGGGTATAATTTTAATTGTCTCCCTCTGAAAAACTGTATAAATGAATTCAACCAAAACACATAAAATAAGATAATTACGCATAACTATTACTTTATTTTTATAAATGTTTAATCCTATTTACCAAAATATATTTTCTGATTTCATCTAACCTTCTCTCACTTGTTTTCTACCCATCCTAGACACTCAACTAAAAAAAAAAAAAAAAAAAAAAGCTGAAATTATAAAATATTGTAATCTATTACCTAACAGCTATACAGGCAGCTAAATAACATTTTAGAACATTTAGCCTAGTCAGCTAGGGCAGTAGAATACATTGACTGTATCTCTGCTGAGGGGTAAGAACCACCCTCCAATGAGTGTCCTGATATGATACTAAACTATCTGATGGTAAGACTCCGGTAATGCTGGAGCTTTGTGGAAAGTGGAGTATCCCTTCATTGCCATCACTCCCAGGTTCACTCTGGTCGGAAATGGTAGCACCTGATAGGATCCTTTCTATGGGTCAAATAGAACTGTTTGACATTTAAACAGAGTACAAACAAATGACTTACGCTAAATTGAATTGCTTGAAATAGAACTGTTTGATGATTTAACTGTGTGTAAACAAATGACTGATGTTTGATTGAATTGTTAGGGATACATAGAAATACTTGGAACAATTTAACTTTGTTGATTTATATTTACAAATCATATATATTTAATATATCTGTATAAATAGGATTTGGCATTAAATCAGCTACAATGGTTGATATGCTATAAAACCAAACCAATCTTAGAATGTTTTAAAGTCAATTTAGAATATTTAAAAATGCAGTATTTCAATAAATGTCAGATTTGCTTAAAAATGAAGTAATTTCTCACACATTTGAACAGGTTCTTCTCAGCATATATAATCAAAGGTTTAAAACCAAATAAGAAGGCTGGTTAGTGAGTAACTTATCATCAACCTACCCTGTCAGCAGGAATTAGTATATACCAACTATATTCCCTGTAGATAAGGAAGACTTTTAAAAAAAGAGCTGTCTTAGGTTTGACACTGAGCTACATCTGATGGAAAAGCATCGCTTCTGAAATCTAGGGAGTGCAGTGTCACTCATTCATTGCCATAACTCCCTGGTTCACTCAGATCAAAAATAGTGGACCCACATTGGGTTTTATCTATGGATCAAATAGATTCATTTATAAGTTATTAGTATTGGGTAAGAATACTAGAAACCATACAACTATGTGCAAACAAATGATAATGATTAAATAGGAATAGTTACTTAAAACTACATAACTGCATATAAATTACTAAAATTAAGAAAACTGAATATATGTGCTATAACCAAACAGGCAACATTTCCACACTAGACGGAACCTCTCTGAAACTAGTAGACAAATTCACCTACCTAGGAAGCAGCGTCTCATCAACCAAAAAAGACATTGACACACGGCTAACGAAGGCATGGACAGCTATCGATAGGCTCTCAATCATACGGAAATCAAAGCAGACCGATAAAATGAAACAGTTTCTTCCAGGCAGCGGTCATATTGATACTGCTATATGGATGCACTACTTGGGCGCTAACTAAACTGTTGAAGAAAAAGCTAGACGGCAAATACACAAGAATGTTGCAAGCAATATTGAACAAGTCCTGGCGACAACACCCCGCAAGGCACCAACTATACGGCCACCTGCCTCCCATCACGAAAACTATCCAAGTTAGATGAGCCAGACATGCAGGACACTGCTGGAGAAGCAAGGACAAGCTCATAAGTGATGTACTCCTATGGACCCCCACATATGGCCGAGCAAAAGCAGGGCGACTAGCTCAAACTTACATACAGCAGCTATGTGAGGATACGGGATGTAGCCCTGAAGACCAGCCAGAGGCGATGAATGATAGGGAGAAGTGGCGAGAGAGGATCAGGGATATTCGTGCTAGCGGCACGACATGATGATGATGATAATTGCTTAAAAAACTGACTTTAACATTAAAAAGCACAAGGGTTGACATGCCATAAAACTGACCAACAAACTTCTCTCATCAGTAAAATGTTGCTAGGCTGTAACTTTTTATTCGTTACTTATTCATTACTTCCATGTTGGGTGTTCAAGACCTGCTCCGTATCATCATACTACAAATCTAGGAGTTTCTTGTCAAAACTCTGCTCACCAAGTCTTGAGAATCACATCCATACTTTCATGATATCTCTCCTTCTTAACCCAAATTCAACCCAACCAGCTTCTTAAGAATAAATGAAAGATGGAACAAACTACCTTGTGAATGTTTACCCATAGCATGTGACCTTTGAGTCTGAGGTCAGTAGTTATATCATTGTTCTTAGGTTCTAGAGTCATTCCCAACTTGTACGTTTATATTCCCATCTTCACTCATCCCCAATTCCCAAATCATCCTTTCTAGTCCTTTACTCATAACCCTTTTGTGAGTAGCGGCCAATTTGGCCTTGTCTAAAGTGAATCTTTGTAAAAAAAATATTATTATAATTCACCATATGCCCATCTGTCGGTACAGCTAAAACTCAGCAACATTTTTGCCATTTTTTCATCCAATTCCATGTTTTCTAGACTTATTAGAGTCATCCTGAAAATGTTTTAGATTATTCGAGGCTTATTAAGCACAATGGTTATCACCATAAGAAATTGAATCAGCAACCCAAGTTCAACTCCCAGACAAGGCTGTTTGTATTTCACTTCATGCTAATGCCATTGAGAAAGGCACGAATCTATCTCTTCCTCCCATGAGTAAATAGCAGAAAAGACGGAGTGTTTTAGCTTTGGTTAGGCAACCAGCTTAGGAGAAGAAAAACTCTAAATTCTAAACAACTGTACTCCACTTCAAAATTAACTTTGTGTTACATCCTGTTTATGAGGAACAGGTTGAGTAAATACAAATTTGGAGTTTTTGTTAAGACTAGTTTTTAAGTAGGATCTGTTTCTCACCTTCTCAGTATAAAAAAAAGGGTATTTGACAAAGATATTTTTATTGTTCCCTGAGACAGACTGTTTCCTTTTGACAAAACAGTTTTCGTCTTTAATTGGAATCATTTTGAGATGAGGCTTCTTAATCTGAGGATTGATTTTTTTATTTATTGCAGACTTTTTGTCCTCATCTTGGTAGTTTTCATGTTGTTTCTTCTTCACAACGTTTCTGCCAAATTTCACCTCTGGCCTTCTGCAACCTCGGATAGGAATGCTGAGTCTTGTAACCGTATCCCCCACTATCACACCACATTTTTTGGGGGGTTTTTTGCACAGCAGATAGAGGCATTGAGTCTCTACGGTTCCAGGTGAGCATTGTCAGAAGATAGCAGTTTCAATTCCTACCCAAGCCGGCCAGAGGTTTACTTGGTCAAAAAAAAAAACCTGGTGCAATAGACAACAACTATGGAAGGCAGTAATTACTGGGGATACGGTTACAAGACTCAGCATTCCTATCTGAGGTCGCAGCTAATCACCTGAAGAAGGCCAGAGGTGAAATTTGGCTGAAACGTTGTGAAGAAGAAACAACACAAAAACTACCAAGATGAGGACAAAAAATCCACAATAAATAAAAAATTAATTCTCAAAACAGTTTTCATTTGGATTCTATTTTGGAATGAGTGCAAATAAAGCACAGTGACAAGCTCAATCCCAAATTGGCATCTACCTAAAAGTGACATTTCTCTATGTACCCATGAATAAAATTAGAAATGATGAGAGGTTACGAATCCCCACCAAAATGACAAACAAGAACACATACATCATCAGCAATTTCAGTGCTTCTTTCAAGATAAAAATATTTGAGATATTAGATTTTGAAAGTAACATGCATGTTAGACATAAATAAGATTTTAACACAAAATACTTTATGAACATCAGTAGCCATTTTAAAAACCCATATATTACTATGCCCAGTCAGCTGGGGCTGTAGAATACACCGACTGCTTCTCCAACGAGTGTCCTGATATATGACATTAAACAATCTGATGGTGAGGTTCCAGTAATGCTAGAGATTTGGGGAATGCGAAGTACCGCTTTATTGTCATCACTCCCAGGTCCACTCTGGCCCGGAGTGGTAGCACCTGATAAGGGTCCTATCTATGGGTTAAATAGAACTGAACCATGGTTTCTTGAGTTTACTGTTTTTTGCTTTTAAACTGCATATTTATGCTCAACTAAATCATGTAAAATAGAACTTTTTTAACATTTAAACTGCTTACTTATGCTACACTGAATTATCTGAAATAAAACTGTTTTGACATTAACTCTGTGTATTGCCCAGTCCACTTGGCCTGTAGAATACACCAACTGCAACCCCCCAATGAGTGGTGTCCTGGATATGACACTAAACAATGATTATCCAGGATACACTCTGGCCAAGAATGGTAGCACCTGATAGGGCCCTATCTATGGATTAAATAGAACTAATCTGTGCACTTATGCTAAACTGAATTGTTTGAAATAGAACTGTTTGACTAAACTGAATAGCTTGAAATAGAAATGTTTTTGACAAACTGTGTACTTATGCTAAACTGAATTGTTTGAAATGGAACTGTCTTTTACATTGAAACTGTACTTATGCTAAACTGAATTGTTAAATTTAGAACTGTTTTGACGTTTAACTGTGTGTAAACAAAATCTGTACTTATGCTAAACTGAATTAGCTGAATTAGAACTGTTTAACAAAACAGAATAGCTTGATATAGAAATGTTTTTGACACTTAAGCTGTGTACTTATGCTAAACTGAATTGTTAAAAATGGATTTGGTGTTAAATAACCTGCCATAAAACCCAAACAACCAACCAACCATATATCATATACAGGTGAGTAACATGCATGTTAAGAATAAATAAATGAAAGATTTTAACACGAAATACTTTATGAAAATCCGCAGCCATTTTAAAAATCCATGTATTATAAACAGGTGAGTACAGATAGTAATTATAACAAAAGATATTTTATCTCAAAACTTAAAACATTTTTTTTCAGATTATTTTGATATTGATGCAACTTCTGGAGAGATTAGATCTGTGACAATATTGGATGCTGAGATACAAGAAATATACAAATTTTCAGCCATTGTTCTGGATGACGGCTTCCCATCTTTTACCTCAACACTGTCTGTGACAATTTTTATTGAAGATATAAATGACCATTCACCAGTTTTGTCATCTACCAATTATTTTGCAGAAATTAAGGAAGGTTATTATCCTGACTATTTTGACATTCAACTGGTAAGTTTATATCATGTACATAAGTGTTACTTAGTTAGCTTGACTTATTCTGATGAGCAATATGCTAGCAAGGCTTCCAGTGAGAATCAAAATCAATATACTGAGAAACATATCAGCAAAATCAGCTAACTAAAAACATTGCCCAACAAAAAGTGAACACTTTGGGGTCTCGAAAAAAATATGCTTTGACATATATAAAAAAAATAAATAAAGTTGGTGACCTCAGTCAAGGGTAACTCGAAGGCTCTCTTTTCAATAGCTATCAAACCAATGTGTAGTGGAGGGCACTACTCCATTCCCTGGATTGCTCCATTTTACCCTTGATACATACCTTATAATGCTGAGTGTTAAGCAAGGTGGCATCAGGTACCATTTTTAGTCTTTGGTATGACTCGACCTGGGATTGAACCCCAGTCTCCAGGACCATTGGCGCATGCTCTATTCATTAAGCCAATGACCCAGGATAAAAGGGAACCTGGGCATATATAGTTTCATTTTTATCATTAAGGGTTTTCGAACTATTGTCTTCATCTTTATTGTTATTTCCACTACGTTTCAGCCAATATGTCCTCTGGCCTTTTTCCGGTGTTTGTCGAACTCAGGAACCTACACAGAACTTCGAACAATTCAGAGGACAATCATTATAAGCCACACCAACACCTATAACTGTTACACTATGTCTCCTGCTGGACACATAGCATAACGGTTATAGGTGTTGGTTCCCTAAACTTCTAAAGAGACAATCATCTAGAGGTTGCAGGTTCAATCCTGACTGCAAGCGAGTAACAATACAGGAATACTTAACACTCGTACCTGGTTATGGCTAACGGAATCAGAACAGATGACTTCCATGGATTCAATAAAGGACATAGTTCGAAGTTCCAGAGTTCAACAAACACCTGAAGAAGGCCGGAGGACGTGAGCTGAAACGTTGTGGAAATACCAATAAACATGAAGACAATAGTCCGAAAACCCTTAATGATAAAAATCATCAAGCTGTATTTCAGAAATTTAGACAACTTATATAGTTTCATAATAAAAAAAATAAAGTCCAGTTTCAAAGGACAATCATTATAAGCCACACCTGTTCTCATTGTCTAAAATGGGTAAAGGTGGTGTTAATTGCCTAATATTTGAGATACACTCATCAAGACAATAAATTAACTAGAAATACTCAACTGATACAAGAAATCCAATAAATATGAACAAAAAGAATTAGAACAATCTGCCCCTCAGTTTGAATAAAAAATCTGGCTTGAAATTCTTAGTAGGTTATAAATTATGACAGACACTTTAAAAAAAAATGGCTGAAGGATTCAACAGACAAAATGTCAGCAATTATTGTTGTTATCAATTAATATTGGTCAGAGTACATCACTATATGATCTTATTATTCTCCAAATGTCAATTCATCTGTACTACTGTGCTTCATTATTTTTGGCCCAATTTCAGCCTTGCCCAGTCAGCTGGGACTGTAGAATACTCCGACTGCTTTTCTACAGAGGGGTAAGACCCCCCCCCCCAACAAGTGTCCTGGATATGACACTAAACAATCTGATGGTGAGGTTTCAGCAGGGCTGGTCCTTTCGGGAATGTGAAGTACCCCTTCATTGCCATTGCTCCCAGGTTCACTCTGGCCCGGAGTGGTAGCATCTGATAAGGGTCCTATCTATGGGTTAAATAGAACTAACAGCATACTTATGCTGAACTAAATTGAGTAAACTGAATAGCTTGAAATAGAAATGTTTTTGACGATTAAACCGTACTTACATTTAAACTGCGTGCTTATGCTTAACTGAATTATTTGAAATAGAACTGTTTTTCAACATTAAAACTGTATTTACACTTAACTGAATTGCTCCATATAACTGCTTGAATAGTTTGAAATAGAAATGTTTTTGACAATTAAACTGTGTACTTATGCTAAACTGAATTGTTTTAAAAAGAACAGATTATTTACATAAAAATGGATTTGGCGTTAAATAGCCTACAAAGGTTGATATGCCATAAAACCCAACAAACCAAACCAACCAATTTCAGCCAAATCATCAAGAATTTATCAATTTCATGCCTGGAAAGTGTTTTTTAACTGAGATCCATCTCAGACTCTGGTTTTGAGAGAAGATCTCTTTTTCACTCTGTCTTATTGCCCACTTCACTGTAAAAGAGTGTTCATCTTGTATAAGCATTGCCAGAGACAAATGGTTCTTTGCATCTCTTGATGCACTTAGACCTTCCCTGCAACTACCAGGTGCTACACTAAGAAATAATCCATTTCATCTCAAATGGTTCTTTGCATCTCTTGATGCCCTTAGACCTTCCCTGCAACTACCAGGTGCTACACTAAGAGATAATCCATTTCATCTCAAATGGTTCTTTGCATCTCTTGATACACTTTGACCTTCCCTGCAACTACCAGGTGCTGCACTAAGAGATAATCCATTTCATCTCAAATGGTTCTTTGCATCTCTTGATGCACTTAGACCTTCCCTGCAACTACCAGGTGCTGCACTAAGAGATAATCCATTTCATCTCAAATGGTTCTTTGCATCTCTTGATGCACTTAGACCTTCCCTGCAACTACCAGGTGCTGCACTAAGAGATAATCCATTTCATCTCAAATGGTTCTTTGCATCTCTTGATGCACTTAGACCTTCCCTGCAACTACCAGGTGCTGCACTAAGAGATAATCCATTTCATCTCAAATTTCAAACAGCTGAAAAAAAAGTTCACAAATTCATTTTTCTATTTAAGTTAGTACGATTCTTCTATGTCTGGCAAATAATAAAGTAAAATATTCATTCGAAATCTCAATTTTTATGAGTTTTCAAAAGTATCAGAGATCTCCAAACAAACCTGAAGCCATCTTCCATACACCACACAAGACATAAATAAAGCAATAACCTGTGGTGAAAAATCTTCAGAGTCAACATCTATGTTAGGCTTAGTAAATAACTAATTGGGCCTCAGTGATATATACATTTATATTCAGTGAGGAGGGGTGCAAATAAAACCGTTGAGAGGAAGGCTCTGAAACGATGCACATTCTCTCCTGATGATCCGAATACGATTTTTCAGAAAAGAAAAGGATTAAGGCTAAAACTTTCATTCAACAAAGAAAATCCCATTATGTAGAGTTACTGTGTGGAATTTCAATTGCAAGGGAAGCATCTGACTGTCCGCTCACTTTTTTGGTCAGTATCAATTACTTATTGAGTAATTTCCTTCTAGTAAACTGATGATAACAACAAAGAGAATATTCTTTAAATCCAGATGATTATCCTAAACTTTAATCATAATCCTTTATTTTTAGTAATAACTATCTTTACAATTCACATCTAATATAGTTAAAGATGATTATTCATCTCAGAAATTCAAACAAAAATTACCAAGTGTAATATCATTTTTTTCTTTTACTTCCAGACTCCTCCACTGAGTGTGACGGACAAGGATGTAACTAGAAAAAACAGACTGACACATTTCTCTATTGTTGGCTATGGGGAAAGATATTTTACAATGAACTCAACAACAGGTCATCTTCAAATCAAGGAACTGACATTTATAGACTGTGAAAGAAAATGCAAGTTTGATTTAAAGGTACATTAAAATATCCTGATATCATTTTTTCAATTCCAATTAAAGTGACAAAAACTAAAACAGCAATGATACAAATTTTAGTAATTTTCCAAACGAAAAACAGACTGACAACTCTAATTTAATAAACATTTTCATCCTGTCACTTCATCAGCATAGATATCCCTGACCCTCTATCACCACCCCTCCCTATCATCCATTGCTTAGTCCTCAGGACTACATATCATATCTACACAGAGCTACTGTATGTAAGTTTGAGCTGGTTGCCCTGCCTTTGCTTGGCTATGTGAAGGGGTCTACAAGAGTACATCACTTATAAGCTCATCACTACTTCTCCAACAGTGTCCCACATGCCTGGTTCATCTAATTTTCATAGTTTGTGTAATGGATGGTAGGTAGGTAGCCATATGCCAGCTGTTTTGTGGGGTGTTACCTCAAAGAGTTCTTCACTGTTTCCTTTTGAAATTTCTCAAAATGTTTTATGTAGATAAATAGCTTAACATTTCCTCCTGAGGACTATCTTATTCATTGGTCCATTTTTCTCTCTTCCGAAAAAAACTTTTCTTTTTCTCGATATTCATCCACATTGTAGAATATTCCTTTGTGATGTTCAGCCCAATCAGCTGGGGCTATAAAATACACCAACTGCATCTCTGCAGAAAGGTAAGACCCACCCACCCACTCGAATGTCCTGGATATAACATTAAACCATCTGATAGTGAGGCTCTTATTGCTCCCAGATCCACTCTGACCCGGAGCAGTAGCACCTGATAGCATCCTATCTATGAGTTAAATAGAACTATGTCTGTAAACAAATGACTGATGTTAAATTGTGACTGTTTATAGAAATACTTGAAACCATTTAACTGTGTGTAAAAAAAAAAAAAAAAAAAAGGTCAGGCTCATTTAAGAATGTTATCAACAAAATGTGCTTATAAACCATAATTTAATGTATAGGGTGTGTAAACAAAAAAATGGAATAATTTTTAAAATGTTTTTTAGTCTGATCAGTCCAATTTTAGCTTTATAATTCAAGCACTTTTTCATTAAAATTCAGCCAAATATGAGTGAGCAAGAAAAGAAACAACAAAGAATCTATGATTTGCTTAACACTGAAACCAAGCCAAAAAAACTTTTCAAAGTAATAGGAGTTTATTTATGACTTCCATCAAGTCCAGACTTTAACTATATGAGGCGTTTTAGAAAGTAAAACAAATGCAACTTCCCATTCAAATATTGGTTTGGTTAAGACTAATATTGAAGAGGAAAGGAATAAAATGTCTGAAGAATTTATTTTGGAGGCATACACATCATTTCAAAGACATATTGGCACAGTAATTGAAAAAAAATGACAGCTATATTGAGTAAATCTACTGTTTTCTCTCTATCTTCTTATTTTATTGTTTTGCCCAGTCATCTGGGGCTGTAGAATATACCGACTGCTTCTCTGCAGAGGGATAAGACCCCCCTCCCAACGAGTATCCTGGAGATAACACTAAACAATCTAATGGTGAGATTCCAGTAATGCTGGAACTTTGGGGAATGTGGAGCAACCCTTTATTGCCGTTGCTCCCAGGTCCACTCTGGTCGAGAATGGTTGCACCTGATAGGCCCCTATCTATGGGTTAAATAGAACTAACTGCATACTTATGCTGAACTGAATTGTTTGAATTACAACTGTTTGACTAAACTGAATACCACGAAATAGAAATGTTTTTGACAATTAAACTGTGTGCTTATGCTAAACGGAATTGTTGCAAATGGAACTGTTTTTGATATTGAAACTCTACTTACACTAAACTGAATAGTTTAATATAAAACTGTTTTGACATTTAACTGTGTGTAAATGAAATCTGTACTTATACTAAACTGAATTTGCTCTATTTGAATAAACTTAATCAGTTGAAAATAAAATATTTTTGACAATTAAACTGTGTACTCATGCTAAACCGAATTGTTTGAAATAGAACTATTTGCATAAAAATGGGTTTGGTGTTAAAAAAACCTACAAAGGTTGATATGCCATAAAAACCAACCAACCAACCAACTTATTTTATGGTTAATTTTTTTTTAATTGAAATTAATCATTTTATAAGAGTCATTTATTATTATGCTTGAATATTTATGATTTTGCTTCTACGCCCCGTGTATGTATAAAGAGGATTTGGCATTTAATTACCCACAATGGTTGATATGCCATAAAACTCAACCTAACCCAACCAAATCAAATCATATATATTTCATATATATGTATAAAAAGAATTTGGCATTAAATAATCAACAATGCTTGATATGCCATAAAACCCAACCCAACCAAACCAAATCATATATATTTAATATATATGTATAAAAAGAATTTGGCATTAAATAACCTACAATGGTTGATATGCCATAAAACCCAACCAAACCAAATCATATATATTTAATATATATGTATAAAGAGGAGTTGGCATGAAATAACCTACAATGGTTGATATGCCATCAAACCCAATCAAGCCGAACCTTTGTGATGTAATGGCTATCATTTTAGGAAATGGACTTGGTAACCCAAGTTCAAATCCTCAACTGAATGCATTTCAGATTGGGTTAATACCTTTCAGAAAAGATCTGAATCCAACTCTTCTTCCCTAACCCCAACCATGGCTAATTTATAGAGCAGACAGGTTTCTTTCACTTTTGTATGGCAACAAGTCAAAACAAATGAAAAAAATAATCTGATAAGTTTATCATCTTAGTAATTGGCAAAATCTTGAGTGAAAAATTATATAATCATTTGACAATTGTTTTTTTTTTCTTACTTTTTTTTATTAGAAATATAATAAACAGTTGTAATACTATAGTTGTCACAGCACCAAATTTGACACTATGTCTGGTAACAGCACTAAATATGATACTATCTTGCACGGCACTAAATGTGATACTACGGTAGTAACATTACCAAGTATGGTACAATATGAACTTGGTTCCATGACTACCAGATGCATTTATAGGTGACTTGTTTATCAATTCCCTCTGTACTCACACTGTGTTTGAAAGATCCACAGACAAGGGAACTTCTTCTGACAGTCATGGTGGTTTATTGGAACAAGTTGGCAACTCAAAAACAAGAAAAACTCTCCATTAACAATTATCTATTGGAACATATTGGTATAACAATAATATATCCAATATATTTATAGAGAGAAATTGTCACCTTATTATTCAGTCTGCATACGGTTTTTCTAGCAGTCATCCAAGCACAAGAGACAGAGACATGCTTGCAGCAACACAGAATCATCCATCCTCTGTCACTACTCCCAAAGGGCCCTGTGGATCTCAATTCAACTGTCTACTTCTTACTGACTACTGCACCAACGGACTAATTTTCAAAATTTGCTAATTTTTTTATATTCTAAAATTCAGTATATCATTAGTGTGATGTCATCTCACCATGATCATCACACATGTCCCCAACTTTCACCATGTTTTCATTTTACCTCAATTAGATTTATGACCAGACATGAAACCATTTTATTTTCATTTGTCTTTCCTATCTAACAATGACAGGTGTCCCCTATCATGTTTACTGGTGCACGCACTTGACCTTTCCAATTTAACTTACATTTCTACTCAAAGATTTTTGCTAACTAAAAGACACCTGAACAATTCGCAACCAGACCAAACTAAATAATGAAATAATTAATACAATTAACCATCATAGTGATTATTTCACACCGGCAAAATTATTTTCAAGTTTTTCAATTTATACAATGTATGTATTTGAAATGTATAATTTTTGTCCTGTATGATAATTTCAATAAGTGGAGGTATAACTTGTATTTATTAACAGTTTGTTTCTGGGGAAGGTATTTTGTCATGTCCCTACTCACCCAAGTCCAATATTAGCTTTAGTATATCTATTGATACTTTAACACTAAATAAGTGGGGAAAAAAAGACATGATTAACTTATATAAGCATATATAGGATTCTTAATATAAATATAAAACACATAAGAAATATTACAACGATATGCAACTGGATTTTAAACAGATGAAATGTGCACTGTTTTATAAAAGCAGTGTGTAAAAAGAGATATAAAAATGGTGAAAGTCTTACTTGTCTCTTTGTTGTTACGGTATGTGGCTTTACATTTCAATGCTGCAGTGAAAGACTTCAGCCAGGATTGAAGACAAAGTCTCTTCAATGAATTGATATAAATGGGCCATCCACTTTGCTCAAAGAACAGGGACAAAAAAAGGTCTTATCCATTTGAAAAACAGGAACTGAAAGAGAAAGAGTCCCAAACTCTCACAAAACCAACAGACACATGATATTAAAAAACACACCAATAATCCCAAAGAAGACATTTATTGTCTCTCAACAGGATAATATATTAACAGTGTTAATCTCAAATATATCATACTTTCTATGATAATAATTTCTCCTGTATAATAACTTCAGTGATATAATTTTGATTGTAATAATTTCAAATGTATAATAAACTCCAAGTTCATAATAATTTCCTCCTTTTATAATAACTCAAATTCTTATTATTAACTATAAAATAGAAATTTCCATAATTATAATCCTATAAATAGTATCATGAACAAAGTTCATTTCTTATTTTAATACATTTTTTTTAATATTTCAGATAAAAGCCAGAAATTATCAGAAACCAGGCCTTAAAACTGTTGCCAATATCCTTATAAAAGTTAAAGATATTAATGACCATCCTCCTCTCATTGATGACATCCTTCCTATCCACATCAGTCCAATCACAGAACGAGGAACTGTCATCGCCAAATTAACTGCCAGAGACTTAGACAAAGACTCCAAAAACAATAAATTCATGTTTATCCTTCAAAAAGACCCTTCATTTAAATTCAATGTTCATCCTTTGACAGGTAAGTAGCCAATTTAATTTTTTTAAATTTTGTTCAGTTTTACAAAAATTTTATGTGGCATCAACATTTAGCTTTTTTGCCGTATTATAATTATCATTTTCTGCATCAATATTTTGTTGGTGTATACAGCCAAAAGGCTTTCATGCCATTAATTACAGTGAAGACCTGCATTTAGTCAACAGATGTATTGACAGAATGAAAAAAGGTTCCACAAGACAAAGTAATTAACATATACAATAAAACATTTTAAAAATTCCAATAGAAAACTATATAATCAATATATACATAGCACCATATATATATATATATATATATATATATATATATATATATATACTCAACTTCTCCATACAAGCAGGATGCAACACAAAATCACTATTTAAGTGGAGTTTAACAGGTTTGAATTCAGCTTTCCTTCTCCTAGATTGGTAGCCATATCAAGGTTAGATCAGTCTGCCCAACTATTTACCAATAGCTGGCAGGAGAATAGTTGGATTCATACCTTTCCCAAGAGTATTTACACAATGTGAAATGCAAACAGCCTCCTCCAGGAATTGAACTTGGGATTCTGTATCCATTTCCTGTGATGGTAACCATTTCACCATTAATGCCTCCTATATCATATATATAAGAATTTTCTAATTGCATTGATGAAGCAATATAATATACACAATAAATAATTATCTCCTCAAGAGAATGTGTGTCCTCTTTGGTTGCCTCTTGGAATGTTACAGGACACTTTCAGAAACACATTCTCAACCTTTTTTTGCTCCTGTTGAAGCCACATGGCTATTTTACTGTCCCTAATCAGGTAATCCTTTTGTTATTTTGTACCCCTTTCACATGCAGCTGGTTCATGGAATAGAGAGATTATTTTTACCAACTGGAATACATTTGTGTATTTTTCCTTCTTAATGCCATTGAAATGGTTTTGCATGTACAAATGAGTTTACCTTTTCTGTCCTTCCATTGTATTCATGAATATATTAATGCCAATATTGGTCTTTGGAGAATGGAGACTCTACTAAATGTCATCCTTAGCACCAACCATACCTAGGGGTGTCTTTGTGGTGTAAGTGATGGACTGTGGAATCATACATAAGTGAGTTCAAACTCCAGTCGCATTATTACATTAACTTTCAGACAAATACCTTTGGGAATTTTATGAACCCCTTATCCTACCACCTATGGGTTAAATAGTTTCACTACCACTCTTTGAGCAGGATGGCTTTGGCATTAAATAGTCTAAAAAGGTTGATATGCCATTAAACAAATAAACCAACCATACCAATACATAAGATGGGAGCTTATTCTTTTTTTGGTTTGGTTTCTTTGTTTAATGGCATATCAACTCTTTTTAGGTTATTTAATGCCAAAGCCATTCTCCTAGAAGAACAGTAGTGGTGCTATTTATGGGAGGATAAGGGGGATCATGCCTTTCCCAGGGGTATTTGCCCGAAAGTGAACGTAATAGCGCGACTGGAATACAAACTCACGTACTACGATCCCGCAGTCCAACACTTTAACCATTACACCATGAGGACACCCACTCTTATTCTTTTTTTCTTGCTTTCTATGTGTCCTCTTCCTTACTATCATAGAAGTATTGACTCAGGTGAGTTGTGATAAAAGGAAGGTAATGGATAATACTAGTTACAATTATCAATAATTATTAATTAGTTTTATTAGTTCTTCATGCTGGAGATCTGGTATAATTACCTAGCATTATTGCTTAGTTAATACTAACATTATACATACATTGTTCCATGAACAACAGTACATGAAAGGTGTACAAAATAAAAAAAAGGCTTGCTTGATAAGGGTAGGTAAGATAGCCATTTAGCTTTACCATTTCCTAGCATGAGTAAGAGACAGTGTCTCAACTGTTTGAAGACCATAGGTGAAGAGGAATCAAGTATGAGGTTTGGGAACTACCACGTTGACCCCCTAACAGGCCCCTACTGAACATATAAATTATCAAAGGGAGATAATTACTTATTGTATCCCTACAATTGTGTGGAATTATATACATGCCTTTATGTATGTATTGTAGTGTTATGTTCAAAGAGCCACAAGAATTATTTGTAATGAATGACCTCAGAATGAGTGACCGCAGGTCTTTGATTTGAGATAATTCTTTGAAAAGGAGAATGAGGTCTTCATGCCTTTATCTTTTATACTTGGCTCTGTAACTATGTTGTTTCCATCTAATGATCATTAGTAGTAGTTCTTTGGTAGATTAGAGAGGCAATCCAAAAAGCTCATATCAGTGAAAACTACCAAAGGTATTATTTGTTTTTGACTGGTTTATCTTTCATCTTATTATTGTTCCTTTTTTTTATTTATTTTTCTTTTTTCTTTTCTTTTTTTAAATTTTCATCTCCTTTGATCTTAAACTTTCTTTTCATTTTCTTTTACAGTTATCTCTTTATACATTCACCATTCATCATTTTTTTCATTTCTTTATAGTGAAATTTCTCCTGTATAAGACTTTCACCAGTGTATTTAATTCTACTATATGATAATTTCAACTATTTAATTATTATCACTGTATAATAATTTCAATTTGTTACTATCATTATAGAGTAGAATTTTCCACATCATAATACTTTGAAAAATATCATTTTTTTAATTAAATTTTACCAAAATTATTTTTGAAAATATCCTTAATCTTTCACTAGTTTATTTTTCACCTTATCATTGCTATATACAAAGTCTTATTTAAACTGGCACATTTGCCTTGAGTTCTTTGTAGTTCCTACTGTTACTAAATGGTCACTCATCTAAGTTCTGAGCAAGCTCAGCATTGCTTAACTTTGGTGATTTGATAAGAACTGATGCTTTCAGAATTGTGACATTAAGTCTATATTTCCTCATATTTTTGTTTTTTTATTCCAAAACTCGGGTTGTTTTAAAACATGACCCACATAAATAAAAAAGATCAAAATTGATTTCTTGCTCTTGATCTATGCCATTTAAAAGAAAAAGTTGGTATCTTTAGTTGAGGGTGTCCCAAAGGCTCCCTTTTCAATAGCTACTACACTGACATGTTGTGGAGGGTGCTACTCCTTTCACTGGATTGCTTCACTTTACCCTTGATACTTGCCTTATAATGCTTAGTGTTAAGCAGAGTAGAATCAAGTACCATTTTTTTAGTCTTTGCTATGACTCGACCTGAGATTGAGCCCTGGTCTCCCGGACCATTGGCAAATGCTTTAATCATTAGGCCATACTTAATGTTTATTAAATTTAGATCAACCTGAGCTTTGTAATAAAAAAGGCAGCAAAAATATGAAGAAAGATAAACTCATCCTAAATCCTTAATGAGAATGTTTCATTTAAAATACTGAGTTATATTAAAAACAACAAAAGGCAGATATATAAATATATATACACAGTGGCATAATAGAGTGTTTTCCAGTAACCTGGAAGATAGGGTTTCAATCCAAAAGACTCAAAACGTGGTACTTGATGCCTCCTTGCATAACACTCAACTTTATAAGGTATGTTTCAAGGGTAAGGTGGAGTAATCCAGGGAAAGGAGTAATGCCCTCCCCTACACTTCGGTGTATTAACTATTGAAAAGGGAACTTTTGGGTAGCCCTTGACTACAGTCGCCAACTTTACTTTTTTACTTACCAATCATCTGATGGTCAATACATAATTCAGAAAATCCCAGTAAAACAGAAAGCAAGGACTGACCGGTTGGTTTTAGATGGGTTTTGGTTTTTTCATAATGATTTTAACCATGGCCTTCAGTACCATTATGGCTCTGATGTGGTTGTGGTTCTATATTCCTCAAAGAGTCTGCAGACCGTGTTTTATTTGTTTGTTTGTTTTTGTTTTTGTTTTTTTGTACAATGTAGAATAAAGCTAGAAATTAATTGATTTTATTAAAAAAAAATATCCTTTATTCTAACACCAGTTCATAATATGAGGATCATTAAATAAGTTTCCAGACTTTTTTCGTATGGGCACTTTTATTGATAGTACACACATGAAACTCTAGTCCCTTCGAAGTAATCTCCTCTGGCTGCAATACACTTGTATCGTTCCAACAACTTCTGGAAGGTCCCACGGAAGTCCTCTTGTGTGAGCATGTCAATGACCTTCATCACAGCCTCTTTCATATCCTCAATTGTCTCATAACGACAGTCTCTGAGCTTAGGGAATAACCAAAAGTCACAGAGACCAACGTCTGGACAATAGGGAGGCTGAGGAACTGTCTTGATGCCCATCTTGGTCAAATAGTCAGTGACAAGGATGGAGTTGTGGACTGGTGTATTGTCCGTCAGGAAATGCCACTGACCCGATGTGAAGAGTACTGGCCTCTCCCAACGGAATCTCTTCCTGAACTCCCTTAAAACCTCAACATAGTAACCCTAACTCTTTGGCCGATCAGCTCTGGTGTATCGACTTCCTTACTCCTCCCACACCTCTCATCCTCCCTCACAGACTCCCTGCCTTCCTTGAATCTCTTATGCCACTCAAAAACAGTTGCTCGATTTATGCAAAATGATCAAAAAGCAGTCTGAAGCATTCTATACATTTCTGTGGCATTTTTTCCAAGTTTAAAACACAATTTTATTGCATATCGTTCTTCTAAAGTGTCAGATTGCATTTTTGAAATTCATCAGCTGTGACAATCAGCCTTTAGTAGGGTGTATTCCAATTACTGCTGTAGCTGTTCATTTAAACCAGAAATCATAAAAATTGGTCAGTCATCTCATAAGATGTATAACATAGTGAATTTTCAAGAGTCTACGACAATTTTAAATACCTATACAAAAATAGTCTGGAAACTTATTAATGGTGATTTTAATCATTTCAAACTGATATTTTGTAAAAATCATTTTTTTTGTTGGGAAATAAAAGAATTGAAAAATGTGGCAAAATGATTTCATTGTAATCAAAATTTCTCATAACCAATGGCTACAACTAAAATATGTGATTTAGAAGGAATCAATCATTTTTATTAATAATATATATCATTGTTATTTATATAGAATAAATCAATTGAATACTTAATTAACTTACTATTAATTAATGATTATTGATTTATTTTATCATTATTTGCCTATGTTTATTGCTTTGATTATTTGTATTGATTTTGTACTGCATTTCTGGCTTCTTTGACATTTTGTTATTTTAATGAAAGTATTTTTCAGGATACGCTTTTCTGTGATGTCATCATTTTATGAGTGAATGAATGACTTGACAAAGTTGAGTATTATGGGATGTCATTTCTCTTTATGGTTTTCTTTTTAAATGGCTTTCACCCATCAACCCTGAAGAATAACTTTTCATTCTCATATTCCAAAATTATCACAATTTTTTTACTAATCATTTGAATAATACATGATTCACCCAATTTCATTCTATAACATTGAGCATATTGACAATTTTAAGCTTAGTTCTTGAGTAAAAGTTATATTAAAAAGAATCATATATAAATGAAATATTCTTTTCCCTTTCAAATATGGATAATCTTGAATATATATTGTTGAATTGTTTGGAGGACTTACATGAAGATCTAGGTTACTACTACCTTTCTCTATTTTATGATGGATGATTTCTTTAACAGGTAGCAAAGTATAATTTTCAATGATAAAACCATGTGAAGATAGCTTGGTTAAATCTAGATACCAGCTCAATCAAAGTTGAGGCTGTAGAATATGCAGATTGCACCTCTGCAAGTGTCCTGGATATAAACTGCATCTGATGGTGAGGCTCCAGTTCTGGAGATTTGGGAAATATCGAGTACTCTTTCAGTGCAATTACTCTCAGGTTCACTCTGACTTGGAGTCGTAATACCTGCTAGGATCCCAGGTATGGGTCAAACAGACCTATTTGATAATTTACCATGCTTGAAACCATTTAACTATGTGCAAGCAAATAAGCTCTAGTTTGTTTATAAATGTTACCAACAAACTCTTCACTTACTCATCACACACACACACATATATAAAAAAGGATTTGGCACTTAATAAACTACAAGGGTTGACATGCCATAGAACCCAACCAAACAACTATAATTTTCAATACTTGATACCATTAAATTGTAAGCAAACAAATGAAAGTTGAATAAATTTATCAGTGTTTAATAGCAAAGCTTGAAACCGTTTAACTGTGCAAACAAATGAACTCTGCTTTGTTTAAAAAGTTACCAACAAACTATTTATTTACAAATCAGATATACATAACAGGATTTGGCATTAAATAATCTACAAAAATTGGTATGCCATAAAAGACAACCAACCAAATCGATATAACTTAACAACTAGATGCACCTTACATGGTATTCGAGTCTAACACCAGGTTGCTTCGCATACGTGCCTGGTGGCAAACAATAACAAGCATAGATTTCCATTGCACTGGACCTTCAGGTCGGGTGAATCTATGACCAGCAAGGTTACCTGGCTTTGTGCTGGGAGACTTAGCAAAAGCTAGCATAGTTCACATTGTACCAAGTGATTCTATGACCAGCATTGACTCACAGCACACAAGTCTCAGCTTGTACCCAACCTCTCCACTATAAAAAAAAGACCATGTGTCAAACCCTGCCTGGTGGGAGGCATGGATAGATATCCTTAACTACTAGATGCAGCAAAGATATACTACTATATTTGATGACATAAAAGACCCATAGATATATTAGATGAACCCTCATTTCAGCAGGACATATTCAGGAATTTTTTTTTCTCTGGTTTTCCAGAGACTCGCCTTGTGTTCACACAAGGTGGATGATTTAAAATTAATTGCATGGTCCCTGGTCTCTCAAGCACCATCTGTTTAGCAGAACTGAGTGTTTTACTTGGAGCCTGAGGTGCCCTAAAAAAGTAATTCTGAGATCAAGCACTTTTTCTAATGGCTCTACAACAGTCTTGATTCATACATGACGTCCCACTTTGTGAGAGATTGAAATAAACCTTTCAGAATAAATTTTTATAGTATATTCAAATTTGTAATCTTAAAAACAAGCAAGCAGTACATTAGTAAGCATTATAGCATATAAAAAGCAAGTGGTACATCGGGATATAAAGCAAAAAATCGCAATGATGAAAATAACCAACATGATTACAGTAATAAAACATTGCAAGAGAGAATAAAGCTGAAAACATTTTATAAAAAGCAAGCTACCGCTACATTTGCGCATTAACCCAAAGTGTGGAAAAAAAATCATTTCATTTTCTGTAATTTAAGAAAAATATATTATTTCACTCCTTGTAAGTTTTTCACTCCAGCTTTAACTGGTGATCATTCACTGGAGTCTGAGTGACAGCAAGTCTCCTCAGGTTTCCATGACTCTTCTCAGTATTCTAACTGATCTCAACAGTACTGTGGTCTGGATTGTCTCGATTCTTCCTCTGATCTCCAATTCCCCAGTCTCTTTTCTAGGTCTATGAGGACTATTTTGAACACACCAACTATAGTTAGTATCACCGACACCTTCATGTTCTACAGCTTTTTCAGCTCAGTGACAAGATCTTGGTATTTTTCTTAGTTTTTTGGACTCTGTAATTTGCTAGAACAAAAAAAATCCACAATATGAGTTCTTTTTTTCTAGTTAATTAACACTAAGTCTGGCCTATTGGCCGCAATTAGGTGATCCATTTGTATCTCAAAATCCCAGAGAATTTTATTGTTTTCATTATTATAAAATCAGCGAAAGAATAAAGACTATGCAGACAACATCACTTAAAACTAGTAAGAATACCAAAAAGAGTCTTGGAGACCTGAGGTCAAAATTCAAAGAAAAATCACCAGTTAAAACTGATGCAAAAAGAAAAACTCATCTGGTATGAAAATAATAAAATGATGAGCATAATATAGGAGGTGCCCGTGGTGTAATGGTTATTGTCGTAGGAAATGGATACGGCGACACAAGTTCAAATCCTGGATGACACTGATTGCATTTCACATAGCACTAATACCCTTGGGAACGGTATGAATCCAATTATTCTCCCTCCTGCTATGGGTGAATAGTAGGGCAGACTGGGTTCCTCAGCCTTGGTGAGGCAACTAATCTAGGAGAAGGAAAACTCTGAATTCAAACCTGTTAAACTCCGCTTAAAAAATTGACCTTGTGTCATATCCTGCCCGGGCGGAGGGGTTAGGTAAATATGGATGAGCATAATATAATTTAAGGGAATTTTATAAAGGAGTCTGACAGGGTAGAAGCAACCATCTGAATTAAAATTACAGCCTATAAGTAGTGAGCATTGGGAATAAGATTAACCCATTGGAGGTCTCAATTTTGTAAGATGCAAGATTTTTATTTTTTTTTTTGTTTTGAATGTGCATCTTAGATACAAATATCAAATATTGTAATTTTAATTAAATGACCCAGATTTCAAAAAGTATACTTAAGTTATGTTGGAGTTGGAAAGTTTTTCCCCTGAATGACCCGATTGATTGATTTTAATGGCATATCAACCCATCTGGGGTTATTTTATGCTTGGCGGTTTGAGAATTGTGTATATTGTATGTTTACATTAACATTTTTGTGTAGTTATTTTAGAATTTATTTTTTTTATTTCATTTTAACTTAGCCAAAATTTTCTGCGATAGTTTTTTTAAATGATTTCTTTTTATCATTAAGGGTTTTTGGACTATTGTCTTCATCTTTATTGTTATTTCTCCAACGTCTCAGCCAATATGTCTTCAGGCCTTCTTCAGGTGTTTGTCGAACTCGGGAACCTTCACGGAACTTCGAATTACGTCCTTTATTGAATCCACAGGTGTCGCCTGCAGTCAGGATTGAACCTGCAACCTCCAGATGATTGTCTCCTTCCTGACTGCAGGCAAATAACAATACAGGAATACTTAACACTTGTACCCGGTTATGGCTAATGCAATCAGAACAGGTGACCCCGGTGGATTCAATAAACAACATAGTTCAAAGTTCTGTGAAGGTTCCCAAGTTTGACAGACACCTGAAGAAGGCTGGATGATGTATCGGCCAAAACGTTGTTGAAATAACAATAAAGATGAAGACAATAGTCTGAAAACCCTTAATGATAAAAATCATCAAGCGTCGTCTCAGAAATTTAGACAACTAATGATTTCTTTGTATGATAATAATCATGTTTACATTAATAATTTTTAGTATAATTTTATTGCTTTCAAGGACAGAATTTCGTTGATGTTGACATTTGCAAATTGGTCCTTCATATTATTTACATTAAAAAAATGTTTTAAATTAAATCTCCACATTCTGTGTGAAAATGTTTAACAGTGTTGGATATTTGACTTGCTCTACACTGTGGTTGTTTCTTTTGTTTGAGTATAAAAAGTACATAAGTCTTGTATGACCAATATACTCTTGGGATATTGTGGTTTGTTCCTTTCTAGATTTCTCCTAGCATGGGCTTTATACAAATGATGTGAAGTAAATGTTTAACTTGAAGTTCAATTCTAAGCACAGTTATTGAATGCAATTTTCAAGATTAAGAGCTCAAAAAAAAGTTGCCACCAATGTGTTGGAACATTGCTAGAGGCAAGGGAAGATGGTTCCTTATAGAAGAAGAGTTGGATTTCTTCTGCTGACTGGTTGGGGGAAGGTATGGTGGTTGGTAGCAAGGAATTGCCTTCTGAGTTGATGTCTACAATCAGCATATTTCTGGCCTTGTGAAGTTAACACATTAATTTGAGTTAGTGAAAAGTTTTTCATATTATTTCTCCCCTCACACATCTCATGCAAATGTGATCAATAAAAAGAGTGGGGTTAAGGAGAAATTAAAACCCCCAGATGGTAGTTCAATAACCACCCCATGGATTCCATCCAGGCAAGTATAAAAAGGCACCTGCTGATTATTCGGCTATAAAAAAGTAATCGGCAATTGACAAACAAGAGTGAACAGAAGAGAAAGGAATTGAAGTTACGAATAAGAATCTGGGAAGGAAAAGTGAAAAAAAAAACACGCTTGACTCAGGAGGAAAGATTAATAATATTGTAATCCAGGAACAGTGCTAGATTAAGGCATAGGCTTTAGGGGCTACAGCTGAGGGGCCTTCACTACCACCAGATGAAAGACTGCCAGAGATTAAGATTTCACCTTTGTAGCAAACAATAGATTAACTTAAAATTCTCTAATGTGTCTAATGATAAGTAAGCCAAATGAAAAGAGTTGATCTTAAACTAAATATTTTAAAGAATGTACACAAATCTGTGATGATATAAAAATAACTAAAAAGACTTCTTTTACAATTTATGCTTGTTTTAAAAAATTTGTTTCTAAAAAAGAATGTCTTGGGTATGACACTTAACTGCATCTAATGTGAGGCTCCATTTCTGAAGAGCTGGGGAGTATGAAGTACCCTTTCATTGCCAGTTCGACTCTGACACAGAGTGTTAGTATTTGTTAGGGTCCTATCTATTGCTTAAATAGATTTGTTTCGAAATTATTCATATTTGATCAGAATACTAATCCCAAATAATTGTAAATTTGTGGGTAGATTGTTCGCCAATGGTCTGGGAGACCTGGCTTCAATCCCAGATCGCATCATACCAAAGACTTTAAAAATGGTACTTGATGCCTCCTTGCTTAACACTCAGCATTATAAGGTAAAGATTGAGGGTGAAGAGGAGCAATCCAGGGAATGGAGTAGCATCCTCCCCGACACCTTGGTGTAGTAGCTATTGACTATAACTGTTTACATAGGATTATCATTTGTTAATTGAAACCATATAACTATTGATTAGGTAAGGTTATCTAATTTAGTGGCATATCAACCTTTGATGGGTATTTAATACCAAATCCTGGTGATACATATGTATGATTTGTAAGCAAATAGTTTGTGGGTAACATTATTTTTAAACAAGGCAGATCTTACCTGTTTGCACACACTGAAATGGTTTCAAGTATTGTAAATGATGAAACAGTTCAATTTGATCCATAGATAGGACCCCAACAGGTACTACCACTCCTAGTCAGAGTTAACCTGTGAGTAAAAGTAATGAGAGTGTACTCTACATTCCTCAAAGCTCCAGGACTGGAGCCTCACCCACAGATACAGTTTAGTGTCATACCCAAGACATTCGTTGGGAGGGACCTTACTCCTTTGTAGATGAGCAGTTGGTATATTCTACAGCTGTACCCGACTGGGCCGTATAACTAGTTGTCAGTGACTATTATTAGATAGAAACAATTACTTGAAACCATATAATTATTTGTATTAGATAGGAATACTTAAAACAATACAATAATGAGCAAGTTATTAGTATATAATGGGAATACTTGATATCATATAACTGCACAAAACTCTTAAGAATAACACAAATAATGTAAATACAAATATACAATCAACACAATTGCCATTTCTTCTGGGCATAAAATAACCCTAGACAGATTGACATGCAAATAATCAGGTTCTTGGAACAAATGTTTAGATTTTCATCATTTTAACACTTTTTCACTTTTGAAAATATTACTTGGGCCACACACACCTGTAGCCAAAGGGCCGACAAAACCTTTATCCTGCAGTGTCCAATAAATATTAACAACATTGTCTTTTTACGTTTTTTTAGAATAGAGTATAATGTGTTTTTTTTGGGGGGGGTATCAAGTATAAGTTAGAACATTGTCAACTTTTTTCATGAGCAATACCAGGCAAACTTTCACTCACTGGATGCAAAAAGAACATACTGCTTGAATATTTTAACAAAATGTGCAAAAAAATGTTGAAAGGGAAACCATCCTGAGATTTTTCAGCAAAATGTTCAATAGCCCGATGATGAGCATTGTTTTCTGTTTTTACATTCACAATGAGCTTTCTTAAAAAACCTTCAAGAGCTTGACAATCGGTCCATCAGCATCATGAGTGTCACTCTTCTTGTGAGTCTGGTATTTGGTTTTGTCAATAACATATTAGATCAAAAAATAAACATAAAAAAATACCAAACTCACAAGGAGAGAGACACTCCTACATGTTAAATAATGAATGTTAAAATGTCTGTTCAAAGAATGGTTTTGATCCGTTGTCGGTTTCTAATATGAACTATTCCAAAGATTTCTGTCTTAAATTGACTAGCTTTTCTGGAGCAGTTTATTCTGAACTCCTTGCTTGGCTTTGTGCAAGGAGATGTAGCAATGACTAGCTAAGTTCACATTGCACCTAGTAATCCTATGACCAGCAGTACAGGAGTCTCAGCTCATGCCTGATCTCCCCATCTCCAAATCTCCACCATAAAAAAGACCTTGTGTCAAATCCTGCCTGGCAGGAGGCATGGAAAAATATCAACTACTTGCCTGGCACCTTGCTGAATGTGTGAGTCGTTAATGATCACCTGGTCTTTTCTCCAGGCTATACCTGCTTGCAGGGTTGAGTTTATTAGTTGGCAACTGAGACACCCCAATAAGGGGAATGCTGATGGGACCAAGCATTTTTGGATCAGCTGCACAAGTCTTGATTTGTCTGTGGCTTCACACAATAAAATGACCTTGTGTCATATATTAACTTGGTTGGAAGTCAGTTAAATAGCTTCTTAACTTCTTGCCAGGCATGTGAGCAGTTAATGGTCTCAATGGGCTTCCCCCAGCTTATAGCTGCTTTGCAGTGTCTGAGGTACTCCAAAACAGAAATGCCAACAAAAGCAAGCATTTTTTGGTCTAGTCGTACATGAGTTATCAAATTGGACATAACAACCTTATGTTATATATTGACTTGGTGGGAAATCAATCAAATACCTTTTTAATTACTTGCCTGGTGAATCTAGGTTACTACTAATTTTCTCTATTAGCACCTTATGGTAGCTGAATTATTATAATATGATACTGAAGGACTTTTTGTCTAGCACTGAAAAGTTAAAAAGGTCATTGTAGATATAAAAATAACAAAGGATGCTTATCTTTGAATATTTTAGTGAAAATCTCAGGACTGATACCCCTTCATAAATTTTTGAACATTTTGCAAATGTATACTAGCAACTTTTTTTTTGTTTCAGGTGAGTAAAAATCATTGCAGGCACCCCACTCAGTATGTGTGTGTGTGTATGTATGTACAATATGAGGTGCATACGATAAGTTTCTAGATTTTTTTCGTATAAGCACTTTTATTGATAGTACACACATGAAACTCTTCTCCCCTTCAAGGTAATCTCCTCCGGCTGCAATGCACTTGTTGTACCATTCCAACAACTTCTGCAAGGTCCAATGGAAGTCCTCTTGTGTGAGCGTGTCAATGACCTTCACCACAGCCTCTTTCATATCCTCAATTGTCTCATAATGTCAGCTTCTGAGCTTAGGGAATAACCAAGAGTCACAGGGAGCAAGGTCTGGACAATAGGGAGGCTGAGGAACTGTCTTGATGCCCATCTTGGTCAAATAGTCTGTGACAAGGATGGAGTTGTGGACTGGTGCATTGTCCTACTGGAAATGCCACTGACCCAATTTGAAGAGTGCCAGCCTCTTCCGACGGAATCTCTTCCTGAACTCCCATAAAACCTCAACATAGTAACCCTAACCGTTTAGCCGATCAACTCTGGTGTATTGACTTCCTTACTCCTCCTACACCTCTCATCCTCCCTCACAGACTACCTGCCTTCTTTGAATCTCTTATGCCACTCAAAAACTGATGCTCAATTCATGCAAGATGGTCGAAAAGCAATCTGAAGCATTCCATACATTTCTGTGACATTTTTTCCAAGTTTAAAACAGAATTTTATTGCATATCATTCTTCTAAAGTGTCAGATTGCATTTTTGAAATTCATCAGCTGTGACAATCAGGCTTTAGTAGGATGTATTCCAATTACTGCTGTAGCTGTTCATTTGAACCTGAACTCATAAAAATTGGTCAGTTATCTCATAAGATGTATATCAATAACATAGTGAATTTTCAAGAGTCTACGACAATTTTAAATGCCAATACGAAAAAAGTCTGGAAACTTATCGTATGCACCTCGTATATATAATATATATATATATAGTCATCCACAGATAGACTGTTTCATTGTATCACAACTCTTCAGTGTGGCTAGATACATAGGACGCTTGAAGCTAAGATCGAAACCCACCTAACTTTGTTAGACTTAGTATCATATCGCTCAGCCAACAAGCGTACAACATCAGCTCGGGAATTATAAAGTATTAAGTAGTAGCCTTCATTTATTTACATTTTATACCTTACCAGATACCAGAGTGCTCAATTCGTTCAAAGAGCTTTGCATTATGCGAGCGGCAGCCGTAAATTCCTTCGCCAGAATACTCAACCCCCATGGGGGGGGACCGTATATATTCATATATATATATATAGAGAGAGAGAGAGAGAGTGAATGAGAAGGTCATGGCTTGACTTTGTAAATGAAGATTTACGTGGGGTTTTCTTATCTGTTGCAGGTCCGTAAGTGATCAGTAAGACTGACATTGAAAAGGCAGGTCTTTCTACAATGGTTACAGAAGGTCAGGTAGCTGATGAGAAGCCTCCAACTCGTAGAGCTACCGCTTTTTTTCTGCTCTTGCTTTGATTCACTTTGACAAAGGAGTTTATCATGTCTCCTTGTTGCCTACAGACAGTAATTGATTCCACACACATTTTAAACTAAATGGGAAAGCTAATTAGTTACCATCAATAGTTGGCAATAGTGGTTATAACTGAGTATTTCAAAGGTAACATAAGTGAGGTCCAGAACACATACCCTCCCACTTGATGTCATTCTTATTCTAAACTCTATTCTCTTAACATACACTTGGCAAAGCTTAGAATACACTGTATCCTCTGCAGAATGGTAAAACACATTCACACTCTAAAAATGGATGTCCTGGCTATAAAAGTAAACTATATGTAATGGTTAATTTCCAGTTCTAGCAACCTGGGTAGTGTCAAGTACCCCTTCATTGCCATTATCCAGGTTCACTTTGATCTGAAATGGTATAACCAGTTATAGCCTCATCAATGGATCAAATAGATTTGTTTAAAAAAATGTTTGTATTCAAAAGGATCATGTGCAAAAATAGCCTCTTTGAGGTCATGTACAAAAATAGCCTCTTAAGAAACAATTACACCAAAAATATAAATATCAATGCAGTTGACATGCCATTAAAATCAATCAAATCAAATCTCTAATTCCTAATGATGAAATTCTTGTAACTGTCTCAAAAAACATAATGTTTTAGCAGTATCTTATTTTTATATCATTATTTAATTCAATATTGATCAAAGTTTTAATAATTAAAATGTTTTTTATCATCACATTTTCATTTTTTTAACTGATAAATCTTTTCTTTATTTGTAACAATTTTCTATTTTTTCATGAATTTTGTACTCTTTTTCATTAATTCTATAAACATTATTGACTTTGTTTTTCAGTATTTTAACCATTCTTTTTATTTTTCCTCATGAAATATAATTTTAATTTTGTGATTTTTTTTTACATTAAATTTTCTGTTTGTTTGAACTTTCTACCATATATTTAAACATTTTTGTTACAGAAATTTTGCGCCTGATAGAAGTTGAAATAAGATTATCAGGAATTTACCCAAAATTTCTTGGATCATTTTTGTCACATGACAGACCAACACACTTTCATTGTTTTATACAATAAAGATGATAATGATAATAAGACTTGATTTAAATAAATGACTATCTCATAATGCAATACAGACCAGGGATCTTCCAGAAAGATTCGGCATTTTTAATAAATATTCCAAAGTTTTCTTTAGTTTTCAAATTTTCTCACCAGTTATTTTGGGAGTTAGATATTCATCTGTGCCTCCAACCAGGCAAAGAGCCTTTTTGTAATAGGGATTTAGGGGAGTGGGAGGTCACACAAGAGCCAAGTCTAAGTCTCCTAGTACAAAGCCAGATGACCTTGCTGGTCATAGATTCACCTGACCCTAAGGTCTTGTGCAATGTGAACTAAGCAAGCCTTTACTAGGACTCCTTGTACAAAGCAAGATGATCTTCCTGGTCATAGCTTGAACCAGACCCAAAAGTTGAGTGCAATGTGAATTAACTCTTCCTAGACAAATTGGTCAAATTAAGCCAGCCAAACATGTTAGTTTAAAAATGAATAATGAGATCAACCTGTAATTCTGCTGTATGCCAAAGCCCATTTTCATGTGACAAATGGGATACAGCAAACATTTCTGAATTGAGAGAACCTGTCATCTTCAGTTTCTTATATTCAAAAAAATAGTGCTCAGAACTTTTCTATACTCCTGATATGTTATTTAATAATAATGTACATTCACACATGCTCTCTCCCTCTCTTTCATGAGATATATATATATATATATATATATATCTGAACCAATGCTTTCTTTATCTGAAATTCATCAAAATTTATGTGCAGTCACACAACTTATATATATAGCTATATTATACTTTCAGAGTAAATCATTTTTTCCTTAAGTAAAAGAAAAATATGGTTGATTTTGATACTAAAGTCTCTTTTAAAATTCAAAGTAGAGATGTGGGATTTTATTGAAGATAATTTGTAGCTGAAGAAGTAACATTAGCAATGAAGATAATTTTATGCATATATTTTTTGGCATTGCTATATGATTGTTTTATATATAAACTTTTGACCTTTTGTTTTTATTTCTTTTCTTTTCAGTACAAGGAAATGTTATGGCTTATAAAGATTTTACAAGCGTGTGTGTGTGTTTGTCTCTCTCTCTCTCTCTCTCTCTATATATATATATATATATATATAGAGAGAGAGAGTGTGTGTGTAGGCTGCAGATTTTCTTGTAGGCATATTTTATTCAAGATGACAAACATGGATTTGGTGCTAAATTTGCCTTTTCATGTTGGCAAGTGAGACATTGCAACTAAGGATGAAGGCAGTTTGACGTCAAACAATTCTTGAACAACCTTCATCCACAGGTGCGACATCTCATACTCCAACATGAAAAGTCCAATAAAAAAAAAAAAAAACTCCAAATCCTTTTGTCATCTTTAATAAAATATATCAACAAGACATATATATAATGTGTGTGCAAAAGTTTCCAGCAGTTTTTCTGAAGGCTAGAGACTAAAACTCAGTTAAAAACATTATATAAACTTAATAAGTACAAATATTTATATATATTTATTAGATATGTGAAATTTTTCACCGAAAAATATATAAATATTTGTGTGTGTGTGTGTGTGCATATATATATATAAAGAATGATATTTGCATATATACATATAAGTCAGAAATATAGAAGAAATGATCTATGCACACAACTACATAGAGATATTTACTGAGTATAGGACTCACTTGTTGTAATGATCAGGGAGACAAGCTTGTTAACCATTATCTTATGGCAAAAGGTCCAAGCAAGCACACATATGCACACACACACACACAAAGCAACATTTTTATTATTGACTAGTTCTACTTTTTGGTAATCACCAGAGGAAAATGGCCCAGTCAGCTGGGACTATAGAATACACTGACTGCATCTCAATGAGTGTCCTGGATATGACACTAAACAATCTGATGGTGAGGCTCCAGTAATACTGGAGTTTTAGGGAATGTGGAGTACCCCTTCATTGCCATCACTCCCAGGCCTACTTTGGCCAAGTGTGGTAGCACTTGATAGGGTCCTATCTATGGGTCAAATAGAACTGTTTGACATGTTGTGTACTAATGCTAAACGATTTTATTGTGTACAAAAAAAAATGAGCTTAGGCTTATTTAAAAATGCAATCAGAAATCATATAGTTAATATATATATAAAAAGGATTTGGCATTAAACGACCAACAATGGTTGATATGCCATCAAACCAAACGAAACCAGAGAAAAAATCTTTTTAAACAATTTTTAAAGAATTCAAATACCACAAATGAAGGCATGAAAAATTGATCAACAATGTGACACATCCATTCACTAATATATATATAATTGTACACACACACACACACATATATATATATATATATATATATATATATATATATCCTATTAAATTATTCAATTATAAAATAGTGTCAGATAGAATATTAATTAATCCAAAAGAAGGAAAAATTAATTTTTATTCTTCAAAAGCAAAACATTCAATGACAATTACTGCAACCAGCTCATTGGCCTAGTGCGTAGAGTGTTCGCCAATGGTCCAGGAGACCTGGGCTCAATCCCAGGTCGCATCATACCAAAGACTAAAAATGGTACTTGATACCTCCTTGCTTAACACTCAGCATTATAAGGTACGTATCAAAGGTAAAGTGGAGCGCCCTCCCCTACGCCTCAGTGTTGTAGCTATTGAAAAGGGAGCCTTTTGGTTGCCCTCAACTACAGTTGCCAACTTTACTTTCTTTTTTATTGCAACATATTTTTTTATAGAAATCCCGTTTCTGTAAACCTTTTATACACACACAATCATATATACATAATGGTATATTTTATATTATATATATATATATATATATATATATATATATATAAAATTTATATTTCATTTATATTGTACATGTATCTGGGAAACTCTTTTATATTTCTGACAACTTTCTATAATTAAATGTTTAAATGCATTTATTTAAATGATTTTTTTGTGTAATGGTTTAAATTCATCCATAGTCATTATATTTGTTATTGTATAAGTCACAATATTATTTATGTTGTTACAATAAATGTTTCTTGTACTTTTTCTTTCATTTTTTTTATTTGTTTATTTTGTTTTCTTTTTTAAATTTGTATATTTTGTTTGTTTTTTTTTTATTGCATGTGCCTTGTTCACTACTTCCTATTTTCAGTTTCCTGAATCCTGACACCCACATCAACATCCTCACCTTCAATGCTCATCCTGTACCTCACCACCATATCTGCATGACATACACCTCGCTTATTTCTTGTGCTTGCTTGTTATCAAAATTATTTATTTTTGCTATGATTGTTATGCATTGGATTTTTGGGGTTTTTTGTTTCTTGCTTGTTTTTGTTTGTTTATTTTTTAATAGTTTTTTTTTTCTTTTCAAGATATATATTTTTTGTATATTTTTGCATTTTTTTTTTACTTGTACATTTTTCTTTCATTATGATTCTTTTTTATATCAGTAGTGACTCACAATCTCTGTACTACATGTTCATAACATTTTATAGACCAATAATATTTAGTTTTCAATCTAGAATTGTTAGCAGTTCTTCAAATGTAGTCTACAGAGTACTTCAGTTCTACAAGACCCATCATCATCATCATGTCACACCATCAGCACCCTCTCTCACCACCCCTCCCTATCGTCCATCACTTCCAGCAGGTTCTCAGAACTACATCCAGTATCTACACAGAGCTGCTGTATGTATGTTCAAGCTGGTCGCCCTGCCTTTGCTCGGCCATGTGAAGGGGTCCACAAGACCAAAAAAAAAGGAAAATCATTTTGAAAAAGGATTAAGTGAGAAAAAATAGCAAAGAAAATCAATTTTTGATGAGTCATTTTTATTGCAGGATTATTTTTTATATAAAATCAGTGAAAAACTACTTTAATTCAAATTCTAATTCAATTCCTACACTATATTATTTAATCATTATAAGAGACAATTCTGAAATAGTGATACAGATTTGAGAATTTATATTTATATATATATATATATATATATATATATATATAATTTCTCTATCGGAAATAAATATGTATAGATTTGAGAATCCATCAGTCTACCACAAGACTTCAAAGAGATTCATAAAAAAATGAAATAAATAAAACAGTCAACTTCATTGTAATATACGCTGGCCTGATATTTCTGCAATCTTATATGAAAGTTGTTGTCAATTATTTTTGTCTGTTCATAATAATGATGGGCTTTGAAAATATAATAAAAGCACAAAAAAACACTTATAATATAAAATTAAGCACTCGGAGGTATTAAATCTTGTGAGACAGGAACTGAGTGGTTGCGTCTACCTTATCAAAGCATCACTCAGCCAATAATGTCTGCTTATGAAAAAATAAAGTCCGATAATTATTGAATGTCCATTAGAAAGTTAGAAATTTGTTAGTTCTTGTAAAGTAATGAGCTTCTGGATGTTTGTATATACTTGTTGGTGACTGTAGTCGAGGGTGACCAGAAGGCTCCTTTTTCAATAGCTACAACACCGAGGTGTAGGGTAGGGCACAACTCCCATCCCTGGATTGCTCCACTTTACCCTTGATACGTACCTTATATTGCTGAATGTTAAACAAGGAGGTATCAAGTACCATTTTTAAAGTCTATGGTATGACGGGACCTGGGATTGAACCCCGGTCTTCCGGACCATTGGAGAACACTATCCACAAGGCTAAAGTCCACATTATTTTGTTTTTATTTAGAATTTTAATTAATCCAAAAAATTATTCTTTTTATACTTTACTTCTAGAGCAAAATATTAAATGACAATTATTACAACTTATTTGTTAAACAAATCATATTTCTATAAACTTTATTATATGTCCAATAACTCCTTAAGTCAAAGAAACTATCAGAAGGATGATAGTCTCTCCTTAAAATTTCTGATACAATTACTCCAAGTAACTTATAATACAGTTACTCCTTAAAATTTATACAGTGTGTTTGCCAATGGTCCAGGAGACCGGTGTTCAGTCTGTAGCAGCCGCAGATCTGTTTCCTTTCACAAATCAATGCCCCACCAAGAGAGTCGGTCACTCACTGACCAATCAACTGGCAGAACGCATTAAATACTTCTTCCTCTCAAGAACTATTTTTCTAGTCCCTTTTGGTAGAATGGACAAAGTCAGAGAGCCATGAACCAGCAGCAGAAACAGATCTCTCTCACATGACTGCCACTGATTCCACTTGGAACCCTTCGCTGAAGAAAACGCTGCTGCTAGCTTCGCATACGCTTCCTACAAACCAAGGACCAACATACTGACCAGCGACACCAAAGGGACATTTTCTCACTCTCACTCCTTTAAGCCTGCTACTATAATAAACCTTTCTTTGTTGTGTTGTTAAAAAGAAGTTTCATTATTCATTTGTGTTGCCTAATAATTTATGGTGTTAGAGAAATTAACCATTTCCAGAAACACTAAAAGTCCCAGGTCGTGTCATACCAAAGACTTAAAAAAATGTTCCTTGATGCCACCTTGCTTAACACTCAGCATTATAAGGTAGATATCAAGGGTAAAGTGGAGCAATCCAGGGAAAGGAGTAGCGTCCTCCCCTACACCTCGGTGTAGTAGCTATTGAAAAGGGAGCCTTCAGGTCGCCCTCAACTAAGGTCGCCAACTTTACTTTTACTTACTCTAGTAATTTATGATACAATTACGCCTTTTAATTTATGATAAAGTTTCTTCATATCATTTTTATAGATATGCCAATCACAAAAAATTCCTGCTCAATATTTTTACAAAATATCTTAAAATAGATTAAAACTATTATTAGAATTAATTTGTGTATATTCAATTGGAACAAATTTTTGCATGTGATACAAATTTTTTAAAAAATCTTATTTTTTTTTGTTGCTTTTAGATTATATTTTTGATAATTTGTTTTTATTTTGCAGGGGACATAACTGTGGTAGACAAGTTAAGCAGAGAACCCCAGAGGGAACAATACAATCTTCAAGTTTTAGCAATGGATTTTGGCTACCCTTCTTTGTCATCAAACACAACGGTAAAAATAATTGTTCCAGTCAACAAGCCTGTTACTGTGGCTCCCACCAATGCCTTCCATGTATCTGAAGGGGTCGATATTGGCACCCAAGTTGGCACTGTTAATGCCTCAGATCCAGACATGACACAGGACAGTGATCATTCTCTCACCTACATACTCAAAAATCCATCAGGTAGGTATAGAATTTGGAACGAACAAATTTTATTTTTACTTAAACCAAATTCAAAGCTATGTTTTCTTATTCTTTATGTATTCTTAGAGCTACTGTCAATATCATGGGAGAAAGATGAGCCTTGTGCCAGAAATAAAATTCAGAATTTGATAACCTCTCTCACACAAACCCACCTATCTACCCACATTTACTGTATGGGGAGAAATATCAATTAAGAGTGCATGTTCAGAATGTCTTTAAATTATTGATAAAATATAGTCTTATTATAATTTCACATTTGCCTTTTTGTTTGTCTACTTAAATCAAGTAAACAAGAATAAAAATGGACCAAATAACTAAAAAAACCAATAAATGAAAAAGTTTAAAATGTATATGCACAACATGAATTATCACAATTCTCTCCTTTTCAATGAAGATTGTTTTCAGTAATAAAATCATTTCCATTCTGCCGAAATTCATTTCATTTGCATCCTGCCAACAATTGATTAATTTGTATTCTGCTGATAATAAATTCCTTTTCCTTTTGCCGATAATAAATTCATTTCCCTTCTGCAGATAATAAATTGATTTCCATTCTGCTGATACTAGACCTCTTGCAAAACCTGTCAATCTGATTTTCGAAACTGTTTTCTTTCTCAGATTGTTGGATGCCATTCTAACCTTTATTTATATGTGTGAATGTACATTATATATACGAGGATCATTAAATAAGTTTCCAGACTTTTTTCGTATAAGCACTTTTATTGATAGTACACACATGAAACTCTAGTCCCCTTCAAAGTAATCTCCTCTGGCTGCAATGCCCTTGTTGTACCGTTCCAACAACTTCTGCAAGGCCCAATGGAAGTCCTCTTGTGAGAGCGTGTCAATGACCCTCTTCACAGCCTCTTTCATCTCCTCAATTGTCTCATAACGACAGCCTCTGAGCTTAGGAAATAACCAAAAGTCACAGGGAGCAAGGTCTGGACAATAGGGAGGCTGAGGAACTGTCTTGATGCCCATCTTGGTCAAATAGTCTGTGACAAGGATGGAGTTGTGGACTGGTGCATTGTCCTGGTGGAAATGCCACTGACCCGATTTGAAGAGTGCTGGCTTCTTCCGACAGAATCTCTTCCTGAACTCCCTTAAAAACCTCAACATTGTAACCCTAACCCTACCCCTTTGGCCGATCAACTGTGGTGTATTGACTTCCTTACTCCTCCCACACCTCTCATCATCCCTCACAGGCTCCCTGCATTCCTTGAATCTTTTATGCCACTCAAAAACTGATGCTCGATTCATGTAAGATGGTCGAAAAGCAGTCTGAAGCATTTCATACGTTTCTGTGACATTTTTTCCAAGTTTAAAACAGAATTTTACTGCATATCATTCTTCTAAAGTGTCCTCACGTCCAGATTGCATTTTTGAAATTCACTAAAATTGGTCAGTCATCTCATAAGATGTATAGCAATAACATACTGAATTTTCAAGAGTCTATGACTATTTTAAATGCCTGTAGAAAAAAAGTCTGGAAACGTATTGAATGCACCACATGTATATATATATATATATATATATATATATATATATACACACACACACATAGTATGGTTGAAAAGTAACTCCCAATTCTAAAATTCTTATGATTTCTATCTTAAATATAATTTTTACAAGAAATGAATACGAGAAAAATAAAAGTAGGTTGGTTAGGTTTTATGGTATATCAACTCTTGCTGGTTATTGAATGCTATATATTCTTTATACATACATATATATATATATATATATATATATATATAAGCAAATCGTTTGTAGATGACATTTTTAAATGAGTCAGAGCTTATTTGTTTTTATAAAGTTAAATGGTTTCAAGTATTGCAATTTAACACAATTCTATTTAATATTAATAATAAACCATAATCGAAGATTGAACAGTTCAATGAAGGGATATTCTACATTCACGAAAGCTCCAGGACTGGAGGCTCACCATCAGTTAGTTTGCTGTCATATCTAGGGCACTCATTTGAGGGGTCTTACATCTCTGCAGAGATGAAGTCGGTATATTCTATAAAAACAGGGATTTATTTTTTAATTATCTGTATAACGTGTGCATATATATGTGTGTATATATATATATATATATATACACACACACACACACACACACATATTATAAAAGGCGTTTATGGTGTAATAGTTACTATCATAAGAAATGTACAGGACAGCATTTTACATAGCACAAATACCCTAAGGCAAGATGTGAATCCAATTATTTTCTTTCTAGATAGGAATAAATGGTAGGGTAGACTGAGCTCTTTAATCTTGATATGGCAACTGGTCTAGGCAAAGAAAAACTCTGAATTCCAACCTGTTAAACTCATCTTAAAAAAATTGATCTTTTGCAGCATCCTGATTGTGCGGAGTGGTTGATATATATATATATATATATATATATATATCATCATCATCAAGTCACGCTGTTAGCATGGATTTCTCTGACTCTTTTTCACCATTCATCCCTATTATCCATCACGTCAGGCAGGTCTTCTAGATGACATCTTGTATCAATATAGAGCTGTTGTATGTAAGCCAACACTGGCTTGTCCATGTGCAGGGGTCCATAGGAGAATGTCACTTATGAGTTTGTCCTTACTTTTGCATCACTGTCTTGCATGCCTTATCATGACTCTGTCTCAAATCCTATATATAGTAGGGAGAAATCAATACAACCACTTGGTTAAACAAAAGAATTATTTTATATTAAACTCATGTTTGATTAAACCACTTAAAATCATTTAATCGTATATGAGTAAACAAGCCGTGGCTTGTTAAGTGTGCTATATATAAAATGTGTTTACAAATTATATATATATAAACTAGATTTGGCATTAAATAACCCATAGTGGTTGATATGCCATGAAACACAACCAACCATATATATATATATATATATAAAACTATAATTCTACACTTGGTGTTCTGCAACTTTGAGAGAAGCATGTAAATAGTCATCTGATGAGACGGAGAGTATAGTAATATTCTCCACCGAAATAAATTTATAATGATGGCTTGACAGAGTTTGAGTTTCCATCCGATTACATTATATATATATATATATATAATGATGAATGAAAATTTATTTATGAGACATATAGGAATTTATTTAATCCTTTATTAATATATTCATGTTTTGTAAGATCCTTTTTTTCTTTTTTTTTTTCTTTTTTGGCAGGTAATGAAAATGCTTTATTATTAGTTTTGAATGACATGAGAGATTTTATTTGTAGAATTAAAAAGATGTAACAGACTTGAAGGAAATTTAAAAAAAAAAAAAAAAAAGGAGTAGAGTTAAATACAGTAAATTCAAAATAGAGAAACTTTTGTTATTGATCAACAATCATAAAAATGTGAAATTGAAAATTGTGATTGATTTAATTGGATTTTAAAATTTTAATATATACAAGCCATAGTAGTTATACTTTTCCACAAGGTTTTTTTTTTCAACATAGGGTTTCAGTTTGAAATCATGCAAAAGAAAAAAAAGAAAGAAAGAAATGACTCTGATTGACAACTGAAAGATTTTATTCATCATGAAATCCCAGCAATAACAAAAACAATGACAAGGTTAGAACTGTAGAACTTCAGGGTGAGACTTGATGAGGGCAAACATTTGGATAATGTAATCTTTAAAACAATGATGATATGAAAACAAAATGGTTAATATTGTTCTTGAAGCCTCCTATACGATTGTTCTTGTAGCCTCCAATACGATTGTTCTTGTAGCCTCCTATACGATTCTTATGGTCACTCTTAATTATATTCTTTTTCTTTACAAGGTCATTCAAGTCCTAAACATTTTAATTTTAACTTTGACCTCAAACATCCTTGTGGTTCTTCCATAGAGAAGTTTCTATTCTTTTTAAATATTTTTAAAGCAATTGACCTTTGTTATTAAAAAATAATATTTTTCCTTTTGATTTTGATGATAATATATTCATTAAGTGACTTTTTTTTGTTTTGTTCCCATTTCTGATAATTAAAATTTCATAAATCACATTAATCAAATTGATTGTATCATTTTGAGCTGAAATATTTTCATTCATATATTTTCAGTACCTTTCAAGATTGGAAACAAAACAGGAATTATAGAGACAGCTGAAGAATTGGATGCAGAATTGGCCTCTACTTACCAGTTTGAGGTGCAAATTTTGGACAGTGACATCCCTCCAACCACAGCCACAACCACGGTCACCATTGTAGTAGAAGACATCAATGATAATCCTCCACAATTGTCTTCTAAAATTTATAGGACAACAGTCAGTGAAGGCCAATCAAATGAAAGGCCATTAGTTTTGAATTTAGTAAGTGAATTTGAGACACCTTTTTGTGGGGATTGCATCTTAAATATGATGTAATTAGATGTCTAAAATCTCAGTCAAATAAAAGGCCATTAATTTTTTTATTTTGTTTTGAATTTAGTGAATTTGAGGCCCCTTTCGAGATGGGGGTTGGGTCTTAACTGTGATTTAATAAAAAAAAGTTAGTTGTGTGACATGGACAAAAAAAATATATTAAAATTCCATGAGTGTTTGCAATAGAGTTCTCTGCACTGAATCTCAGCAAAAGAAAGACCACTTAGAGTCTAAAAAGAAAATAAATATAAGTTGCATAAAAGGACTTAATTTCTGAATAAAGAATAAGGAGCTATGGCTAACCAAAGAGTTAAGTATCTGTTTCATGCCTTAACAAAAATGTAATAGTAACGAAAATACCTGATTGCAAAATATGTTCCAATAATTCTAAATTTTCAAATTTTAATTTGTATAAAACTACCAAAGAGCTTATTTGAATAAAAATTGGAAAATAGACATTACTGTATTTAAAACTTGGTGAGTGAATATCATTGTATCTAAAAATGAAAAGCTTAAAAGAAATGCCTAAAAAGGCTTTGAATTTGAGCTTCCCCCTCTTAAATATGATCCATTTATTTAACTTTATGGTATAGTTAAATATTTTTTCAAAATAAATGATGTCATACAATGGCCATACTCAAATTCAATGTGGCAGCCATTACTTGATCTATAAATTGTAGAAGCCTCATTCTTCTATTCAGTAGAAAATGTCTTCATCATTAATTTGTGGTGACAGCACAGAGTTCCCTGACTCTCTCACCACCTATCCCTATCATCCATTGCTCCAGGTAGGTCCTCTAAACAACATCCAGTGTCCATACAGAACTGGTGTATGTAAGTCTTTGCTGGCTAGCCAAAGATGTAGAAAATATTAAGTATTTTCAAAACACTGAAAGTTACTTTGGAATTACAATTGTGTCACTATTCAACTCGCGTATTTATATTGAGTAAATTTTGTATCACTTGGTTGTTATTGGTGTTAATTACTAAGATTTACTTTGTCTTACACACAGGCCTTAGGATACTGACAGTATCTGTTGTTACTGTTGTACACCCACTTTAGTGCAGGGTAAGCACATTCTTGCTTTACTTTAGTGATCAAACACAATTTGACTATAAGTCTTTTGATTATTGCTATCTTTATTTAAACCATATTCAAATCAATCTTTGCCCAGTCAGCTGGGGCTGTAGAATACACCGACAGCTTCTTTGCAGAGGAGTAAGACCCCCCCTCTTGCGATTTAACTGTTTAATATAGGTCTGTTTTGACATTTAACTGTGTGTAAACAAAATCTGTACTTATACTAAACTGAATTAGCTGAATCAGGACTGCTTGACTAAACTGAATATCTTGAAATAGAAATGTTTTTCACAATTAAACTGTGTACTCACGCTAAACTGAATTGTTTGAAATAGAACTGATTATTTACATTAAAAATGGATTTGGCGTTAAATAACCTACAAAGGTTGATATGCCATAAAAAACAACCAACCATCAAATCAATCTCATAATATTCTGATTCTGTTTATTTTTTTATTTTTTTTTTCTTAGAATCCTCCTCTTTCGGCAGAAGATAAGGACAAGAATTTGATTAACAGACATATTCGGTATTACTTAAAAGGTAAAAATTCTGATCTGTTTCGACTAAGTCCTAGGACAGGAATTCTGAAGATCAAAGACGCATCCAAATTGGACAGTGAAACTCAACAAAAATACAGACTTTCTGTGAGTGAAACAAAAAAAAAATGAATTAATAAAAGTTCTTTCCTTCTCTCTTTAAAATCAAAGAAAATTGCTCTTTTTTTTTTTTATTGTATTTCCTTAAATTTCAGATGAAATATGAGACAGAAGCTAAGAAAACAATTACAGTTTCTGATTTGAACACCTGCAACAAGAATCATTAGTCTCCTCTTAGAGAAGGCATGAACTCAAAAAAGTCCCAACCCTCATGAATGATAATGATTAATGGATCATAGTTCAAATACATTCCTTATATAAATGATTTTTACCTATTTTTATAAGATACAAGAACTTGCTGTTTGGATCTATCGCAACTTCAATATTAGAATAAATTTGTCTTTTCTATGTGCTCACATCAAAGATATGTATTTACACCACTGCCATAAGCAAGATGTGATACAAGGTCATTCTGTAAAGAAAAGTACAGCTGGTTTGAATTCAAAGTTATCCTTCTCTAAAACTAGTTGCCTAATCAAGGCTAAAAAACTTAGTCTACCCTACTATTTACACATACCTGGTGGGAGAACAGCTAGATTCATGTCTTTCTTAAGGGCATTAGCACAAAGTGAGACAGCCTCATCCAGGGTTTGAACTCAGGTCTCTGATTCCATTTAATATGACAATAACTATTATGCTAATTGAGCCTCTCTCAAACATGGCTTGTAGCAGGGAGATACTATAAGTTAATGTAGTTAGAATTTTGAGAGAGGAAATGAATGTGAAATTAATTCATCAAACTCAACAAGTTTTATAGCTGGAGCAAAGTAAATAGAAAAAGAGGATACTTAATGAAATGAGATACAAAAAGAATGAATGAAAGTGTGTATATAAAAGATGCTCTAAGACAGATATACGTGTGTGAAGTTGTTGGCTGTGTGGAATTTTTTAGGCATCTACCATACATGAAAGTAAGCTTACAGTTTTGTGTATTACATGAGTGGGTTTGTGTATGCATATTGGTATTAGATAAGTGACTTACACAAGGAGAATCTCTATTTAGTTTTACAAAGTGTTTTCTTCCTTATATCTTTTTCTCTACTTTCAGATTGTAGCCTTTGATGGAACTTTTCAGAGTCAAGCTCATCTTGTTATTGAAGTCGAGGATATTAACGACAACATGCCAATATTTTCAGGACCCTATTTCTATCAAGTCAATCCTCGTGCCACAGTGGGAACAAAATTTGGACAGATAGTAGCTAAAGATAAAGATGCCACGACCAGAAACAATCGGATATTGTATGTTTTAGCCCAAGGCTCAGGTGGAAAATTTGGAGTTGATTTCATTTCTGGTAAGTAAAATCTTTTCAGGCATTTTATCCAACTTCTTCCTGGATATTTTTATTTACACCTCAACATTCAACTATTTTTCACTCAGTACATTACTGTAAAGAAATTACTATACATGATAACTTATTGAAAAAAAGTTATATGTAAACAAATACATTTATAAATATTTTTATTCACATGTTGAAGATTACTGCAAAACCTAATGGGTATTTTAGCAGTTGACATTGGCAGCATATCTGGCTGAATATCAAAAAGAAACTATTAGGTTTTCTCATATAGACAAGGAAAATTTCTCTATTCAGTCTGCTTGATAAGTGTTAGGGGATTGAAGGAAAATTTCTCCATTCTGTTTGCTTGACAAGTGAGAATGTGTGGTCAGAAGGAAATTTTCTATCATGTCTGCTTGACAAGTGAGAGAGGGTGGTCAGAAGGAAAATTTCTCTATTTTTTCTGCTTGACAAGTGTGAGGGGATTGAAGGAAAATTTCTTTATTCTGTCTGCTTGACAAGTGAAATTTGATAAAAGGAATACTGGAAAACTGAATATGTACAAATAAAATGAAGTAAAATTAAAAAACACATAAATCTCTAGTCCCCTTCGAAGTAATCTCCTCCAGCTGCAATGCCCTTGTTATACCATTCTAACAACTTCTGGAAGGCCCTATGGAAGTCCTCTTGTGTGAACGTGTCAATGACCTTCGTCACAGCCTCTTTCATCTCCTCAATTGTCTCATAACGACAACCTCTAAGCTTAGGGAATAACCAAAACTCACAGGGAGCAAGGTCTGGACTATAGAGAGGGTGACGAACTGTCTTGATGCCCATCTTGGTCAAATAGTCTGTGACAAGGATGAATTTGTGGACTGGTGTATTGTCCTACTGGAAATGCCACTGACCCGATTTGAAGAGTGCTGGCCTCTTCCAACGGAATCTCTTCCTGAACTCCCTTAAAACCTCAACATAGTAACCCTAACCCTCACCCTTTGGCCAATCAACTCTGGTGTATTAACTTCCGTACTCCTCCCACACCTCTCATCATCCCTCACAGATTCCCTGCCTTCTTTGAATCTCTTATGCCACTCAAAAACTGATGCTCAATTCATGTAAGATGGTCGAAAAGCAATCTGAAGCATTCCATACGTTTTTGTGATATTTTTTCCAAGTTTAAAACAATTTTATTGCATATCGTTCTTCTAAAATGTCAGATTGCATTTTTGAAATTCACCAGCTGTGACAATCAGGCTTTAGTAGGGTGTATTCCAATTCCTGCTGTAGCTGTTCATTTGAAGCTGAAATCATAAAAATTGTTCAGTCATCTCATAAGATGTATAGCAATAACATAATGAATTTTCAAGAGTCTACGACAATTTTAAATGCCCATACGAAAAAAGTCTGGAAACTTATCGTATTCACCTCATATGTCTGTCATAGGTGTTCGGTAAAAGACAGCAGTTGATCAACTGAGATAGCAAGGTTCTAGTATAAAAAATATATCTAAGTTTGTTAGGTTGTCTCCCTTGGTTGATTTCACTCTTTAAAGGTCACATATAACATATTCAATTGATACACCTTTCAAACCTATCAGCCACTGGCCCATTTATGTTGCTGCTAGATGAAAAAAGTATGTATAGCTCTCTTTCAACCGATATCTGTTAGGAAGCAAACGTTAAGATTGTCTCTGCTACAATACCAGCCTTGAAAACATGAAGAGCCATATGAAAGTATATAAAACATTAACATATTCAACAACTTCACCAAATGTTGTAGGTGACTCACCTATGACCAGAGTAATGGACTTACCTAAAGGGTATATTAATCAAGAACTAAGCTGGTAGAGCGAGCGGCAGCTGTAGTAAGCACCTTGCCTGCCTTCATGTACGTTGGACCAAGGAAACCCTCCTCAGAGACTTGGATACATTTGTATAGCACCTCATATCTCCATGTTGAGTTATTTATTTATTGACCCTTAATAACCGGTCATAACACCAAGGACTTCCGTTAAGTGGACAAATATGTTTTATTTTTATATGATATAATACAGCCGCAAACAGAACAATTTGTTTGCAACTGAATATATTGATACAAACAAGTTGTTGAATGCCAGAAGCATGAATAAAGAAAAAGCTGCCAGTGTGAGAGAAAACATGTGCCAGAAACAAGAATAAAGAAAAAGCAGTAGAATATGCCGAGAGCACCTTTGGAAAAGGGTAAGGGCCCCCACCCCCAATGAGGCCACTCGTTGGTTGTTGGTGGTGATCCATAATGCTTTAGGATTGGACCCTGGAGGCTGAGCAGTCCATATCGCAGATACTCGTCACTACGTGACCTGCGACATTCCACTATCTGGGCTAGAGGAGCAGTCAAAGAGGCCCAATCCAATCAATCGGTTGGTCATATCAAGCCCTAGCACCTATATGATTAAGTCCCAATTGTATTCTTTAAGTTTCTTTTGTGGCAAACATGCAACACTTTTTATTTCAAAGTACAGGTAGGTGGTGGATTGGGGTCACTTCCGTTGAGAAAAAACAAGACATTGATTATTGTTAATACTTAAGATACTTAATATTAGATACTGAAAGTCCAAAATTGATAGGGGGTCGAAACCCTACTCCCCACATGAGCATACTGGTAGTCGTATTCTTGTTTCAACAAAAGTGAATGATTATCCTCATTGGTAAATTCTCAACTGAAGTTGGACTGCATGGTGGGTGGTGGGTCCTATGGACCAGCTAAAAAACAAACACCAAATATGGTAAATAGAAGCAAAAAACCTAAATAAAGACTTTCTGAATCCCATTCAGAGAATAAAGCTACAGAATTTTCAAGATTTATTATAAGGGAATAACTGAAGGAAACTGTTCCCTTTCTTGATTGAAATGTGATTTCTAGCAAAGTGAACCCACGAGCTGTGAAAAAAATGTAGAGGTGGGTGACAAAAACATGCCAGAAATTTAATCAAAATGAAAACGTTTTACAATTTAAAATGCAAAACTTAGCCGCATTAAATGCTTACTACTTCAAAGGGAGTTATCAGAAACATAGAGTTATACTCTAGCTACCCTAGAGGAAAGAAAAACAGTCATAGGAAAGCCAGATATCACTGATTATAAAATGATAACCATTAGAAGGAATGGTGATGAAATACAAATACACACATACATCTTGACATTGAACAAACCCACAATTCCAAAAATAGTGAGGGGTTCCCATGGTATAGCGGCTAGCGTGCTGAATTGCGTTATCGTTGTGAGTTCGAACTCTAATCGCACTATTACATTCACTTTCGGATTAATATGTGGGGTATAGAGGCTGAAGGTCACGTGCAAAGGGCAAGGCTGTGTTGCCGTTTGATATCTGACTCCATATTTTGGTTATATCAGTTTACGCCCACGTTGGCTAGTCGGTGTAACGCCTTGCCCAAGAAAGTCCAAAAAAGAATTATACAAAAGAAAAGACAGCAACAGATGAGAGACGAAGACGTTTCTTTTATACTTTCCTTTATTTACTGGGTTCAACAAACATTCCATGGATGGGGGAGTTTTTCCCGAATACATTGAAATGGTTGAATCCCCAGTTAAGGTGTCAAAAATACGTTAATCGTTTCATGTATGTGTTTGTCCTCATTTGGTATTTCGGGCTTCCATAAGGGTTAGTTTTCTTTTGGAAGTTTATCAAAGTCCAATAAGGGTTAGTTTGTAGTTCATTTGTGGGTCTTTTATATTTCAGCATAATGCTGACCGAGAGAGAACTGTTACTGGGTGAAAGGGACTAACCGACGCCACGTACAAAGACGTATGCGTGGTGCCCAAAAACCAGACAGCAACGATGTTGTCAAATCGCTAGTCACTGCCTGAAAGAGAAAAATAGCTTGTTCCTCTTTGTCAAGAGGTTGCATTTTTTTCTTTACGCATGGGTCATCCCTTTTTTCGTCAGGGACCTCTGGGAGTTTCTGCAAATTTAAGTTTTCCTTCTTTTTTTTTAAAATTCAATATAAAAATTTTTATTGGTTTATTTATTCGTTCCCTACAAATATACTTGGCAAAGTTATAAACCTTCTTACACCCCGACCAGTTACTGATTTAAATGTCCACTACTAATCTTTTACATGGATGGCTTTGGCATGAAATAACTCATAAAGGTTGATATGCCATTAAACAATCCAATCCAATTCAAAGGAAGTGAAAATTTGATACTGCCTCGAAAAGGAAGAACAATACATCTCTGCACCTTTGAAGTCCTTAAAATGTAAAACATGGACACAATGAGGAAAGCAGAAGATGCCAAACATGTGGACGATATGATAAAAAAAACAGACAACGTGTATGAAGAGTGTTCCAAAGAACCAAATGCTCAAACTGCCAAGAGAATCAGGCGAGTCAAATAAGGAGCAGCAATATCACCACCAACAACAATCAACTTGATAACTACAAAGCTCTCATTGAAAAACAAGAACCAAACTATAGGCAAAAATTCCGAGAACATTCAAAGAAACTACACTCAGCTGAAATCTGTCAAGCATAAATTTAACAAAAAGAACCCATAACAAACATCCGTACCACTACCAAAAATATCTGCAGGATTCAAATCTCCAGCTGTAACAAGTACCATAAAGGGAAGGTCGCACAGTTTGTTAATCTCACCACCAATTCCCAAAATAGAAAACTCTGGAAAAACCCATATCACAAATTCAAAACCAAAGTACATTCTGGCTACCCACCAATTCAAAATAAATCATATTCAACCACGAGTGAACTAAACGACTGAAAATATCAAACCCCTCAATCTAGAAATCACACAATATCAAGAATAAAATAACCCCCGAAAATTATTAAACAAGACCATACAAACAAAAACCAAGCAACTCCCGTGACCCTAAACGCATATTTAATGTAGAAAGTATTGATATTTGTAGTCCTTTGCCGAGAGAAGGTGTGAAAGAAAATGTGAAATTGATTCCAGGATTCACTTTCAAAGCGGCCTCTGTTAATTCAGAGACAATGTTTATCCGAAGTTGCCTGACGGTTGGTCCAAACAGACGGCTATTTTGTTAGAAAATAGACTCCCTTTTCTGTGTTATGGGGTCGAATCAGTTTCGCACAAACTCCTTTCTCCTTTACGTACACGACACAATAAAGACAATAACTTCTTTGCTTTAACGTATACTGCCCAAATAACGAAAGTAGCAGCTTTATATGCAGTGAAGGTGGGCTCAAATTTGCGTAGGCGCTGCCACGTTCACGCCACAAACGAAACAAAACGAGACCACAACTTATAAATTCGTCTTTTAAATGGCGACCGCGAACTCTTAAAGGAACTTGACATGCCAAATAGATGCGTTTCGCGGGAGGTAAATCATGTCGTTCATATTGTGGGTATTAATTAAAAGAAAAGAAATTTTTTAAAATGTAGCAGTTCTAAGAAGCCTCTGAAGCGAAATCCGCGCATGCCTAAAAAATAGACTTACTTGCACCAAAGAGAAGTCCCTTTTCACTTCAGCCTTCACCGCTAGTACTAGGAGGACTCTCTTTAACTCAGCTGCTAGCAAGGTAGCGCACGTGTCACCAAATCCCGGGACTTCGCGGCCAGTTGCGTCGCCTGCTAAGAAGCCACCACTGCCGAGCATATCTCAGTGTAAAACAACAACTGAACATAACCACTAACCTTAAACTGACCACCCGCAGAAAAAAAACTCCAGTATATTTTAACGCCTTGTCAGAGAGACGTGACTATATCTACTGGTTTCAGGAGGAATTTCTCGCCCACAGAATAGTCGTTAAACCCTGAAATAAAGTCAAGTTTAAAATCTTGATAGGCTATTAGTAGTTGTAGTAGTTGTAAGCGACCTTAGTTGAGGGCGACCCGAAGACTCCCTTTTCAATAGCTACTACACCAAGGTGTAGGGGAGGACCCTACTCCTTTCCCTGGATTGCTACACTTTACCCTTGATGCGTGCCTTATAATGCTGAGTGTTAAGCAAGGAGGTATCAAGTACCATTTATTAAGTCTTTGATATGACTCGACATGGGATTGAACCCAGGTCTCCCGGACCAACAAACCAACCACTCAGTTTATTACTTCTAAGATAGAAAAGAATAACATGCATCAGAAAACAAGCACAAAGAATAATGTTTTAAATGTATTCTTAAAAAATTAGACTTTGTATGATTTAGTCGCAGTAAAATCAAAGCTTTTGTTTATGTAATTTGATTGTTGAGTTTTAAGAAAACGGATGTACCAGTTCTGCCATTTTGTAGTAATTTACTTAGCTTTTTACTTAGATGTGGCACAAGGTCGTATGAATCGGGCACTAAATGAGACTCGAACTCACTCGTGAAGGTTTGCTAGTCTAGCTTGCTAACCATTACACCACCCGACGCGCTCTCGAAAACGTAAGAACCTGTTCAACCGTTGTTGGTTTGTCAAAAAAACTGGTGGTACGCACCGGGTGGGTGTTATTAATCTGAATCGCCTGGTCCCAAGGGGTTGTCCCCCTGGCAATACCTACTTTGCAGGACTGAGTTCATGGTTTGACGCTTGAAGCACTCCAAAAAATCGGAATCGCGAAGGGACCAAACATTTTTTCTGACAGACTTGCACGGTCTCCCTCAATAAAATGACCTTATGTTATTTACCAGCTTCGTGGGAAGTCGGTTAAATCCCAATAACATCTAACAAGAGTATGGTGTTGAATTTATTAGTTACCTTGTGAAGAATGTGTTGTTTAGAGGATATTTCCCCACAATATATGTTGGTTCATTATCGAACAGCAAAGTAAAACGATGCGGACAAAAGAACATTCGAAACAAAGCAATACAAACAAAATTAAATCTATATATCAACAAATACATAAAAAAGGAAACTTTACTAAACATGACGGATATTCTAATGTAGTCTGTTGAATATTCCTCTATGAGTGTGTGTGTATGTAACTAACACGGATATCATGGGAAAAGACTAAATATGGAAAGTGTCCTGTAGACTATAAAATATATGCTGAGTAAGTATTTCATGCGAGGTATCAATATACAGAAATATAACAATGTGTTCTAGGAGGAACTTCTCTTCTCCCATGTTGGTTGTTTCTCTTTCGGGGTTCGATGAACTTTCTGAGGCTGTGTTCGAGGCTGGAACAAGTCTAACCGAAAAGGCAGAACAGGAAAGATAAAGGTTGCTGAATGTATGCGCACCCATGTTACACGTATTGAATTGTGTCTTTCTAACTGGCAAGATCAAGCTGTTTCTGGAAGTCGAAATGAAGAAAGAGAGAGCGCTGTCTCTGAAAATTAAAATGTGAAAGAGAGAGAGAGGGGGTGCTGTCTCTGTAAGTCAAAATGTGAGAGAATGATTTCTTGGAAGATGAAAGTATATATAGGCAATCCTTGTCATGCAGTTGGCTCCAAATGCGCGAGACAAAATCAAAGTCGTGGACGTAGTTGTGAGCACAAATCACGTGACTTTCCTGACCAATAGGTTCCTGAGACTGATTAGTTTACGGACATCCACCGTCTTTGTTTCGGAAACAAGAGGCATCACGGCCATTTTAAAATATAGGAGTGTAAATCCAATAACCTTTCCGAACTATTATGACTGTTTAAGCCTAAAAATATTGAATATTGAATAAGTCCTGGCGGCAACACCCCACAAAGCACCAACTATACGGCCACCTGCCTCCCATCACGAAAACTATCCAAGTTAGACGAACCAGACACGAAAGGACACTGCTGGAGAAGCAGAGGCGAGCTCATAAGTAATGTACTCCTATGGACCCCCACATATGACCGAGCAAAAGCAGGATGACCAGCTCGAACATACATACAGCAGCTATGTGAGGATACGGGATGTAGCCCTGAAGACCTGCCAGAAGCGATGAACAATAGGGAAAAGTGGCGAGAAAGGATCAGGGATATCCGTGCTAGCGGCACGATATGATGATGATGATGATGAAGCCTAAAAACAATTACAGATGATAAAATTTTAACATTGTAATATTTTCTATTGTCTACGCTAATTCAGTGATTTTATTTTCCATTCACTATTAAAACAAATCTTCCTTCTTAACAAATGTCCATGTCTCTTTCAGGTGATCTGTACGTAGCCAGTAATCTGACTGACAGTCCGCAAGAAGAAGAATATAATTTGGTAGTACAAGGTTTTGATACGGGGGAACCAAGTTTAGCAAGCAACACTACAGTCCGTGTCAGAGTTGCCTTGAACAAAGCCCCAGTGATTGATCCGAACTTTGTTTTCCAGATTCCAGAGAATATGACAATCGGATCAACAGTCGGGATGATTCCAGTCTTTGATCCAGATATGGACCATAATCCATTGGAATCCATTCAATTCAGTATTTCTGATCCAACCAGTAAGTTTGAACTTTCCTTTTTTAATATTTCAATCTCTTTCTCCTCTTGCTCTATAATTCTCTCTCTCGCTCGAAAGCCTTTTAGTATTTGTAACATTAACCTGATACCCATGCTACAAAAGGGGAACTACCCTGTCGGCAGAAGTAAGACCCTCTCTCTCTTTCAAAGAGTATGACACTAAACTGTATTCAATAGATCAAGAGAATGTGAAGTACCTCTTCATTGCCATAACTTCCAATCCACTCTGACCTGGAGTGGTAATATCGATTAGGATCTTATCTATGGATCAAATAGGTCTGTTAGAAAATTATTAGTATTAGATAGGAATACTTGATTCCATATAACTGTCAATTATTTGTACTAAGAATAATTACTTGAAGCTATGATTTACGAATTCATTCTCCATACGTTTAGTCAGCGTTCACGTGGTACATCCACGTATGGAGAAAAATCTTGACGGCAATTACACAAGAATGCTACGAGCTGTATTAGACAAGTCCTGGAGGCAACTTCCAAAAAAAACAGCAGCTGTTCGCTGCTGGAGAAGTAAGGACAAACTCATAAGCGATGTACTCCTGTGGACCCCATCACATGGACAATCAAAGGTAGGATGACCAGCTAGAACCTATATACAACAGCTCTGTGCCGATACTGGATATAGCCTAGAAGATCTGCCGAGAGCGATGGACGATAGGGACAGGTGGCGAGAGAGGGTCAGGGAAATCCGTGCTAGCAGTACATGATGATGGTTATGATTTACGAAAGATCTTTATTATTGTAACATATCCATACATGAATATTTGAAATGTGAAACGTACATAGAATGTTCATAACGCACGTATAGATAACATAGGAATCACGAAACACGAAAAACTCTTACGACTTCTTAGTTCAGGTACGAAACTTTTTTATTACCTTTAACTTAAAAGGTTTTTTGACATAAGGAGAGAGATATACATTCTTTCTATGCTGACTTTTCCATCTGCCCCTCCCCCCACCCCAATCACGTGCAACACCTGCCGCAAGGCCACCGGCCTGGCTTCGGTGAGCAAGCGAAAGTCAACCTTCTTCTTCTGAGCCAGGAACTGAACTAACTGACTTTTCTCAAATCTCAGCCCACGCTTCCGTGATATCTCTGAATGACACGTCCGCTCCGCGCGCGCACACCTGCTCTCATGTTTGCACCTAACTAACTCATGCACTGAGCCGAAAGGTTCTCAGCCTAACTAAACCCAAAGGCAAGATATATAAAACGAAATCCCTCGGCCATTATATTACATTATTTGTTAGGTGAAACCATATAACGGATTATTGTTATTAGATAGAAAAAGTTAATGGAAACCATATAATTGTGTATAAAAATATTTTTATTGGGTAAAAATACTTGGAATGATACAACTATGCTCAAATTAATTGTATTAGATAGGAATACTTGCAATCATCTATGCTCAAATTAATAGTATTAGATAGGAATACTTGCAATCATAGAATTATGCTCAAATTAATTGTATTAGATAGGAATACTTGCAATCATACGACTATGCTCAAATTAATTGTATTAGATAAGAATACTTGCAATCATACGACTATGCTCAAATTAATTGTATTAGATAGGAATACTTGCAATCATATAACTGTGGTCCTATGCTAGTCACGGTTCTTGATGAAATTACTTAGTTCCATGACTCCCATATGTGTCTTCGTCTAGTTGGTCTGTTAGTGGTTCTATACCCACGTTGTGTTTTCAAAGATTTACAGAACTTGAAATTGACACAACTTCATCGATGCTTTCTCAAAAGACAAGAAAAATTCTCCATTGATAACAACATATTTATTGAAATACAATTGTACAATTAAAAAAATATATCACTTTTGCTTTTGGAGAGAGAAGACAGTGGTGATTTGACTGGTGCTATTTTTGAGGTTTTTGGTTTTCCTGGAGAGGCATCTTGGAGAGAATTCTCTCTCTCTCTCTCTCTCTCTCTCTCTCTCTCTCTCTCTCTCTGAACACTTTATAGAGGCTTCTTCCAGAAACAATCACTTTTGATTGGCTAACCAATCTCCATTTCAATCCACTTGCAGGGAGGGCACCCTCCAACACAGCAGGTCCTCATTGGTTATACACACAAGCCAAAGTATAGGGGCTTGGTTAATTAAGGCTCCTCGCCCACGCCTTTTAGAAGGAGTATCGATAGACCTTACATTTCAATCCTGGTGTAACTTTCCAATGAACAAAAATATTTCTTTGGCTGGAAATTTCAAAAGAATTATTTTACAAATTGATTACAAAATCCGTTTATACAAAGGAAGTGTATCACAAAACAATTCTTGCAAGTTGATTTTTAACAAAGATCTTTTATACAAAGGAAGTGTATCGCAAAACAAATCTTGCAAGATGATTTGATCAAAACCTGCAATCAAGTGGGGTCGAATACAAAGAAACTAGCAGGAAAGAGGAAAAGACATAAGATCATAAAAAAGAAGGTTATGTGGTCTTTAAACAAACTTGTCTAAACACTGCATAAAGGGGAAGTCTCTAGTATAACAGCCAATGTACTGGATCACATTCTGATCTTTCCAATTGAATTTTGAGTCATTCTTATTTTCTTGCTTCATTATATTCTAAAATAACGTACTATTTCCTTAATAAATCTTTAGCACCAGCAAATCATCCTACATACACATATTTGTGTAAAAAAAACTTAAACAACACAAAAATGAAAATGTAAACATCCAATGTACACGATTCTCTAATCAATTGGCATAAAATAACCCTACAAGGGTTGACATGCAGTTAAAATTAATAAAAGCCTTTTTGTATTTGTAACACCAGCCAAACACCAATTCAACAAAAAGAGAAAATCAAGTTATAATAAAGTTCTCTTTCTCTCGCCGGCCGACCCCACGATCACAGCTTCCTTAAACCACACATGGCCAGTGATTCATCTAGTGGTTTTTCACATTTCTTTACGGATACGCAATGCAAAACCGAGAGGGTAAAAGAAAAGAACATACACGGACTTGGGTCAGCTCCAAGCGCAAGAGGGGAAAGTCTGTGACACTTTTTGTGCATCCTGTGAGCTAACGCGAGCGTGTACTCGGGCGAAAACTTTCACAAAGCCACTAGCCATGTTAACTTCTGTTGACTGGTCTCCTCTCTGTCCGACTCTCATCTCCTGACTGCCTCCTTCTGCTCTCCTTTGTCTACTGGTCTCTTCTGCTCCCTTCTGTTGACCACATCCTTCTCTTGACTGACCTCTCTAGCCGACTGTCTTCTTCTGCTCCCTGTTCTCTGAGACCTTCTTTCCCTCGTCCTTCCGGTCTCGTTGGAGATCTCGTGCACAAGCCCTTTGTGTGGGTTTTGCGCCAAAACAGACAAAGGGATTCTCTAACTGGCACCCACACCCACAGAAACGGATACCCCCCATAGTGTCACACTTACCTCTTCAAGATTTTCGGGGGTGTCCTCGTGGTGTAATGGTTAAAGCGATGAACTGCAGAATCGTAGTACGCGAGTTCGTACTCCAGTCGCGCTATTACGTTCACTTTCGGGCAAATACCCTTGGGAAAGGTATGAACCCCCTTATTCTCCCTCCAGCTATGGGTAAATAGTAGGACGGACTAGGTTCTTTAGCCTTGGTGAGGCAACTAGTCTAGGAGAAGGAAAACTCTGAATTCAAACCTGTTAAACTCCGCTTAAAAATCGACCTTGTGTCATATCCTGCCCGAGCGGAGGGGTTGGTAAATAGTACCTCTTCAAGATTTTTCTATTTACAGTCTTTTTTATAAAACTTCTGTTTTCTGTATTTCTTTTCATCATTAGAGTACAAGAGTAGGCTGAAAAGTTCATAGACTGACGTCATATCTGCTGTTGATGACTTTTTTACCAATGGGATACAAGCACTGTAACAACGATAGAAGTGTATGGACCACAAGGAAGAGTCTATTGAAGAATAAATCTCATTGGGTCACATTCCATGCAAGTAGGGATTCATCTAACTTTAAACTAAGTCATATTTGAAATGAAGTTATTTTATAGTGGGGAGTCACACACAAGTCGAGACCGACCCACACATGGCCATTCACAAAAAAAGCTTTTTCCTCTTGACATTCCCTTTCAGAAGCACATCAGGTGCCTAGCAATTAAAGCAGCCTTGCTTAACAGGAACTTCCTGTAAGGAAAGTAATTAATTTTAAACCACTCATCTAGGACAAACACTAAATAAGCATCTTAGTCAGTCTATAAAGTTTTCAACCAACCCTTGTGAGTCTACTTAAACTGTGGTCTAAAAAGTAATGGAATAGATTACTCACATCGCGTCTGCGTTTAACCGTCGGGAAAAGAAAAAAAGAGGAATGTGAGTTTGTGGACTCCTTATATGCAAGTAGCGGTAATTTGTATATGAGGAGAATAGGCTATAAAAAGACCAAATTGGCGAGGCAGGGCGTGTTATTCTTATAGCGGAGAGCAGACATTGAGTTAAGAGAAGTTGGTGTGAGTTGCAGTCGTGTTATTCTGAAAGTTGGTGCGAGCTGCATAGTTGGCGTGAAGGAGTTCCAATCCCTTTTTTTCATTACATAAACTTTCTATTTTCCTCAAATTCTGATTATCAATAAGTAATTGCCTTTTGTGTTTTTCAATTTCAGATGGAATATCAGATCATGTGGGCTGTCTTTTATCAATAATCTTTTTTTTTTCTGTAGATAATTTTGCTATAAGTGAAAACGATGGAAGAATTATCACAAAAACAGTCCTGGACAGAGAAACTCAAGAACAATTTATCTTCACTGTCTATTGTGAAAATAAAGGGGCACCATCACACACAGTCAGCACAACAGTTACCGTCATTCTGGAAGATCTCAATGATAATCAGCCAATCTTTAAGTCTGCCACTGGATATCATGGAACTTACCGAGAAGGTGACCCTCGGGGTACCATAACACTGGTAAAGTATTTTATATACATATGTTTATATATATAATATACATATAGGCAGCTTGTTATTTTTTATGCAAGTTTAGTTAAAGACAAAGAAATGTATAAACTCTCTTATCCCCAGCAATAGGTTAAATAGTACTACAACTGTTCTTCTACAAGGATGGCATATCAACAAAGGTTGATATGTCATTTATCAAAGAAACCAAACCAATACATGCACAAGTATCTAAGTAGCGATTGCATATAGTTAATAGAAACAGTAAGTCCAAATTACATATGTGACCTAATTTGCACAAACAATCTTGAAAATCTCTTAACTCTAACCATCTCTTACCCCAATCCTACTATGGATCAAATAACAGGATATATGTGAATCTCTAGCTTTGGTTGGCAACCAGTCTAGGAAACAGATAATTCAGAATTCAAACCTCCACTGCCTTGTGATCATATCCAGTCATGGTAAAGGCTTTGGGAATAAACTGATCACAAATCTAGAGTCGGGGTCTTTAAGTCAATCCAATGCTGTCTTTGATTTCATATAGCACCACTGATGCCAAGCTGTAGCAACCATTACCTTTTCCTTTAAAAATATCAATGGCACCAAGAGAGGCTTGCTGCCCAAGCCTGCCCTCTGGAGAAGATCTTTGCTTTTGTTAGACTAATGAATTCCAACATGAACATTTTTACAATGGATGTCTTTTTTTTCATACTTGGTATGATATCAAAATCTGATTTTCATTTATATTCATAAACTAAAATATCTGGATTTAAACACAAGAATATTTACAAAAGAGAAAGGAAAAGAAATGACTTTCTTTCTAGCAGGAATACACATCTTCCAGACAGCCCACTTGGCAGGGTCTATAGAATACACTGACTGCATCTCTAGAGAGGAATAAGACCCCCTAACAAGTGTCTTGGATATGACACTTAACTATCTGATGGTAAGACGCCAGTAATGCTGGAACTTTGGGGAATGCAGAGTACCCCTTCATTGCCATTGCTCATAGGACCATCCTGACCTGGAGTGGTAGCACCTGATAGGGTCCTTTCTATGGGTCAAATAGAATTGTTTATCATTTAAACTTTGTGCAAACAATTGACTTATGCTAAATTGAATTGTTAGACATAGAACTATTTGATCATTTAACTGTGTGTAAACAAATGGCTGATGTTTAACTGAATTGTTAGAGATAAATAGCAATACTTGGAACCATTTAACTTAATTGACTTAAGCTAAATTGAATTGTTAGAAATAGAACTGTTTGATCATTTAACTGTGTGTATCTACAAAATGCAATTACAAATCATATATCTAATATATAAGTAAAAAAAACAGGAATTGGCATTAAGTAAACAGCAATGGTTGATATTCCATAAAACCAAATCAAACTTATCATCTTCTTCAAGAGACGTTCAAAGATGAATTATGGAAATTTACAGTGTAACAACCTTAATGTAACTTAAATTCAATAGTAAATAGATTTTACAAGCTGAAATTGCTAACTCCCAATCACACGGTTTGAAATTCACAATTATCTTTCTCCTAGACTGGTTACCAACTAAGATTACAGAATACAGTCTGACCTTCTATTTTAACTAAAGTTAGAATAAGATGGAATCCTCCATTTCCCAAGGGCATTAGCACTGATAATTCAATAGTTAATATTAGCAACACTTAGAATATGTAGAAGAAGATGGTGGATTGGAGATTTCATATTCAGAGTTTTCTTTTTCCTAAACTGGTTGCCCAATGAAAATTTAAAAAGCCTAGTCTGTCCAATTTATCCATTGCAGGAGAGAGAATATTTGGATGCATTCTTTTCCCAAGGGTATTAGTACTAAGTGACATGAAAACATCCTTATCCAGGGTTTGAACCCAGTCTACCATGCCCATTTCCAATAACAATAACCATTACAGCCTCCCAACTCTCTCTCTCTATATATATATATATATGCACACACATACACACCCCGGCATATGTATACATACACACAAACACACACATACATATATTATATAAAATTCATTTTATCTCACAGAACCAAGAACTGATTGCCACTGATGCAGATGTTACTGTAGAGAACCAAAATATTGTCTATCAATTGGTCGGTAATGATTCAGACCTATTCCAACTCAACACAGTAACAGGATCCATCAAAGTAAGATCCCCTTCGAGAGTTCATTGTAACTACAAGGACAATTATAACTTAAAGGTAAATATAAATATTTCTTTTAAGTCTTAGATTAAGACCAATCGCTATTATTTTATTACATTTTTTCCTTTTCATTGTTACTTAAGAGATGAAGAACTTTCAAAGTTTTTTTTGTGGGGGGGGGTAATTTTCTATTATTGCTACTTTTTACATGAAAAATGTTCACTAATATTATTTCATTAATAGTTTTATTCCATCTTTTCCTGCTTGTATCATTGATTTTAATTAATATATTACCACCAAGTGCAATAATACAAAAATGTTGTTTATATGTAAGTTCATAAACTGATCTGAGCTATTCTGCTATCAATTGTTTCTTTGAATTCGGTAAATCAAGTTGTGTACTATAGATGGTTAAATCAGGCAATTATTAATATTAATACTGGTTTGGTTAGTGCTAGGGAGAATATTTAGTCAAGTCTTCACTCACCAAGGTCCAATATTAGCATTAGTATATCCAATTAGGGGTCATTAGCCTAATGAGTATCCGGGAGATGGGTTCAATCCCATGTCGAGTCATACCAAAGAGTCAAAAATGGTACATGATGCCGCCTTGCTTAACACTCAGTATTATAAGGTAAGGATCAAGGGTAAAGTGGAGTAATCTAGGGAATGGAGTACTGCCCTGCCCTACACCTCAGTGTTGTAGTTATTGAAAAGGGAGCCTTCAGGTCACCCTTGACTAAGGTCACCAACGTTTTTACTGTATCTCCTTATATACTAACACTTAATAAAGAGAAGGAAAGACAAGATAAGCTCATTTACACATCGATGAACACCTAATGCATAAATAATATTCATAGAAGAAGTATTTACAATAATACACAAATGTGTCCCAACAGATAAAATATGCACATATTGTTCCATAAACAAGCAGTATATGAAAGGAAGGTAAAAACAGAAAAAGTTTCACTTGATAATGACAAAGAGTTAAAATGCTATTGCAGGAGTAAGAGAAGACATCTTTACTGTTCAAAGAACAGAGCCATAAGCAAACAAGACTGGATTTTCAGGATTGTTACCTGACACTCCAAGAAGCATCTGAGGGACACTATTATTTGTTTCCCTGGACACACCAACCCAGTCAGCTCTGACTGTAAATGTAGCGAGAGAGTAAACTTACCTCCTGGATCAAAGCGTGTAAGACTATGCCTTGCATGTCAAGCACGAGAAAATATGTCCACTTCTAGAGGCAGAAGTTATAGTGGGCCGATCTCATCTCTCGCGAGAAAAAAATCTACCACATATATAAATTTCAATAAGCCAGAACTTGCATAAAGGAGCATGCCAGCAGCAGGAGCAGATTGTTGTTGTTCTTTGTGAACTGCTTTTTTTTGACTGACAGAACGAACGAGTTGACCAGAGGTGTACTGAGGAAGGGCTGCTAGTCGCATGTGATATTTTTTGTCAACTGAGGCTAACCAATTGTCTGAAAATTGGGCAACTGATCTTATTTAACAACACTGCAAAATATGCAAACTGCATCTCTGCAGAAGATTAAGTCCTCCAAAATGAGTGTCCTGTATATGATACTAAATTGCATCTGATGGTAAGGTTTCAGCTTAAGAGCTTTGGGGAATGTAGAGTACTCGTTCACTGGCATTACTCCCAAGTCCACTCTGACCCAAAATGGTAGCACTTGTTAGGGTCCAATCAATGGATCAAATAGAACTTTTTAATTATTTACTATACTAGAAACCATTTACATGTGTACAAACAATGTGCTCTGGCTCATTTAAAAATAATGTTATCAACAAACTAATTTATAAATCATATGTATATATATATTTTTAAATAGGTAGGTCCATGAAGAGATTTGTATTTTTTAATTTATTTATTTATTTTGTTCTTACATACGTGTATGTTTCCAGCTTGTTAAACTGCAAATACAAGTGAGTTCAAGTCTCATTGGGTACCCCATTAACAAGGCTTTGTGCCATATATGTTCTCTGATGAAAGCAACAAGCTGGAACCATACATGTATGTAAGAACAAAATAGATAATTAAATTCAAAAAATACAAATCTCTTCATGGACCTACCTATTTTAAGATATTTTGATTCTCTCTTTGGATCTACAACAAAAATTTATGTACATATATATATATATAAACAGGATTTGGCATTTTATAACTTCCGAGGATTGATATGTTATAAAAAAACAACACACATTTATTATTGATGCACTGTATTGAAATAAGATATGAAAAGAAATGTTTCTGCTCAACTGTGTATTTTTTTCCATACCTGGAATATTACAAATATTATTTTATCTTCTTAATTAGACTGCAGACATATGAGGTGTAATGAAAAATTATCAAGATTGAAAATATAAAGTTTTTCAAATTCTAAAATTCAGATGATAATGTGTGCACAGCAAAGAAATTTATAGAATAAAGTGATGATGTCTAGATGTCTAGACTGTTGCCAAGATTGGTCACTACCCAGACTTTTTGATCAGCAGTCTCAATAATTTTTGAATGAATTTTTTTTGTTGAAACACAAGATTCTCAATTCTCACCAGACTGAGCTCTGAGAAGTCATGAAGATCTGGGGAGTATAGAATACCTCGTCATTGCCATTACTTCCAAGTCCACTCTGAACCCTAAGTGGTAGTACCTGTTAGTGTCACATAAATCTCTTTATAAATTATTCATATTCAATAGGATCATGTGTCAAAAAAACTTAAACAACTATATGTAGATATGAATATACAATGAATGCAATCCTCTAACTTCTTGGTATATAATAACCCTAGACAGGTTGACATGCCATAAGAATCAATCAAAGTTTCATACTACAACTAACAAAAAGGAGTTTCAGAGGGGCTTCAACCAATGAAACATTTACTGGAATGTTAAATGTCAAAGGGACTATTTTGAAGAAAATTAATGATTCATTTATTGTTCATTTCTGTCTAGGTAAATTAAGGAATTATAGTTGGAGAAATATAGTTTCCTTTATAAAATGTTGATAAAAACTGTGGAAGAACTAAGCAAAAAAAAGAAGATAACTTATCCCGTATGCTAAAGCATGCAAAACGAATTGTACGTCCAAGAAAGAGAAAAAAAGAAACAGGGCCGCCCTAACTCCTCAATGTAAAATAAAAGACAGTCTCGAGCGAGCATAAAAACGCCACATGCGAGAGAAAGAGTATGAAAGTTGGAATCGAGTGAAGACGTTACTTTTGTTAGCAGAGACGAATCGAGTAGACATTATTTTTGTTGGTACCAGCTTCGGCGGTTCATATACTAAAAATTATTTTTGTTAGCAATCACTGAAATCAATTTCAACCAGTTCGAGAACAGTATAGCGTACTAATGTCAATGAATGAAAAGACAATAGTGCTACAAAAAATAAAGAAATTTATTTCATTGTTGGGAGCTGAAATGTAGAAGGGTATACAGCGATTCGTGTATCAAGTCCCGACCGTAAAGGCCAGTTCTGGCAGCAGCGTGGATAAGGATCTTTACCCAACTTGAAATTGTAACATGACACCGTTGTTTGAAGATCAAACAAACACGGCGCCGCTGAGAAAACAGTTCGTATCACTCCGGGTTGGCTTGAGTAACTGATCTGTGTTGTCTGGAAAATTTTGTGTTTTTATAGCATCAAGGTGGATTCCGTGCACACACGTTGACTTTCGAAAATTCTTTGGGTGCGTATTTTAGAGAGCTCCTATTGGTCCTAAAAACATCTGCGTGGACGTTAGTTGGAGATCTTTGCGCCAATTTTGATACGTTTTTTTTTTTTCCAGAAAATTCTTTGGTCTAGGAAATTGCATTATTTCCAATAAACAGTACAAAAACAATCCATACAACTCAGCATATTTTATTGCCTGAGAAAAACTCAATAGAAAAGTGACTACGTAAATAAATGAAATTCAAAAAGAATAAAGTTGTATATGTAGACAAGTCTTTTATGACATGTACTACAAGTGTGTGAAGTTTCTAATCAGTATAAAAGTTTGTGAGAGACTTACATATTTGAGAAAAGTTCTTTTAGTAGTTGGTTATGTGGAATTATAGACATGCTATAGTCACTATCTAGCAGTCATTAGTAAATTCGGTTATCAGACAAGGGAGGTTATCCAACAACAGCTTAAGTCTCAATACTTTTTTTAATATACCTTGTATAAACATTTACAAGTAAAGATTTTTAAGATCTTGTATTGCCCTTCGAGTCACAATCTTAGATTAGGGTTCTAGGTGGTTGATAATCCATGACAGCCTCTATACCAGGGATACCCAACGTGTCAATAGCAACAGGTAGATCACGTGTCATTCAAAAAACATCTATCCAACTTATTGATGCGAGTCAGGTTTTTCCCATGGGAAGATTATTAAGTCCCAGTACGGTTCCATTGTGACTGATGATCATTTGGAAACCGGTTTAGCGATGGGAAATTATTATTATTATTATTATTATTATTATTAGGTTTATGTTGGTGCTATGTTGGTTGTTATTCCCTCGCTAAATGTTGATGGAAAATAAAGGTGGCGGAGAAGAATGAAGATGCCATTAGGTTTTATATGAAGGTTTTAATGGCAGTATGAAATAAAGGGTTTACGCTGGTATGCTGCAAGTCTTGTAGGAAGGAAGGAAAGAAGTTGTTATAGAGTATCATCTAATTAATATTCAACTAGGAACCCTTGGTCTAAAAGAATAGACGCAAGGGGTCCATAAATTAGATGGCTTTCCTCATGGTGGTGTGATGCTGCTGCCACTATTGAAGAGCAGACAATAAGACATCTGTCCTTATTGAAGAGTTCTGAGGAAGAGAAATTTTTTTGGCGGATTTCCCCAATTTGGTGCTACTCGGATGGTCCGGGTTGAATAGGACAAGTCATCTTGATTGGGTGAAAATATACGTCGACCCTAACGGTCGAATTAAATTACGCACCAAACAAAAATACGAAGTTCTTTCTGTTATACCTGCTTTAGGTTGGCTACCAACAGTTATTGTCTGAACTTAAGTATATGTGTGGTTCACATACACTATAACTTAATTTATGTAGCGCTGAACAAAATAACAAAACTTTGTAGCAGAAAGAACTTAGTATTTTTGTTTGGCGCGTAAATCAATTTGACTGTTATGGTCGTCGCATATTTTCATCCAATGAGGATGACTTATCCTATTCAGCCCGGACCATTTTCCCAGACAACATAAAAATGGTGAAAGCCCGCCAAACTACCTCTTCCTCAGAACCTTTCGAGCCGGATGGACGTACTTTCTGTCCGCTCCCTTTATAGCAGCAGAATTATAACACCATGAGGAAAGCCGTCTAATTTATGGGCTCTTTGAGTCTACCCTCTTAGACCAAGGGTTCCCAGTTGAACATGAATTAGATGCATGTAATCCGCCACTTACATGAACACTTTTATGTCGCCTGTAATTTTTGCTATGTCTACAGCCACGCGTAATTCGCTTAGACATCCAGCTACCTCATTCCTGGGCAACCTTTTTCTGAAAACTTTCATTCCTCTCTCCTACAGCAACCAGGACCACACATTTATGGGTGACTACATCATTCCTGTCCTTACACAGCAAACACGACTTTTGCTATGTCTATAGCGATGCAAATTCCGCTCAAACATTTAGCATTGCCTTGACTGTAGGGACGCACATTCCGCTCAGGCATTTAGCAGTTATAATTCCTTTTCAACTCAATAACTATTTCCTTCATTCCTACGAGACTTGCAGTATAAAGGTACCCTTTATTCTGGCTGCCATTAAACCTTCTTGAAACCTTATGGCACATTCGTTATTCTCTCTTTATTTTCCTTCAAATATAGCGAGGAGGTAACGTAACAATCTTCCTCGCTAAAACTTTGAAGAACAACAATGAATAGTCTATTTTTATGACAGAAGTAGACTTTTGTCAGAGTGAGAAAAGGTTCTTTTCGGGTATCAGGTAGCCGTGTCGCAGGTAGTACACCAGTTCTTTAGTTTGTTGAAGGTAACAGCGTTAGTTATTTAGTGTGTATCTGAAGCCAGGTTTTCTTCAGTGAAGATCTTCAATGCTGGGTTCTCGTGGAGAGAGGTATTTCTTCTTTGTTGGTCTTATTCTCTCTGTCCGTGACAGACTTCCAAAAAGGGCTAGAAAAAATAGTTCTTGAGAGAAAAAGGAATTGATGCGCTCTGCCCGCTGATTGGTCAGTGTGTGGCCGAATCGCCTGGCATGGGCATTGAATCGCGAGAGAAAATAGATCTATGACTGCGATAGAACAATGCAACCCTAATTGACTCAATTCTTGTTAATTCAGCATTAAACACTGAATAAAGGTCTCAACTCATGTTTCTAAAATCTGAATACTCAACTCCCAAAAAGTCAAGGAGTCGTGTTAACTTCTTTTTTCGTTTTAATGTTTTTTGTTTTTTTCTTTTTCACTCTTTTTTTACTTTCATCTTCCACAGATCATTGCTACAGATCAAGGAGGAAAAGGCCACAAATCAGTGAGCAAAATCAACATTGAAGTACAGGATATTAATGATAATGCTCCAAGGTTTACAGAAAAGTATCACTTCCGTGTTCCCATAACTGCAAAGGAGGGAACAGTTATAGGATCAGTTATGGCCATTGACAATGACTGTACTCAACAGAATAACAGGATTACATATCTACTTAAAGATGGCGGATTTGGAAAATTCAAAATAGATCCTGACAAAGGTTGAGGCTTTTTCTGTATGTTTGATTCTAGAACAAAAAGAGGTCAAACTTTTTCATAAAATTTTACATGTTGACTTGTACAGGCACCTTTTTAAAATATATGTATATATATATATATTTTAATAGACTTAGAAGTGAAAACTCAAAATTTCTTATGGTGGGCCTTAGAATAATCTGACTGTATCACCTGTAGCGGGGTAAGACCTTCCTCCTCCAAAAAGATTGGCTCTGAGTATGACACTAAACTGCATTTGATGGTGAAACTCCAGTTCTGGAGCTCTTGGAAAAGTGCAGAAATTCTTTTTTGCAATTACTCCCAGGTCCACTCTGACCCAGAAATGTAGCCCCTAATAGGGTCCATGTATAGGTCAAATAGATCTGGGTGAAAATTATTTATATTGGATAAGAATATATGAACCTACATAACAGTGTACAAACAAATGATTATTATTAAATAGAATTATTAATGTTAAGAAAATTTGAAACCTCGAGATTAGTATTAGTTACTTGAAACTATATTATTTCTTGAAAATTATTGGTGTTAAATAAGAATAGTTGAAACTATATAACTGTGCAATTAAACGCTTATTATTAAATAAAAATAATTACTTAAAACTATATAATTGTATATAAATTATTTGTATTAGATAGGAATAATTGACATATAACTGTGCACAAAAAAACTCTTAAGACACAACAAAACAAAATAAATGTGATTGCTTTACCTCTGTGCACAAAATAACCCCAGATGGGTTGACATGGGGGACCTCAGGTGATGTAATCGCTAGCAAACAAGACTAGCAAACCTTAACAAGTGAATTTGAGTCTCATTGGGTACCCAATTCATGCAGTCTTATGCTACATCTTAGCAAAAAAGCTTAGTAAATTACTTGATGGGTTGAGATGCCATTAAAATCAATCAAAATTGCTTTCACTTAATAAGAATTTCTTAAGATTCCTCATCAGTGCTAAGCAGGCTCATTGCTGGTTAAGTTCTGTCATATTAAATAGAATTATTAGTGTTAGATAACAATACTTGAAACCCTTTAACTGTATGCAAACAAATGAGTTCAACCTTGTTTAAAAATAATGTTACCTATAAACTATTTGCTTACAAATCATATATAACATATATGTATAAACATAATCTGGCATTAAATGTCCCGCAATGGTTGATATGCCATAAAACTTCTGTCATCTGGCAAGAATTGATACTTTTAATGTCACTTTCCAGAAATCTGTCTCGTGGTAGGAGCTATATTTAGTATATGAAATTTATATGGAAATATAACAGGTTACATTGTCCAGACTCCGGATAGGTCATACAAGGATAACACACCCTTATTTACTCGAAGGAAAACAACAAACAATGTGTTATGCATGTCAGACCAAATACACCGTAAAGCACATTCTCATTGAATGTACCGGCCTAGCCAATATAAGAAAAAACTTCTATCGTGCAAACAATATGAAGGAACTGTTAAAAAAAAAAATAAAATAAATAATGTGATATCATTTCTAAAAACAGTGAAGTTATACACAAAAATCTAAAGAAATTTACAATAAGACCAAATTACTTCTATAAACCCTTTCTTTACTAGATATATTCTAACAAACTGATCCCTTCCCCAACCTGTTTCTCGGGTGGGGGGTTATGATCATGATTCCCTACAAATAAATTCCTAATAAAAAAACAAATAACCAACTAATTATCTAAAGTTTATAATAAATTCCTGAGACCTCTCCTTTGAATTTCTTTTCAGACTTATTTTCTTTAAATTGATTTGGCATTAAATGACCGATAAGGTTGATATGCCGTAAAAACAAACAAAACAGATTATTTTTTAAGAAATCTAAAAATGATTATTATTCATATGAAAATTACTCTTTTTTTAAATCATCTTTTTATAATATAAATTGCATTTTCTTATCTTTTCTCTTTCACAACAGGGGAAATTATCATCGCTGACAGTCTTGTTCGAGAACCAATGAGAAATGAATACAGCATTGTTGTAAAAGCAGTAGACAATGGCGCGCCTGGTCTTTCAAACAGTACCAATGTGACTATATCAGTACCAGTCAATCATCCACCTTCTGTCCAAAACAGTTTCCATTTTCATACTATGGAAGCCAATAAAATTGGTCAGTATGTTGGCAAACTGATTGCAGAAGACAGAGATTTGGGCATCGTCAAAGGAGAAAAATTAACTTTTACTTTAGTTGATAAAACTGGTAAGACTATTTTTTTTTTTTTTGCTTAATAGTTACTTATATATAAAGTCACATTGTGTTAAATATATATCAATGAGTAGTGTGATTTTTTTTCTGTATCTTTCACAACTTCTAACTGCAATCATGCTAAAGATAATAGAAAGATAGGAAATTACAAACACACAAAATGGGCTGCTGTGTTTGTGTGCTCACAACTGCTGTGAATGTAATATCATTACTGTTATTCTTTTGATGATGGGGTAAGTCTCTATGATATAGTAACTAATGTGTCCAACTGTAACATAATGATAAGTGAGTTTGAACTCCAGTCACTCTTAATATATTCGTTTTCAGGCTAATACTCTCGAGAAAGGTATGAACCTCCTCATCCTCCCAGCTATGAGTTAGATAGTACCACTTCTATATTTCTACAAGGATGGCTTTAGCATTAAATAAATCGCAAAGGTTGATATGCCATTAAACAAAGAAAACAAACCCAAATTATTGATGATGATATAAGCACAGAAAATAATTATAGGAATCTATAGGGAAAAAATATACATAGTATTGAGATGCTCTTTATACACAATCAGATGCATTGGGTAGGACACCTTACTCGGATGGAGGATGTTAGGTTACCTTAGCAGTTGTTTGATGGAAATTACCATGTTAAACATTTGAGACATAAACCTAAGAAACATTTTAAGGATGTCATTAAAAACAACCTAAAGTCACTTAGTGCAAATGTTGAAGACTGGAGCAGATGACGGAAAATTATTCAATTTGAAAAAGTGATATGTAATGGTTGTAAAGCGTTTGAAGCATGGAAAATCGAACTCTCCATCATAAAACAAGCAATATGAAAAAAAAATTTGCCCTCGGTCTAGGAAACAGAACTTGACTTCAGTCCTGGGTACTTTTCAGCCTGAATATGTTTGTAACATCAACAGTAGAGTCTGTTTGTCCACAGCCAGACCTGCTTGTCATATGAGATCTCATGTCAGCAAACAATTGCTGGCTCATTTTACACAGGTCCTTCTGCAGCAACCAGCAGATAATTTATGTCATTTATGTGACAAAGTATGTGAGTTAACAAGTTTGAGAAATGTACCACCACATGGTGAGTGGGTTTATGCATGTATCGCAATGTCTATTTAGTGATAGTCAGACCCTGTTGTAACTTCACGGTGGGCAAAGGTGATGAACAAACAAAACTCTTAGTTCACTTAAACAAAAATTTATTTGCTTACAATACCTTTTAAGTAGTCGTCAGAGAAAAGGAAAACAGTGTATGGAAGCTGAGTTAACCACATGAGCTGGACAAAGAGAAACATTAAAAAAAACATGAGCTGGACAAAGAGAAACATGAAAAAAAACAAGACAGAATTTGTATTTTCTTTCTGGTTTTCTGTTGTAGTTCTAATGTACTTGTTAGCTGGTTTCATCTCCTCAGCTGCATGTTTGGGGATGAGACACTTTTTTTAGTACTCACCTGAAAATGAGTGCTATAATTTTTGTCTGTCTTTACATCTTCATGGCTGATGGTCAGCTGTCATCTTAGCCTCATCATTCTCCCAGCCAATTGACTTTCAAACCTGAGTCATCTCCTTACTTTCACCTGAGACGAACATATCCGTTTCCTATGGTTCCACACCTACACAGAAGATTTGGGAACCCAGGGTTTTCTAGTCATTTTTAATTACCGTAGTCATTCACCCGTGACTGGGTTGGCCTACAACAAATGCTTTGGTCCGACTCACTAGGTCAGCTGGCCATTCTGTAGATGCTCTGTCGGATTTTTCTTATTTTTTTCTCTCTCTCCTTCCTCAGAAATTAACCTCTCATTCTCTTTCTAACTTTAACTCACCATAAGCCACTCAATCACATTACAGAAGTACATGAGGTTAATGTCAATGCCAAAGACAGATTTTTGCTTGCCAGATACGCAAAAAGGGATTTCAAGGATGAATTTGACCTAAGAAGCGAAATTTTCTCCCATATCAGGTTAACACAGAATTGAGGATATGACCTTCTTTTGTAAAAAAAAGCAGCAGATACTGTAATAAAAGGTTGTTCAAAAAGTTCTAAGCCTCACTCAGAAAGAAAAGTCATAACTGAAGAATTTTAACTGAGATCTTGGAGATGAATAAATGGTCTGCAAGATTGATCTCAAGAATGCTGACACCAGGACACAAGATAAAATGGGTTGATATTTCCAGGACACTTCTGAACCTCCAACTCCTCAAAAGTGAGGATTAGAACCTTTTGAACGACCTGTATGTGTATGTATATATATATATATATATATATATAACTAAACTCAGCTAATCACCTGTAGAAAAAGGAAATGTATTAAGAGACTTTACAATCAATCTGCATTTGCATGGGTGCAGCATTTCTGTACTGTGCTGTAAAACTGATGGTTTCAAGAGATACTACTAGGGCATCCTGGTTTAGTGGTAATGCTGCAACAAATCCAAACCCATGTTAGACCCCAGGGGTCATCATCTGATGAAGGATTTGTTGGTTGCATTGCTGCTGTTTTTGAGGTGGCAGTTGTACAAATTCATTTTTTACTTAAGTAAAGAAGCAATTAGCCCAGTTAAAAAAAAGAACTTTTCACAAAAATATCTTTTTATGTATTTATATTGTAGACCAGTTGACATATAGGAGTACAATATATGCTAAAATGTGTTTGTAATTTTCAGATGCATTAAAGTTCTCTATTGGTGTAAACTCTTATATTACATCATGGTGCTGATTTCAAGCAAATGCCAAAGTGAATTGCCCAGTCGGCTGGGGCTGTAGAATACATTGACTGCACCTCTGCAGAGGAGTAAAACGCGCCCCCAACGAGTGTCCAAGATATGACACTAAACAATCTGATGGTGAGGTTCCAGTAATGCTGTAGCTTTGGGGAATACGGAGTACCCCTTCATTGCCATCACTCCCAGGAACACTTTGGTCCAGAGTGGTAGCACCTGATAGTCCTATCTATGGGTCAAATAGAACTAAAATGCATACTTATGCTAAACTGAATTGCTTGAAATTGAAGTTTTAACATTTAAATTGCGTACCTATGCTAAACTGAATTGTTTGAAGTAGAACTGTTTTTTACATTAAAACTCTGCTTACACTAAACTGAATTGTTTGAAATAGAAGTTTTGACATTTAACTGTGTATAAACCAAAATTATTCTTATACTAAACTGAATTGTTTGAATTAGATTTTGTGTTTTATGGCATATCAACCTTTGTAGGTTATTTAATGCCAAATCCATTTTTATACAAATATTCAGTTCAGTATGAGTACACAGGTTTATTGTCAAAAACATTTCTATTTCAAGCTACTCAATTTAGTCAAACAGTTCTATTTCAAACACTTCAGTTTAGCGTAAGTACAGTTTCAATGTCAAAAACAGTTCTATTTCAAGTAATTCAGTTTAGCATAAGAACACATTTTAGTTGTATTTGACCCATAGATAAGAACCTATCAGATCATACCACAACGGACCAGAGTGGACCCAGGAGCAATGGCAATGAAGGGGTACTCTGCATTCCTTAAAGCTCCAGCATTACTGGAACCTCACCATCAGATTGTTTAGTGTCATATCCAGGACACTTGTTAGGAAGTCTTACCCCTCTGCAGAGATGCAATCAGTGTATTCTGCCGCCCCAGCCAACTGGGCAAGATTGAATTAGAACTGTTTATCTGAACTGAATAGCTAGAAATAGAAATATTTTTGACAATTAAACTGTGTACTTATGTTAAACTGAATTGTTTGAAATAGAATTGTTTATTTGTATAAAAATGGATTTGGCATTAAATAAGCTACAAGGGTTGATATGCCATAAAACAAAAACAAATAAACAAAAGTAGAATAAATGGAAGACCTACAATATTCTGAATATACAAGGACTTTTTAAACTTCAATATATGCACAAATGTGAGTGTAATATATATATATATATATATATATATATATATATATATATAAGTGGCGACTCTAGCCTATTTTTGCAACTCATACCCCCCCGCCCTCTGTCAACTTCAGTTCCCAACCCGTGGTCCGTGGACCCAAAGTAAGTCATCATAGTTGCTATTGCGTGATTCTCCATTGTATAGCACAGATTGACTAACGTACCTTGCATGGTGGTTTTTTATAAACAATCAAGATACTCTATAATTTGTAGTCTTGTTAATACAGTAGATAAGATAATTTTTTTTCCTTTCAAAAGTATAGAAGAAAAGAGAAGATGTTCATTACTATGATGAGAAAAATATGTTTATTAGAATAAAGAAACTGATGACAATATACACAGACACAGCTAGTAGTTTCAATTTCGCTTAAAATAAAGATTATTTGTTGAAAATGTATTCAAATAAACAAATTTTAGTTACAGAATGTAATATATGCAACATTCATTAAAGAAATAGAGATCTGTTAGTGAAAAAACGAATTAAAACACGCCGTTTAACCAACATTTACCATAGCGATAATGATGACGTCGGCGACGGCTATAATCTGCTATCCCCCCCCTCTCTCTCTCTCTCTCTCTCTCTCTCTCTCCCTCTTCCCAAGACAGTTGTCAGCAGTCACATTGTGCTAATATTTTTGATCACGGTGTTTTGAGTTGCTCTTGCCATTGGCTACAGCCAAAAGCGGATTTCTCTAACATTCCTGTTATTATAAGGGTCTAGTGCCTGGTACGGATTGCGCGTGTTCAACATTATAGCCAATTTTATGGGATGTTCAATGGATCTGACAGTGGCCGGACAAAGACCATCCGTTCAAAACAGCATCGTTGTATTATTCCCAGATATATTTATGAACTTTTGGCTACTTAGTTATCAAAACTTGAATAGATACGTAATTTAATTGAGATCAGACTAAGTATGTTTGCTTGAAATTAATGGATGATTTTTAATCCATTTTGAATAACATTGACCGAGTTCTTAGTCGTGCCGGGTACGAGTAGCACTAGTCCTGTCTCCGCCCCTGATATATATATATATATATAAATATATATATATATATATGTGCGCATGCATGCATGTATACATTTGCGTATATATGTGTATGCCCATATATATATATATATATAATAGCGGCCATAAATTAAGGAACAGAACAACAACAAATATCCTAATGATTTTTACTTGAAAAAATTTGCATGTACATTTTGAAAATTTTCCCAAAATATACTTGGAACATATATGTATTTATTACATATAAAGTTTTCTAAAAAAAATTTACTGTAAATTAATAGTGAACTAAAAAAACAAAAATATACATTTTACCATAGTCAAAAGTTAAGGAACGCAGTTGGATTATAGTAATTTAGGTAATTTTTTAACAACTTGATTGCTAATTTTGATTCATAGTCAACTGTCATACATCATTGGAACTATTTCTAAGCAAGATGGAGACAAAAGCATGTAATTGTTTAGCTCAAGAAGAAAAAAAGCTCATTTTAACAAATCATAAAGAAGGCAAATCATATTTTGAAATTACTGGCAACGTTTATCGTGTAATCAGTAGATTTAAGGCTGACAAGATACTCGAACCTAAACCGAGAACTGGCAGACTTCGTATGACTACCAAACGGGAAGATAAGATGATTGTTAAAATGTCTTTAAAAGTCCGTTTCAATACAGCAACATCTATTTCTCATTCATTTTGTGAGCAAACAGGAAAGCCAATCTCTAGAAAAACTATTTCTTGTAGGTTGAATAAGGAAAAAATAGTGGCTCGGATTCCATGTTGCAAACCTTTGATTTCAAAGAAAAATCAAAAGTTGATCTTGGATTCACCACAGAGCATATCCTGTGGACAGAGGAACAATAGAATATGGTTCACTTTAGTGATTTTGGAGGGAGGGGCATAATGGTATGGGGGATTTCGTCAGCGGGAGTAGGACCCTTTGTTCATTTTCATGGTAATATTAATGCCAGTGTTTATAAAGAACTTCTTCCCCAGCATGCCCTTCCACATTTACACAGAGGGAGTTGAAACTCCAATATTTATGCAAGACAAGCTAAAACTGTATCAAGTTTTTTTCAAGAGGAAAGAATAGCTGTTATGAAGTGGCCACTACAAAGCCCAGATATGAATCCTATAGAGAATGTATGGAAAATCATAGGAGAGAAAGCTCAGAACAGAAATCCTCAAAATATTGATAATTTATGGGGTTTTCTAAAAGAAGAATGGGAAAGTATCTTTACCACCTTTTATAAGAAGTTAATTGACTTATGTGGTCGAAGATGCAATGAGGTAATCCAATGCAAAGGAAAATTCACTAAATATTGAATTTTTCTTTAGGCTATATATTGATCTAACAAGGATTTATGATGCGTTCCTTAATTTTTGACCAGAGCAGAATGTATATTTTTGGTTTTTTTTCAGTTGACTACTAATCTACTGTAAAAGAAAATTTTAAACTTTATGTAATAAATGCATATATGTTCAAAGTGTATTTTGTGAAAATTGCATAAACGGACCTGCAAATATTTTCAAGTAAAAATCATTTAAATATTTGTTGTTGTTCCATTCCTTAACTTATAGCCACCACTGTATATATGTTTGTGTATATGCATGTATTCATCTGTGTGTGTGTGTGTGTCTAAATATACATGTATGTGTGTGTGTATGTATATATATATATATATATATATACACAGGGTGCAAAGGGTAAATTGTCGCCATTTTAAATGATCAATTTTGTACATGCACTTAATTTATTTCAGGTTCTGTCTACTGTGCAGCAAATTAGAGTTAGTTAGACACTATCTGTGAGGAAAGCAGCTCTATATTTTGTTCTAGGTTTTGTTGGAATACACTTCGATGCCGCCTCGAGGTGTGCGTTAACGAAATTCTCATATTTGTCGTTTAGGGTATTTTTTCTTCCTTCTCTTGTAGTGTCTCGAATCTGTTTCTTAGTTCTAATACATATTTATCTCTAATAACTCTGTTGTTAAGAAGGGCCCAGTCATATATACACACCCACACGTATGGGATACACATTTTTTCTAGTCTTAGAATAAGCAATAAAAACATACTTAAGAACATTCGAGAAATTTAGGATCAAAACTGCATTAGCATTTAAGTTACATTTTTATACCTTTTAACCAATCCGCTAAAAACATAGAATAGAACATTCTAGAAAAATAGGATTGGAAGTCAACTAACAGAAAATATTTAGGCTCAAAAATAAAATAGTAAAATACAAATCTGATTGGTCAATAAATGTTTACGCGCCAAAATTTTAGGACGATTCTTTGATCCACTATTATGGTATAAATAACACAGAGTTAGGGAGACATTCAGCAAGACTATAACACAAGCCAGTAAAGCAGTAGCCCATACTCTGTCCGGCAAATTCCTTTCCTTCATCAACTAAAGTTCATGACCTAGCTTCAGATGGCCGCGAATCACATTCAAAAGAAAAACCCAACAAACTTTCTTTCATCAATACGAAACGCTGTCGCCACGATCATAAAACCTTATATGAACTTAATGTAAGTAAGAACGACTTATTTATGGACTCCATTAACATGAACATACACACACCTTTAAACAAATTTATTTTCTTCTTGCCAAACTTTATTTTCCAAAAGGCCATTTACACATCATGTATTTTATTTGTTTTCATATTCTGTTATATGCATATTAAATTGTTTGTTGTTTAATGTTCGTTGTGTTCTATTCCATTTCTTTCACACGATTGTAAAGTTTTGAGTTGTATTTGTGGTGGAAATAATTTAGAGAGCAATACCCATAAAGTACGGATGCACATCTACTGAAATAACCAAACTAAATACTCATACAACCCCCACACACGTGTGTGTGTGTGTGTATCTGTTCTTTTTGTGACTGTTGCTATCTAATTTTATCAGTTTTTTTGTTTGCTTCTTTATTTGCATTATTATATTTGGATTTGAGAAAAACAGACTAAACAAAGAATAAAACAATTTTTGCAACACCTTGCCTCAAAATAATGTAAACATGAATTAAAATGTATTTTTAATTTAATGTCTTATATACTCTGTTGCCACTTCAGGGTGGTAGAACCTGTTAGTACCCAATCTAGAGGTCCAATAGATCATAAGAAATTAATAGTATGAGAGAGGAACATTTGAAACTATATGCACATTATTTGAATTTGATCACTATACAGTAATCAGATGAAATTTTACTTGAGTTGCAAGAAACTAGATGGTCAAGCAAGGTTAGGCAGACATAAAACAGTGTATTCCAAGGTCATGCTCCAAGCCATTGAGGCAAATCCAGCAAGTAGTACTTGGAGAGTATCAGGTGAGCTTGGCATCTTACAGTCCAGGGTGGTTTCTGAACCTTTGAAATTGTACCTAATGTTTCCAAAATATTGCAAAACTTTTCACTTACTCAAGTATTATAGAAAAAACCATGTATACGTACCACCAAAACATTGCAGAATTTTTCACTCATCTTAGTATTATTATAAACAAATAAAAAAAATGCAATAAGAAATATTGATTGCAATGGAACATTGAAAATGTAGTCATGGTTATAATCAAACATTTACAAATTAGTAAAATTTTATCTTTAAATAACCCTTAAGAGGTTGATATGCCACTAAATAAACCAAATTATCATCTTCTTGATTTGACTCATTTTATTGCTAAAATAGTTGCATATATCTACTGGCACCAGTGGTCTGTGTTTAGGCATAGGTTGAAAACCGAAATTTCTGAATCGGATTTTCAAAATAGGGCAACGCAACACAATCTTCCACTGCTGCCCATTTGTCTTTGCGCCAAACTAATTTAAAAAGTGTTTCTATCTTATTGTTTTTCTCTCTCTCTCTTCAGTTCCATTTGCCATCCATCCACGGAGAGGTGAAATACGGACAAATGATATTATTGATCGTGAACAAGCGGAACTCTACAGGTTTAAGGTTATGGTAAATGATAATGGTGTTCCTGCCTTCACAGCTACAACCAATGTCATTGTGATAATCAAAGATTTTAATGATAATGCTCCTCAGTTTATTCATGGGTTGGAGTACCGAGGAACAGTGGTCGAAGATGACCGTTATCCTATTGCAAAGCAGAAAGTAGAATTGGTAAGCAGAGAGGATGAGAACATCTATGAGATAAGCAATACGCATATATACACATTTGCATGTTTTGATATTTATTACCTCCTAAAATATCTTTGATATCTATTACATCTTTGAAAATATTTATCTCATAAAAACAGATTATTATTTTTTTATTTCACATTTCTATTATTATGAAAAAATAATTATCATTAACACTTTTATTTAATTTCTTTATTTTAAAATAGTTAAATAATTTCCCATCAAAAAGATGTACAGTCTATACATCAAAGCTGGTATTTTTTGTGCTTGTATATACCACAGTAAAAATGGCACACTAAAGCAAGATTTCTGTTAACACTATACTGATAAAAAGCTCTTAGAGAATAAAAGTTTCAAATCCATTTTGAAGCAATAATTACAGCATGAAGTCAATGTTTATATTCACTGTCAGCAATAGAATTTCTCAAGGGAAATAACTATGAAATACTAGTTATAGATTACTTCCTCTTGGTTGTTTAGAATTATTATATAAATTCTATAAACTTAACACAGAAGTTAATGTCAATAAAGGCAGCCAATATGCAAGTGTTTTGCAGTTACCCAGATCACTATACTTTCTCAAGGGAGATAATTATTGAATTTTTATTATAGAGTACTTCCACAATTATTTACTAACAATTAAAATTCTATATAAGCAGTGACCTGACACATGGCCATGAAAGTTGTACTTAAAGTGAATTTATATTTAAAGAAAACAAAAGGCAAATGAGTTATTTTTTGTTTTGTTTTTTTTCTTAGATAGCTAGTTTTCTAAAAGTTATATAGTTCGTTTCCTCATAAATTCTTAACAACTTTAGCAAAAACTGCTTGGACTTCTCTTCAAGAAATCCTATAATAAATGGAATAATATTTACAATTTTATGATGCAGAATAAATTTAGTTGAACTCTTTGACACCTGAGCCCCACTCTCTGCCAGCAGATAACTTCATTTCCCAACCTGGCTGAAAATGTAAAATATTATTTAACAGCCTGATTGGCTAATTTGTTTGCTAGGCAACAGCAATGTAGAATGGAAGATTCTTCAACTGTAATTCAAGCCATCTGACAATCTGTACTTTTAGGTAAGGGCACAAATATTGGCTGCTCAGATTCTAAAGGTTAAGAAATAGACATTTTCTAGTGGTTAACAAGCTAGGTTCACAGCTCAAATACAACTGAGTTGTAAGTTTGATCCATATTACGTGCTCCATATTTGCAACCTTGTGCCAAATCTAAACTATGCTTAGTTGTTAAGTTGGTGGGTTGGTTTGGTTTTATGGCATATCAACCTTTGTAGGTTATTTAATACCAAATCCATTTTTATGCAAATTGTCACTTCTCTTTCAAACAATTCAATTTAGCATGAGTACACAGTTTAATTGTCAAAACATTTCCATTTCAAGCTATTCAGTTTATTCAAACAATTTTACTTCAGCTAATTTTGTTTACACACAGTTAAATGTCAAAACAGTTCTATATTAAACAATTCAGTTTAGTGTAAGTACAATTTCAATGGCAAAAACAGTTCCATTTCAAACAATTCAGTTTAGCTTGAGCACACAGTTTAAATGTTAGTACAGTTGAAATGTCAAAAACATTTCTATTTCAAGCTATTCAGTTTAGTCAAGCAGTTCTAATTCAAACAATTCAGTTTAGCATAAGTATGCAGTTAGTTCTATTTAACCCATAGATAGGGCCCTATCAGGTACTACCATTCAGGGCCAGAGTGGACCTGGGAGCAATGGCAATGAAAGGGGTGCTCTGCATTCCCCAAATTTCCAGCATTACTGGAACCTCACCATGAGATTGTTTAGTGTCATATCCAGAACTCTCATTGGGTGGGGTCTTACCCCTCTGCAGAGGTGCAATCGGAATATTCTACTGCCCACCTCCGGGCCAACTTAGTTGTTAAGAGCAATCCATCATGGAGTAATGATTAGCAAGCTACTCTTGCAACCCAATAAAGAAGAGAGTTTGATCCTCACTAGTTTGAGGCACTTCATGTTCGTACAATGATTAGCAAGCATGACTAGTAGATCAATTACGAATAAATAATGAATTCCATCCTCAATAGGTGCATGTCCTATACTTGTCGTATACCTTAGAATAACTGTTATTATCATAAGAAATGGGAATGGCAACCTGAGTTCAAATCAAGAAAGAAGTTGTTTGCATTTCCCTTCACACTAGGGAAAGACATGAACCCATCTCTTCTTCCTCCAACTATGAGTAAATGATGTCAGACTGGGTTCTCTAGACATGGTAAGTCTAAGACAAGGAAAATTCTGAATTCAAACCAATAGTACTCTGCTTAAAAATTGACCTTGTGTCATATCCTGCTCATCGTAGAGGGGTTGGATAAATACATAGATGTAGCCTTGTGCCAAATATAAGCTTTGTTCAGTTTTTTTCTTTTTTTTGAATGACCAAATAGGTACACGTACCAAAGCATCTGAGGCCTTTGTACCAAACTAACCAAAGCTTAGTAAATAATAATAAATGTAATCATTTTCTTAGAAGAAACTGATTGTAAAGAATATACCTTGATACCTGCAGCAATAACCAAAGGAACACTGAACAATTTCTGGGTCTCCATGATGCAAAAAAAGATATGTTATATTTGTAGTAACAGGGTGTCAATATTATATCTAATCCAACTATTTGTCTTCATTTACAAGAGTTGTTTCCCCTGCCAAATCAAACCGACCATAGATTTTTAAAAAATATTTTCTCTATTGATCAATTATAACAGGAACAAAATTGTTTAAAAAAATGTCTATATTATCCATTAATGAATTTATGTACTGTATATATTGGACAAGGCTTAATATACCCCAAACTGCCTTGAGAATACATTGGGTTCCTATTGTAACAGTGATCCCGGTTCAATCCCAGATCGCGTCATACCAAAGACTTTAAAACTGGTACTTGATACCCCCTTGCTTAACACTCAGCAATATAAGGTACATATCAAGGGTAAAGTAGAGCAATCCAGGGAAAGGAGTAGCACCCTCCCCTACACCTCGGTGTAGTAGCTATTGAAAGAGGAGCTTTCGGGTCACCCTTAACTATGGTCGCCAACCTTTCTTACTTATTCAGGCCATTGGCTTAAAGAGTAGTATGCTCGTTAATGGTCCGGGAGACCAGGGTTCAATCCAAGGTTGAGTCATACCAAAGACTCAAAAAAGGGTACTTGATGCCACCTTGATTAACACTCAGCATTATAAGGTAAGGATCAAGGGTTAAAGTGGAGCAATCCAGGGAAAGGAGTAACCCCCTCCCTTACACCTTGGTGTAGTAGCTATTGAAAAGGGAGCCTTCGGGTCACCCTCGATTAAGGTCACCATCTTTACTACTTTATGATGATAATGATGATATATTGATAGTTCTATTTAGGAACGAATGAAAGATTTAGCATTTTAGTTATCTCAATCATACCAACGATTTAGATTATATAAAATGATTTATTAAGTGCAAATGTAAATACCCACAAAATTATCATTCAGTTAAAAATTGGACTTGAAATTGCTTTATTCTATTAAGTTAGAAAACTTAAATATATTACTCTAATAAAAAATCTTGCAATGATGTGCTGGTTTTGCCAATTTAGTTATATATATATATATATATATATATATATATATATATATATATATATATACACACACACAATGAGAATTTTAATATTATACAAATAGATTTAATAGCCACATTTTTTAATACAAAATTCTCTAAGAACAAAACATATTTGTGAAGATCAGCCAAAGCCTTGTGAAAAATCTTTAAGAATATTGTTTAAATATAAGAATATTTTTGCCAGTGGTGACAAGCTGATGGAAAACATCCAAGCTGGAAGGAGAAATCCCCCATGGTATAATGACTAAACTGTTGGACTGTGGCCTTGAAGTAAGCAAGTTTGAATTCCATTCACACAATTACATTCACTTTTGGACTAATACCCTTTGGGAAAGGTATTGAAAATCCTTATCCCTCAACTCATGGGTTAAATAGTATCACTGCTAATCTTCTGCAAGGATGGTTTTGGTATTAAATAACCTACAAAGATTGATATGCCTTTAAACTAAGAAACCAAATCAAAATTTTTGGTATTCTCTGATTTTTATAAGAAATACAATTCTATTTGCCACTTTAATAGATTTGCAGTAACATTTTCAGTGTTTGATAATTTTATTACATTTTTTTTAATCAAGTCACATTCAAAAATACTGAAATAATTATTTTATGACAATATAATTTTGCCATATACCATTGTTAATTCAAAAGTCTTTATACCTTTGAGTATTCAGAGCATTTTTATGTTGCATGAATGGAAATAGTAATTCTAAAATAAATAACTTATAAAATCATTTCAATGATTCTGACATGTTCGAAAGAAATTTTAAATGCATCAAAAAATAATGTTTTTTTTATCAAATGTATTTTTAAAAATTATTTCCAAAAATAATTTTCCCTTGTATGTGTGTGTGTGTGTGTGTGTGTGTATATATATATATATATATATATATATACACACACACACATACAAGGGAAAATTATTTTTGGAAATAATTGTGTGTGTGTATATATATATATATATATATATATATATATATATATATATATATATATATACACACACACACACATTTTTATCTCAAGCTGATTTTAATGCTATCACAGAAAGAATATAGAAATCAATTTTAAATTCAAAAAAGCAATGTTTTTATTAGTTTCTATACAAATAGAATATAAACTTTGAATCTTGGCAACTGATTGCTTTTGTGAGCCATGTTGATACAGATTACATTCTATTTTGTTTTTCCATCATTATTACTTTTACAATTTTAAACTTATATTCAAACTAATATTTGCCCAGTCAGTTGGGGCTGCAGAATACACCGACTGCATCTCTGCAGAGGGATAAGACCCCCCCCCTAATGAGTGTCCTGATTATGACACTAAACAATCTCATGGTGAGGTTCCAGTAATGCTGGAAATTTGGGGAATGCAGAGCACCCCTTTCATTGCCATTGATCCCAGGTCCACTTTGGCCTGGAGTGGTAGCACTTGATAGGGTCCTATCTATGGGTCAAATAGAACTAAACTGCGTACTTATCCAAAACTGAATTGTTTGAAACGGAAATGTTTTTGACATTTAATTGTGTGTAAACAAAATCTATACTTATACTAAACTGAATTGTTTGAATTAGAACTATTTGATTGAACTGAATAGCTTGTAATAGAAATGGTTTAGACAATTGAACTGTGTACAAGTGCTAAACTGAAATGTTTGAAATAGAACTGATTATTTTTATAAAAAGGGATTTGCCATTAAATAACCTACAAAGGTTGATATGCCATAAAACTCAAACAACCAACCAATCAAACTAATATAGTAGAAGATACTAAACTACATTTTTTTTATTTTTGAATTGTATTAGAATTTACTTTAAGTCTACAATTTTTTTCTTTGTATATATATATATATATATATATATATATATAGTGGAGTGCTGGCCTTTGTCTGTAGCAAGATTGTTACCATCCCTTTAGCAAAACAAAGAGAAACTGAAAAATGATTGCTTTTTAATAAATATTTCAAATTTGATTAAAAAAGAAATATTGTATTGAGAAGTCAAAAATTTTCAAGGCATAAAATACATAAGATTTAACTTTTTCAAAAGAAACTTATATAAATTAAAATATATCATTCTATTTTCCATGCTACAAGAAAAATCATTATCAAGGAATGTGATCCAGTAGTGGCCAAATCCAAAGATTAAGGAATTATTAATGTACAACTCGTAATTAAGTCTTGTTAATAAAATTGCTAACCATTCATTGCTTTTTAAATATATTTGGAATTGTAAAATGGCATTATTTAAGGTTTATCATTATATTGTAATACATTGGTTAAAATCTGGATTTCTTATTTATTTTAAAATCATTTTTATTTAATGATTCAAAAACAAATAAGAACCAACTATTTGGATGTTTTATATTCTGTAGAAAAAAAAATGGAAAAATGGAACTGAGACACATTCTGTAATTTTGAGATGAATCATTTCAAGAATTGTTTGAAGTATTGATTTTTAAAGTTTTTTGGGGTTTTTTTCTTGTTTCAACAATGTTTTCATTGATACTTTCTTGCCAGCTTTGTACAGCTGAAGATGGCTATAGAATTGATTATCTGAAACATTATGATAACAAGAAAAGCAGTAAAAAAAAAAAAAAGAATGAAAACAATAGTCCAAACAACTTTTGGAATAAGATTAAAGTTTTTCTTGGTTTGAGAACTGAATGAGATATCTGGTTTTATTTCAGCCATTGCTTTTTGTTTGTTTTTTTAGCTTTGTTTATATTGAGTCTTTTAAAAGTATTTCACTGTATTTTCTTTGATTCTTAATTTGTCCTTACTTTTCGAATTTTCAACATGTTTTACAACTGATCCATTTTTCTTTCTTGAAACATCAGAAAAAACAATTTTTATTGAAAATCCTCAAAGTAATATAATGACTTTCACAGAACAATGTTTTTATCAATATTGATCAATCTATCAACCAATTTACACAAGTTAGAATTTGTGAATCCTACTATAAAATATATCATTATAAACTAATGTTGTAAAGAATCTCTCTAATTGCATGAAGAATGATGCATGATTTCTTTAAAAAAAAAAAAAAAAAAGAAATGTAAAAAATAAATGTCTTTTAAAATTGTCACTAACAAAACTAGTCATGATGGAAATGACAAAATTGCAACCCTTTTTTTTTTTTTGTTTGTTATTTGTGTATATTTCCAAAGAATTCTCTTTATTTCAATGTATTTACTTAATTGTCAGATAAACAAATAAGGGCAATGTGTCTGTCTTCAAAATTATTATAAATAATGCTATATAGGCTTTTTTGTTGTTTGTTTGTTTGGGGATTTTTTTTTTGTTTTATGGAGGTTCATGTTTCTTAACATAAGAATTTACCAATCATATTCTTTTTACAAAATATGTCTTTAAATAATTTTGTTTCTATTTTTAATTATATGTTATTTTTTTTAAATATCTTAAAACTTGTTTTATTCTCTCTTTTAAATATGTTGCATTTGTAAGTTGTCATTAGTTCTTCATCTATTCATTGACACTCTAAAGATTTCTGCATTATTTTTCTTTGATGCAGTTGTTATTAAATGTTTCATCTTTTCATATCTGAAATTTTGAATTCCTTACAGTTTGTTTTTTTAACAAACTTATTAATGACTTTGTTCCTAAACTGCTTGCATTTAATCTCTTCTATCAGTATCAATGTTTGATTATTTTATGTCTTTTTTTTTCTATTGCAAAATTATATCTATTCTCTTTTATAATTTATGCCATATCAGAAATTTAACAAATGAATTACTAAAACACATGTAAAACAAGATTATTTACAATTTCATTTGGATTACCAATTTTTTTTATTTTATACAATATTAATTTTTTCTCTTTACAAAAATCTGAAATATGTCACTTTCCAGAATAAGGTAATGTAATTAGGACCATTATTAATTTTTGACAGGTTTTTATTTCCATCTTTTATTGAAGTATTTATCTTGGTCTTATTGTCTGTCTATTAAGAAAAATTTTTAAAAAACATTTGTATATGTATATAACTGAGCCACTAAAAATGACCCATCATTACAAGATTTTAATTAGAGCATTTTAAGGGCAGGATGTAACAGTCAGTTTTTAAGCTGATTGGAATTCAGTTTTCCTTCTCTTAGACTGGTTGCCTTACCAAAGTTAAAAAATCCTTTCTGCCCAACTATTTACTCATAACTGAGGGCTTGAGATATGGATTCATCTCTCCCAAGGTCATTAGTGTGGCGTGAAATGCAAACAGCTTAATCCAAGATTTGAACTTGAGTTACCAATTCTATTTCCTACAACAACTGTAACATAAATTTGCTTCCACTTGATTTGTAACAAGAGTCACAATAGAGATAAAAAGATGGAAAAAAATATCTGTTACATTATTATTCTCCCTCCAGCTATGGGTAAATAGCAGGGCAGGCGGTTCTTCAGCCTTAGTGAGGCAACTAGTCTAGGAGAAGGAAAACTCTGAATTCAAACTTGTTAAACTCCGCTTAAAAATTGACCTAGTGTCATATCCTGCCCGAGCAGAGGGGTTGGTAAATATGGATAAAAAGATTGTAAAAAACATGTTATATTAACTTGTATCCTCTTTATTTCCTATATAAATCACTCTTGATTTGTCACAAGAGTCATAATAGAGATAAAAAGATGGAAAAAAAATATAACAAGTCAAATAATTCTGACAACTAAAGATTAAATCTACTATTAACCCTAATTATTGTAAAATAAGAAAAAAAGGAAAACTAATTTTAAAAATTACTAATGACAAAGTTTTATCTAAGAAACACAGACAACTTAGACCAAATTAAAAAGTTAGATTGGTTGGGGGTAAATATGAATATTCAGCATTTGTAAGAATATAAAAGTAAATATACTTTTTCAATGTCATTGAACTGACCCATTAGGAACAGAAATTTGCTGTACTTCATTTACATTCTATTTAAAAAAAGAAAAAAAGAAAAAAGTGAACAAAGTTATTTAGTGATAAAAACAGGAATAATAAAAGTGAATTACTAAATTATAAAGTTAGATTTCTCATCTGCAGTGGAAAAAACACATATCTCCATAGATGTAAACAAAAAACCAGCATAAACTAGATTACCCTTCCCAGCATGCTCCACACTACAGTAGATACCCACTACTAGGAAGCCTCTTGGTCTGATGGTTGCATAGGCGAGAAGCTAGCAGTCATCAGCCGACATGGGAGTCTCTCACCTATGCAATCATCAAGTGAGAATGGCTCCATGTCTGTTATTCAAACTTTTATCTACATACACTCTATCACCAATATTAATCACCATTTAATTTATAAATATAACAAACTATATGTCAAGTTGGGCTGATAACACAAATCCCTTTGACGTGCTCTCATCATCCATCGCTATCGCACTTGTTAAGTTCTCTAGATAACACCCAATGTGCACACACAGCTGATAAATGTAAGTTTTTGCTGGTTGGCCAATACTTGAGTATCTATGTGCAGGAGTCAACAGGAGAATGTCACTTATGAGTTTTTCCTTGCTTCTCCAGTTGTGCCCAACATGTCTCGTTCATCTTACTTCAATGGTTTGTGAGATGGGAGGTAAGTGGTCGTACAGCTGCTGTTTTGTAGGGTACTGCTTCCAGGATCTGTTCAAAACAGCATGCAGCATTCTTCTGTAGTTCTCATCTAGCTTTTTCTCAAAGCATTTTGTTAAAGTCCATGTTGTGCAGCCATACAACAGTACTAATACAATACTATGATATCTACTATAGAAATAGAATGATACATCAAACTTAATGGCCATTTAAGTAAGTAATACTAAATGTAAATGTGGAGGAGGGTTTTATATGATTTTGATATAATTTTTTTAACTACTTTTCCTACCTATTTACTGGTTTTCACAATTGATTTTTATCATCATTTTCAAAGCTGCAGAATGATTGAAAAATTTAGGGTCCACATCTCATAAACCCAAAAATTTGTAGAGAAGAGATTAATCTTTGTTAGTTATTAAATTTAAAAATTTTAACACAATAATTACTCACAAAAGAATAAAAGAATGAATGAAGAATAACATATTTTTTTTTTTTTTTTTTTTTTAACCTTGTTTGTAGTCCAAGAATTTGACTGTGATAGACCATGATGCAACCAACAGTAACCGAAAAATAAAGTTCAGTCTAAAAGGTCCCCACAGCAAACTGTTCAGAATCAACAGCAATACTGGTGATATTTACGTTGATCGACCAGGAAAAATTGACAGGGAACTCAATCGAGAATTTAAATTTAAGGTAAAAAGATTTTCTTTTTTTTTTAATAAGTGTTTTAAAAGCAAACAGCAATGCAGTTTTGTTTTAGCTATGAAATCAGTTTCTACCTGTAGCTAGTTTTAAACTTGTTGAAATACAAATTACTATATATAGTTGAATATGAGTTGTGTTTTGAAGATATAATTTTTTTGACAAAAAACTGGCATCAACTTATATATGAGAAATAATGTAAGGTTAAAATTTAAACATAATTAGGACAAAAACCAACCCAATAAATAGATAAATAAATCTTGTGACTAATATACAAGTGTGACAGAATGCCTTGGCTCTGTATTGCATCTGCTCACAGCATTGTATGACTCCATGCTGTGTTTATTGCACAGGGTTAGGGGTGGTGTTACAAAAGACAAAAAATGAAAAAGTCAAACTTCAAATTTGAAAGACTGGATTTGCTCTTAGATGGAGGTGTGTCTTACTTCAGACCATCCTTTGGCTCTCTTCCTCCTATCCATGCGTCTGACATGAATTATATTTTTCCAGATCTAAGCAGACCACTCTAGCTTTAGTGGCATCAGAAGAACTGACCAGAATCAAATATACACTCAGTGTATATTTGATTCTGGTCAGTTTGTCTGACCAACTGACTCTTGGCAGATTTCTCTGACCGAGACCTTTTGAATCTCTGAATCAAACAATAACAATATATTTTTCTACTTTTCCTCACAAAAAAAAATAACAATACAACCTCAATTTATACTTCATTTCAAAAATCCATTTTGGCTGAATTTTTTTCTTCTCTGGTTAATAAAATTTCTCTGACTTTGTGTTTACAGCTATGACTCCCAGGCCCAATTTGACCAGCTAAAGTCCAGTCTCTGGTTCAAATAGATCTGGTTGAGATAATGAAGGGTTTATCTATTTAAAATGACAATAAAGATATATTTTTGTATTGTATATAATTGGAAACCATAATTACTAAACTGACTTTGGCATAAAATAACCCAACAATGGTTTAGGATGAAAACAATAAAGAGAGAAATATTTAAAGTGTGTTTGTCAGCTTTTTATCACTTGGATAAAAACAATCTACAGCTTTTAATTCCTGCCTGGTATCAAGTGACATCAAGGTCCATACTCCATTCTTTAATGTCTCTTTAAATGCATTTTTTTCTTTCTTTTCGTCTTTCAGATTGTGGCAACTGATCAAAATGGCAAAGGTCTTTCAACAGAAGCAGATCTGATTGTTGAAGTGAAAGATGTCAATGACCATGATCCACGTTTTGTCCAGGCATTGTATGAATTTGTTCTACCTTCTATTGTGGAGGCAGGCTATGAAGTTGGACGTCTTGTAGCCATAGACAGGGATGATACAAGCCCAAATAACAAATTGCTTTACATATTTGAAAGTGATTCATTGGGAAAATTTAAAATTGATGTTGGAACAGGTTTGTAGATGATTGGACTTTGATTTTGATTACTTTAATATTTCTTTTGTCCCATAAATGTAGGCCTGCTTAGGGTATTGTCATAGTGTGGGAGATTGTCCATGGCCCGTACACTTCACCTGATAATCTCACCCCCATTATGTTGACCTTCTCAGCAGGTTCAGGTCAAAATGCATGAACCTGAGATGGGTCCACAAAGGAAGAAAAAGGCAAAAATAAAAAGCTTGAATAAATGTTGTTTAACAGAGGAGGGGTAAGTGTAACACTTGGTAAAATGACAGTTTGTGGAGTCTTCACTTTTGCTACATAGGCAGGTGGTGAAATTCCCTTAACTAAAACTACAGCTGACGGCAAGGTTTTCAGGTTTCTGTACCTGTGGTCCTCTCTGTATTCCTATTTGGTCCTATCTTCTATCTCAATTTTTTATCTCCTCAGCCTATCTGTGTGTCTGTCTCTGCTCTGTGATCCCCTCTCCTCTGTATCTGTTCTGTCCAGCAGACTCACTTGTATATATGCAGGCGTGAGTTTTCCCTACTTCCAGATTTTTAGCCATCTATTGACTGGACATAAAAATATTACCAAACTGTATGTCCCCAGGAGACCCTAAAAGGTGTGCTAATAAAATTGAAACTTGTCTTTAATTGGTGCAGCGGATAGAGGCGTTGAGTCTCTACGGTTCCAGGTGAGCATTGTCAGAAGATAGCGGTTTCAAATCCTACCCAAGCCGGCCAGAGGTTTACTTGGTCAAAAACGTGGTGCGATAGACAACAACTATGGAAGGCAGTAATTACTGGGGATACGGTTACAAGACTCAGTATTCCTATCCGAGGTCGCGGTAAATCACCTGAAGAAGGCCAGAGGTGAAATTTGGCCGAAACGTAGTGAAAGAAGAAACAACACAAAAACTACCAAGATGAGGACAAAAAGTCCGCAATAGATAAAAAAAAAAAAATTAATTCTCAAAATTGAAACTCTTTTAAGTCGCAGTTCCACTTTTACCTGATCATCTCCACTTATACTCAGATTGGATTAGTGGTTCCTGCACAAAATATATACAGCCACCCATGCAAATATGTCTCAGGCCCCTATATGGACATATACACATATATATATATATATATTTATATATATATACATACCAGTGGTCAATTCACAATCATATACACATGTATACATCTGCACATAGATACACACACATACATGTACTCACACCTACCAGTGGTCAATTCACAATCATACACACATAAAAAATGAGTTCAAATCCTAGACAAAGCTGTTTGATTTTTACTTTACATCAATGCCTTTGGAAAAGGCATGAATTCTTCTCTTCTCCCCTTAGCTATGGGTAAATAGTAAGGTAGACTGGATTTTTTAGCTTTACTTAGGCAATCAGTCTAGGAAAATAAAAACTCTGAATTTAAACCAGCTATTCTCGACTTAAAAAATTGACCTTGTGTCACATCTTGCCCGTGACAGAGGGGTTGGGTTAATACATCAAGACGTGCCAACAGCATAGATTCCTTTGACTCTCTCTCACTACCCATCCTTATTTCCCTGCCTTCGGGTGGATCATCTGACATTTATGCCAGATGGGGTATCAAGTCAATGATAGATTCAAGGCTGAATGGCCCCCAGGTTCAGTTGGGTCACCAAAGAATCAATGACAAACCTAATACTAGATCTTCGGGTCTGGTTCAAGCTATGACCAGCAAGGTCACCTGACTTTGTGCCAGGAGACTTAGCAAAGGCTTGCATTGTTCACATTACACCAAGTGATCTGATGACCAGCATAATCCAACCTTCCCCCCCCACCTTAAACAGCCAGTATGAAAAATACCTTGTGTCAAAATCCTGTAAAGTGGGAGACAGAGATAAATACATTATTGGCCATTGCAGTTGATAAATTCCAAAGATGGCACCCAGTGTCTGCACAGAGCAAGTGAAAGTAAGTTTTTGGTGTGTCCATGTGTAGGATTCCATAGGAGAAAGTCATTCATGAGTTCATTCCTACTTTTCCAGTAGTGCTGATCTTTCTTGGATGGTTTATAAGATGGGAAGTAAGTGACTGTACAACTATTTACATATATATTTCATACACTAAATCTAACAACAAATATGGGATAGAGGTAATATTTGTTTTCAATAACTTTTTTTTTTAATTCACAAGTTACTGATTCCTTTGAAGACCTAATAGACAGATGAACAAAATTGGTTCTTGTATTAAAATGAAATCAATGTGAATCAGATAACATCAATTAGGGCACTGAAACCAATCCTTGACCCACATCATGTCACCTACTTGCTTGCCACCTCAAAGGTAAACAAAAACCTCCTCTTTCGACCAAGTATGTACAAATCAGTCTCTGTTCATTTTAACCTTTCACATGCCCATCAGACAACAGTTAACACATCTGAGTTAGGTCAGCTCACCTTTGGCTACAACACAGGTCATTTCTCTTAATACATCCAGTCCTTTCAGCAGGGTTTAGAAAAAAAGTGTCCTGAGTACAACACTAAACTGCATCTGATGGTGAGACTCTAGTTCTAAAGATCTTTGAGTATGAAATACACCATCATTGCCATTACTCCCAGATTCACTCTGATCCAGAGTAGCAGTACCTGTTAGGGTTTCATCAATGGCTCAAATAGGTCCCATTTAAAAATAATCAAGTCTTCTTATCTAATATAAATATTGTATAACTTAGTGCAAAAAACTTACACAACTACATAAGAAATGTAAAAATGAACATACAATATATGCAATTGTTTAAAAGCCATAAAAACCAATCAATCCAAATACACTAAAATGAATATCATCAGAAGAGGTGTCAATATCACTTGGTCCTTGTCTCACTGGCCCTGTCGGCTGGGGTTGTGGAATACACCAACTGCATCTCTTACACAGACTCTCCCAACAAACATCCTGGATATGACACAAAACAATCTGATGGTAAGACTCCAGTAATACTGGCACTTTGAGGAATGTGAAGTACCCCTTCATATCCATCACTTCCAGGTCCACCATACTATGGCTTGGAATGGTAGCACCTGATAGGGTCCTATCTATAAGTCAAATAGAACAATCTTTTACATTACCTATAATCATTCAATTGTGTACGAATAGAGGATTAATGTTAAATTGAACCATTAGTCCTACATTGGAATGTTTGAAACTTTTTGATTTGATTTGGTTGAGTTTTATGGCATATCAACCATTGTTGGCCATTTAATGACAAATCCTGTTTTTACATATATATTAAATATATGATTCGCAAACACATTTTGTAGATACACACAGTTAAATGATCAAACAGTTCTATTTCTAACAATTTAATTTAGCTAAAATCAACAAAGTTAAATGGTTCCAAGTATTTCTATGTATCACTAACAATTCAATTAAAGATCAGTTATTTGTTTACACACAGTTAAATGATCAAACAATTCTATTTCAAGCAATTAAATTTAGCATACATCATTTGCACTCAGTTTAAATGCTGGAGTTTTGAGGGAATAAGCAGTACCCTTTCATTGCCATCACTCCCAGGTCCACTATGGCCTGGAGTGGTAGTACATGATAGATCAAATAAAACTGTTTGACATTTAAACTGTGTGCAAACAAATGACTAATGATAAGCTGAATTCCTTGAAATACAACTGTTTGATCATTTAACTGTGTCTAAACAAATGACTGATGTATAACTGATGTTCATGATACATAGCAATACTTGGAACTATCTAACTTTGTTGACTTATGCTAAAGTGACTTGCTTGAAATAGAAATGTTTGATCATTTAACTGTGTGCAAACAAATGATTAATAGTAAATAGAATTATTTATATTAGATAGAAATAAATAAAACCATTTAACTGTGTGCAAAAAATAAATGAACTCAGACTCATTTGAAAATGTTATCTACTGATGTGTTTGATCATTTAACTGTGTGTATCTCCAAAATATGTTTACAAATCATATATTTAATATATACGTATGTATAAAGAGGATTTGGCATTCAATAACCTACAATGGTTGACATGCCATAAAACCAAACCAAATTTATTTAATAAGTTATTCACCTGAGCATGTGTCTTCATATAAATGCTTATATTTTTTATTCTAAATCTAAAAACATTTAAAGTCTGGATACTTTTTTTTATCACACTTCATGTGTTAAGTTCATCCAAGTAAGATGGTAAACTTCAAATAGACTACTGATGTGTTTAGAAATCATATATAGATATATATATATATATATATATATATATATAAAAGAGGATTTGGCATTAAATAACCTACAATGGTTGATATGCCATAAAACCAAACCTTATCCCACATTAAACCCATAGGTGTTGACCAAAGGGACAGCAGGCAAGACAGAATAAGACCTTACCTATTGATACTATATATTGTTAACTTGCAAGATTTTTCTGTTTATGATAAACTGTTTTTTTCTCTCTCTCACATTATAGGTGTATTAACATTACTGGAAGGATTTTTCTCCAAGCCTCGAAAGACAACATACACATTTACAGTGGCTGCAATGGATATGGGTTTTCCTTCTAGAAAAACCAAAGCACAGGTCATTGTAAATGCTCCACACATGGTTTATAATGACCATGCCCCTAAATTTGAGGGTCGTAATGTGTTTATTCTGAAGGAAGAGTTACCCATAGGCTCTCTTGTTGGGACACTTCAAGTCACAGATGAAGACAGAAAGAAAAACAATAGCGTTAATCTAATTATTGATCCAGCTGATGAAAGATATGGTAAGTAAAAAAATTCCATTTTCTTAACCACTTTATCCTTAGTCATGTCCTGAGTATGACACTAAATTGGTGAGGCTCCAGGTTCAGGAGATCTGGGGAGAGTGCAGTTACCACTTCATTGCTATTCCTGTCAGATACACTCTAAGCTGAAGTGGTAGTACTTTTGGGTCAAATAGATACTTGAGATAATATATAACATCGTTTTGAAGTAAATTACTTGGTGTTGTAAGAACCAATGTATTAATGCAAAGTGCCATTGTTATGGTATCATGTTTGCTATAATAATTTCACATCAGGAGATCAGATTGTAAGACTCTTAATATATCTACATAAAAAGTCATACCATGTTTCATTAATATGTATATTCCTTTGGAACCTGTTTATTGTTTTGCCAAGAGAGTAAAGTTAATTACAAATAAAATCATAAGTTCTTTAAAAGGTTGATACAGAACATGGCAAACAGCAGAATAACAATATTAAAATAAACTGCAGCGTACAAGTCACGCCTTTAAGATTTTTAGCCTAAAATATGGGTTAGGTCGACCCCCTCCCAAAAAAGAAAAAAAAAAAACACAGTCAGCTACCATGATATTCTAGTGAGTGTTTACTGTCAGTGCATAAGCTATTGGAAACAGCGTGTGATATAGCGTTAATATAATAATAAATTTGTATTCCAATTTTATTATTTTAGATTAATTTCTTTGTTTGGTGAATATATCTAAGTTGGAAATGTTTATGGCAATCTACAGGAGTTATGGTAAGTGATGTTCCACTGACTGACCACTCTGTGGTAAGTGTAGAGATTTTTTCAGGCTTAAAAGGTTGACTTGCACACTGCAATTTACGATAAAATCTTTCTTAGCATATCCTGTTTATGGTACAAAACAAAATCCAGTGTTGAAAAGGGAGTTGCATGACTGAAGTCATGCAATTATTTTTATTTTCAGATTAATACCCTTAGGAAAGGCATGACGCCCTTTATTCCCCTAGCTATGGGTTAAATAGTACCACTGCAATTCTTCTACAAAGATGGCTTTAGCATAGCCCATAAAGGTTGATATGCCATTAAACAAAGAAATCAAACCAATTCTGAAGCTTGGGAATAGTAGTACCTGTTAGGGTCCTTTCTATGACTTCTATAAGGATGGCTTTGGCATTAAATAACCCACAAAGGTTGATATGCCATTATAACTAGAAATCAAACCTAACTTATCTAAAACAGATTTGTTTGCAATACAAAATAGTCTTAAAATTTATTAATCCATAAGCTCTTAAAAAACTGATATGGCAACTAAATATGAAGTGTTTACCTGTTTAAAATGATTATGAACAAACAACACATTACTTTAATCAAAAATGACCTATAACCCCCCACTGTCAGACAAACGCCTCCACAGTTCCATTGAAAGGTGGGTGAACATTACAGAACATATCAAATTAGTGATTTCATTAATCTTTGACAATTGTCTTTTTTGTTTTTATAATTCATATCCAATTAATTCTCTTAAAAGTTAAAAAGAAAACATACAAAAATTTTCAGAACTTGATAAAATTAATTTTCACAAAATAACTGAAACATTAAAAAATGTAGAGTGACACTTTATAGATGAAAACAAATAAAAAAATATATAAATAAAAAAATAAATCCTTATTAATTTTGACTAGTATTTTTTTTTAGCTGCTTTTTATAATCTCAAGTTACTGGGGTCATCCTTTCTAGATAGTGAAGAACAAAAAAGGAGATATAAGTTTGCATTACCAAGAGCTTATCTCGGAGTGCTTAGTGTAATATGTATTTACCAACCCCTCTGCATAAACAGGATGTGACACAAGGTCAATTTTTAGGCAGAGTTTAACAGGTTTGAATTCAGTGTTTTCCTTTACCCATTGCTGGAGGGAGAATAATTGGATTCATACCTTTCTCAAGGATATTAGTGTTATGTGAAATGCAATCAGCCTCGTCCAGGATTTGAACTTGTGTCACCAGATCCATATCCTATGATGATAACCATTACATGACAGCCACCTGTGCTTAGTGAAATTAGTAATCACTGTAGAAATTGGGGCTGTAGAATACACTGACTGCATCTTTGCAGAGGGGTAAGACCCCTCCCCACCAACAAGTGTCCTGATTATCCTATTTACCCAACCCTTCTGCTCGGGCAGGATATGACACTAGGTCAATTTTTAAGCGGAGTTTAACAGGTTTGAATTCAGAGTTTTCCTTCTCCTAGACCAGTTGCCTAACCAAGGCTGAAGAACCCAGTCTGTCCTACTATTTACCCATAGCTGGAGGGAGAATAATTGGATTCATACCTTTCCCAAGGGTATTAGTGCTATGTGTCGCCGTGTTCATTTCCTACGACGATAACCCTCACACCACGGGCACCTCCACGAGTGTCCTGATTATGACACTAAACAATCTGATGGTGAGGTTTCAGTAATACTGGAGCTTTGCAGAATGTGCAGTACCCCTTTATTCCCATCACTCCCAAGTCCACTATTGCCCAGAGTGGTAGCACTTGATAGGGTCCTATCTATGGGTCAAATAGAACTAAACTGTGTACTTATGCTAAATAGAACTGTTTTTGACATTGAAACTGTATTTATGCTAAACTGAATTGCTTTTGAAATTTAACTGAATTGTTTGAAATTTGATTTGGGGTTAAATGACCCTAAAAGGATTGATATGTTGTAAAACAAAACAACCAACCGTCACAGTAGAAAATGAAATTGTTTCACTTTGTGCTAATGCCTTTAAGAAAGGCATGAATCTGTTTTCCTAATCAGCAAGGATGCAATTTCATAGTAGGGTAGACTAGTTCTTTAGCCTTGGTGAGGCAACCAGTCAAGGAAAAGGAAAATTCCCTCTCACCCTGTTAGTAGGGCGTACTGGATATGACACTAAACTGCATCTAATAGTGAGGCTCCAGTTCTAGGGAGTGTGAAGAGCTCTTTTATTGCTATTACTCTCAGGTCCACTCTAACCTGGAGGGGTAGTACCAATTAGGATCTTATCTATAGGTCAAATAGATCTGTTTAAAAAGGATTCATATTCAATAGGCCTATAAGCAAAAAAAAAAAAAAATACTTAGCATAAAATAACCCAAGACATATTGACATGCCATTAAAATCAATTTGAATTCAAACCAGCTTACATCCTGTCCATGGCAAAGGGGTAAATATAAACATCATCTTTTGTTGTCTTCACTTGGTGGTGTTCTATGCTGCCATACAAATGACAGTGAATTGTAATAAAAATTAAGAGAAAAAATATTTGTAGTCAAAATTAATAATACGAAAAATTATTTGTTTAAATTTCTGGAATAGAAATCTTTATTATTTGATGTATTCAGACTTTTTATTGTTATATTCACAAAGTTTCAGCCAATGTGTCCTTCAGCCTTCTTCAGATGTTTCATGTTGAACTCAGAAACCTAAACAGAACTTCAAACTGAATCCTTTATTTAATCCACAGGAGTAGATTGCTTTAGTTCCATTAACCATAACAAGGTGCTAGTGTTAAGCTATAGTAAGTATTCTTGTTATTTTTACCTGGGATTGAACCTGCAACCACTAGATGATTCCACTTAGAAGCTCTTTAACCAAACACTTCTAAGTGGAATCATCTAGAGGTTGCAGGTTCAATTCTGAGTACAGGTAAAAATAACAAAGAATACATGCAATATAAACACTGGTTATGGTTACTGAAATTAGAACAATCTACCCAGTGGATTAAATAAAGGGTTTGGTTCAAAGTTCCATGTCTGGAGTTTAATATAAAACACCTGAAGAAGGATGAATCTGCCGAAACATAGTACTATAAAGATAAAGACAATTATCCAAATATCCTAAATGATAAAAAGCATTAACAATGACTGATAATGTTTCATCCAAAAATAAATAAAAGAAATGATGCAATTTCATATTTCAAATATTTATTAGAATCATCCACAGAACATTGTTAATAAAACAGTAATTACCAATATGTATACTTTTCATTTTAACTACATCACTGCCTCGTCTACTTTAACCCAATAGTTCTCAAATTATTCTTGTTTAGAGGCAACAAAAATGTTTTCAGGTACCACATAACAATGAGGAAACAAAAATATTTTAGCACACTTTTTACATACATTTAAAAATGTATTTCCACATTTTAGCTAATAAAAATAATTTAAACTGCAGAACCTTATTACTAAGTACTTTTTCATTCAGTAAAATTAACCTTTTTTTCTTTTTGTTGACCCAATTCAATATTAATGTATAGAAATATGGCTACACAATAGTGTAGGATTCTGTAAAGATTGTTTTGTGAAATATCAATTAAAAGTGAGTGCTTGTTTTAATGCAATTGTGGATCAAATTGTCAGGTTTTGTTTGTTTTACCCTCTATTTAGCAATTATCTGCCAGTGAAAGGATAGTTATATTTCTTAGCAATATTTTCTAGGGAAGGACAGACATGAGAGAAACAATCATTTTCTTCTCAATGTACACGACTTCCTTTTTAGTATTTGATCTCAGTAAGAGAAGAACCTTAAAATTCACATAAAACAGGATTAACTTTTTTTTTTAGCTACTCAATGATATTTTTCTTAAATGAAAATCTAAAATTTATCAATAGGCCAACTCTTGAGTTAAATCCCACAATCTTTTAAATGATTATCAGATTAAATTTTTATAAAAGGTTTTCTAAGTTTGATGAAAGATAAAAATTTTCATTTCCATTCCAAAGTTGTTAAATGCCCTACCAAAATAGGAGTCTTTTTTTTTCACACCACTTTATGTAAACTTTTTCACATCTAAATACAAATATGAAAATAATATGATTTTTTTTTCTTTTACAGTCCCCTTTGCAATAAAAAATGACGGATCACTCGTTACAACAAAACGAATTGACAGAGATGCAGGTTATGAATATTTCCGATTCACTGTCCATGCAACAGACACTGGAGCTCCACCCCACAACACTAGCCAAGAAGTGGGCATCATTGTTGATGATATAAATGACAATCCCCCTCACTTTACAATGGACACTTACCAGCACATGGTAGCCAGCAACTTTCCAGCATCAACCATCATAGCAACCCCTTTTGCATTTGATGATGTTGACAAGACAGATTCTGTTTACCAGTACAGTCTCTTGGGAGGAACACCTGGTTATTTTTACATAGATCAACAGACTGGAGTTATACGGACAACAGACCTTGCTCGATCACTCAAGTCTGGAAAGCTGGAATTCAAAGTTGTGGCTCAAGATCTCTACAACAAGACCCTTACAGCAGAAGCCAAGCTTAATATTCAAATTATACAGACAAAGCAGGGACGAAAATCTACGTGTTGTCGTGTGCCATGTTGATAAGCTGCATACACTGGGTTAAATCCCTGACTTACCCTCAAATATAATTTTTTTTTTCTAAATTTAAATATACTACAGTGCTGATAATACCAGTCACAAAAGATTCTATTATAGAAAAACAATGGAAGAGTTTAAAAACATATATATAAAATAAAAAATAAACAGCCACATCAAACCCTCCCCACTAGTAAACTCTTGGGCTCGTAATTACAAATTATTCTTTTTTTTCAAAACTCAATTTCTTTTCCGTGTTTTCTCCATAGATTGTAAATATTTTTAAAATCATGATTAACATTAAATGATTTTTTAGTCATGAATTATAGTTTCTAATTTATTTTTATGGCCTAAGTCATTGACCACAACAGTCTTGATAAGTTCTTTGTTTTATCTTAATATTGATATTAATATCTACTAATTGTTCTTTAAAAAACTTAATTTACATTGTTCTCATTTACTAAAATTTTTATTACCATTATTATTGTCTATAATACACACTAACTTTTTAGAATTTGCTCAACTTTTATTGGCTAACTAAAAGTAAGAACACAAAATGACATGTTCACACTAAATTTTGCCACTTTCATTTACTTTTTAGACTGAAAAAAATATGGAAAAATGTACAACAAATCCTTCTTTCATGTTATGTAAAACAAAAGTAAAAACATTTTTGCAAAGATACTGCAATTTTAAGACAATTTAAACCTGTTTATCAAATCTTAACTGCAACTATATTTTTTTTTTAGGTTTAAGGATATCGATAGATGGTAAGCAATTCTATATTCTCAATAAATTCAAAGTTACTTTTAGGTTGTGCTTTGTGGAAAATATTAACTACTTATGAGATTTTGTGATTTTAGTACACTTGATAAGTAGAAAAATAAAATTAAAAAATGCACTAAAAATTTTCAGAATCTTAATTGTGAGATTTTTAATAACTTTTTTAATCAAGCCAAATTCTTCAGCCAAAAATTAAATTTCTAACCAAGATTTTAAGGATTTCATTTACTTTAGTAAACATTTGTTGGGTAAGTTATTATTACAAGTATCAATTGCACTAAACTTAAAATATCCAAACTTTATATTACTTTGCATTTTCTTATTTATATTTACCATATATACTTGAATACCGTGCTACTTTCTGAGACGTAAATTTTAGCTTAATATAATGGAGTCTTGGCCAGGGCTAGGGCTGTAGATGAGTGTCCTAGATATGACACTAAACAATCTGATGGTGAGGCTCCAGTACACTCTTGGCCCAGAGTAGGATCCCATCTATGAAACCGAATGCAAACAAATAACTTATGCTAAATTGAATTGCTTGAAATTATAAACAAATGACTGATGTTTAATTGAATTGTTAGTTAAATATTTTCAAGTATTGCTATTTGACACTGTGTACAAACATAGTAAATAGAATTATTCATATAAGATAGAATAAGTAAAACCATATAACTGCATAAAAAAAAAATTAAAAAAAAAGACCTCAGGCTCATTTAAAAATGTTATCTATAAAATGTGGTTAGAAATCATATTTTATATATATATATATATATATATATATATATATATAAACCTACAATGGTTGATATGCCATAAAACAAAATGAAACCTAATAATATTTAAGTCTCAAAAAGTCACAATATGCAAGTATATATGTTCATACTTTATAAATATTAAGTGAAGACTGACAACAATTGATCCTAAACCTTATCTCCTATAAATAAAAAAAATAATTGAATTGTAATAAATGAATTATCTAATATATATATACATATATCTTTGAAAACATTCTGCACATAGAATCAATCACAATTTAAGATTTTTTTGTTTACATGTATGTCTGTTGGCTTTTTACAAAAAAAAAATGTTCAGCCCTTAAAAATTAATAAATTTTATAAATAAAATTCTATTTCTGCCAAGCTAGACAAATTTAAAACTTAATACTTAGTATTTTCTGTATAAGACCAAAGTGAATGACAGATATAAATGGATATTAAGTCTCAAATGTTACTTTAAACTAATGTTCATGGGAAAGTCATGAATCTATTTCTCCATAATTTCTATTCCATTGTTGAATATCTCCACAAAATGTCTTATCACAGACATATGAGCACACTGTCAGAATTATTTTACCTGCCGAGAAAGAGGTAGCCGTAAAATGCCTTTACACCTACAGTCAGCATTCTCCCAGAACTATTTCCCCTGCCTAGAAAACAGAAGCAAAATGCATTTACACCTATATATAGTTAACTGAATACAATTTAATGATCTGATTCTTGTACATGATACAGCAAAAATCGCAAATCAGAGCAAGACTTTTGTTACAGCATTTTAATATTATTGCCTTAAAATAGAAAATAAAGCAATTTCCAATCCAATACTGGCTCATGATTGTTCAAAGGAGATAACTATAGAATACATCTCACTATTTATTTGCAATTAATTTTAATACTGATTCTTTAAATAGGATGTGACTTGACATTGAGCTTAATGGCCACTGACGGCAACATTTAAGTGAGTGATGCATAAAGAATTATTTCTGACAGCATCCTTCAAATATATTTTTGCATTTTTGTAACAGATTTAATTCTTAATAATAATAATTTAGTTGTGTTAAAAGAATTGAATATAGCTAAATTCTCACTTTCCCCTACCCATTTCTCAACTCCAGTTGTAGTAATTTACAAAGCTCTTTGCTTCGATGTGGCACAAGGCCGAATGAATTGGGCGCCCAATGAGACTCGAACTCACTCGTGTAGGTTTGCTAGCCTAGCTTGCCAACCATTACACCATCAGAGGTGCCCATCCATTTCTCAACTCCAGTTGTAAATAAGTAAACTGCCAGTTTTTGGCAAAATACCTACGGGTATAAGTGGTCGGTAGCATTATCTTACAAATGGATGGAAGACATTTTCAGATTTCCTGGTGAGTAGAAATTTTAAAACCTTTTAACAGCAGACTTCACATACCTATCTTGGATAATTTCCTATAAATATGAAATAATTCATTAGGTCATACAGTTATTTTGTAGCAAAAAATAAAGTCTGACAGCGTTTTGCTAGTCTGGCACAAGGACATCATTGATTTATTTCAGCTATTGTTTTCTTTTTGGTTGTTAGAGACACTGTTTAACGTTTTGGTTGTGTACCCTCAGGCCATGTGTGGGTGAACATGAGACTGAAAACACAATACAAGATACCGCTTATCTATGTAATAATTTTGTCTTACAATACTGAATTTGGGATTGAACTCACAACCCTAAAGGACATCTGGTGTTGTATTTTAGGAGCTTTAAAAGTTTGTATTGATCTGATAATTCCTGTCCATCAGATATTAGATTTAAAAGCTCCAAAAACATACACTATCAACCTTCAAGACCATAACCAAGTCAATATCTCGTTCAGCAAGTCTGAGAAAAAATAAAAAATAAATCAGTATCTCAGATAAAATAACACAACTGATACAAAATCTTTTATCTGAAGATGACCAGAGGGTACACAGCCAAAACATAAAACAGTGTCTATAACAACCAAAATGAGATCAATAACTCAAATAAATATATGTATAATGCATAATATATGTTATGAATTAGCGTTAAAGACTTGTCATAAACAGTGATTTTTATTATTTATCTTAACAAATGTCTTAAACTCACCCAACGAGAATACCCTTCAATTTTATATAAGTATCCAATATAAAATGGCCAATACACTTTCTCAAACAAAAGAGCCCAATTAATAGTAGTAATCTGTTTATTTATAGTTGCACTTTTAATATTAAAATAAACTTGTCATCACTATGGTTATTAGTAAATAATGTGAAGGCTTTCCAAAATGGAGGCTTTGAATCTATGCCAATCGAAAAAATAATAGGGAAAAAATAATTTTTATTCTATTTTGTTATTTAAAAATAAATAATATGCAAAGTGATTTTGTTCTCTACGACATAGATGTTAGGAAAATAGTTGTTCAATAAAGCTTTTGCCCCAGATCACAAAGTAATACAACCTGATAAAATGATATATTATAATAATAAAATAAAATACAAGAATGTTAGCTGTTCATTTTATCAACTTTTAAAGCAAGAAAACTTAGAAATTGACAATCCTCAAATCACAGAATAGAGAACAAAATCAGTTGTCTAAATTTCTGAGACGAAGCTTGATTTTTATCATTAAGGTTTTTTGGACTATTGTCTTCATCTTTATTTCCACAATGTTTCAGCGGCCGATATGATCTCAGGCCTTCTTCAGGTGTTTGTCGAACTTGGGAACCTTCACGGAACTTCGAACTACATCCTTTATTGAAACCACAGGGGTCGCCTGTTCTGATTCCGTTAGCCATAACTGGGTACTCTTGTATTGTTACTTGCCTGTAGTGAGGATTGAACCTGCAGATGATTGTCTCCTTAGAACCTCAGGGAACCAACGCCTATAACCATTACCCCATGTGTCCTGCAGGACTTTGGGTATTATAAACTTAATGTACTTACTTTGGCTAGAATTACTACTATTATGTATGATTTTTTTTACCTGTGTTCATATTTAAAAAAAAAAAATCTGAATATGAGCACAGGTAAAAAAAATCATACATAATAGTAGTAATTCTAGCCAAAGTAAGAACATTAAGTTTATAATACCCAAAAATTCACTCTGAATTGTCCAGCAGGACACATAGCGTAACGGTTATAGGCGTTGGTTCCCTGAGCTTCAAAGGAGACAATCACCTGAAGGTTGCAGGTTCAATCCTCACTACAGGTGGTAACAATACAGGAATACTTAACACTTGTACCCGGTTATGGCTAACGGAATCAGACCCCCGTGGTTTCAATAGTTCCGTGAAGGTTCCCGAGTTCGACAAACACCTGAAGAAGGCCGGAAGTCATATCGGCCAAAAAACCTTAATGATAAAAAGAGAACAAAATGCTAAGTTTAGTAGGCAACTCACTTGATGCTGAAACAAATCTAAATTCTCTACACAGCATGAATTATAGTCTCTAGTTGCATCTAAATATTACTAAATTTAAAGAAAAATCAACACTTGTCTTCCCACCTGACCAGGCCAATCCTTTACAAGATGGTAAATTTTCAAGACTGACTTTTTGAGATCAAATTTAATCCAAACCTTAATTTTTTAAGGAAATACATATCAAAGACAAACTCGATTACAGAAGCTCTTGAAAGTTTAAATTAATCTACAAGTATCTTAATTAAATACTCTCTGTCTCATAATAGTCATTACCTTTACCATTTGAAAACTATATGCAAATGTAACAATTATTGTAAGACAGAAATAATACTATATAAATCTATGATAAGGATATGTTTTTATTGAAGATAAGAAATATAACTACTGCATGGTTAAGATCGATCTAGGATTAACTTGCTTTAAAAGTACTAAGTATATTTTCTCAATAGTTTAACTGCCTTCTTAATTCAGAAAAAGAAAATCATTTTATCAATAATAAAATTTTATGTAATATTTAACAGCTATATGAATAATCGTATTTAAACTGACCTTCACAAATAGAGAAGCTCCACCACCCTCATTTCATACTAACACATACAGCCACACCACACCACCTTAAATAATATATCTAGAACCTGGTAGATAAAATGTATCGGTCCAAATATTGCAAGAACCTCGGTTTCGGAGGCCCCTCTTACACTGTTGACACCTGTGGTATCTTTTGCATTGGTCTTGGACTAATATGCCTACATCACGTTCCTTCTCTTTGGTTTCTTGCCTTTTTTCTTGTTTTATATCAATGTTACGTCTCCAGTCCTGCTCCAAGCTCTTCCTGGTTTCATAATTCTGCTTAAAACTCATTGCTCGATCTCTTAACAAACTGTATTAAAGAGAAAAAAAAAAGAGAAACATCAAAAGCCAATAACTATTATTAAACTAACAATTATCCTAGATTGTATGATAAGGTTCTGGAAAGTAGTTAGCCTAACCAAGAAGTAAATTTTTTTTTTTTTATAAATTTTTTTGGAAACTGAAAAACCTTTTTGATTAAGAAATAATGTTTAATTTTTTTTTTTTTAATTACAATTCTATTTATCTAAAATCCTTTGTTTGCACACTTTTATATGGTTCCACTTATTCCGATTTAATACAAATAATCTGCAAATAGATCAATTTCACTCATTGGTAGTATGTTTTAGGATCCTATCTGAGTGGACCTGGGAGTACTCCACACTCCCCCAGAGCTCCAAAACTAGAGCCATACCATCAGATGCAGAACACATTGAATACATAACTAAATTGGTAGTTTCTAAATTTTTCTTGCTCAGGAGCAACAAAAAAATATTTAGGCATATTTTTTTATACAAATTTAAAAATTAATTTAAAAAAAAAAAATTGTGAAAATATCTAAACAACAAAATATTCTTAGTAATTATTTAAAATAATTTAAACTAATATATTAGTAATTACTTTTTTTTTAATTCACTAAACAAAGGATGGTTATCAATATTGTAGTCAGGGTTTATAATACACTGACTATATCCTCCCTCTCACCCAGTGTGGTAGTACTTGTTAGGGTCCCATCTCTGGGTCAAATAGATCTGTTAAAAATTGTTTGTGTTTGATAAGAATATTTGCTATTTTAACAGTATAAGGTTGATTAGTTTTTTGTTTTATGGTGTATTAACTATTGTAGGGTATTTAATGCCAAATCAATTTTTATACATATAAACAGTTCTATTTCAAACAAGTCAGTTTAGAATAAGTACACAGTTTAGTTCTATTTGACCCATAGATTGGCCTGGAGTAGTAGCACCTGATAGGGTCCTACCACTCCAGGCCAAAGAAGACCTGGGAATGATGGCAATAAAAAAGTGGTACTCTGCATTCCCCAAAGCTCCAGTATTACTGGAGCCTCATCATCATCATATTGTTTAGTGTCATATAACCAGGACACTCGTTGGAGAGTTCTACCTCTATGCAGAGATGCAGTTGGTGTATTCTGCATCCTTGAGCCAAACAGCATAAAGATTATCAAAACCATATAACTATGTGGAAACAAATGATTATGGTTTAAAGTATTCTCTCTCTAATACTTTTAAGAAAATTACACAAAAAATATAAATATTCTAACTTCTAGGCATGAAATAACCCTAGAAAGGTTGACATGCCCTCAATATTCTTCATCATGTTTTCTATGCTAGGAAGTAAATGAGATCAGACTAATTTCATTTTCATTACACATAAGACCTAAGTTATCAAACACTAAATTATAAGGGAAGTCATTTCTTTTATACTAACTTGGCATATACTTTTCATAGTTATATATCTTAAGGCACAACAGTTATGCTTGGGGTCATTTCCATCTTGATTAGGCTAAGAACTTTTAATGTGCTTTACTGAAGGTCTAAAACCTGCATTAGCTATATCAAGTTTCGACAATTATTCACTTAAGTATGAACAATGAAAGGCTTCCAAATAATTCTTCAAGCAGTAATGAAGAGTAGAGTAGTTTAAGAATGGTCCTTCCTACTGATAATGTAAATAATAATAATAGCATAGTATGATTAAGAAAATTGTTGAAGTTAATTTATTCATAAAACATCTTTTAAAAGTAAAATCAAACAAATATTTTCAACTTGATAAAAAAAAGAAGCCTACTTGAATCAAAATCCATTTATAATGGAGGTTTCTACAAATTTCAATTTTAAAAAAATGTCAAAAGTACGTATTTATACAATCCTCTTTACCCCAGGCAGGATGTGATACAAGGTTTCAATTCAGAGTTTTCCTTCTCATATCCAGGCTAAAGAACCCAGTCTGCCTAACTATTTAATCATAGCTGGAGGGTTGTTCCTCCAGCTATGATTAAATAGTTAGGCAGACTGAAGCCATCTATTGTTAGATGGCTTCAGTCAATTCCTAAAGGCATTAATGTGAAATGTAAATAGCCACATCCAGGGTTTGAACTAGAGTTAATGATTCCATTGCCTATGACTAATTATTACCATTACATTAAACACACCAAAAAATTTCCAAAGTGGTTATAATTTGTAGTTCTATAAAGCATGTTTTACAAGATTTTTTTTTGCACTTAAGAAGTCTTTCCTCAGTATTAGATGCACTGAACTTGATATAAATTTAAAAAGGATATGACTACATGCCATGATAACTGTCAAGAATAGATTATTGTGTATGTGGTTGCTATACAAGAGTGCTTTATCCAAGTGCTTACTATTAGAGCACAAAGAGGTAAATTCAATACAAGATAGTACTGAAAAGTTCTCGAACTGACAAGAAAGGAATAATAGTGAGTCATGAAACATACATGCTATTTCATATATTCATCTCACAAGTCAACACATTTTACAGTTTCTCAAATATATTTAAACTCTTTAAAAAAAAAGAAACTAAGTCATATTTCTTGAATCTAATACTAATCTTCCAGGGTAACAGTTCACACCTTCACAAGACTTGCAATATTTTTTATGTTATTTTTTGGACTGTTGTCCTTATCTTTATTGTTGTTAGTTGTAATACAACATTTTGGCCACTGTATCCTCAGGTATCATTTCTATACCCAGATAAACAAGGGACACCTGAAGAAGACCAGAGGATACAGCAACCAAAATGTTTTATTACAACTAACAACAATAAAGATGGGGACAACAGTCTGAAAAATAACACACAAAATATTGCACATCAATTCAGATGGATAACCCAAAACTTATCTAGCTCCTGACAAGGCCAATTTAGAGTGGAATGCCCCAGGGTGGGGCAGAAGCAATCAATTCACCTTTGAAGATGAATCAGCCACTGAGTAATGAACAAAAGTGACTGGTGCTTCCTGAGGGAAAGTCCCCCTAAAATATGAGTTGTTAATTTCATTGATTACCACCCAGCACAGATGCCAAGTGGCAGAACCATATATATGTTAAGACCAGTGTAAATCTTATATACCTGTAGTCCCACCACATGTCAGCTAGGATGGGCTAATGATTCAATAGAACCCCTATCATACAAATATATGAACAGTGCTATCTACACTGATCAACCTCTCTCTTTTTTGAAACATCCAGTTACACAAAAGAGCACAACTCTTACCTTAGAAAGAGCTTTGATCAAGTTAAAGGAATAAAAATTCCTTTCTTGGTTGAGATGAGAACTTCAGCAGACTTAATTAAAATTGGTAAACAATAACATGGGCTGCCATGTCCATTTTCCTAACCATTACACCAATTTCAAATCCTAGACAAGTCAGTATCTCTTTTTGCACTAATACCCTTGAGAAAGGCATCTTGGTAGAGCAACCAGTCTAAAAAAAAAAAAGGAAAACTAAATTCAAAACCAGCTGAAAAATTTATTGTACTTGTGTCACATCCTGTCTGTGACAGAAGGGTTAGGTTTAACATTACCTTATACCTTGATTGATTTTAGCACAGGTTCAGCCGTTTCGATTCATTAACCATAATCTCCAGAATTAAAACAAAAAACTCCACTTGGAACCGATAAACTTAAGAGGGAGCCTTCATGGAGTAGTGGCTAGAGTACTGGACTGCGACATCAAAGTAAACAAGTTCAAACTCCAGTCGTGCTATAACATTCACTTTCAAACTAATAACCTTTGGCAAAGTATGAACCCCCCTTATCCTCCCAGCTTTAGGTTAAATAGTATCACTACAGTTCTTCTACAAGGATTGCTTGAGCATTAAATAACCCACAAAGGTTGGTATGCCATTAAAGAAAGCAATTAAACCAACCACCATAAACTTGACATTTCCAGCTTAAAGATACTCTGTCAGATACTACGAATAGAAGACTTAATAGACCTACCATTCACAGTCTTTCTTTTTAATAAAGTGATGAGGATGTCTGCACCATGGAGAAAAGATTGAATGTATTTTATGTTGGATTGTTTTAGTGAGCTCAGGGTATCTGAGTGCCAAGGTGGGGGAGCAGGCTACAAGATCAGAGCATTAGTACACTAACATTATATAAAGAAAAAAAATATTCAAGATCCTTAAGATAATTCTGGAAGTATTTAATACTTACTCAAATTTGTTTTTCTCCAAAATATCTTCATCATGTTGTTGTTCTTTCATCCGTTTCAATATGGCTTCTCTTTTCTGCTGGGCTACTTGTTGACATTGCTCGTTCATAATCTCAACAGCCACTCGCTTCCTTTCAGCCAGCATTTCTGGGGTGACATCATATTTCCCAAAGTAATAGGTGTCTATTCTTTGCTCAGGACTGGGAAGTTCCCGATTCTGAACCTTAAAAAAACATTAACAATCAAGACATCTTTATTAATAATTGTAAAGAATTTATTTGTTCTCCATAGATGGTCAAACAGTTTGATGTAAAGTGACCTAATTTATCCATATGGCTTTTTAGCACTACCCAACCAAGGGATTGAACTCATGACTGAAGTAACTAGATACACTTTATAACCAATGCTTTTCTGATAGTGCAATATACTCTGGGACTGTGGAAAAGACAAGGAAAGGATATTTATTTCTGAGCAGAAATATGAACAGCAGAATAAGAACAACTGACTAAAGGAATCAGTTGGTTTTATGTCAACTCTTGTTGGTTTATTTGATGCCAAAGTCAATTTTTTTAACAAGTAATTATTATTATTATTAATAATAATAATTTGTAAACAATTATAGCTTCAAGTAATTATTTTTAATACAATTCAAAACAGTTTATATGGCTTTAAGTATTCATATCTAATACCAAGATTTTGAAACAGATTTGTCTCATAGATGGGACCCTAACCGGGATTACCACTCCAGGTCAGAGTGGACTTGAAAGTATTTTATTTCCAAACCCAATGAGAAGAGAGCTCGCCAATGGTCTGGGAGACTGGGGTTCAATCCCAGGTCGAGTCATACCAAAGACTCAAAAAAATGGTACTTGATGCTGCCTTGCTTAGTACTCAGCATTATGAGGTAAGGATCAAGGGTAATGTGGAGCAATCCAGGGAATGAAGCAGCACCCTCCCCTACACCTCGGTGTAGAAGCTATCGAAAAGGGTGCCTTTGGGTCACCCTCAACTACAGTCGCCAACTTTACTATGACATAGGCAAGATGTAGACAAGATCAATTTTTAAACAGAGTACAGCTTGTATGATTTCGATTTTCCTTCTTGACTGGTTTCTAAACCATAGCTAGAAAACCCAGTCCACCCAACTATTTACCAATATCTGGGGAAGAAGAGATAGATTCATACTTTTCCCAAAGGGCATAAGCACAAACTGAAATGCAAACAGCTTCACATAAGATTTAACCTCAGCTTGCAGAGTCCATTTCCTGAGAGTAATTGGAATAAATGGGTGGACTACACACTCAAAGACTAGAGCCTCACCACCAGATCCAGTTCAGTGCCATAATTCTCAGAAGGTTACCGACTACAAGATACCTAAAAAAGGCTGTGAAGATATAACAGCCAAAACATTATGACTACAATATAATGAGAGCAATAGTCTGAGTACATCATCATCATCAAGGCATGCCAAAAACATGGAACCCTTGACTCTCTTGCCATCTATCAGCCATCACATTTCATTAATCCTCAAGATGGCACTCAGTGTCCACACACAACTGATGAATGTAAGTCTTTGCTAGTCAGCCAACACGGGTGTATCCATGTATAGGAGTTCATAGAAAAACATTACTTATGAGTTCATCGTTGCTTCTGCAGCAATACTCAGCAGGTCTTGTTTATCTTACTTGGATGGTTTAAGCATATCATAATTCCAATTTTTTTCTTTTTTTTTAATTATTGCTATCAGAGAGTATTCTACAGGTAATTTAATTTTGAAAAGAATTGTGTTATTATTCTAAGACTTTTTAGCCCAGTTGGTTAGGGCCGTAGAATAAACCAATTACATCTCTGCAGAAGGGCAAGACCCCCACCACCACCATTCAACAAGTGTCCTGGATATGACAACATTAAACCATCTGATGATGAGGTTCCAGCCTTGGAGATTTGGAGAATGTGGAGTACGCATTCATTACCATTGCTCCCAGGTCCACTCTGGCTCAGAGTGGTAGCACCTGTTAGGGTCTCCTATCAATTAGTCAAATAGAAAAAAACTGTGTAAAAACAAATGACTAATGTTAAATTGTGACTGTTAAACAATAATATTTGAAACCATTTAATTGTGAGCAAAAAAAAAAAAAAAAAAAAGAGCTCAGACTCTTAAGAATGTTATCTTCAAAAATGTGTTTATAAAACATATAAATTTAATTATATATGTATAAATAGGATTTGGCAGTAAATAACCTACAATGTTTGATATGCCATCAAACCCAACCAAACCAAATTATATATATTTAATATATATGTATAAATAGGATTTGGCATTAAATAACCTACCATGGTTGATATGCCATCAAACCAAAACAAACCAATCTAAGACTTTTAAAAGACTACTGAACATGGCCCAATCAGTTGGGGCTGTAGAATACACCAACTGCATCTCTGCAGAGAGGTAAGACTCCCCACCAAACAATCTGATGGTGAGGTTTCAGTAATGTGGAGCACCCTTTCATTGTTCCCAGGTCCACTCTGGCCTGGAGTGGTAACACATGATAGTGTCCTATGTGTCAAAGAGAACTAAACTAAACTTCAGCTAAACTGAATTGTTTGAAAATCGAACTGTTTACACATTCAACTGTGTGTAAACAAAAAAACTGTACTTGTGTTAAGCTGAATTGTTTGTATATAAATGGATTTGGCAATAAATAAGCTACAATGGTTGATATGCCATCAAACCAAACCAAGACTACTGAACAATGAATTTTACAGCCTTTAAGTATGGAGAGGAAGAGTAGCTTTTGTATGGTAAGTCATATAAACCAGAAAATAATAGTAAACTGACTGACCCCCCAAACTAACCCATTACATCAAATTTCACATGAAAAAAACAAGAAATCTGCATTGGCCTTATTCATACATTTATCTGCAATGCTAATGTGAACAGCTTTATTTTTCTTACCTTTTAGCAATGGCTTCCTCACCAGCTATCCATTACCTGAATGCTCTACGTCAAAAAAAAATAAAATCAACAGTTCAAACTACTTTTAAAATAATCTTAGGCTATTGCTAAGAAGTCATATTTAATTCAATCTAGTTCAATTTTTGGTTGATTTTTCAACTTTCATTTAATTCTAGTTGAGTTTTCTGTTAAGTTGACTTTCAGTCGAATTCTTGGGTTTTGTTGAATTTGAGTGGTTTTTCAGTAAAGTTGACTATCTTGGATAACTCCTTGTCAAATCAGTGACTTTTTAATGGTTAAAGGAGCAAGTGACAAAAACCTTTCTGCTGGCCATCTTTTTATTGCCTTCACAGTCCAGAAATTGAGGGCTCATAGAAGATTAGTAGTAGCTGTCAATGGAAATGGTAGGTGGCAGCTTCTGGTGCCTTATTGTCTCGGCTCACTTCTCTCTTTCCCACTCTGAAAGTGCTAAAATTGCTGTTAAGAGCTATACGTGGTCAGTCTTGTTTTATGTAATTTACAAAGCGCTTTGCTTTGATGTGGCACAAGGCCGAATGAATGGGGCGCCCAATGAGACTCGAACTTGGTCAGTCTTGTTTTATAGTTAGAAATAAATTCTTATAAAACTACTTATGAAATAATCTAAGGCTATTGCTAAGGAAGTCATTCAATCTAATTCAAGACCAAGTGAAATTATATTAAAATAAATAATTTCAGCCACATTTCTTTTCTGGTGTCTTTCCAAAACAGGAAAGACTAAAGCAAAAACCAGGCTTTCCACAATTTATGATGAAGAAAAAGAAAAAAAAAAGTAATTCCAACTCACCTGAGTATCGAGTGCTTTTTTGTACAGGTTTTTTCTCATTACTTTATTTTTCATGTAATCTTCTCTCTGCCTAGCAAGGCTACAATAAATAAAAACAAATTTAAAAATCAAAATTGAATTAACACTCTCATAGTGAATCAAATGTAGAATATTCCAGTTACCATTTATACTAACATATCATGCAACTTTTAGAGACCTGAATTTTAAGGGGTCCCACCATATGCGATATACAAACTATGTGTGTAGTATTCCTACAATTTCCAGCAATAAAAGGTCTCAATTTTGGTCTCAGAAAGTCACATGATACATAAATATATATGGTAATAAAAACGAGAAAAAATATGAAGCTTCTAAAGAGACAATCGTCAGGAGGTTGCAGGTTCAATCCTGACTGCAGGAGAGTAACAATACAGGAATACTTAGCACTTATACTTGGTTATGGTTAATGGAATCAGAACAAGCGTTCCCCATGGATTCAATAAAGGACATGGTTCAAAGTTCTATGTAGGCTCCCAAGTTCGACAAACACCTGAAGAAGGTCGGAGGACATATTGGCCGAAACATTGTGAATATAATAATAAAGATGAAGACAATAGTCCGCAAACCCTGAACGATAAAAAAGAAAAAACAATATTTGTTATTTTATTTTGTTATTGTCATCACTTTATTTTAAAGGTTAACTCACCCAAATGCTTACCCTTATGAGCTATACATTTCTAAAGCCTCATCCAGAAGTTCTGGTGCACTCATCTTGTCATTGCCACAGGTATGACAGCAATTTCATGTTTAATAAAACCTTTCAATTTCTCACTTGTCAGCATGTATTTACCAACCCAGCTATATGAGCAGGATGTGGTACAAGGTCAATTTTTCAGCAGAGTTTAACTGGTTTGATTTCAGTTTTCTTTCTCCCAGACTAGTTGCCATACCAAAGTTAAAGATCCCAGTCTGCCCTACTATTTCCCCATAGTTGGAAGGAGAGTAACTGGATTCATACCTTTCCCAAGGGTATTAGTGCTACATGAAAGGCAATCAGCCTCATCCAGGATTTGAACCCATGTTGCTGTATCCATAACACCACAGGCACCTCCACATATTGTCACTTGTCTGCAGGTTACATTTAAAGACTTGAGCCTTAAAGTATTACCAGAGAGATGTATCTGACAAGAAAGCTGATCATAGGAAGTTATCATTTTTTTTAAATAAATTTCAATCACAAACATATGATGTTCATCATTTTATAGCATGACTGCAGCAGCTCCAAAATGTATCTCGACCCAGTCACCACTACAAGCACTTTTTCAGCAATTTTAAATCTGCATTTGTTGTCGTTAAAGCTTTCATATCCTTTGGGTTTCAATTTTAATTCAAAGAATTCAAGAACTTGTAAGCTTCTTCTCCTGGAGTTTACTATATGATATAGCTACAAGACAGTCTGATTTCTTATTCCCATTCATAATTTTATAGTCTTTCTAGCTCAGTACTACTACGGGGCTAGGGTTATTTCTAGGTAGAATATTTATTTGAGTCCCCCAATAACCAAGATCCAATATTAGAATAAGTATATCCATTAATACTGAATAAACAGAAAGAAAGACAAGATAAACATATAGGAACATTTGGTAATATACATACAAGAAGTATCAACAAGAACATATGAACATGTCCCAACAGATAAAATGTGTATGTATTTTCTATGAACAAACTGTACATGAGAGGGATAAAAAAAAAATTTTTTTTTTAAATTAAAAAAAACAGTAAAAAGTCTTATTTGATGAAGTTGAGTATAACTTACAGTAAAAGCCTTGCAGGCTTTACATTTAATTGAAAAAGCAAAAGACAACATCCATTGATTGGAGAGGAGACATTGTCTCCACTGTTCAAAGAACAAAAACAAAAAGAGACCAAGATGAATTATGGGATTGATAAGTGACTGTCAACTGATATAACCCTTATACAAGGGAGACAATTATTTGTCTACCTACACCACTTTTTGTTGACAAAGTAGTCATCACTTAATAATCTGAGCTTAATATAGGGCACTCAGTGAACTTCATACTCATTAATAACGGCTTGCTCATCTAGCTTGCTTACCATTACACCACAAAATGTCACCAGTGATTACAAAAGTAAAAGTAAAGTAGGCAACTGTGGTCGAGGGTGACCCGAAGGCTCCCTTTTCAATAGCTACTTCAAGGTCTAGGGAAGGGTGCTACTCTATTCCCTGGATTGTTCCACTTTACCCTTGATCCATACCTTATAATGTTGAGTGTTAAGCAAGGCAGCATCAAGTACCATTTTTTTGAGTCTTTGGTAGGACTTGACCTGGGATTGAACCCCAGTCTCCCAGACCATTGGCGAACACGGTGATTACAAAAAAATAGTTATATTTTTTGTAAGTTGTCCAGTATTCTGGAATTATTTTAATTATTCCAATTTTTTTTAAACTAGTATCACTACAATTCAAGTGTATTGATTAGCGAGCTAGTCTTACAGACTAATCACTGAGTAGTGAATTTGATCCTCACTAGGTGCTCAAAATAAAAAATAAGAAGCCTCGAGCAAAGTAATGTTTGGTTCATTGATTTTATGTCAACCCTTGTTGGGTTACTTAATGCCAAAGTCTGTTTAACAAATAAGGTCTAATTATATATAATACAAAAATGTATATCACAATCTTTTAAACAGATGAGTATTTCTGACATATCAATGTTTTAAAAGTCAGCATATTAATGTATTTAAAAAAAAATCATTTTAAATATCTCATAGATATTTGACTTTAACAGATACTATCACCCTGAGTCAGAGTGGACCTGGAAGTAATGGCAACAAAAGAGTACCTCTAGAACTTCAGAACTGGCACCTTACCACTAGATGCAGTTTAGTGTTATGTCTAAGACAGGACAGGGCAGGTGGTGCAATGGTTAAAGAGCTAAGCTAACAGACTTTTGGTAGTGAATTTGATTCTTACTGGATGCCCCATACGTTTGACCTTGTATTGAAACTAAACTAAACTTAGTAAATAACACCTAATATCTCCAGAAACCACACAAGGTCTTATAGTCTATGCATAATTTTACTTGTAGGCAACAGCATAACTAGAGACTATGTAGAAATAAAAACATGTTTCCAAGTATTCAAACAAGTCTGGGCCACGTACCAAAACTTCCAGGCAATACAAGACAGGAATTGATTTTTTTTATCACCAGGAAAGGAAAATGTTTCTTTTTAAATTTAATTTAATGTCAAATCCTGTTTATATATTTGATTCTTAAGTGAATAGTTTGTAATTTTATTTTCAAATGAGTTAGAGTATACATTTAGATGGTTTCAACTACTGCCACTTATTGTTTGCACATAGTTAAATGGTTTCAAGTATCGCTATCTTAAACTAAAACTTCTATTTGTACACAGTTGAATGGTTTCAAGTATTACATTAATTTTTAATCATAATTTTTTTTTCCTTCAATTACTATAAAAAGAAAAAAAAATTATATATTTTTATTTTTGTGTAAATTCTGATTGCTTTCAAATATACTTTTTCTCAAATATCTTCAAGATCAAAGTTTGTAATTATGTTGTCAGTTTTAATATCCATACTTTCGACACTAAAGGATCAATTTAGGGATTTAGTTGATCCCTATTAGCCTAATGAGTAGAGTGTTCACTAATGGCTCAGGAGACAGGGGTTCAATACCAGGTTGAGTCATAACAAAGACCCAAAAAATAGTACTTGATGCAGCCTTGCTTAACACTCAGCACAATAAGGTAAAGATCAATGGTAAAGTGGAGCAATCCAGGGAATGGAGTAGCGCCCTCCCCTACATCTCAGTGTAGTAGCTATTGAAAAGGGAGCCTTTGGGTCACCCTCAACTAAGGTCACCAACAAGGCATTGCATTGGTTATTAAATTTTGGTGATTTTATTCTTGCTGCTGAGGATAGTTTGAATGTTTTTTAGTTTTTCCTTGTTCACTTTGGTGTTGAAATGTTTTTTTCCAAATTGATCATTGAGACCATTTGGTTTGATTTTATGGCATATCAACCATGTAGGTTATTTAATGCCAAATCCTTTATATATATATATATATATAAATTATATACACAATTTGTTAATACGCACCTGTGTAAATAAGTGGAAGCAGTCACATGGTTGAACAAAAATGGTAGGCATTACGAAATTATATATGCAGATGCCTACATGAGATACAATCAGTGTTGAATCAGTCTCAGCTTGCGGCCAGAAGAGATTTGGTCACAGTCTTGGAGAGCGCAAGCGAGTGGCTGGGCGCCCAACTGGGGCAGCAGCCCACAGCAAGCCTCCAGTTGGGTAACCCCCAGCTAAGAAGCAGAAGAATTGCTAAGTGGGGCCTTGAAGATAATACTGTGTGGTATGGTCAAGAGAAGAAGTTATGGGCCAATATGGCAGTCTAATATTTGTCGCTGCCTCCCACCAGACACGACTTGACACAAGGTCAAAAGCCCGAAGGCCGATTAATGGGCCAATATGGCAGTCTCTCTTCATCTCCTTCTGTCTCCATTTTTTCCTGTCTGTTTCTCACACTGTAAAAGACTTGACCCCTTCCGAGGATAAAGTGTAAGAGTTATATTTTTATAACCAAACGTTATGGAAATTCTTCTTCCATGCCTATTCATCATCCTTCATTCCATATAACAGTTTGTTGTGAAATCTTTTAGTTTTGTGCTTCTGTTTGATGGATTTCAGCTAAGTGTAGGTTGTTTAGTTGCTCCTGAAACTTTGGCCAATCATTTGGTTCCAATTGAATTAGTTTCTCGAAGAGAGCTCTGTAATTATCTGGTTGAGAGCAGTTTCTGATTGGGTTCACCTTCTGTGCTACAGTGGCATGAGTTTCCCCTCCCATGTAGGATTTTACTATCCTCCTAGATTCAAAAGAAATTAATTTGTTTATATTTTATTTCCAATATTTCCCTCTCTTTTGTATATATCACAAAATCTTGAGAAAATAGGCTATTTTCTTGGCAGTTTGGACATTTGGTTTCATAGGGACAATCTTCCCTTTAGCCACATCTCAGATATCCTAGGCATCTCTCCCGACGATGTCCATATTAACGACATTTAAAGCAGGGATATATTGTTCTATACTTTCAAGGCAGTATCCTATTTTAATTTCCTAAGATATTACTGGTATCCATGCTGATGGCCCGACATGATGATGATGATTGAATGTTAGAATGTACATGTGTGTTTCTATTTCTTCACCACCTCTTCTAATAGTTATCCTTTTGTAGTTCGTAACCTCTTGCTTTTATTTCCTCTGGATTAGCTAAGTATAATTCTCTACTTCTTAAAACTCCTTCTGAGGTGTTGAGTTTATTATGCAGGTAAGCCTTGCACTTTATATTGTGGAAAGTTTTCAATTAAGCGATCAGCATGTTTTTGGTTATCCACTTCATAAGTAGTTTAACATTTATCTTCTTAACAGTTCAAGGGTTTGCTCTACTGGAGATGATTTTTTTTCAGTTAAAAACAGAGACAATTTAACCAAACAAGTTTCTTCCAATAATTCTAATACAATAAATCTTGGGAATTCTGTTGCTTCATTTTCTGAATCAGATTCACAGAGATTCCATTTTGCTTCTTTTTTTTATTTTTTTTATTTCATTAAAAAAAAAAAAAAAAAAAATCATTAGTAGTATACGTTTTTTTTCATTGGTCCTGTGCTGCACCATGGAGTCTAACCTTGGTTGAGATGGGGATACACTACCAGTATACTTGAGTGGAGAGTAAGATTTCAAGCCTCTGCCAATTTCAAGTATTTAGTAGACAATACTTAGTGCCATACAAGTTAACAGTGCTCTAAGTCTTATCCTCTCAAAGCAACTGAATCTTAGTAACCACCTTTAAGATAACATAGGGTTGGGCACTTGTTTGCCACAAGAACAATAAAAGAATCATAATAGGTGCTAGGGACTGATCAGATTAGCCCTGTTCAATTGCTCAGCCCAGTTAGAGACAAAGTAAAGTATTGCAAGTCACTTGACTACTTGGTTGCAAAGTCAAGGATTGCTCAGCCATCAGGATCCTGTCCTCAAGAAAAACAAGTGGCCTTGTGTGTGTGTGGTCCCTTACCTCTTTGCATAGGTACAATTGACATATTCTACAGCCCCAGCTGACAGCATACAATCCAAATTTATCAATAACATATTTCCTTAAAAGGTTCACAGGAGATACAGCTAAAACAATATACTTATATATCAAGTTCACAGACCAAATGATTCTTAAAAGATAGCATTTACTTTATATCACAAATATTTATAAAACAATATTTCGTTGATGCACTTAATCCCAATGTTCAAACAATATCATTTTGAGCTCTGTAGCTGATTTTTCGAACACTGAGGCCAGGGCTCCAACCTCAGCAGGACGCGCCCCTTGTTTACCCGCGCGAAGAGCAATGCGGTTTATGTATGTGGTTTGAGTGTGGGTCATGGTTATCTTTCGATGGCTGTTTTTATTCTCATCTATAGAAGCCACTCTTATAGATGAGCAGCAGTAGTTCCCCGATCGAACTTACAATCCTGAGCGTTAAGCTGCAGGGTTCACACGTCCATCATGCTGCTTCCCATGTGTACGTGAAAACAAAAAAAAAAAAAAAAAACGCGGTACTTCCTTATCATTTAAGTTTTAACTTGGGTTAAAGTCCAATTGACTATTTTTATATCATAATATTTTTTCTCCCCCCCCTCCGCCGAAGATTTCCTATTGCCAGACTGTTGATTTTCTGTTGAACTGGTGCTATGAAAGTAAAGCTTCTAATACTTCCCAGTATGCGGATGGAGACATTTTAATACTTTCAGTCCAGATCGGACACAGATTTCCTCAGTAATAGTAAATTGACTAGTGCTAGACATGGGGATAGGGGGCTAAATTTTAAAACAAATCTATTTCGTCGTCTCAAAAATATTTACCTAGAATAAACTTTGGCCAATTAGAAAGTCTACATTTAAATGCAAATGTTAGGCACATGATTTTACAAGACATGAAAATCAATGATTTAAATAGACAGTTACCAAAGATTTACCTTTGAGCAGGACTTCATAGCAACAGATATGTTCCTTCTAAAATTTTCTAATGACCTCGGACGACTATGTCATTAATATATACATACCGACGCTCTGACAGCACGAGTATATTCTAGAATTCCTATTCTAAATTTCGACTTTGGGGGTGGGAGTAGTCTTAGACGTCAATCTTTTCGGGGGGGGGATTTTTTTTTTTACATTTAAAATTCAATTGGTTTTTAGTTTTTAAATATTTCGTGTTAGGCTGCCGTAATTTCAGTAATTAAACAATTATACTACACATAGAACTAAGGCGCTAAATTTAAAACAAATCTATTTGATCAAACAATATGATTAATGAAAATGTTAACAAATTCAAGGTACATAATACACTGGCTTGTATAAAACATTCCATCTTGAGCATTAGAAAATAGATCAAATTTGAGCTTGTTCCTTGATGCTGGTACCATGTAACATATCATATGTAACTCGGAAAGGAGATAAGCAATGCTAATAAAGTCTCATTGTCCTGAAAGATTTGATAAAAGGAGAACTACTCTGCATATCACTCTAAAGGTAAAAAAAAAAAAGAAAAAAGGCCTACAAAATTAATTCTAAGAAATATTTAGCATTAAATTTTAAAGAAATAATCTATAACCAAATTATAATTATTTAATTAAACTACTTACTATATAAAAATGATACAAGATTGAAACAACTTTAATTTATTTTGCCTAAAATTTATTATACTGATCAGAATAAAAACAAAAGTATAACAACTTTGGAAATTTGAACCACTTTACACAATATTGATTTTATTTTTCTGATTATAGACTTAAAAAAAAAAAAAAAAAAAAAAACACTCACTCTTCTGCCAATTTCCTCTGTTCTGTCTTTCCAAGAAGATTTTCTTGTTCCTGCTGATTTTGACGCTTGGCTGCATTCAGTTCAATCTGAAATACAACCAGACACACATGGGAAAAAGAAGAAAAACATAGTAAAACCTGGTCATGATAGAGTCAATCCTTTCTTTATATTTTTAACTTTAATATGAATGTCATATGAATTCTTGTAATAGTACAAGTTCTACAAAAAGTATTCAAATAACAATATTACAGCTTATTAAGTGTACAAAGTTCTACCAACAAGTTCAGAAAATTTACCATGTGTAATGGTTTCTTCTTTAAAGAACATTATTTTCCTCTGCAAGGCTTAGGAAAAAATTATACCATTGAACTAAATAATCTAATCTAGTTTAAGGTATATTAAGGGAGCCTTGGGGTCACCATTGACTAAGGTCGCCAACTTTACAACTTACTTATGAAGCCAGAATGTTCAGCAAAAAAAAAAAAAAAAAAATTGCATCTTAACTGTTATTAGCTTATTTACTGCTATGATAAAGAATCTAAGTTAACATCATCTAAATGTGCTAATTCCATCATTTTTACCAGGGGTAGTGCTAAAGTAAATAGATACAATAATCAATTGAATCTGGCAATGATTCAAACATTTCACCTAAAAGTAAACAAGGAACATTCATTATTTCAGCATTCTGTCACTTGAACAGCAGTGTAAAATTAACTTGGAAATGCTAAAAAGCCAAAGCACACAGATACTACACTTGTTACTTTCCGCTCTTGCCAAACAAAGGAAAACACGTAATATATATAACAATATATATTTATTTTCTTGACGGACGCATGTGTGAAGTAAGACCAATCAGGAGAGAAATTAGAATCGTTCGTCTATGAGGCTTCGATGTAAGTAGACGATGGCCGAGACAACGCACACGGGGCAACGACGGGACAAGTTTTCATGAACAGTGGAATTTTTCACTCTTCCGTTCAATTCGTTGGCCTTATATTACCTTCAAACTCCCACGCGGAGATATGGACACGCCTCCACGCCCCTGCAATTTCTTCCGATATCTGGTGATCGGGATGTGTCACATCCGCCGTCTTTGGAATGGCATGTGTCATCATCATCGAGCGGAAATAACTGTCATGCAGTTCACAGGTCACTCTCTTCCGGTTCATCACTTTGTAACAGCACGATGGGACCTTCACCTTGTCCCATATTGTCAGCCAAGCTCACCTACGCGATCTCTTCCAATTACTAGCCATTAGGATGTGTCACTTCCACCATCTTTGGAATGGCATGTATGATCGTTATCGAGCAGAAATAACTGTCATGAAGTTCACAGGTCACTCTCTTCCGGTGCATCACTTTGTGACGGCATGGTGAGATTTTTTACCTTGTCCCATATTGTCAGCCAAGCTGTATTTTACACACTGATCCTAGTTTATTCTTATTGGTGGGGGATCTTACCCCCTCTGTAGGGGTTGCAGTTTACATACTCTAGGCTCTGCTGACAAGGCATATTTAGTATATGAAATTTATATTCAAATGTAACGTTATAGGGCAGAGATAGTATTACTGTATTTGATTGCTATCAAGACGCACATTTAACTTCATAATAATTCTATGCCAATATTACACAGCATCCCATTCACTGGTATTATGACTAGAGGGTTATCTACTGAAGTTTTTCATCAACAGCTATGAAGCTTGAAGGAGTTGTGGTTAACAATAATCCACCAAATACCTTTGTAAACCATGCATCAAGAAATACAGTACATAATCCTTATAGAAAAATATGATCTTAATACCTGGTGACTAAGCAAATATAAAAGTATATATTTACCTGTTTCTCTAGTTCTCTTCCATAAGGACCCATCCTTGCATAAAGTGGAGGTGTAAGTGGACGATGTTGGAAGAGATAACATTGCTGAAAATAAAATTAAGAAAATATCTTAAAGTTGGATAAAAAGAGTTTATTCATTAAAAATAAATACATTCTAAATAATTGCTAAGCACTTTATGGAAACTATCACCAAAAAATAATTATGGATGAATGGAAAGCAATAATTCAAGAGGAACACCATTTAAAGCAAATAGACCAACATTAAAACTAAATATTTAATTCAATATTATAATTGACTTGTATTACAGTTTATTCAAATATTTTTGTCATACATTGTAACCACAGATAACATCTAATCTAACAAATCAAATTCATTAAAAATGTCGGTAAAAATAAAATTTATAAAAAAAATGACAGTAAAAAGTCAAGGAAATACAATATGTGCCTGGTAAAGTTGCTGCTGTGTCTCTCAACTGCAAAAAAACGGCAGTCACTAGCCAAAACCACCTTTCCGTATTCGATAAATTCTCTTCTCCTTTGTCTCTTTAAACTGACCACCACTTCTCCTCATACCAATTCTTGTCCAACGCAAAAGCAAAGTCTCCGAGTGACAACATTTGTTGTTTTTACATTCTTTTCTGCCTGCCCTCATTTGCATGCACGTCTTTACTGTGGATTTACGTGACTGCCGGCATGAAGATACGTAACAATTTGCAATATAAGCTCACTAAGGGCAGCCATGTTTTTTTTCCAGTCAAAAAAAAAAAAAAATCTTGTATGCGGAGCATATGTGCTGATGTTCGCGCTGAGGTGAGTGGTGATTTTCATCCCAATTTTCACTACACAATATGTATTCCAAATGCTATTTATAGTTTTGATTAGGTTTGTTTACCAGCATATCAACCCCATATGGGTTATTTAATAACAAAATTCTATTAATCTGTAAATGTAATTATTATATATATATATATATAACCAAAATGGTGAGATAAAAAAATCATTGCAATGGAATATTGAAAATATATATATAGTTTCAATATTCCATTGGAATGATTTTTTTTCACACCATTTTGGTTATATATATATATATATATATATATATATATGGTGTGATAAAAAAAATCATTGCAATGGAATATTGAAAATATATATATATATCTTTTCAATATTCCATTGCAATGATTTTTTTTATCACACAATTTTGGGGTTTTTTAAAATTTGTCCATAAGATATGATATAAGGGTAATTCAAAAATTTTTCAGCGTTTTGTTCCATGCTAGTTTGCAGTAGGTATATCACATGACCAAAGTAGTTCAAATCATAGAATGTACCTTCTGTGGTTGATAGTATAATGGTAGCTAGAACACTGATAATTCTGCAATACTTTACTCCATATGTGAATCAATGTCTGATAGGCCTAAAACTATGGATTCCAAGGCTGTGCTCCAAGCCATAGAGGCAAAACTGGTGAGTAGCACTCTGAGATGCCAAGCTCGCCTGATACTCTCAAAGTCCAGTGTGGTTCATCACCTTTACAACATAACTCATGTAACTTAAATAGTGCAAAACTTTTGACTCACTCTAGTAACAATCTGTTTTCACAAAATTATATAGTTTCAAGTATTCACATCCAATATTAATAATTTTCAAATATCTATTTGAACCATAGATAGGATCCTAAAAAGTAATACTACTCTGGCTCAAAGTGAATTTGTAAGTAATGGCAATGAACTAGCAACTTCACATTCCCCAAGGCTCCAGAACTGGAGCCTCACCACGAAATGCAGTTTAGCATCATACCCAAGATAGCTCTTTTTTTTTTGGTAGGGAAGGGAAGTTCTTACCCCTCTAGAGAGAATGCAAATGGCATATTCTTAACCCAGCTGACATGTTGGAGTTTTGGTACTTGTTTTCAATGTTGAATCAGTTTGCCTACAAATGGTTTTTGATGGATAATGGCAGCACTTGAAATCCATCTAGCTAATATTTTTAATGCCACATAATTTGGTTATTCTTTTCATATTTTCTGTGCATCCATAATTATTTTTCAATCTCTCCAATTGAAAGTAATCTCAAACCTTCAGTGACCTAAACTAAATGATCATCTATTTATGTTAGGATTTTTAAGTGACTGTGACCCTTAAGCTTAATAAAACATTTTTTTCCAGGTTCTGTTATTTCTATATTACAGGGGCAAAAGATTTTTTTTAATAAAGAAAAAAAAAAAAAGAATATAATTTTCCCGGGTAGCAAAGTTATTTTTAATAAAGGAAGAGGTCAAAGTTGAATGATGAAAACTATTCTATTTTATAAATGTCTTTAAAGAATTACAGAATGAAGGAGAACTAACCTCAAAGTCTGTACTTTTCTCTTTTTTCAGGGCATTTTTCATCTGTGCCATTTCTTGATTCATCTTTTGAATGTCTCTTAGTTCTTGTCTCAAAAAATCTTTCTTCTCCTTAAAAGAAAAAAGGGTGGGGAGGTAAAGAAAAACTTTATACAAAGCTCAGAAACTTTTTATTATTTTCAGAAAGATTAAATTTTAATCTTTTTAACAATTGAAATTAGAATGAGAAAGAAATACTAGTAATATCTTTAGAGAATTACAGATTAAGTCGATTTATGAGAAATAATCAAATATTTTGTCAGTCTAATTTTCTAGCATCAACTCCAAGAGTTAACTGAAATGCAGACCAACACACATTTCAAAATTAACAACTCAAGAGGAATCCATATTACCAAGATGTCCTAGCATTGATTAATCTTTCCCATTCTGTAAGGCAGGTAACATATCAGAACAAACATAAAACATAGAAGCTAACCTTTTCTTTAAGAGCTTCTTCTGTATTCTTCATAATTTGGTAATTCTGTAGCAGACGGTCTTCTTCAGCCCCCATCTTGGCTTTTTCTTCTTTGAAAGGAATATAAACATTTCTTTGAGCACGTTGGTGGCAGAGGTAGCAGATTTCCTGGCCTGTATCATGATGATCACAGCAAGCAGAAACCACAGACTCTCGAACAGACTGTAAAGTAAAAGACCTGAAATTCAAAAATATTGAATTAACTGCAGAAAGTAAATCACATAGAATTAAAAGACAGTTCTGTTGGAGGATTGAAACTGAATACAAGTATAACTTCCAAAAAAATAAAAATAAATAATAATACATCTAGCAAACAAAAATGGGAAGAAAAATAACTGTACAGATACTTCAAGCAACAAACTAAGGACATTGCACATGAGATGACCTGGACATGGCTGCAAAGAGGAAACCTGAAAAAAGAAACTGAATTTTTATTAATAGCAGCACAAAATAATGCCGTAATTACTAATGAAAGCAAAAATTGAGAGTATACAAAAGAATAACAAGTGTAGTTTATGTAGTGACAGAGATTAAACAATCACATAAGCAAATGCAGCAAACTGGCACAAAAGGAATACGAGTATAAGCATGACTGGGTAGGAAAGATGATCCACTGGGAATTCTGCAAAAGACTAAAAGTTGACCATGCTGATAATTGCACAAAGCAGAATCTGTACTAGAAAATAAAACCGATAAAATTTACAAGTTTTTTGAGATATAAATGGATGCCAAATCCTAATTAGAAATATTTATATATTGAATATATATGGTTTACACAAAGTTAAATAGTTTCAAGTATTACATTTTTCTTTAATCGGATATACTCTAGAACTTCCACTTTGAGTTTGGCAACTATGCTGTCAGTTTCAATATGCATACTTTCTATACTATAGGATCTATTTAGGAATTTGGTTGATACCTGGGCATTGCATTGTTGTTTGGTTCTTGTTGGAATTCGGGTAGCCATCTTATTTCTGGTTGAGCAATACAAGATACTCCTAAGTAACAAGGTTGCATTAAGTCTGAACTCTGTTAATTTCCCATTGTTTATGTGACTTAGTTGCATCTAATTGGCTAAGGTATTGCTTTTACTTTAGTCGACTTTCATTGGCTAATATACTGCTTCTACAAAAGAGAGTCTATAAATATTTGCTGACAACTTGTAGATGGCCAACATCTATAGAAATCTAACAATCCAACATGCCCCTCTGTTTGAGGGTTTAAGATAGAATTTTCCACCTTTAAAATAAATACATATTAAAATAAAAATAATGTGAATTATTAGTTTTTTGTTTTTTTTTTAAATTATTAGTATCAAGACTATTTTGTTTGATTGACACAAAAAGATGATTAGTGATTAAATTTTTTTCTTTTTTGTTAGGATTAGCTGACTGGTTTATTGTCATATCCTGGATACTCGTCCTGGGGAGTTTTACCCCTCTGCTGAGATGCAGTCAATGTATTCTTCTGCCCCAGTCGACTGGGCTGTTCTTTACTAAGTTAAGGATCAATTACCTATAATAATTTTTCTGAAAGTATTTAATTTTATTCATGTCATTGGCTTTGTGAATTCGTTGGCTACATTTTTCTCTGTTTCAATGTATTCTAAAAGATTCGAATCTTTATTTCATCACATATAAAATGAAATTTTATATCAATATGTCTCCCATCTTTGATAAACACCTGAGTTTTTTGCTAAAACAATACTGGACTGATTATCACAACAAATAGTTGTAGGGTTTTTAAGTGACTCAAGTTCCGTCATAGTTCTCAATAGTGCTCAAAGATACAAGGATTCTTGGCTTGCAAATGATATAGCTATAAATTCCGCTTCACACGTTAACAAAGCGACTGAATTCTGATTTTTAGATTTCCATGAGATAATTAGGTTATTTTCTGCCAACCTAAAGCAAAATCCACTTACGCTTTTTCTGTTATTCAAATTACCCCAATCCAATTACAAGAGTTTCTGCAATTTCTTGAATATTATTGACTGATGTCTTGTGCCTTTTAAAAAACATGAGATGTGCTTTTTAAATAACGTAAGATATGTTTTGTCCTCGTTAAATGGAAAGAATTTGGTTTCGCGAGGTCTTGAGATAACCTAGTAACTGTATTTTGTTGATTTATAATCCTAGCGAGAATGCATACTTCCCTCGGGTTTATTTCTTGGGTTAATCTTCTCAAATGTGGCCTTCATTTGTAATATATTATTAGATTCGTTGGGGGGGGGGGGTAAACACTTATGCTCTGTTTCTTCATAACTTCTTAAACATACTTTAAATTCAAAAAAAGTCAAGGTTTTCTTCTTCTGGGTTTTAACTGTTATAAAAGGTTTAAAATTCAGAGGTAACCCCTTGAGTGTCATCACAATCAGAAGTCCATCACTTATAACTTCCCCAGCTTCTTTCAGAACATTAAAAATATTCTCTGTCCTTATTATATAGTCTATAATAGACTGATTCCAATATTCTCAAAGATGTTAGCTCTGTATAGAGGGAAATAACTTTTAGCTTTCCTTTTGACAAATAATGTTCCCTTAATATTGTTAAGGCCTTTCTTCTATTGTCTCGTGCATTTCTTATTACTAATGACAGACTTTTATCATCCAAATACTGAATAAGTTCAACGAATACAGTTGCATTCTTTTCTACAAAGTCTATATCATCACTCTAGTCTGTTGGTGACAGTACAATTTGATGTAAATATAGAATTCTAAGATATCCAAGGAACTTGACTTCCTGCAACTCATACTTGGATTCATTGCTATCAAAAAAAAATTTTTGCTACTCTGGGCCCATAACCTGTTGGAATTTGGGTAGCCATCTTGTTTCTGCTCAAGCGATACAAGATAATCCTTCAAAGTAACAAGGCTGCATTAAGTCTGAACTCTGTTAATTCTTCATTATTTATATGTGACTTAGTTGCATCTAATTGGCTAACCTACTGCTTTTACTTTAGTCGACTTTCATTGACTAACCTACTGCTTCTACTTAAGAGAGTCTATAAATATTTGCTGACAATTTGTAGACAGCCGACATCTATAAAAATCCCTGCAAACAATCCAACAGTTCTTTTAGGTGATTTTGTTCTTAGTGTTGAGGAGCCTCTTTCAAGTTTGGTTAAGGGTAGTTTGAATGCACTTCTTGGTCTTTCATTGTTTATTTTGGTGTTCCTTAGTATTTTTCCAGATTGGTCAATGGCAGCTTCTGGTTTTCTGGGAGACAAGTTTTTTGGTTTGTCTTTGATGGATTTCGGTGGACAGATTGGAGATCTATTGCTTTTGTGCTTCACCCCTAGTATTCCTCTCTTTCTCTTTTATAAATGTCATGAGATCTTAAGAAAGAGGAGTGATTTTGTTGACAGTTTGGACATTTAGTTTCATTTGAGCAATCTTCTTCAGTATGATCTAGATCTTTTTTGCCACACCTTGCATGTCTCTGCAACCTTCTCCATTGTAGCCATATTTTTTTTATATTTAAAGTACTTCATGTGGAATATATTGTTTCATTCCTTTAAGGCAGTACCCAATTTTTACTTCCTTGGGAATCTCGGGCCAATCCAACATCACAATACTAGTCTGAATTTTCTCTCAGCTTTTTTTTATTATAATTTTTTTTGTAATTAGTGACTGCTTGTTTTTCCAAGGCTGCTGTTATCTTCTCCAATGTAGCCAAAGACAGCTACTGACATCAAATAACTCCTTTTTGGTGTTTAATTTCTCATGCGAATAGGCTTTACATTTTGTCATATGGAAAAGTCTTCATTTTGATTTGGTTTCTTTGTTTAATGGCATATCAACCTTTGTAGGTTATTTAATGCCAAAGCCATTCTCCAAGAAGAACAGTAATGGTACTATTTAACCCATAGCTGGGAGGATAAGGGGGTTCATACCTTTCCCAAGGGTATTTGCCCAAAAGTGAACGTAATAGAGCGACTGGAGTACGAACTCGCATACTACGATTCCACACCACGAGGACCCCTCCCTCTCTTCATTTTGAGGATATTTTCAGCATGCCTCCAGCTGTCCACCTCCACAAGCAAATTACCGTTTCTGGTCTTTCTAACACTTATTGGGGTAGCTCTAGTAGAGATAACCTTTTCTATTAAAAAAAAAAGGGGGGGAGAATTTAGTAAAGCAGATCTCTTCCAAAGATTAAATGGCAATGAATCTAGGAAAGTCTGCTGCCTCATTCTCTGAATCCAACTCACATTTCTTTTAGTTGTTTCATTTGGAAAATCCATAGGTAATATTTATTTTTGCTGGTCCTACACTCCACCACCCACAACAGTGTCTGACTTGGGTTGGGAATTTACCAAGGGAAAAATTCATTCATTTTGGTTGAGACAAGAATACAGTACTTTTATACTTAAGCTGGGAGTAGGGTTTCAAGCACCTGTCAGTTTCAGGTTTTCAGTAGACAATACTTATTACCATATAATTTAGCAGTAGTCAAAGTCCTATTTCCTCAACATAATTGACCCTCAGCCACCACCTTCTAGCACCCATAAGATAAAAGGGTTGGAGTTTGCCACAAGTGCAAATTGAAGAATACGGTCAGGACTAAACAAAGGTTCTAGGGCTTAACATGACCAGCAGATTAATTGGATCAGGCCTATCCAACCACCAATCTAGCCAAGTAAGAGCCAAAGTGATATATTGCAAGTCACTTGAGCACTCAGCTGCTGAGTCAAGAACTGCTCAACCACCATGATCCCATCCTTAAACATCAGAGGTGCTGTCAGCATTTTCTACAGTCCCAGATGACAGGGCAGAATCAAAAGTGGAGTATTTGTATCCAGGTATAAAACAAGCAGATGAAAAGCGTTGTTTAGGTTTCTTTGTTTAATGGTATATCTACCTTCATGAATTTTTTAATGCCAAATCCGTCCTTGTTGAAATACAGTAGTGATACTATTTAATCCATAGCTAGAGTGGGGGGGATAAAAGGATTCATACTTTTCTCAAGAATATTAGTTCAAAAGCAAACCTAATAGCACCACTGGTTTGGTTTGGTTTTGTTTTATAGCACATCAACTATTGTAGGTCATTTAATGCTAAATCCTTTTTATACATATATTGAATATATAATTTCTAAACACATTTTGTAGATAACATTTTTAAACAAGTGTGAGCTCATTTTTTGTACACAGTTAAATGGTTTCACTTAATTTCAGACAATTCAGTTTAGCATAAATACATTTTTTTGTTTACATATGGTTAAATGTAAAAACAGTTCTATTTCAAGCAATTCAATTTAGCATAAGTACAGTTTAAATGTCAACAGTTCTATTTCCAACAATTCAGCATGTCAACAAAATTAAATGGTTCCAAGTATTGGTATGTATCACTAACAATTCAATTAAACATCTGTCACTTGTTAACACACAGATGTAAAAACAGTTCTATTTCAGAGAATTCAGTTTAGCCTAAATACAGATTTTTGTTTACACAGTTGAATGTAAAAACATTTCTATTTCAAACAATTCAGTTTAGTATAAGTACACAGTTTAAAAGTCAAACAGTTCTATTTGATCCATAGATAGGACCCTATCAGGTGCTATCACTCTGGACCAGAATGGACCTGAGAGCAATAGCAATGACGAGGTACTCTGCATTCCCCAAAGCTCCAGCATTACTGGAACCTCACCATCAGATTGTTTAGTTTCATATCCAGGACATTTGTTGGGGAAATTTTACCCCTCTGCAGAGATGCAGAGGGTGTATTCTGCAGCCCCAGCTGAATGGGCCAATCACAACTGGAGTTTGGACACACTACAATGTCAACGTTTAGTATATAAGCCTCTCAAGAGTTATTTCAATGTGTATAAAAATACATGTGCAAAAAATAAGATAGTTTGGTTTATTTGTTTAATGGCTTATCAAATCCAAATGTATAAAAGGTTTGATCACAATCATAATTATATTTTCAAATGCACATTTTTTGTCAATAATCACATTACATGATATCAAGCATTACTATCTAATACAAATAATTTGCACACAATTATAGGGATTAGTGTTCACCAATGATCCAGGAGACCAGGGTTCAATCCCAGGTCAAGTCATACCAAAGAACACTCATCATTATAAGGTACGTATCAAGGGTAAAGTGGAGCAATCCAGGGAAAGGATTAGCGCCCTCCCCTAAGCCTTGGTGTAGTAGCTACTTAAAAGGGAGCCTTTGGGTCACTCTTGACTTCAGTCACCTACTTTACTACTATATGGATTCATCTAACTATTCCTATTTAATAAAAATCATTTGTTTGCACATAGTTATATGGTTTCTAGTAACAATTAATAATAATGATAATAATAATCCTTAGTAAACAATTATAACTTCAACTAAGTATTCTTAATACAAATAATTTGTATATTTGTATGTTATCAAGTATTCCTATCTAATACAAGTAATTTCCAGACATATATGATCCATAGATGGGACTTTGACAGGTACAAACAGACAAAACATGCCTGGGACAAAAGTAATGAAGGAATCACTTCATACCCAACAAGAGCTCTGTAACTGGTGTCTCACTGATTCAGATTAGTGTCATGTGTAGAACAACATTTTTGGAGGGGGTCTTACTCCTCAGTAGAGAGTACAGCTGATATATTCTAAACCCCCATCAACAGACAGCCCAGTTAGCTGGGGTTGTAGAATACACAGACTCCATCTCTGCAGAGGGGTAAGGCTCCACCAATGGATGTCTTAGATATGACACTAAATAATCTGATGGTGAGGTTCCAAGTAATGCTTCATTGTCATTACTCACAGGTTCACTCTGACCTGGAGTGGTAGCACTTGGTAGGGTCCAACAAATTAGTCAAATAGAACTGTTTGACATGTAAACTGAGTGCAAACAAATGACTTATGCTAAATTGAATTGTTTGAAAAAGAGTTGTTTGATCATTTAACTGTGTATAAACAAATGAGTGATGTTTAATTGAATCGTTAGGAATACAAAACAATACTTGGAACCATTTAACTTGGTTGATTTATGCTAAATTGAATTGTTAGAAATGTTGGATCATTTACCTGTGTGTATCTACAGAATGTCTACAAATTTTATATATTTAATATATACGTAAAAATAGGATTTGGCATTAAATAACTAACAATGATTGATGTGCCATAAAACCAAACAAAACAGAATATATAAATTATTTTTAATTAGCATATTTTTAAAAATATTTCCATGGGAATAAATAGTTACTAAGATTTGTTCATTTGTTACTATTACAGCACATCAAACAATGTTGGGCTATTTAATGCTGAAATAACTTTTTTTAACAAGCAATAGAATGGTTTCAAAGAACTAATGATAATCATTTGTAAACAATTATAGCTCCAAGGAATTATTCCTTTTTAATAAAAATAATCCTTTTTCTTCAGAGTTATATGATATCAAGTATTTCTATCTAGTGTTGTATAGCCATGACCACTATACATACACATATACATGCAGAATCATATCCAACACAATAAAGACAAGCGGACACAGTTCTTTAGAAAAATATACCTCTCACTTTATTTGAAAGGGTTCAAAAGGGTTACTAAAGGTTTTACTGTGTGAGAGTTGAGTTGGAAACTGAACAGAACTGCAACATATTGATCCCCACTCTTATGACCATAACAGCATTTCTTTCCCGTTCTCCTTGGCTGCTCAACCGGGGGCCTAAGGGCCCAGCCTCTCTGGGACATGGTCCTCATTCCAACATCTTCTCTCCAACTAACTTGAACTTCCTGTCGCCGGGGTTATATTATAATTTGACGCCCACCTACTTCCTGCGAGCGTCACAATTTCGCACTCAATTCAACCCCTCGACAGTCAAGGTCGCCCCTGATCTGATATCTTTGACCGGATGCACCTGTTATTTACACAGGTGCATTTCTTCTTTTGACAGCTTGACTGGGTCAGAGGTCAATATGTAACACTAGTACTACTAAGTTACCCTAGTAGATACTACAAACAAGTACAAGTGAAGCTGGGATTGATGACAAATAAAGTGTGCAATATACGAGGTGCATACGATAAGTTTCTATACTTTTTTCGTATGGGCACTTTTATTGATAGTACACACATGAAACTCTAGTCCCCTTCGAAGGAATCTCCTCCGGCTGCAATGCACCTGTTGTACCATTCCAACAACTTCTAGAAGGCCCCATGGAAGTCCTCTTGTGTGAACATGTCAATGAACTTCGTCACAGCCTCTTTCATCTCCTCAATTGTCTCATAACGACAGCCCCTAAGTTTTTCCTTGAGCTTAGGGAATAACCGAAAGTCACAGGGAGCAAGGTCTGGACTATAGGGAGGCTGAGGAACCGTCTTGATGCCCATCTTGGTCAAATAGTTTGTGACAAGGATGGAGTTGTAGACTGGTGCATTGTCCTGGTGAAAATGCCACTGACCCGATTTGAAGAGTGCTGGCCTCTTCCAACAGAATCTCTTCCTGAACTCGCTTAAAACCTCAACATAGTATTCCTCGTTGACTGTCTGTCCAGTGGGAACCCAGTGCATGTAGATCATGCCAGTGCTGTTAAAAAAAGGGATCATCAAAAGTTTGTGGGTGGATTTGCTCTGTCTGGCCTTTTTGGGTCTGGGAGAGCCAGCATGCTTCCACTGGGAAATCTGTCTCTTGGTCTCTGGCTCATAGCAGTAGATCCAGCTTTCATTGCAGGTCACCAGAGCATCAAGAACAGCAGAATCTGAATTGATCAGCTCGACCATCTCCCTACTGTCATGACAACGTCCTTCTTTCTGATCTTCTCTGAGCACCCTTGGAACAAACTTTGCGCAAATCTTCCGCATCTTCAGTTCCTCGCAAATAATTCTGTGTACAGTTCCCACACTGACATCAAACTGTGCACTTATTGTCTCTATAGACACACGATGGTCCTTATCCATGAAATTCTTTATTTGGCCAATCAACTCTGGTGTTCTGACTTAAACTGATGCTCAATTCATGCAAGATGGTCGAAAAGCAGTCTGAAGCATTCCATACGTTTCTGTGGCATTTTTTCAAGTTTAAAACAGAATTTTATTGAATATCATTCTTCTAAAGTGTCCTCACGTCCAGATTGCATTTTTGAAATTCACTAGCTGTAGCAGTCAGGCTTTAGTAGGGTGTATTTCAATTGCTGCTGTAGGTGTTCATTTGAACGAGAAATCATAAAAATTGGTCAGTCTTCTCATAAGATGTATAGCAATAACATACTGAATTTGCAAGAGTCTACAACAATTTTAAATGCCTGTACGAAAAAAGTCTGGACACTTATTGAATGCACCTTGTACTTCTCAAAGCTTCATAACTGGTACATTGGACTCATCTATAGTCAGAGGTTGAAGATTTTGAAAGTTGATTTCATGTATTTTCATATCAGTCAGAAAAAAAATAAAAAGAAGGATAAGGGGTGGGGGAATCTCCTGAAATCATTTGAATTAACCAAAGTGAGCAGATAAGGAATTTTTTTTTTTTTTTTTTCAGGTTGACCTCATCTTTATAGTTACATTCACAATATTTCAACTGATGTCTTTTGACCTTCTTCAGGGTTTTAATGTCTAACACAGTTGAAACATTGTGATTATAACAATAAAGATGTGATCAATAGTCCAAATATTCTAAGTATTAACAATTATCAAGCTTCATCACAGAAATTTAGACAAATAAAAAACATTTATTAATGGTCAATTGAATGACTATTAAATGACTTGCAATTTGCAAAGAAACAATTAATTCTGCAAAGATAGACTCAACTTATTTTGTGCATTATTCATCACCTCTATCATAAACTAAGTAAAGTTGGTGACCGTAGTCGAGGGCGACCAGAAGGCTCCCTTTTCAATAGCTACTACCCAGCAGTGTAGTAGAGGGTGTTACTCCTTTCTCTGGATTGCTCTGCTCTACCCTTGATACATACCTTATATCGCTGAGTGTTAAGCAAGGAGGTATCAGGTACTTTTTTTTTAACCTTTGGTATGACTTGACCTGGGATAAAACTCTGGTCTCCCGGACCATTGGAGAACACTCTACCCACTGTTTGCCAATGGCCTGGGAGACCTAGGTTCAATCTCCAGGTCGAGTCATACTAAAGACTCAAAAATTGGTGCTTGATAACTTCTTGCTTAACACTCAGCTTTATAAGGTATAGATCAAGGGTAAAGCAGAGCAATCCAGGGAAAAGAGTAGCACCTTCCCCTACACGTTGGTGTAGTAGCTATTGAAAAGGGAGCCTTCTGGTCGCTGCAACTACGCTCACCAACTTTACACTTCTTCAATACTTGCATGATATTTTATAAACTTTAAGATTTGTTCATTTGTTTTTAAACAAAAAAAAACAAAAAAAAACACTACAAATCAAAAGTATTGTGTGGAAACAAAATGAACAGAGACTTTTCAAGAGCTTGAAGAGATTAATTATTATTATTATCTGCAGTCAACATATTCTACACTCCACTGATAATCCTCTAATCCTCAGCTAACATCCTAACAGAAGTTTTAAACAAAGAAAGGAGCAAAGAAAGAAATAGACAAAAAAAAAGAAAGAGACAAAGAAAGAAAGTAACTAAAAAAGAAAGGAATAGACAAAGGAAGAAAGGAACAAAGAAAGAAATAGACAAAAAAAAAAGAAAGAAAAAGAAAGAAACTAAAAAAGAAAGAATAGACAAAGGAAGAAAGGAACAGACAAAGAAAGAAAGGAACAGACAAAGAAAGAAAGGAACAGACAAAGAAAGAAAGGAATAGACAAAGACAGAAAGGAACAAAGAAAGACATAGACAAAAAGAAAGAAAGAAAGACATAGACAAAAAGAAAGAAAGAAAGAAAGGAATAGACAAAAAGAAAGAAAGAAAGAAACTAAAAAAGAAAGGAATAGACAAAGAAAGAAAGGACCAAAAAACGAAACAAAGACAGAAAGGAACAAAGAAAGACATAGACAAAAAGAAAGAAAGAGACTAAAAGAAAGAGAGAATGAGACAAAAAGAAAGAAAGAATGAGACAGAAAGAAAGAGACAAAAAGAAAGAAAGAAAGAGACAAAAAGAAAGAGAGAATGAGACAAAAAGAAAGAAAAAGGAGAGACAAAAAGAAAGAGAGAGAAAAAGAAAGAGAATGAGACAAAAAGAAAAAGAGAATGAGAGAAAAAGAAAAAAGAGACAAAAAGAATGAAAGACTAAAAGAAAGAAAAAGACTAAAAGAAAGAGAGAATGAGACAAAAAGAAAGAAAAAAGAAAGAGACAAAAAAAAAGAATGAGTGAAAAAGAAAGAGAGAAAGAGACAGAAAAAAAGAAAGAAACAAAAAGAGACAGAAAGAAAGAGACAAAAAGAAAGAGAGAATGAGACAAAAAGAAAGAGAGAACGAGACAAAAAGAAAGAAAAAAGAATGATACAAAAAGAAGGAAAAAAAAATGAGACAAAAAGAAAGAAAAAGATAAAAAGAAAGAAAGAGATAATGAGACAGAAAGAAAAAAGAAAGACAAAAAGAAGGAAAGAGACAAAAAGAAAAAAAGAAAGAGACAAAAAGAAAGAATGAGACGAGACAAAACAAAGAATGAGACAAAAAGGAAAAAAGAAAGAGACAAAAAGAAAGAAAAAAGAAAGAGACAAAAAGAAAGAAAAAAGAAAGAGACAAAAAGAAAGAAAGAGACAAAAAGAAAGAGAGAATGAGACAAAAAGAAAGAAAGAAGAAAGAGACAAAAAGAAAGAATGAGACAAAAAGAAAGAGAGAAAGAAACAAAAAAAGAAAGAATGAGACAAAAAGAAAGTGAGAATTAGACAAAAAGAAAGAGAGAATTAGACAAAAAGAAAGAAAAAAGAATGAGACAAAAAGAAAGAAAAAAGAATGAGACAAAAAGAAGGAAAAAAGAATGACACAAAAAGAAAGAAACAGACAAAAAGAAAGAAAGAAAGACAGAAAGAAAAAAGAAAGAGACAAAAAGAAAGAGAGAATGAGACAAGGATAGAAAAAAGAAAGAGACAAAAAGAAAGAAAAACAGAAAGAGACAAAAAGAGAGAAAGAAAGGAATAGACAAAAAGAAAGGAATAGACAAAGGAAGAAAGGACCAAAGAAAGAAACTAAAAAAAAAGGAACAAAAAGAAAGAAAGTAACTAAAAAAGAAAGAAAGAGACAAAGAAAGAAAGGAATAGACAAAAAGAAAGAAACTAAAAAAGAAAGGAACAGACAAAGACAGAAAGCAACAAAAAAAGAAAGGACCAAAGAAAGAAACAAAAACAAAAAGAAAGAAAGAAACTAAAAAAGAAAGGAATAGACAAAGGAAGAAAGGACCAAAGAAAGAAATGAATAGACAAAAAGAAAGAAAAAAAATAAAAAAGAAAGAGAAAGAAAGAAAGAGACAAAAAGAAAGAAAGAAATAGACAAAAAGAAATAGACAAAAAGAAAGAAAGAAATAGACAAAAAGAAAAAATGAGACAAAAAGAAAGAGACAAAAAGAAAAAATGAGACAAAAAGAAAGAAAGAAAGAAAGACACAAAAAGAAAGAAAGAAAGAGACAAAAAGAAAGAAAGAGACAAAAAGAAAGAGAGAATGAGACAAAAAGAAAGAGAGAATGAGACAAAAAGAAAGAGAGAATGAGACAAAAAGAAAGAAATAGAAAGAAAAAAAGAAACTAAAATATGAAGGAATAAACAAAGGAAGAAAGGAACAGACAAGGAAAGGAAGGAACAGACAAAGAAAGAAAGGAACAGACAAAGAAAGAAAGGAACAGACAAAAAGAAAAAAAGAAATAGTCAAAGGAAGAAAGGAAAAGATAAAGACCGAAAGGACCAAAGAAAGAAAGGAATAGACAAAAAGAAAGAAAGAAACTAAAAAAGAAAGGAACAGACAAAGGAAGAAAGGACCAAAGAAAGAAATGAATAGACAAAAAGAAAGAAAGAAAGAGAAAGAAAGAAATAGACAAAAAGAAAGAAAGAAAGAGACAAAAAGAAAGAGAGAATGAGACAAAAAGAAAGAAAAAGGAAAGACAAAAAGAAAGAGAGAGACAAAAAGAAAGAGAATGAGACAAAAAGAAAAAGAGAATGAGAAAAAAAGAAAGAAAGAGACAAAAAGAAAGACTAAAAGAAAGAAAAAGACTAAAAGAAAGAAAAAGACTAAAAGAAAGAGAGAATGAGACAAAAAGAAAAAAAGAATGAGACAAAAAGAAAGAAAAAGGAAAGACAAAAAGAAAGAAAAAAAGAGACAAAAAGAAAGAAAAAAGAGACAAAAAGAAAGAAAAAAGAGACAAAAAGAAAGAAAAAAGAAAGAGACAAAAAGAAAGAAAAAAGAAAGAGACAAAAAGAAAGAAAAAAGAAAGAGACAAAAAGAAAGAATGAGACAAAGAGAAAGAGACAGAAAGAAAGAGAAAGAGACAGAAAAAAAGAAAGAAAGAGACAGAAAGAGACAGAAAGAAAGAGACAAAAAGAAAGAGAGAATGAGACAAAAAGAAAGAAAAAAGAATGATACAAAAAGAAGGAAAAAAGAATGAGACAAAAAGAAAGAAAAAGATAAAAAGAAAGAAAGATAAAAAGAAAGAGAGAATGAGACAAAGAAAAAAGAAAGAGACAAAAAGGAAAAAGAATGAGAAAAAAAGAAGGAAAAAAATGAGACAGAGACAAAAAGAAAGAGACAAAAAGAATGAGACAAAAAGGAAAAAAGAAAGAGACAAAAAGAAAGAATGAGACAAAAAGAAAGAAATAGACAAAACAAAGAATGAGACAAAAAGGAAAAAAGAAAGAGACAAAAAGAAAGAGAGAGACAAAAAGAAAGAAAGAAGAAAGAGACAAAAAGAAATAGAGAAAGAGACAAAAAAAGAAAGAATGAGACAAAAAGAAAGAGAATTAGACAAAAAGAAAAAGAATGAGACAAAAAGAAAGAAAGAATGAGACAAAAAGAAAGAGAATGAGACAAAAAGAAAGAGAATGAGACAAAAAGAAAGAGAATGAGACAGAAAGAAAGAAAGAAAGAGACAAAAAGAAAGAATGAGACGAAAAGAAAGAAAGAAAGAAAGACAGAAAGAAAAAAGAAAGAGACAAAAAGAAAGAAAGACAAAAAGAAAGAGAGAATGAGACAAAGATAGAAAAAAGAAAGAGACAAAAAGAAAGAAAAACAGAAAGAGACAAAAAGAAAGAAAAACAGAAAGAGACAAAAAGAAAAACTAAGATACAAAAAGAAAGAAAAACAGAAAGAGACAAAAAGAAAGAAATAGAAAGAAAGAAAGAAAGAAACTAAAAAAGAAAGAAAGAAATTAAAATAGGAAGGAATAGACAAAGGAAGAAAGGGACAGACAAAGGAAGAAAGGAACAGACAAAGAAAAAGGAACAGACAAAGAAAGAAAGGAACAGACAAAGAAAGGAACAAAGAAAGAAAGAAAGAAAAAACTAAAAAAAAGAAAGGAATAGTCAAAGAAAGAAAGGAACAGATAAAGACAGAAATTACCAAATAAAGAAATAGACAAAGATAGAAAGGAACAAAGAAAGAAAGGAAGTGTCATACTGTTTATTATAAAGACATATTCTAATTTGTACTTCAAATAAGTTAATGAAACAAAGCTGTGATGATGTGTTAAGTTGAAGTTCCATTTTTAGTTTTCTTTCTCTGTAAGTTATGTTTGATGATTGTAAATACATTGAAACATTCTCATTAAATTAGAATCGTTGCATCTCTATTTTCAAAAGATCAAATTTGTATCTTAAACAGAAATCAAAATACCTAATTACCTTTTCCTTCGACTGGTGGGACCAGCGGAAACAGATTTTGAAATTGGTAGAGAGAATCGCTGAGAGCCTAAAACTGGTTCTTCAGCCATACTAGATACTCGCAGGAGACTTCGAGATCCATCGGCGGGACTAATATTGGCACATCTGTAACTTTCAACTTCATTCTTAGAGACATCTGGAAATTTTAGAAAACAAGAGAATAAATGTTATTTCTTTTAAACAGACAGCTACAAGGAGATGCTGTAAGGTTCTCAAACCCAACAAAGGAAATAACTTTTTTGTTTGCTTAATCTTTATTGAACTTTTTCGAAAGAGTTAAAAAAGCTAGAGAAATAATGTGCCGAGTGAGTTAAATTATGGGACAAATATGTGAGAAGTATAGATACTGATGATTGTTGCGTTGGTAATAGCTGATGAGAGAGAAGAAATACAGAAACTCAACTTGCCTGAAGTGTTAGGTCATCCATTACTTTATTCCCTTTATTCAATTTCTGAAGCCATGGAAGTATGTAGAAATTGATTAAAGACACAATGTGCAGGATAGATTCTTTGTTCTAGAAGGAACAGCCCTTCTCATATTTTTGAATGTTTTAGTTACTCTCCATCCACACAAACACTGGTTTCCTTATTTCTGTAGTCACCAAAGAGAGTGAATAAAGAAACCCAGCTTCTTTTATTGGAGTTCTTTAAGATTTAAAAACATGGGTCTTTCTATCTCAGTTCGCCACACCAAATTCATTTCGTAGCACAAGGTCTCTGGTCTCTCTCAGCTGTCAAAAGCTCGACTCACTGTTCTCTCCATTTCAGTCTTTTTATAATCTCAATTCCCTCTAATATGCAAATTAATGCGACAGGTATAAATAAAATACATAAACTCTCATTCCTCTTTTCTTCTTATTCCTTTCCCTGACGATCGAAACAGACGTGACGCCGCTTGTGAGTAGTTTTATTCTATTTGCCTTTAAATTCTAGACTACACTTTTCTTCTATTTTCCTACCCTCATTACCTGACAGGCCAAAAAGATGCGCAGTCGTTTGTGTGAATGATAATTTCTATTACATTCACTAAACACCCACTTCTGCCTTAGATGGCTGATAGAGTCTGGTGTCTTTGACAAGTCCTGGTTTTCAAGTTGAGGTAATAGATGAAGAATATCATGTTACATTTAGGCTACTGAACAAGATGATGAACTCTGTCAAATCATCTGGCTGCTGGCTTTTTCTTTTATTTTTATAACTTATCTATTCACACCCTCCCACCACTTCGTTACAGTGTGGAATAGCTAATAAGTTTCATAGATCTAGGTCATTTTCTTTTTAGGAGGGTAGAGAACTTTTTAGTACCCCCTCATAAATAATTGTCTATTACTGGAGAAGCAAGGACGAGCTCGTAAGTGACATACTCCTATGGACCCCCACATATGGCCAAGCAAAAGCAGGACGACCAGCCCGAACTTACATACAGCAGCTATGTGAGGACACGGGATGTAACCCAGAAGACCTGCCAGAGGCGATGAATGATAGGGAGAAGTGGCGAGAGATGGTCAGGGATATCCATGCTGGCAGCACGACATGATGATGATGATATATATATGATAATCCACATCAAAAGATATATAGACATTTTATAAATATCTATGTACTCACAAAATTTGTGTTAAAAAGGAATAATTTATATATGAATTGGCACTTTGGCCTAAGAGCAGAGTGTAGTACAAGTGCACTTTGCTTATGATCAAAGTTTCGTATCTGGACTTGTGTAAATCTTATGACTATTTTAAAATAATATAAAACATACAGCTGAAAACAGACATTCTAAAGATTACAAAATCTAATAGTTAAAATTAAACACAGTATATAAAAATCCAAATGTGACTGTGTATATATATATATATATATATATATATACACACACACACACACACACACATACATACATACATACACGCGCGCGCACACACACACACCCTGATTCTAATATTTTAATTTTGATATTTTGTAAAAATATACTTAGATTTCCATGGGTACAGGTAAGGCATTTTGATCCGAGGCAGAAATGCCAGGAAATGACGCTTTGCTTTTAGGCAGGGCACACAGTATCTACACTCTTGTTATAGGATAATTAAAGGCACATAAACAAACAGAAAAATTCACACTGTTTATTATATAGACTAACAAGTATTAAAGTTTAAATGTAGTAAAATATACTAAATTAGAAATACTAATGAAACTGAATAAAAATGCATATAAAAAGATTACATTTTAATTGATTTCTATATAAAACCTCACAATCAGATTGTGTAATGTCATATTCAGGACATTCATTGGGGGGGGTCTTATCCATCTGCAGATGGGCAAGCACATTCATTGTACATTTATATTTATATTTTTTATGTAACTTTTTAATAGGTTTTTGCACAGTTATGATGTTAAGTATTCCTATCTAATACAAATAATTTGCACCCAGTTATATGGTTTCAAGTATTGCTATCTAATACTAATAATTATATAGTTTCAAGCAATTATTTCTATTTAATAGTAGCCATTTGTTCGCACTCAGTTATATGGTTTCAACTAATAATAATCCTTAGTAAACAATTCTAATTTCAAATGAGTAGAGTGTTCGCTAATGGTCTGGGAGACCAGGGTTCAATCCAAGGTCAAGTCATACCAAAGACTCAAAAAAATGGTATTAGATGCCACCTTGCTCAACTCTCAGCATTATAAGGTAAGGATCAAGGGTAAAGTGGAGCAATCCAAGGAATGGAGTAGCACCCTCTCCCACACCTCGGAGTAGTAGCTATTGAAAAAGGAGCCTTCAGGTCACCCTCAACAAAGGTTGCCAACTTATTATCAATTCAAATAATTTACAGTTATATGGCATCAAGAATTCCTATCAAATAGGAATAATTTTTGAACAGATCTCTTTGACCCATAGATAGAACCCAAATAGGTACTAGTGGACCTCGAAGTAATGGCAGAGAAGGGATACTCCACACTGCCCAGATCTTAATAATTGTAGCCTCACCATCAGATGCAGTTTAATGTCACACTCAGGACATTCTTTTTTGTGGGGGGTTTTATTCCTCTGCAGGAGACACAACATATTCTAAGCCTAGCCAACAGGATAGGGAATTTAACTTGAACCATATAATTACTGTCTTTGCACATTTGGCTAATCAATCATTATCAGTTCTATTTTACACAGTATTTCAAAATATTCTTACCAGGGATATGAAAATCAAAGTGTGACTTTTTTGGTGAAATGCCACTATGTGTTTTCATAATATTTTCAATAGCTGCATCAGTCATTGGATCAACAGGGCTCAACTGTTCTTCACCCACTGCACCAATCTCAACCTCGATATTTTCCTTATCACTGCCAGCATCTTTATCAATACAGACATCTTCCTGGAAAGCAAGAGGAGGCACAGTCTGAAGTTGTTCTGTCTCAACAGCGTCACACTGAATGGGCTGATCATCTAAGACATCAACTTTTTCCTCAGCGACAGGACTCAGGTGACCACTATTTTCTTCCTGTCCCAAAGGGCTGCAAAAAAAACAACAGAAAGAAATATTCACCATATTCTAATAGTCTAAATAGGTTTCAAAAACAAGAGTATTTAATAATTTTTGCATGTTTAATATGAAAGTTTAACTTGGATCATATAACTTAGAATTTCTGATGCAATTTAAAATAATGCAGAATTAAGGATGTCTTAATAAAAAGTTTGTAATAACATGAATAAATGACTTATTATAAAGACACGATGGCCACCCAGGGATTCAAGGCCTAAGAAAAACATTAAAAGAATCAGACACTTAGATTAAGTCACTTGGCCAAAAATGGTTTGAAAGGATTTTTATGATGACAGGTTGTCGTTAGCCAAAAATAATGAAATTTTTATGTCCACAGATCTGGGTTTCATCTTGGTCAAAAATGGCGAAAGAGAATTTTTATGCCTGACAGGTCAGATGACAAAGATTATTGAGTTAATCTTCTGGCCTACACAAATTCTGGGGGTTGTGCGGTACTTGGAATGCCCTGCCGGTTATGGGAGAACGGAGCAAATTATTTCATCAGAATCAAAGGTGGTAAGAGGTTTATTGATAAATAAGTCCAAGGCGGCGGTGGAGAGAGGCTTGAATGGCCTCCTGATTGAAAGAAGTTGGATATAGGGTAGAATATTATTTATACTGTCAGAGTTTTATAGGGTGGAATATTTTTTAAACCGTCTGAGTTTTAAAAGAACACACAAGAGCCAGTGGCCAGATCAACCTATGTCATTTAAGTCCTTTGTCCCCACAGAAAGACAGAGGGAAAGACAGGAAAACTTAATTCTGCTACTTGGTGAACTCCAGCAAAGCCAAGTATTTACTTGCAACAAATTTTAATCCCAGATACTTATTGTCAACTCTGAAACCCATTCCTTGTGGCAGAATAGTATCAGAAGAGGTGATACTAAGAATTTTTATACGACTTTGTGGAAGTTAAGAATTCAATGTAACTGTGTCAACTACACCCTGGACTGGCCACTGCCTTCGCATGTTATATGAACCTTGTAACTTATGATCCAAAATATTGTAATAACCAGGCTTATAAAATGATTTCATTGTTAAAGAAGAGTTTGTTCTTCTTTGAAGAATTTTCTTATATCAGTTCTTTCACTGTTGACAGATATTCTCAATATGACCCACTTCCACTGTTTGAAGTTTCTACCTGAGGTCAAATTCACAACTTGGCAGGTAGAGGGTTAATTACAGGTTGACCTTCAACCCAGCCAGGCAGTGACAGTGAGGAGACTGTTGACACCTGTGTTTGACCAGAAAACGGCCTTCTGGTTGATATTGAGACAACAGGGACACAGTCAAAACCACAGGTGAGGTGTAGGAAGTGTAGTGGTATATTATATATCAAATACATTGTTGATTGATTTTCTTTAACAACATGTCAACTTATCCAGGGTTATTTTATGCCTAGAAGTTAGGGAATCACATTCATTGTATATTCATATTTACATTTTTAATGTAGTTTCAATCAAATACAAATAATTTTTAAACAGATCTCTCTGAACCATAGATAGACCCTAACAGGTACTACCACTCTGTACCTAGGAGTAATGACAATGAAAGGGTATTCCACATAAACAACAACTAGAGCCTCACCATTAGATGGATGGTTGGTTGGGTTTTATGGCATATCAACCTTTGTAGGTTATTTAACACCAAATCCATTTTTATGCAAATAGTTCTATTTCAAACAATTCAGTTTAGCATGAGTACACAGTTTGTCAAAAACATTTCTATTTCAAACTATTCAGTTTATTCAAACAATTCTAATTCAGGTAATTTTGTTTACACACAGTCAAATGTCAAAACAGTTCTATATATAACAATTCAGTTTAGTGTAAGTACAGTTTCAATGTCAAAAATAGTTCCATTTCAAACAATTCAGTTTAGCATAAGCACGCAGTTTAAATGTAAGTACAGTTTAATTGTGAAAAACATTTCTATTTCAAGCTATTCTGTTTAGCATAAGTATGCAGTTAGTTCTATTTAACCCATAGATAGGGCCCTATCAGGTTCTACCATTCTGGGCCAGAGTGGACCTGGGAGAAATGGCAATGAAGGGTTGCTCCTCATTCCCCAAAGCCCCAGCATCACTGGAACCTCACCATCAGATTGCTTAGTGTCATATCTAGGACACTCGTTTTTTTTTTGGGGGGGGGGTTTACCCCTCTATAGAGGTGCAGTCCGTTTATTCTATGCCCACAGCTGACTGGGCAGTACACAGTTAAATGTAAAAAAGTTTCAGATAATTTAAATAAAACCACCAACAAACTAAGGCAAAAAAATTTTATTGGGTGCTATGGTAAAATCCTGACAATGGTTTTTTTTCAAAAGATTTACGCCATTGATGATCCCAGTAACCAATTTTAATGATAATAGTGTTGTATAGCCGTGATACAACTATACATTTATATGCAGAAACATAATCAACAATAATGACGAATGAACATTCTTCTTTAGAAAAATATACCACTCACACTTTATTGGAAAGGGTTACGAAAGGGTTATGTGTGAGAGGTGAGTTGGAGACTGAACAGACTGCAACATATTGACCCCAAGTTCCTCTGACTATAGCAGCACTTCTTTCTCACTCTGCTGGGCTGCTCAACCGGGAGTCCTGAGGGCCCAAGCCCTCTGCTGGGAGCTGGTTCTCACAGCCTCGAATTGTAACTCGAACTCCAACTAACTGACTCCAACTGTAGCACCGGGTTATATAATTGTTTGATGTCCACCTGCTTCTTGTGGGCATCGCATCTGCACCAAATTCAACCCGTCCACATGTCAAGGATATACCTTCGACTGGATGCACCTGTTTCTTGGTTGACGGCTGGGTCGAAGGTCAATATGTTACAATAGCAAGCAGACTATATATATATATATATATATATATATATATATATATATCAGTGCTGATGGCACGACAAGATGATGATTATTTATATAAAGAGAGAAGACCAGCCAAAATATAAAATTAAAGGTAAAACTCACTAATCTACTGAATCACTGAACATAAAACTTAGCATAAGTACACAGTTTAAATGTAAGTATAGTTTAATTGTGAAAAACATTTCTATTTCAAGCTATTCAGTTTAATCAAGCAGAGCTAATTCAGTTTAATATAAGTACAGATTTTCTTTACACACAGTTAAATGTCAAAACAGTTCTATATCAATGTAGAGAATGCGTGATGAGGTAAACGACAAAATAGAAAAATTCAACTACAATTAAACAATTCAGTTTAATGTAAGTAGAGTTTCAATGTCAAAAACAGTTCCATTTCAAATAATTCAGTTTAGCATAAGCACGCAGTTTAAATATAAGAATGGTTTGTCAAAAACATTTCTCTTTCAAGCTATTCACGGTTTAGTCAAATAATTCAGTTTAGCATAATAAGTATACAGTTAGTTCTATTTAACCCATAGATAAGGTCCTATCAGGTGCTACCACTCCGGGTCAGAGTGGACCTGGGAGCAATGGTAATGAAGGTGTACTCTGCATTCCCTAAAACCTCACCATCAGATTGTTTAGTGTCATATAGGAGAAGGAAAACTCTGAATTCAAACCTATTAAACTCCACTTAAAAATTGACCGTGTGTCATATCCTGCCCGAGCGGAGGGGTTGGTAAATATGAGTGTCTTATCAGGACACTCATTGGAGGGGTCTTACCCCTCTACAGAGGTGCAGTTGGTTTATTCTACAGCCCCAGCCGACTGGGCAAATATCATTTTGTATGAGGAGTTTGATACAAACAGATCTAAACTTCTGTCATTTATCTTCCTCATGAGGGTGCATGCCCTCAATTACAATTGGGAAATAGTCACTCCTATATGTATCCTAATACACCCTCCAGAAGAAATTTAGAAAAATTGAGGGATCACAGAGTATTAAGGCTGAGTAGCTAGCAGAAGATACTTCTAGATGTGTTTGTGAAATTGTGTTGAAGAGACACAGATAGTATTGCTGATAACGTTTTCCAATGTTCTGCTTTTTTGGGGTTAGCAGTTTTACATCTCCATATGTTATTGTGGCTATTAAAATTGCCAAATAGAATATCAGGGGTGGGTAGTTGCAGTAATGTGTTGTTCAGTTCCTTTTTATTAATTGTATCATGTGGTAAAATACATAATAAAGTAAAGTTGGCGACATAGTCGAGGGCAACCAGAAGGCTCCCTTTTCAATAGCTACTACACTAAGGTGTAGGGAGGGCACTACTCCTTTCCACGGATTGCTCCACTTTACCCTTGATATGTACCTTATATCGCTGAGTGTTAAGCAAGAAGGTATCAAGTACCATTTTTAAAGTCTTTGGTATGACTCAACCTGGAATTGAACCCAGGTCTCCCGGACCATTGGCAAACACTCTACCCACTAGGCCAATGAGCAGGTAATAAGCAGATATTAATTGTTCTGTGTAAGGTTGCTTTGACTGCAATTGCCTGGATTCCAGTGTTAAGGTTGATTTTGCTTTGGGATGTCATTCCTAATTGTGAGTGAGACACTTCCAGAAGCCCTGTGATTGGTAGTGTATAAATAATTGTAGATTTCACAATTTTTTTCCCTTTAGATGTCATTCGCTTTCAGGAATGTTTTGTAATGACAAATGATGGCGGGTTGTAGGTATGTCAATAATAAAAGCAGTTTATTCCAATTGGCTATGCAGAGATACAGTAAGCATATTCTATAACTCCAGCTGATGGGGCATCATGGATTCCAGGGTTGTGCTCCAAGCCATAGAAGCAAATTCAGTGAGTAACTCTTTGAGAGTATTAAGTGAGTTCAGTATCTCACAGTCCAGTGTGGTTAATCACCTTCATGACTTCAGCAAAAGGATCCAGAGCTGCCCAATTGTGCCGCACTTAGCAAAATACTGCAAAAATTTTGACTTACTCGAATAGCATAACTTCTAATACATTCCATTAAAAATAAATGTTTGTTGTGAAAGAAAATGCTTACCAGGGAATGACAACTGTGCTGCTTTTCATTACAGGCCTTTCAGATATCACAGAATCTGGAGTATCAAGTCTCTACAAAAAACAAAAATGTCAACATTATGCATTTGAATATTATTATATAAATGCATAATATCACAAATTATTTCCAAGGTTTGTTTTCATTTCTTTGTTAAAATGGGATATCAACCTTCATGGATTACTTAATGCTAAAGCCATCCTTGTAGATGAACAGTAGTGATACTATTTAACCCATGGCTGAGAAGAATAGGAAGATCATACCATTCTCAAGAGAATCAGCCCAAAAGTGAATGTAATAGCACAACTGGAGTTTGAACTCACTAGAATTTTGCTGTCCAGAATATTAATCACTACATCATGAAGAATCCCCCAACCTACTGATATCTTTATATATATATTAGTTTGATATGTCATTAAACAAAGAAACCAATCTTCATGGGTTTTGTTATGTCCTCAGAAAAGGGCATAAAATAAGACAAACATGTATTAAGGTTTCTTTGTTTAATGGCATATCAACTCTTTTTAGGTTATTTAATGCCAAAGCCATTTTCCTAGAAGAACAGCACTATTTCACCCATAGCTGGGAGGATAAAGGGGTTCATACCTTTCCCAAGGGTATTTGCCCGAAAGTGAACGTAATAGCACAACTGAGTACGAACTCGCGTACTACGATTCCGCAGTCCATCGCTTTAACCATTACACCGCGAGGACACCCCCCAAACATGTATTAAGAGAGAAGAATAAATATTATATATATTACAGTAAAACAAGTAATATAATGTCACCAGTGTAGCTCTTACCGAGTGGATTACAATCAAATATCATATCTTTATTGGAAGAGTCCATTGTGTATAGAAAATAGGAATGATACCACAAGTTATTTAATGCCAAAACCATCCTTGTGGAACAACAATAATGGAACTATTTAACCCATAGCTGATGAGATAAGGAAGTTCATACTATTCTCAAGAGAATTAATCCAAAAGGTAACATAATAGTATGACTAGAGTTCAAACTCACTAAAATGTTGCAGTCCAACATGTAAACCATAATGCCACAGGGACTCCCAGCAAAAAATTATATTTCAGTAGATTATTTCATAAATATAAATGAAAAAATGACAAGATTATTTTAATATGGATTAGCACATATAAGCCAAACTTTAGCTCAATCAGTGTTTTAGGTCTCAGAAAACCAGAGTAGGCTGATGAAATGAAAATAATTATAATAAATAGTATTATAACTTGAGAACAATTTCTCAGGATAACTTACGTTTTGCATGGATTTAACAAGTGATCCCGATCCATCAAATTGATCAATGAATGGTTTGTAGAATTTCATCTTGCATTTCTTGCCTCTGACAGTTAAACGCCCAATTTTCGGAAAAACCAGATCCACATTTTTTCCATTGTTAACAGCCCGGCAAAATGCTGCCAATAACTCCTTGATGCAATTCTCGACAATATCCCGAGGAGAATTCTGCTCCAGGGAAATGGCTGCATAATTCAGGTTAACAACCGGAATGCTACCTAGGAAACACAGCTTGAGATTTCAGTAAATTGAAGTTACCATACAGAGAGGGAAAAAAAAATCATAACTTGAGATTTCAGTAAATTGAAAGGGGCAGAAAATAAAAGGAGTTTTCATAAATACTTTAAAGCCGATATGCTAATACCTCACTTTGCAGTGATTCAGTCACCAATTTCTTGATTGATTTTAACAGAATGTCAATCCATCTTCCGTTATTTCATGCCTAGAGGTTAGGGAATCACATTTATTTTATGTTCATTTATCTAATCATTTATTATGCCTCCATAGGCATCTCCCAGTTTTATAATCTTCTCACATCAAACTTATAAAAAACATTTTTTAAATTTACATAGAATGTAGACAGTATTAACACAATATCTCTATATAGATCAAATTTTTCTGAAGTAATTGATTCAATCATTATCATCATGTCGTAGCACGGATATCCCTGACCTTCTCTCGCCACTTTTCCCTATCATTCATCGCCTCTGGCAAGTCTTCTGGACTACATCCCGTATCCTCACATAGTTGCTGAATGTATGTTCGTGCTGGTCATCCTGCTTTTGCTCGGCCATATGTGGGGGTCCATAAGAGTACATCACTTATGAGTTCATCCCTGCTTCTCCAGCAGTGTCCCAATAGTTCCTCTAAAATAAACTGGTTTTCTTACCATTATTTCTGAAGTTGTCCAATTCAATCTTTAAATCTTTTACCCTATTGCTGTCTTTGATCCAATTAGGCAATTTGCTCCAAAAATATATCACTCAACAAAAAAATAGAATTAGTTTTTGAAATCTATACAGGATACAGTCAGTCTATTCTAAACCAAACGAGTGGACAATTCATATTAGTCTTATTTTGCAAATATTTTAGTTTGGTGATAAATTTAGCTATATTAAAATTTCCAAAATAATAAATAAAAAACATCATAGTTAAATAAACTAATAACAGGTAAGATACAAAACATTTTTTCTTTAATAGCTGAACATTCTGGCTTCATGAAATATTCCTTAAAAAACAAGCTATTCAAATGAAAGGAATTTTTTTTAATTGTCCACAATCCATCTATCAAAGATCTATTAAATGACATCTAGGAATGTTGGAACCAATTTGATAAAAAAATATTGCTTTAAATTATTGAAAATTAGCCTGAAAGAATTAATCTGTCATAAAAGCTCAGGGAGAAGCAATTATTATTAATTCTAAATTTTTGGCAATGAATTGCATAATTTTTTTCCACGACTTGACTTGGAAAAAAATTATATCATGTCACAGCTTGTTTGATAGAAAAAAGGTTGACAGATTTCTTTTTTTTATATTGAATTCCAGAATTATATTAAATAGCACAAAAACGTTTTTCTTATATATATATATATATATATATATATATATATATATATATATATATATATTCAAGAATGATATTCACAAAAGGAGGAGAGACAGAACTATAAACTTGAAGGGTTTCATATACAATTTTCCACATGCAAAAAAATTAATGAAACAGTGTTCAGAGAAATTTAAAGAAAAAAAATAATGATGTGTTTCAAAAAGTAAACATCATTTATCAAGTTGTGGAGAATGGACATTGTGTAGTTTTTTCTTCTTGGTTCTAATTTGTAAAATGTGTAAAAGTCTTGTGAGGGCACCAACAGATTGTCCTCAATATTTACAAGGATTAATAAGTAACCTTGAATATATACACTATAAAAACTTCAAAGGTTGTCATTTTAAAAACACTACCCCATGATTGGCAGTTCTATTTCAGTGGTGAGGGAATACTTTTTACCATTGAATGAAGCCATTACCCAGGAGATTTGAAAAGCATTTCATCTGAAAGCATAAGAAAATGTAACACCAAAAGACAAAATTGTAAATTTCCCCTGTTATACTGATCAGTTGATTTTACAGCATCACAACCCTTGTTGGGTAAATTCAATTCCAAAGACAGTTAAATTCTTATGGTCTCCAATTGTATACAGCACAAAAATGTATCTTTACAATCATTTTGAACAAAAACATTCAATACTTAATTGCAATACCAATGTTTTTAAAATCAATGTATTGATTTTTAACATTAAGGGTTTCAGGACTATTGTCTTCATCTTTGTTATTTCCAGTCCGAAAACCCTTAATGATAAAAATCATCAATTCGTCTCAGAAATTTAGACAACCAATATATTAATGTTATTCTAAATCGTTTTGAAAATTATCTAAAACAGATCAATTTGACCTACAAATGGTACCCTAACAGGTTCTACCAATTTAAGTCAAAATGGACCTGAGAGTAATATCAATGTAGGAGTGACTCCACTCTCACTCAGAGCTCCAAAACTGTAGTCTCACCATCAGATAGTTCAGCATACATTGGCCTAGTGGGTAGAGTGTTCGCCAATGATCTGGGAGACCTGGGTTCAATTCCAGGTCAAATCATACCAAAGACTTTAAAAATGGTACTTGATACCTCCTTGCTTAACACTCAGCAATATAAGGTATGAATCAAGGGTAAAATGAAGCAATCCAGAGAAAGGAGTAGCGCCCTCCCTTACACCTCAAAGTAGTAGCTATTGAAAAGGGAGCCTTCTGGTTGACGTTGACTACGGTCGCCAACTTTACTTTTTACTTATATATCTAGATGCATTAATGTGTTAGAAAACACTCAGACAAATATTAAAAGTTAAAACAAAAGTAGAAATGAGAATAGAGGAAAGAAAAAAAAAAAGCTTATATACTCAAATGATTATGGGGAAAAAAAGAAAAAAGAAAACCCAAGTTCAAATCCTGGATGAAGCTGTTTGCATTTCCCTTCATGCTAATGCCCTTGAGAAATGCATGAATCTATTCTTCTACTAACTTTGGGTAAATAGTAGGGCAGACTAGGTTTTATAGCCTTGGTAAAGCAACCAGTGTAGGAAAAGGAAAACTAAATTCAAACCTGCAATATTCCACTTAAAAATTAACCTTATGTCACATTTTTGCTTGAGGCAAAGAGGTTAGCTAAATACATCACTACAGTAACTACATACTACAATGATTGGAATAAATTATAGAATTATTCGGTAAATTTAAATCTTTCATTCACTGTCTACAGTCAATATCCACTTCACAGTATTCAATCGTCAAAATAATACATTACACTAAGATATTCAAGTCTTGTACTATACAATAGACAAATGAAGCAAGCACCTAAGGAGCTAAAATTCTTATAAAATAAACTTCTTAGTATATCACAATCAACCAAATAATCTAATGCAAGAATTGCCAAAACAAGTCAAATTCCTGGGGGGGGGGGTCAAGAATGAATCACCCAAAACAGTGAGAGTTAAAAACTGACATTAAGAAACAAAAACAGACTGATTACTCATACCAAACAGATTCTACACTCTTTACATTTCTCAATGTATTATTCAATATAATCAAGTATAATGATAACCACATGATAATTATGTTGTCATCTACTAAGATAAGTCTAGTTTGGCTCAAAGCCAGAATTATGAAGCACCCAGTGAGAATAGAACTCGTTAAAAATATATAACAAATATTGATACTCTTTAAAACAGGTAGTTATGTAAATATTTATAGAATCTCATATACAACAACAAACATACTTTTATGTCAAATTCCAGAATCATATTCAATATTTTCTATATTTACTATGATTTCAACAATGAAACTGAACAGTTTTCCCTTTTTATATCCTAAGATATCAAGAATGATATTCATAGTGGGGTGAAATGAGATATAGAATAGTCTTGCAATACTTCCTATGCAATTCCCCACATCTATTTATAGTACATGACTAGCAGCTGTCATTAACTTAGTTTGGCACAAGACCAAGAAGTATGGAGCACCCAGTTAGAATCAAACTCATTGACAATGATCATGAGGTGTCCTATACAAGTCTAGTGGTTGATGAAGGATTCAATTAAAGGTTGATCTAAAAAGTTTGACAATCATGAATTAATATAATCAAGAGTATCCTTGCGGTTAGAAAATCACATTCATTGTACGTTCATATGTACATTTTTTTGTGCAGTTGTTTCTTAAGATTCTTTTTATATACAGTTCTATTGAATACAATTTTTAAATATCTATTTGATCCACAGATGGGGGTCAAACAGGTACTACCTTTCCAGGTCAGAGTAGACCTGGGAGTAATAGCAATGAAAGAATACTCCACACTATTTAGATTACCAGACCTGGAGCCTCACTACCAGATGCAGTTTAGTGTCATACCCAGGACACCCCTTTTTGGAGGGGATTTTACTCCTCTGCAGGAGATACAGTCAGCATTTCCTAAATCCTGCTAACAAGGCTGTCAAATCTTATAAGGATGCAGATATGGGGGTGTACATTATAGGAGTGGCCTAGGGTGCTGAATACTCTGGCACTAAACCTGAGGATAATCAATAAACTTGTTTTATTTTTAATTTCTAGACAATCATTCTCAAACAGATTATAAGATATATAATCCTAAATAGTAATTACTTTCAAAGAGTTTATTCACCTATATTTCATTCCAAGCTCCTTAACTATTTAACACCTTAATAAATGTTAACTTCTCTCTTTATATTTTTGATATCATTTAAAATGATATTTTGGCAGATCTATTCTTCAACCATCATCAGGTGAATAATTCAAGAACAAACTTGAAATTCATAAATATTCAATTATTGATACTCCTAAACATGAAGTCAAAAGAAGCAAACACTTAAAAATAGGGATCACTGGTGGCTCCTTGTAGCCGACTATTGAATAAAATATTTTAGCCGATCTATCAAATTGGGATCACAAGTGGCTTCTTGAGGCTGACTATCAAATAATATTTTTTACTCAAAGTCAAAACCACATTGAAAAGCAAAATAAATATTGCATGTCTCAGAAGTCAACTTACCTGGCGTGTAATGTTTAGGGCAGGTGAGGTCAAGAATTGTTGTTAATTTCTCAGAGAAAATGAAAACTGGTCGCTGCATTAGACATTTTTTTTGCCCAATGTCCATTTTTTTCTTAATAAAACTGAAAGTACCCAAGCCACTGATATGAACACCCTGCAAAGAATAATTATAACAAATAATTATTAAGATAATAATAATGCAAATATATTATTTATAAGACAAGCTAGCTGAAAACCAGCTCTATGACCAGCTTGCAAACTGATTCCAGTAAATGGTCTAAATTGGCTTCTATAAAAGATCAAGAATTTTAACTATATTTTTATTGAATCATAACATTTAAAAATAATCAAATTTAACCCATGGATTACATTTAATTTAAATGTGAGAGTTTCACAAGATTTAATCTTTTTTTTTTTTTTCTTTTAAATAACTTAAGTTAATATGTCAAGAGGTTAATGTTTATAGGCCGCTGGTAGTGAGTGTCCTGACTATAAATGTAAACAGGACAATTTTAAAACTTGATCTTTTTTTTTCAATATAAAAAGTGATGATAAAAAGTAATAGAAAAAAAAAAAGTACTGGCTGGGAAATTTTCAGTTAGATGTCTACTTTATGCATCTAAATAAAAAGATGAAGATTTGGTTTCACTGACGTCATTTTGAAATCTAAAAGATAAAAGAAAATTAATTTTGTAAGTCATCCTAAAAAATATTCTATCATTATTGGAATAAAAAAATTTTTCCCCAAAATCAGATATGGTATATAATTTTTATCACTTTTGACACTAGTGGGCTTTTTCCTTGATATCCAAGGCAATAAAGTTGCTATGCCAAAACCTAGAGGAGTTCTAAGAAATTGAGAAGTTGCCAACTGAAGTAGAAAGGAACGTAAAATTTATTGGTTATATATATATACACATACACACACACACAGGTCGTTCAAAAAGTTTTAAGCCTAACCCAAATTTTAAATTTGTTGCACACCTCTCATATTTGTATGGACCTCATTTACTCAGAGATTAAGACAGAAATCCAAATTAGTTTTTCTTGTTTTGGAGTGGTGGTGTGGGACCACAACCGAAATGTTCAGCTATGGCTTTTCTTTCTGGGTGGGTCTTAGAACTTTTTGAAGGACAATGTATGTGTGTGAATATATCTAAAAATTAATTAAATGACATTTTTTTTTTTTACAATTAACCTTTTTGAATTGAAAAATTTTTACTTTCTATTATTTATTTATGACTTGTCAATCTGTCAGGGGTTATTTTATACCAAGAGGTTAGAAAATTGCATACATTGTATGCTTATATTTACATTTTTGTGTAATTTCTTAAGTCTTTTTGCACATAGTAATATATCAGGTATTCCTATCTAATACAAACAATTTTCAAAACAGTTTATTTGACCCATAGATGGGACCCTAACAGATACTACCACTCCAGGTAGGGTGGACCCGGAAGTAATATCCATGAAGGGGTACACTATACTGATCAGATTTACAGAATTGGAGTCTCATTACCAGATGCAGTTTAGTATCATACCCAAGACATACCTTTTGGGGAGCTTTTACATTTCTCCAAAGGATATGCATATTTTATGCCCAGCCAAAAAATTCTTTGAAAGTATAGCTGGTTTTGTAAATCCCATTATTCTGAAGATGATTTGAACAATAAATTATTAACAAAATAATTAACACCTTCTTAAACATTATCTATATTTGAGATATAGAATGAAAAATACAGATAAGTAATTTCAATGTAATATTTAGCTATCTTTATTTAGATGATTAAGTAGCAAAATATGATTCCTATTATCAATTATAAAGTAAAAGTTCCTGTCATTTATGATTCAAGATGATAGCATCAGTCAATTTTGGAGAGTTGAGAACACAGGAGCATCAGTCAATGGAAATCCTTTCAAATTATTCAAAGAAATTATGAGAAAATAAAATAAAAAGAGAATAAGTTGGAAGGAAGAAAAAATTGATAAACAGAGAAAAAAAAATGATACAAAAAAAGAAGAGGAGAAAAAAACAGAAAGAATGAAAGTAGAATAGTCTATCTAGTTTCTCTCTCTTTTAATTACAGTGGCATTAAGTTATGTCTTGTGTTATTGTTGTGGTGGAATCACCTACTAATGGACTCAACCACTCTCCATAATACCAGAAGATGCAGCAATACGAAGTCAGTCTAGATCCGGAAGCTACCTCAACCTCATCCGGTTATGCGAACTAGCATACCATCCTTTGTTCTTGTAAATATATACCTATACTATAACTGTGGTATTCTGTTCTCTTTGCGACCCCTTCCAGGGCCATAACAGTTACCATATTAGAATTTTTCATTACTCTGTAATAAAATCATTCATATTGTAGTTTATATTATCATGAATTGGAAAAATTTCAATATCCATGTATAAAATATGATTTAGAGAATATTAAAGCAGTTATCAAAAAGTAAAATAAAATTTCTTAGCACCTAAAATGCAATTCACCGAACAATATTACTGAAATATATCAAGGGTGATTCTCCATGGCGTAGTAGCTAACATGCTAAACTACAACACCGAAGTAAGCAAGTTTGAACTCCAGTCACACAATTGCATTCACTTTCGGACAAATACTCAGTAACGGGTTGAATAGCACCACCACCATTTTTTTTTACAAGGACAGTTTTGACATTAAATAACCCACAAAGGTTGATAGGCCATTAAAACAAAGAAACCGAAACAATATAAAATAAAATGAAAAAACATAAATAGAAAAAAAAAAACAATCACCTTGCTTATAATATGTCCAGACAAAGCTCTACTTCATGACAATTTCAGAGATGAACTACTATTATTATACATTAATCTATTCACAATCGTGTCTATATATGAAGCAAACAATTTTTTTTAAGGGTCACTTCCATCTTGTCACAAGCGGAAATCTCGGACACACCAGTAGAGTCTGTCTATCTCTTTCACTGGCAAGTCCAATTGGTTATCAAAATAAAAAAAATAAAATAAAACAAGTCCAACCGTAAGTCTCTCCTCATTCACAAGCTCGACTGGTGATCTTTGTAACAAAACAAAGTCCGACTGTAAGTCACTTCTCGCTCTCTTCTCATTGCAACACGAGAAAAAAACCCAGCTACGCTGACACTGTTGTTTTTATCTCTGTCCAGACTGGCCAAAATTTGCATGAGAGCATCTCTGCATTCTACAAATCACACCCTCACCTCAGGAATGTTTCTTTGCTTAACATGCGAAACACGTTCTCGCCCGTTTTGGATTCCGCGGTAAGTCATTCTTTTCGTTGCCATATATTCATTATAATAGCCATATTTCAGCCATTGAACCCTTGTATCTAGCAACAAGAGAATTTCAAAGTGGAACTTTTATTCAGTCCATGGAGGTTGATTATTTTCATATCAGGAGAGATTATGGGCTTCTCTTAGAACGTGGGGCTTTTTTTTTTTTTTTTTTTTTTTTTATTTAACCCATAAATTGACATTATAAAAGTCGGAACGTTTGCAAAATATATATGTCATTCAGTGGGCTGGCAAGACACCAAAAACAAGTAAAACTTTCCAGCAAAAATAGAAATTTGAACTTTACTAATCTATAAATCCCCAAATTATATCCCCCACAACCTAATTAGCAAAGTTACCTAAATAGTATGTATGTTGCATTCTCATATATGCATGTTCATGCAGAAATATACATATATATGCTGGATACATACTGACGCAATGATAAAGACGCACACAGGAAAACTTCTTTAACGAAATATTTACCTCTCACTTTATTGCAAGGGTTCGAAAAGGGTTACTCAAGGTTTGCGTGTGAGAGGGAGCTGGAGACAGAACAGAAACTGCAATATTTTGACCCTCACTCTTATGGCTGTCACATTGTGTCTTTCTTGTTCTCCTGATGCTCACCCGGAGGTCTAGAGGCCCACTCTGTTGGGTGATGACTTCCTTTGCTGCATCTTATCAGCATCTTCTCTGGTCCCCAAACTCCATCGGGGTTCCCGAGGGCCCCTTCGGCCGGGTGTGGCTTTCCTTACCACATCTCGGCTATCTCCGTCTCCAACGCTACTGGAACTCCAACTGTCTTGACTGAGCTATATAATAGTTCAACGCCCACTTGATCGCCCACTCGATCTTTGAAATCGCATGTTTAATTGTCATCAAGCGGAAATAACTATCATGCAGTTCAGAGGTCACTCTCTTCCAGTGCGTCAGTCTATGAGAGTATCATGGGATTTTTTAGCTCGTCCCATTTCATCAGCCAATTTCCGCCGATGCGATTTCCTCTCCTAACTGCCATTGGAATGTGTCGCTTCCTTCCGGTGCATCACCTTGAATGGCATTTTGGGCCGGGTCGAAGGTCAAAATATTACATGTATGCATGTATTTAATGGGGATTTTTTATGTACAGTACATAGTGAACAAGTAATAGTCATTATTTTTTGCAAATCGTGCATATCTGCCTGAGAGGGCAGGGAGCACCCATGGTGTACTAGCAAACATGTTAATATGCCATTAAACAAAGAAACCAAAACATGTCTGCTTCAACATGTGACTGTTGTTGATTTGTGTCTGGTGTGGGCATTTGGATTTTGACATCATTATCAGTATTTTGATTTCATTTTCTCTTTTTGTCACCAGTGAGTTTAAGAGAATTTTAAAGGTTTTAACCAGAAAAAAGACAGTTTGTTAGGTATTTGATACTGCTTCTCATATGAATTAATTCTTCTTTGCTAGTGGCTAAAAAACATTTAGAGCATCTCATTACCTGGTGGTCCAGAGTTCTATCCCGAACTCAAGTGTGAAATTCATAACTTGTTCAGAAGAAAAAGTAAAAACAAGGATCAGTCATCATCATGTCGCACCGTCAGCACGGATATCCCTGACCCTCTCCCACCACCCTTCTCTATCGTCCATTGCTTCCAGCAGGTCTTCAAAGGCTACATCCTGTATCAGCACAGAGCTTTTGTGTGCAGGTTCTAGCTGGTCGTCCTGTCTTTGCTCGTCCATGTGAAGGGATCCACAAGAGTACGTCACTTATGAGTTCGAAGGATTGGTATATCTTCAAGCATGAATAGCAAAATGAGATAAATCTAACTTTGTGGATTGAATGAAGATGTTCAGTTTGAATATGACAGATACCAAAAGATCAGAAACTATCATCAAGACCAGAATAAATATAGATTAAAACGAGAGTAAGGATAACTCAAAGTCAAACATCTTTAAGATATTTTTCTAATGCCGGTATCATAGAGGAATGAAAAAAGTTTTGATAAATTATAATTTGATTTCTTTAATCAAATCTATGAATTCTCATTTCCCAATAATACCTGCATCAGAAAAATAAAGGAAAAAATGTTTGGCTTCAGGTTACCCTTACCATGCTTTTAATCTGGAAAATATTCACCAAACTCCTCTGCCAGAACATGCATAAAATTCAATTTTTAAGCTGAGTACAACGGTTTTGAATTTCAAGTTTTCCTTCTCCTAGATCAGTTGCCATAACAAGATTAAAGATCCTGGTCTGCCTTAATATTTCCTTATAGCTGGAGGGAGAATACTAAAGGGTATTAGCACTATGGGAAATGCTAACAGCCTCATCCAGGATTTGAACTTGGGTCACCAGCTTCATTTTCTACAAAAATAACCATCATACCATAAGCATCTCCAAGAGAAAAATAAAATAATGTGAGTATAATCAAGAGGAGGATACTAGTTTGAATTAATCAGTGTTTCCTCAGGATTCTACAGAGATCTCCTAAGATTCTGTTAAGTAAAATATCTTTTAATAAAAAGTTTAAAACGGGGAAAAATGAAGTTATATTCTTAAGTTGATGAAGGAAAGATCACATTGTTTTATAAAAATTGTAATTCATGCCCAATCAGTGGGTGGGTGGTTTCATGCCTAATTAAATGGGTGGATGGTTTCATGCCCAATTAAATGAGTGGGTAGTTTCATGCCCAATTAAATGGGGGTCATGGTTTCATGCCCAATTAAATGAGTGGGTGGTTTCATGCCCAATTAAATGAGTGGGTGATTTCACTAGCCACAAAAGTTAAGTCATCCTTGTTTTCTACCAGTTATTTACTGACCCTTTTAAAAAAATTCCCAATACTTGTGTACAATCAATTCCCATAAATACTGCAAGAGTTCATGTGAATACTCCTTTATTATTGATCACACAGCCAGACACCAGGTTTACTGATGGTAGGAAGCTACTAATAAATTACAATTTATTTCAATCTGAATTTTCAAGATGAGGTTTGTAATTATACATTGACATTTAAAAGTTGCCTTTGATATCCATTAAGCTTAATATCAAGTTTCATCCTATTTATAGTTGGATTTGGTTGTACTTTATGGCATATCAACCCTTAGGGGTTATTTAATGCCAAATCCTGCTTATATATATATATATATATATATAGATAGATAGATAGAGAGAGAGAGAGCAAATAGTTTGTAGGTAACATTACTTTTAAACAAGTGAGAGCTCATTTGTTTGCACACAGCTCAATGGTTTCAAGTATTGCTATTTATTGTTTGCACACAGTTAAATGTTTTCAAGTATAGTAAATGATTAAATATTTCTATTTAACTCATAGATGGAACCCTAACAGGTACTACCACTCCAGGTCAGAGTAGACTTGAGAGTAATAGCAATGAAGAGGTACTCCACATTTCTTAAAGCTAAAAGACTAGAACCTCACCATCAAATGCTTTAGCATCATATCCAGGACACTCATTGAGAGGTCTTACCCCTCTGTAGAGATGCAGTTGGTGTATTCTACAATCCCAGCCAACCAGTTTGAAGTCAAAATGGCTCTTTTTACATTTTTTTTTAAAGGGGTGCCAATAACAGTGTTGCAGTAATCTTTCAGTTTGTTTGTTTTTTGTTTTTTTTTCTCCTATTGCATCTTTTTTTTTAATTTGTTTTATCATTTGCTGTTCTTTATCAACCATGAGTTATCAACAGACCAAAGCTATTTCACTTTTTAGGAGATATTCTACATTAAGTACTAAAATTTTATCATCATCATGTCGTGCCACCAGCATGGATATCCCTGACCCTCTCTCGCCACTTCTCACTATCATTCATTGCCTCTGGCAGGTCTTCAGGGCTACATCCTGTATCCGCACAGAGCTGCTGTATGTTCGAGCAGGTCGTCCTGCTTTTACTCGGCCATGTGGGGGTTCATAGGAGTACATCACTTATGAGCTTGTCCCTGCTTCTCCAGCAGTGTCCTGCATGTCTGGTTCATCTAACTTGGATAGTTTTCATGATGGAAGGTAGGTGGCCATATAGTTGGTGCTTTGTAGGGTGTTGCTTCCAGGACTTGTTCAATATTGCTCGCAGCATTCTTGTGCAATTGCCGTCTAGCTTTTTCTCCAGCCATTTTTTAGCGTCCAAGTAGTGCATCAATATAGCAGTATTGATACAACTGCTACTTGGAAGAAACTGCCCAGAAGCCAATAATTGTGACAAGGACTGTAACAGTGGGATAAATATATTAGCTTTCAAAATAAATCAGAACAAAAATTTTTTTTCTATTCAAGATGAAAAAAAAAAGTATGGCAAGTACCTGAAGAAATCTAGAGGGTACTATGCCTGAAACATTGTAAATATTTAAAAAAAAATTTTTTTAAACTAAGGGCAAGAGTTCAAATGAATCAATATATAATCTGCAGGAGAGGGTCTAATTACAATCAGTATTTCTTGAAACATGAATTATTTATTAAATTCATGAACAAACAGGAGAACTTGCCAAAATATTCATTCTGTAATGATCAAAATAACTCACATAGTCTATATTAGAATATTTCCTACTGAGATTTGTTCTTATGGGCCAAAATTAATTAACATAAAGGAACAGCTTCTGGAGGCACACATACGACATAAGGAATGGACTTAGTGAACCAGGTTTAAATCCTAGACGTGGCTGTTTATGTTTCCCTTCATGCTAATGTACTTGGAAAAAGGCATGAATCTATCTCTACTTCCTCTAGCAATAGGTAAACTGGGTTCTTTAACCTTGATGTGGTAACAAATCAAGGAAAACTCTGAATTCAAGCCAGCTGTACTTCATTTAAAAATTGTCCTTGTTTCAGTATCCTGCCTGCAGCAAAAGGGTTAGGTAAACACATACATAGCTACAACCAAGATACAAAAAAAACACAAATAAGCTTGCGGTGGTTTGGTTTCTTTGTTTAATAGCATATCAACCTTCATGGATTATTTTTAAGGTCAAAGGTTCTTGTAGAAGAATAGTACTAGTAAAATTCAACCCATAACTGGGGAGGGAGGAATTTCCTATGAAAGGTATTAGTCCTAAAACGAATGAAATAGCATGACTGGAGTTCAAACTCACTTACGAGGTGCATACAATAAGTTTCCAGACTTTTTTCATATGGGCACTTTTATTGATAGTACACACATGAAACTCTTGTACGCTTCGAAGTAATCTCTTCCAGCTGCAATGCACTTGTTGCACCGTTCCAACAACTTCTGGAAGGCCCCATGGAAGTCCTCTTGGGTGAGCGTATCAATGACCTTCATCACAGCCTCTTTCATCTCCTCAATTGTCTCATAATGACAGCCTCTGAGCTTAGGAAATAACCAAAAGTCACAGGGAGCAAGGTCTCGACTATAGGTGAGGAACTGTCTTGATGCCCATCTTGGTCAAATAGTCAATGACAAGGATGGAGTTGTGGACTGGTGCATTGTCCTGCTGGAAATGCCACTGACCCGATTTCGAGAGTGCTAGCCTCTTCCGATGGAATCTCTTCCTGAACTCCCTTAAAACCTCAACATACTAACCCTAACCATTTGGCCAATCAACTCTGGTGTATTGACTTCCTTACTGCTCCTACACCTGTCATCATCCCTCACAGACTCCATGCCTTCTTTGAATCTCTTATGCCACTTAAAAACTGATGCTCGATTCATGCAAGATGGTCGAAAAGCAGTCTGAAGCATTCCATACATTTCTGTGGCATTTTTTCCAAGTTTAAAACTTTAGTTCTTTTAAAGTGTCCTCACGTAAAGTGTCCTCACGTAAAGTGTCCTCACGTCCAGATTGCATTTTTGGAATTCACCAGCTGTGACAATCAGGCTTTAGTAGCGTGTATTCCAATTCCTGCTGTAGGTGTTCATTTGAACCTGAAATCATAAAAATTGGTCAGTCATCTCATAAGATGTATAGCAATAACAGTGAATTTTCAAGAGTCTATGACAATTTTAAATGCCCATACGAAAAAAGTCTAGAAACTTATATGCACCTCGTACTATGACCTCACAGTCCAGCTCGTTACCCTTTATGCAACGAGGACTTCTCCTGTGGTAAAGTTTGTTGTGTTGCATAGTTAGTTTAACAGCAAGTCAATCCTTGTTGTGTTATTTAATGCTAAAGACAGTTTATTTCTAAAGCAATGATATGATTTCAAATAACTAATGAGAAAAGTTATTGGAGAGCAACAATAAATTCAAGTAATTATTCGTAATAATAATCATTTATACACAATTATATGGTTTCAAGTATTCCTATCTAATACTAATAATGTTCAAACAGATTTGACTCATAGATAAAACCCTAATAGAATGGACCTGGGAGTAATAACAACATAGAGATACTTCACACTCCCAAAAGCTCTAGAATTTGAGCCTCACCACCATATCCAGTTTAATGTCATACCCAGGATACCCAGAAAAGATATAACAGTCCTCACCAGAACACTCTTTTCTTCTCTTTCTTTCTCTTCTCCCATGCATTACCATACACCAATATAACAGTGATGTGAATTTAAACTGTGCCATTCTTGCCATGTAGTCATCTACTAAGTTTAGCTTAGTTTAGAAAAAGGACAGAAATATAAGATGGTTGGTTGTGTTTTATGGCATATCAACCCTTGTAGGTTATTTAATTCCAAATCCAGTTTTTATACACACACATAATCAAATCCTGCTGCTAGTACAGATTTCCCTGACTCTCTCTCGCCATTTGTCCCTATCATCCATCACTCCCAGCAGTTTTTTTTAGACTACATTCTGTGTCCATACAGAGCTGTTGTTGGTCGACCAACACTGGCATATCCATGTGAAGGGATCCATAGGGGAACATCACTTAAGAGCTTGTCCTTGCTTTTCCAGCATTGTTTCACATGCCTTGTTCATCTTATTTGAATAGTTAGATAGGAGGTAAGTAGCCATACAACTGTGGTTTCATGAGATGTTGCTTCCAGGATTTGTTCAATATAGCTTATAAGATTCTTGTGTTGTTCCTGTCTAACTTCTTTTTTTTTAAATATAAATGATTAGTCTGTAGGTAACATTATTTTTGAATGAGTCAAAGCTCATTTGTTTGCACACAGTTAGTTGGTTTCAAGTATTGCTATTTAACACTAATAATTTTTTTAACATAACTCATATATTTCTACAGTTAAATGGTTCCAAGTATAATAAATGATTGAAAATTTCCATCAGACCCATAGATGGGACCCTAACAAGTATTATCACTCCAGGTCAGAGTGGAACTGAGTGTAATGGCAATGAAGGGGTACTCCACATTCACCAAAGCTCCAAGACTGAAGCCTCACCATCAGATAGTTTAGTGTCATAAACAGGACATTCACAGAAGGGGAGTTTTACTCCTCAGCAAAGGAGCAGTTGGTATATTCTTAGAAACATAGGGCACCCAATGAGAATCAAATTCTTTAACAATAATCTGATAGCCTAGCTTGATAATCTTTAAAACTATTAAAAATGCCCATCATTCTCGCCAAGTAGATGAGAAAAAGAAAGGAAAAAAAATACTAAGAAACTTCTAAAAGACCTCCAGATGAAACATCTATTTGAAGGAGGCTAAAAGAATAGATTGGTCAAAACATTGCATTACAAATAACAAAAATGAAGATACTAATCGGAAAAATGTGTCAAGTTATGAAAATATTTAATCTCAAAACTTCAGATATCAGAAGAAACATAAAATGCACTTCAAAAACTATTTGTACTGCTGCAATCATTATAGGCTTGTAGCAGTATCATCCATGGTTCCCAGTTCCACTTGTTAGACCACTTCAATCGCATGTTATGCTTGTTAAAAAAAAAATTAGTCAGTCACAGGATCTGGACAAAACCATATAAACCACAGATCAGCTCAACAAAGAAAAAAACAAAATGAAAAATTGCATTACAAACATCAATGAAAAGATGAAGTTTATCTGAGATTTTCTTACTCTGACGGGAAATTAGGGATTCAACACATTTTGTAGGGGGTAATGAAGGAAGATTTATAGGAGGCTACTTCCAGGACCTGTTTAAAACAGCATACAACATCCTTGTGTAGTTCCCATCTAGTTTTTCTCTGATTGTTTCATTAAGTAGTAAAACTATACAGTAGTACTGACACAGCTACAAGTAGTAAAACTATACAGTAGTACTGACACAGCTACAACTGGGAAGAATTCGTATTTTATTTTATCAGAGAGATCAGATTTCCATATGGTTGACAACTTATCAATAGCAATCAATGCATTCCCTATGAACATGTTGACATTGTTTTCAGTAGATGAGATATTGCTACTGAGGTATACTCATCTACTAATTACTGAGCCTTGTCTTTCAATGATAAGATGGCAGCATCTTCATTAAAGTCTATGAACTCAATTTTATCTGAATTCAGATAGAGACCAATGTAACTTGCTACCAGCTCCAGGCTATATAATCCAAAAAAGATAAGTTGGGCACTGCTGGTGAAGTAAGGATGAACTTATAAGTGTTGGTTGACTAGCAAAAACTTACATTCATCAGCTTTGTGCAGACACTCTTACCAAGAGCAATGGCTGATAGGGACTAACGGCGAGGAAAAGTCAAGGGAATCTACACTGTTGACAAACCTTGAAGCTGATGAAAGTGAAAGTAAAATAAAAATGAAGACTCATTTTTCCTTCAATATATTTTATATAGTTTTTGATGGTGTTTTCAGTGCAATAAACTAAAAAAATTAAAATATCATGAAATAAAGTATTATTGCTATTTACTGCATGACACTGAATACCAGGACAGAATGCCTTGAGGTACACATTTGATTAGTTATAGGAAGTACCTCAGGCAGTCAATCAGCAATATGCTTTTACACTATCTTGTGATGAACTAAGTAGGTAATAAAACTTAAAAGGTCTATTCTGCCTAAGACCAATAGGAATTAGTGTTTACTCACAATCTTAACAAGCAGATTTAGTAATATACTTTCACACTGAAAAGGGATTGATGAATAAGTTGAAAATAAAATTAATTGGAATAATGAATGTTTTTTTTTCCCTTAAGAAACTAAATGTTTTTAATTATGGCTTTAATTAATGGCTTCTTAAGAAGCATGGTTTATTGTTAGCAGGGAAAAGGTTATTTTCAGTCTGGTCAGTTTTAACAGCATGTCAAATCTATCTAGAGTTATTTTATGCTAAGAAGTTAAGGAATTGCATTCACTGTACTTTCATATTTACATTTTTTGTGCAGTTGTTAAGAGTTTTTCTGCACATTGTCCTATCAAATACAAATAATTTTTTAAACAGATCTATTTAATCCAGGGATGAGACCCTAACAGATACTAACACTTCAGGTCAGAGTGGACCTGGGAATAATGGCAATGAAGCAGAATACTATATTTCCCAAAGCTCCAGAACTGAAGCCTAACAGATGCAGTTTAGTGCCCTACCAGAACATCCCGTTTTTTTTGTTTGGGGGGGGGGGTTCTTATCCATCAGCAGAGGATATAGTCAGCACATTCTAAGTTCTGCCAACAGACAAAATATTTCCAGTCTGGGTTTAATATATATTTCAGCTGTCTTTTTGGGCAAGGCAGTTAAGAGCTAGAGTGAAGAGTCAGTTAAAAGTTTTAACTCAAGCTATGTTACCAATCTGTTCTGTTGACTAAGTTGCTGAGTGAAAGGAAGTGGCCTTCTCCCACAGCTAGAGAAACTTATGCCCAGCAGCATGACCAACAAGAAAGGGTCAATTACAAGTACTCTCACAGTAACTGGAAGAAATGGTCATAGACAAGAGTTAGGGATTTCTTAAAAGGATCAGTCAGTTAGCTTGCTTCTGGCAGAGCAACAAATAATGACCAAAATTTGGGGGCTAGCAAAACCATCCCATTCACCCATTAGGGGTGGACTATAATTTGACAAACAATAAATCTTACCTTCATTGACTCAAGATAACCATTTCACATTTTTCTGTTTTTGAAACTGATCCTGAAGGAAATTGCAATATCAATAATACATGACCTAGTTGCTGTGATGGTTAATTATTTTATTACCTGGTTTGGTTAGGCCACAAATGTTTCAGTTAGCAATTAAGTTAGTTGAAATCTTTAAGCAGAAATGTAAGTTGTGACAATATACCCGCTGGCCAACCTCTACTATCTCAACTTCTTAAACCAGCTCATGGCCATCCAATAGTCTATTAGTTTCTCTCATCTCCAGCCAGGGGCATTTCACTTGCTTTACAAACACACAACATATATAATCAAGAGTGGAAGAACAAACAAGCACAGACTTGGGTTAGCCCTAAGCATAAGAAGGGAGAAGTTTTTGGCACTTTATTGGCATTCTGTGCTGTCACAAGCGAGTACTCAAACAAAACCCCCACACAGCAACCAGGAACGCTGATTCATCCTCTTGCACTCGCCAACCCGGCCTCTGGATCCACAGGTCGCAGCTCCTCGCTTAGTAGCCGCCTTTCTCTGACATCGCCTTTCCCTAACTCCTTTCTGTTCAGCTCTGGGACCTTGCCTTTCCTTGTCTTCTTCCGGTCTCATAGAAATCTCATGCGCAAGCCCTTTGTGTGGGTTTCATGCCAAAGCAGACAAAGGAATCTTCTGACTGGCACTCACCCACACCTACAGAAACAAATCCTCCCCCCATCGTGCCACAAAGTCAATTTGGAAAGTTCAAGCTAGTCCACCTCAACCAGAGAACTTATTCTACACAGGAAGACCAAATGTAAATAAAATAGATTCATGTCTTGTCACAAGTTTGATTGGGGAAATGAAAACACAGTAAACATTTGGGGACACATATGAGATGATGCAATAACTTAAGATGACATCACCTTACCAATATCCTGAATTAAGGTATATAAAATTAAGTGAACTTGTCTTTTAATTGGAATCATTTTGAGATGAGGCTTCTTAATCTGAGAATTAATTTTTATTTATTGCGGACTTTTTTTCCTCATCTTGGTAGTTTTTGTGTTGTTTCTTCTTTCACTACGTTTCAGCCAAATTTCACCTCTGGCCTTCTTCAGGTGATTTACCGCGACCTCGGATAGGAATGCTGAATCTTGTAACTGTATCCCCAGTAATTACTGCTTTCCATAGTTGTTGTCTATCGCACCACGTTTTTGACCAAGTAAACCTCTGGCTGGCTTGGGTAGGATTTGAAACCGCTATCTTCTGACAATGCTCACCTGGAACCGTAGAGACTCAACGCCTCTATCCGCTGCGCCACGGGCCCCGAAGGGCGATCAAATCCTTATAAATCCTTATCTGGTGTTCCAGAGTCAGGTCCGTAACGAATTTTTGTACTTGTCTTTTAATTGGAATCATTTTGAGATGAGGCTTCTTAATCTGAGAATTAATTTTTATTTATTGCGGACTTTTTCCCCTCATCTTGGTAGTTTTTGTGTTGTTTCTTCTTTCACTACGTCGCGAGGTCGCGGTAAATCACCTGAAGAAGGCCAGAGGTGAAATTTGGCCAAAACGTAGTGAAAGAAGAAACAACACAAAAACTACCAAGATGAGGAAAAAAGTCCGCAATAAATAAAAATTAATTCTCCAAAATTAAGTGAATTTTGAAAAAGTTGTCAGTCGGTCAGTAGTCAGAAGTTGGCATTTAGAGAGTTCAGTCGGACTGAGGGGGGGGGTCTCTTTGTGCCTGTTCATAGACCCTTTCAGATTTTCTCTTTCTCTTGTGCTACTGTATACAGTCTGAACATTGAACAATAAATGATTGTGCCCAGCTAGAGAGTTACATTTGGTGCCACACCATAGTATTACAAATAAAGTGAGTGAGATTTTTCTGTGACTACGCGTCTGACTTTCCTTTCCTGACGTGAACTCATCATCTTGTCTTTGTCTCCACCAACATTCTTCGATATGCCATAGACAACTACTGTCACAAACAACCAAAGAAAACTAATCTAAATGTCATAAATCTCCCAAGAAAACATTATTGTTGAGGTTTGGTTTCTTTGTTTAATAGCATATCAACCTTCATGGGTTATTTAATACTAAAGCCATCCTTCATTGTGGCCTTGAAGGGCAAGAAATGAATAACACAAAGAGAAGTAAGGTTTACAGCAGTATATATTTACTGAAATACAGACAGTAATGGTAACTGGTAGCTGACTAGACTCATTTACCCATTTATCAAGTCAGTCACTATTTATAGTGTCGGGGAGGGTCCATGCAATGACATCATGGGGTATATCCCCATAACACCCCCTTTTTAGCCTTGCTCTGTAAGGAATCAATATTTTTTCTTTTTGGGTTTATCTCAATTAAATCCATTATTTCTCGTTTTCTTTTGGATCTTCTGTTCTGAAGCTGTTTGTGGTATCAGAACCTCGAACGTGTCAAACACGAGATCCATTGGGTCTTCTTCTTGAGGGTTGTTCTCAACGGTATCCGAATACCACTTCCATCTTTGGTTCAGGTGTCTTTTACGGGTGAACCAGGGCCCCAAATTATATAGATTATGTTTCCAATCTGTTTGTCCACTGTACTTGTCTCCCAGTAGGACTTGTTGCTTTGAAACATGTAGAAGAAAACTTTTTCATCAGTTTTGAATCGTTTTCTAGTCACTTTGTTTGTATGTCCAGGTTTTCATTGGTTAAGTAAGAGTTTTTCAAACACTGACTTGATCTTCCTTGCAAACATTACCTCTGCTGGCATCATGGCAGATGGGGCATTCTTATTAGGAGTCACTCTATAAACCTATAGAAATTGCTATATGGGTTTATCGGTAGGAGTCCTTCTCACTTTCCTAAGAGCTCTCTTAAAAGGTATCAACAAAACATTCTGCCTGACCATTACTCCTTGGATGATACAGAGCGATCGTGATATGTTCCACTGAGAATGTTTGAAAGAATTCTTTGAATTCACTGGACATAAATTGACTTCCATTATCTGAGACAATGCAGTCTACAACCCAAAACCGGGCAAATAACTTGCGTGAGAAGCTGGTTACTACCTCCATGGTTGCCTTTTTGCATCTAAAAATTTCCGGCCATTTTGAAAAGTTGTCTACAACAATCAGGTAGTAGAAACCATCCAGTGGACCAACAAAATCGATGTGGATCCAAGACCACAGTCAGTTGGTTTTTGGTCAGGGACTGAATCTTATGAGAAGTGCCTTTGCTGCCAAAGCACAGCCTTTGCAGGATTTTACTGTATTCACAATGTCCCTGTCCATATTTGTCAAATAGACATAGCTTCTCATAAGGCTTTTTATCCTCGATATTTCAGGATGGCCAACATGAAATTCTTTTAGTATTCTTCTCTGTAATGCTGCAGATATAACAACTTGATCACTGTACATAACTACTTCCTTACAGATTGAGTAAGCACCTAAAATTTGTCTATCTTTATCTTTTATTTTATAAAGTCATCGTCAAATGCCTTTTCTTTAATCTCTCTAAGTATTACAAGAAGATCTCTAACAGTGTCACATAATTTATTTTTTACCTCCACTTCAGCTTGTAAGGAGGCAATCACTGTGTCTTCAAGGGGTTTGGTATGTTTTGTGATAAGTCTTGACAATCCATTGGCATGACTAATTTTTAAAGAGAGGAGAAACTCCATTTTAGAATTATAATTAAGAAGAATGGTCTCCCCATCTTTGCAGCCTGTCTGCAGTATGTGTTGGTGAGTCCTTTTTTGAACCATAGGTCATAAGTAGTGGTTTATGGTCTGTCTGCAAAATAAAATGTCTTCCATGGATGAATCTATGGAATTTGGTAACAGCAAAAATAATTCCCAGTGTTTCCTTCTCGATCTGAGAATAGTTTATTTTCTGCAAGTAATAGAGTCTTTGATGTGTTGACAATTGGTTTTAGTGATCTGTCTTCCATTTTGTGTAATATGCAGGCTCCAATACCATACAAACTAGCATCACAGTCCACAACGATTTGTGTAGTGAATAAATCTGATGTAAGGACTTCTTTTATTTTTTTGAATGCTTCCCGGCATTCAGCCATCTAGACCCAATCTTTTTCTTTTTTAGTAATTCATTAAGAGAAGCTCACAAACTGTGCATGTTAGGCACAAACACATTGTAGTAATTTGCTAGACCAAGAAAACTTTCAAGTGGAGACATGAGAATGTCATCCAGGTATGCTATTGCAAATTCCAATCCACTAAGCATGGTGTCTATAACTTGTTGGAAGATGACTGGTGCGACCTTGATTCCAAATGGTTAATCATCCAAACTTGAACAAACCCCTGTGGGTGTTTATACATAGCAGTTTCGAGCACTCCTCGTCCACAGGTATCTGGAGATAGGCATCACTCAAATCGATTGAACATAACAATATGACTGGATTTCGAACTCAATTACTTTGAGACCGCAATCTAACACTTTAGCCATAACACCATGGGACTTCTGTTATTGTTGAAGTCTGACATAAGCTGTAACCAGACAGGAATAAAATCATTTTATACAACAAGACAGCTATTTATATTGCTTACTGTTATGATGATCTGGTTATTTTCTTCACCTTCTTTCATGATAAAACTACACAGAAAATTAAGTTCACACATCAAGTAACAAACTCTTGGGTCATCAACACAAGTTCTAGCATCAATATTCACAAGAGAAACAAAATATATATTCTTTCTTCATCTCCTCATAAAACCTAGTTCAGTTATTTCTATTAAAAAAATTACAATTTTTACTTATTCTAACACCAGAGCAATATAATTCTTCGTGCAGATAACTAAACACCCAAATAGATTGAAGTTAAATGATAAAGAACAATGAACAAGTTTTCAAACATGTTTATTTTTTTTTTCAGATACAAAAACTCTAATAGTCTTCTCCATGAAAAATGACATTCAAACAAGCCTCAAAATTGCCTATTTTACAAGCAAAATGTTTGTGTTTACAATTTTTTTATTAAAAAAAACAAAAATGACCTAAATGTAAGAAGTCATATTTCATAAAGCTATTATTTCAACAAAAATTCATAGCTTTCTGTCAAAGTTATTTACCTTTTTCCATAATTTAAACATATATTTTTGGTGTCTGAAGATTGACATTTCCTTGATGAACCACCTACAGAAATGGATTTTGCTAGTAATACTAAAAACCGATAATTTTAAATTCAAAACAACATATTTAACCAATTTAAAAAAAAAAAAAAAAAATAACCCACTTGAACTTATATATCACCACTCGTAGGGTAATGGCTATCATTGTGAAAAACGGACATGGTGATTAAAGTTCAAATCCTTAACAAGGCCACTTACATCTCACTTCGTAGTAATACCCTTGGGAAAAGAATGCATCCAACTATTCTCTTTCCAGCTATGGGTAAATAGTAGGACAGACTGCATTCTTTAACCTTGATATGGCAACCAGTCTAGGAGAAGGAAAACTGAATTCAAACCTATTAAACTCTGCTTAAAAAAATTTGATCTTTTATCACATCCTGCTCATATGAAGGAGTTGGGTAAATACATGTTAACATATCTATTTATAAATTTCTATTGGTATGTATGTCAAAATCATTTATGTGACATTAATTGATGATAGTGTTCTCAGTATAATATAAAACAACTACATAAAACAATAGTCATTAATTTCAATGTTGTTGAGCAAGAATATGATTTTATTCTAATTATTCTTATAACTTCAAACTTAAGATAGAAATAGCCAAAATAAATAGAAATCACTAAACAGTCGACTGGGCTAGTAATGCCTAATTTACTAAGTTAAGAATCAATTACCAATGATAATCTTTCTGAAAATGTTTAATTTTATTCCTATCATTGGCTTCATAAAGACATCAGCTACATTTTTCTCTCAATGTATTCTAAAAAATGGACCCTTTATTCATTTCATCATGTACAAAATGAAATTTTATATCAATACGTCTCGATCTTTGATAAACGACAGAGTTTTTTGCTAAAACAATAGTAGACTGATTATCACAATGAATAGTTGTTGGGTTTTTAAGTGACTCAAGTTCTGTCAAGTTCTCAATAGTGCTCTAAGATACAGGCCTTCTTGACTTACTAATGAAATAGCAATGAATTCTGCTTTGCATGTTAAAGCAACTGAATTCTGCAATTTCTTAAATATTAGCGACTGATTGATTGTGCCTTTTAAATAACATAAGTGTTTTGTCTTCATCAAATGGAGAGAATTTGGTTTTGCTAGGTCTTAAGATAACCTAATACCTGGTCTTGTTACAACCATTATACATATTAGACTGCCAATAGTTAGATTTTCAAGTTCAATTTCGTCAATTTGTTCATGAGGAGGTATGTATACAGAGCAGATTGTGATAGTTTTCTGTAGCGTGACTTGTGTTGCGAGTGCTTGGAGTTTTGACTTTATAGGAAGTTGGCTTTGTGGTATTTCATTTCTTACAAGAATTGATGTGCCGCCGTTGGCCCAATGTCCTGTATTGTGGATGTAGTGATATTGTTTGTAGTTTAGAGTTTTTAGGTTGTTGTTTTCTTTTAGGAATGTTTCTTGAAGGCAAATGGTGGCAGGATTTAAAAGTGATATAAGTATAAACAGTTCGTTGAAGTTTGGTTTTATGCCACGGCAGTTACATTGAATAATTTTACGTTTTTTGGATGAGCTAGTTTGTTTGTTGTTGGTGTTCATTTGTGTTATGATTTTGTTGCTGGTGGAGGGGTTTTGAGCTCTAGTGCTTACTGTTTCTGAGTTGGTTTTTTTTGTAGTTTTCTGGGAGTTTTTTTGCTTTGAGTCTGTTGCTGATTCAGTATCAAGCTCTTTGTCCATTTCCATGTATTCTAGTGTTTCAAATTTATTTTCTGCTTTGAAAATAGGTCTTTATTTTGAGGAGGATCTTGGTTTTATGTTCTCAGTTTTAGTCAAGGTTTTTTTTCTGTCTTTTGGTTTGTTTTTAAGGTTAGTTTTATCTTGTTCTTTCTTAGGCTTTTCCTTTGGTATCTCCTTTGTTTTTTTGTTTGAGTTTGGTATTTTCTTGGATTATTTTCCTAAGAAATTTTTCTTCAATGGTTGTTGTTTGGGAGTGTTCTTCTGTTCTAGGTAGAGCATTAGTTTTTGTAGGTGTATTTGTGTTTTTTCTTTGATTGCTTTGTGTTGGGATCATCATGAAGTATTTATTTTTGTTAACACCTGTGACTTAGTTTCTTAAAGATAGTTGCTTGCTTGTGTTATTATTGGTAGTAAAGTAGGTCTGAGGTCTTTGATAAATTTGAGCCAGTCATTAGGACCTATAGTTAGAATTTTTTGTATTAGCATTTCTAAGGTTTTCTTTTTTTGCTTGTTCTTTTTCTCGATTTCCTTTTGTGGCTGAGGCATAGGATGATTTTGAATATTGGGCTTCTATTATTTTTCTGGCTTCTTGATAAGGGATATTTTGTTAATATTTGATGATTAAAATTTCTTTTTCTTTTTTCCATTTTTTACATATTTTGGCATATCATGTATGGTCTCCTTCACAGTTCGCACATTTGAAGCTGTTGTTGCATCCATTTGTAGGATGGTCTGGATCTTTTTGACCACATATGGTCTTGCCTTTGCACAGTTCCTCATGATTGCCATATTTTTGACATCTATAACACCTTAATGGTGTAATACTGAAGGTGCCCATGGTGTAATAGTTATCGTTGTAGGAAATGGACACGGCGACACGAGTTCAAATCCTGGACATGACTGATTGCATTTCACATAGCACTAATACCCTTGGGAAAGGTATGAATCCAATTATTCTCCTTCCAGCTATGGGTAAATAGTAGGACAGACTGGGTTCTTCAGAAGGAAAACTCTGAATTAAAACCTGTTAAACTCTGCTTAAAAATTGACCTTGTGTCATATCCTGCCCAAGCGGATGGATTGGGTAAATATGGATAACACCTAAATGGGTAAGGGATGTGTGGCTCTACTTCAGCAAGGACTTAATGAAGGTGGAAATAGCCAAGTATTAAAAAATAAGCAATGCCAACACTCAAACACAAAAAAAAATTTTAAAAAAAGAACAAATGAAAAATATGTAGGAAAGATTCTCTTGGAAAAAAGTTGTTGGTTTCTTAGTTTGATGACTCATCAACCTTTGAGGGTTGATCGGTTTATTAGTTTTACGCCACGTCAACGTTTGTGTTATTTTATGCAGAGGTCAGTCTTTCATGCAATTAAAAAGGTTTTAAGTAACAAATCCTATTGAATCCTATTTCTTTGCACACAGGAATTCTAGAAACTATATTAACTTTCTAATGTTAATAATTTTCAAACAGATCTAGAGCCAATATATTAATCTAATTCAAAATCATTTTAAACTTTATCTCAGATCAATTCGAGCCATAGATGGGACAAGTATAACCACACTGGGTCAGAATGAAACTGGGGATAATGACAACAAAGAGATGACTCCACACTCAATTGAACTCTAGAAATTCAACCACCAAATGTGGTTTGGTGTTTATACACAGGACTTGCCAGAATGTATGGTACACGTCTTTAAAAAAATTCAAGAAAGAAAAAAGTTATTTACCTTCTGCATGAGCATCTGTTTTTCCACAAAAAAAGACAGTGACTCCCAGATAGAATTCACATCTGTTAAAAAAGAAAAGATTTAATTTCAATCCATAAAAATTAATTGAAATAAAAGAAATCAAACTGGATTAAAAATCAATTAAATCATTTAAAGGCCTGGTATTTAGCCATAAAGAGAGATATCATTTAATCTGAAAAGTCACTTTTGAAAATTTGGATAATTAAAAATTGTTTTATCCTCTACATTAACATATTTTAACTATTGCTCTAATAAAAACCCTCTACAGTGTGTTGAAAGAAAAAGGGGAGGGAGATGATATAGAGAAACATACATTGAATGGGAAAGAAAGAATTTAACAAAAAAGGAACAAAAATGAGACAAACAAGTAAGAAATCATCTTGAGAAATGAAAATTGAAAAAACAACAAATACAGACTGAATCAAAAATGAAATAATAAACAAGATACAATGAAAAGAAAGAGAAAGAAAAATAAATAATAGAAGAAGAGAAGTTGGTTGATTGATTTATTTTAATGGTATGTCAACCTATCAAGGGTTATTTTATACCAGGAAGTTTGGTTGAGTTTTATTGCATATCAAACATTGTAAGTTATTTAATGCCAAGTCTTCTTTATACATATATACTAAATATATATATGATTTGTAAACACATTTTATAGATAACATTTTTAAATGAGCCTAAGCTCTTTTTTGCACACAGTTAAATGGTTTCAAGTATTGCTATATAACAGTCACAATTTAACATCAGTCATTTGTTTGCACACAGTTTGTTCTATTTGACCCATAGATAGGGGCCTATGAGGTGCTACCACTCCAGGTCAGAATGAACATGGGAGCAATGGCAATAAAAGAGTATAACACATTCCCCAAATTTCTAAGGCTGGAGCCTCACCATCAGATGGTTTAATGTCATATCTAGGACACTTGTTAGGGGTCTTACATGTTTGCAGAGATGCAGTTAGTATATTCTACAGCCCCAGTCGATTGGACTGGTACCAGGAGGGAATTGCATTCATCGTATGTTCATATTTATATTTTCTGTATAGATGCTTCATAAGAGGGTTTTTTTCCCCCCATTCTTTTTTGAATATGAATAATCTTCAAACAGAACTATTTGATCCATAGATGGGATCCTAACAGATACTACCACTCCAGGTCAGAATAGACCTGAAAATAATGCCAATGAAGGGATATACCACATTCCCCAGAGCTCCAAAACATTGAATGCAAAGAAACTGGATTTAATGAAAAAAAGATACAAACAATGTGAATTTTAGTATTATAGAGACATTAAATTTTATATAGATATTAAAATAAAATTTTATTTAAAAAGAAAAAAAGAAATTCTGATACTTTAAGTATTCAAAACATGAATAAAATGATTAAGAAATAATATTTGATAAATCAGACATTGTTTGAGTAGAAGAAAAAAAAGAAGGTCTGATTTATCTATTTCTCCAGATTTTTTAGCCCTAAAGTTAGGGGAGTGTATTATACTGAAGATTTTTTTTTTTTTTTTTTTACAGGCCACATACCTTACAGTGGGCAGAAAAACTCTCTTAACATGCCTTACAATAATTGGGATGGGATGACGAAAGTAAGATATATCTCTAATCCAAACAAAACGTTTTATGTCATTACAGAGAAATATTCACTGGAATTTGTGTTGATTATTTATAATTTTGTTTCTCTAATATGATCTTATTTTCACCACAAGATCATTGCATGAACATACTTCACAATTGTTACAATTACAATGTAAATTTTGAATTTCAAAACAATGAAAACCATATAAAATTCTCATTTTTTGTCAGTATGAACTAATAAAAAGTTGAAAAAAAAAAAATGCTAAAATCAAGGTTACATTTAGCTGCTACAAATCCTAAAATGTCAGTGTATATTATACATGAGAATTTTTTTTCTATAATTTTAGAGACCAAAATTAATGGTGTGTTATATACAAATAATTACAGTAAATAGTTTTATGCATAAATAGAATATAGAATTATTTATCAAAATATATACAAGGTTTTCTGACATAATTATACAAGATAAAGTAATTAACAAATAATTAACAACACCTATCATCAAGAAATTTCAGCAATTCAAATGTGATCACAAAATCTACTCTAATTTGAATTCTAAGAGAGATGATCACAAAAGCTTGCTTGAATAAAACTTAAGAGATATGATCATAAGATCTCACCTAATTAAAATTTACAAGATATCAAAAATCTGCCACAATGAAAATTATGCCACACAATTAAAATTTATGAGATATGATCACAAAATCTTGAACGACAAAAATTTACAAGATAACATCACGAAATCTCACAGAAGGAAAATATACAAAATATGATCACAAAATCTCACCAGTGTCAAAATTTCCAAGATATGATCATAAAATCTTTTACAAAATTTATATGATCACAAAATCTCACCAAATTCAAAAATTTCAAGATATAAAACCTTGCACAACTAAAATTTACAAGATATGATCACAAAAATCTCCCAAAATTCACATCTATGAGAAATGATCGCAAAATTTTGTTCCACAAATATTTATCAGATATGATAAAATCTCAACTTATGAAAATTTACAAAATAAGATCCCAAATTTATCAGAAATGATCAAAAGATGAGATATTACAAAATCTCATCAGTGTCAAAATTTATAAGATATGATCACAAAATAATCTTAAGAGATAATATCACAAAATATCAGACAATGAAAATTTACAAGATAAGATCACAAAATCTCAGCAAATTCAAAATTTTAAGACACGATTCCCAAAATCTCACTGGGTTATGATTTGTAAGATATGGTTACAAAATTTAGCTACGCAAAATAAGATTACAAAACCTCACCATATTTAAAGTTATGAGATATGATAAAAAAAAACTTTTAGATATACAAGATAAGATCACAGAATCTTCCCAAAATCATATTTACACAATATATTCACAAAATCTCGCACAATGAACAACTATATATGATGAGAACACACACCCAAATCAAATTCACAAAATATGATCACAACATCTCACAAGATGAAAATGTATGAGATATAATCATAAAATCTTATAATATGAATTAATGAGAAAAGAAATTTCCCTAGATTTAGGAGATATGATCACAAAATCTAGTCAAATTCAAATTTACAAGATATGATCAAAATATCTTGCACAGTGGAAATTTATGACACCAAAACATGATATGATATTATTATCATATCTTGTTTTAATCAGATCTCATAAATTTACAAAAACACTTTAAGAGATATGATAGTAAAATTTCACAACAAAATCTTACAAGCTATGATCACAAAATGGAAATTGACAAAATATGATCATATCTCATAAATTTGACTTTGGTGATATTTTGAGATCCTATTTTGTGAGATTTTGGGATCCCAAAATTTTACAAGATATGATCCAAAAACTTGCCCAGTCAAAATTTACAAGATATGATAACAAACTCATGCCAAATAGATATTCACAAAATCTCACATGAAAATTTATTAAATAAATTCTCACTCAAAATGAATTGACAAGATATGATTAAAAAAATTCACCAAGTAAAATTCATAAGATTATGATCACAAAATCTCACTTAAGTCAAATTTACCAGAAATGATCATAAAGTTTACAAGATTTACAACAAAATTTTATGAGAAATGATAATTAAAATCTAACCCGAGGAAAATTTGAGATTTAATCCCAAAATCTCGCAAAATTCAAATTTACAGAATATAATCCCAAAATCTCACTCAAGAAAAACTTACAATACACAATAAAATTTTATCTGATAAAAATTTACAAGATTTCAAAATCTTGCCAAATTCAAATTTACAAGACATGATCCCAAAATCTAAGACAATAAAATTTCACAAGATATGATCAAAATCTTGCACAACAAAAATTTTACAAACTATGATAATAAAATATCACTAAAGTAAAATTTATGAGATATGATCCTATTTTGTAAATTTCCATTTACAAAATAGGATCCCAAAATCTTGTGTAGCAAAAATTTACAAGATATGATCAAAAAATTGCCAAGTCAAATTTATGAGATAATGATCAAAAAGACTGGTCAAATTCAAATTTACAAGATATGATCAAAATATCTTGCATAATGAAAATTTACAAGCTATAATCACAAAATCTTGCTCAAGTTAAATTTACAAGATTTACAACAAAATTTCATGAGACATGATAATAAATCTCACCTAATGAAAATTTACAAGATATAAGATCTCAAAATCTTACCAAATTCATATTTATAAGATATAATCCCAAAATTTCATTCAACAAAAATTTCTTATATATGATAATATCTTAACTGATGAAAATTTACAAGATCTCAAAATCTTGTCAAATTTAAATTCATGAAATATTATCACAAAATCTCAAACAAAATTTTATGAGAAATGATAAAATCTCAACCAACAAAAATTTACAAGATATGATAATAAAATCTCACACTATGAAATTTTACAAGCTATGATCACAAAATATAACCAGTCAAATTTATGATATGATCAAAACACTTGCCCAAGTCAAATTTTCTAGATATGACCCCCAAGTCTTGCTAAATTCAAATTTATGCAATATCTTCACAAAATCTCTCACAATGAAACTTTACAAAATATACTTATATTTTGTAAATTTTCATCAAGTGAAAATTTTCTGATATAATTGCAAAATCTCGCATAATAAAAATTTGAGACATAATAAAATCTCACCTAATGGAAATTAATCAATTAGGATCACAGTAAAATTCACAAGATATAACAAAATCTCACACAATGAAAAATTTTTCAAATATGATCAAACACTCGCCGATATAAATTTATCAGATATTATCATAAAATCTCTCACAATGAAAATTTACAAAACATGACAAAATCTGACAATTAAAAATTTTGAGATATGATCACAAAATCTTGCACAATAAAAATTTATAAGATAGGATAACAAAATCTCAGCAGATGAAAATTTATGAAATAAGATCAAAATCTCACTAGAGCAAAATTCACATGATATCATTCATAAAATCTTGCCAAATTAAAATTTGGTGGGATTTCACAAAAATTTATGAGATATCATTACAAAATCTCACCAGGTTCAAATTTACAAGATATGATCAAAAAAGTGTCCAGAGTCAACTTTACAAGAAATTATCACAAAATCTTGCTAAATTCACATTTATGAGATATGATCCCAAAATCTGACACAATAAAAATTTTCAAGAGGATAATAAAATCTCAGCTGATGAAATTTATGAAATAAAAATCATAAAATTTCCCCTAAGTAAAATTCACAACACATGATCTCAAAATCTAACAGCAAAAAATTGATAATTTATAATCATTTTCTTTGAGTGAGATTTTATTAAATCCTTGTATTCCTTGTAAATTTCACACTAGTGAGATTTTGTCATGATGTCTTATAAATTTGACTCTGGCAAAATTTTGTGATCATATCTCAAAATTTTGACGCTGGAAATATTTTGTCATTATATCTCAAAAATGTTCATTGTGAAAGATATTATGACCATATCTCATAAATTTGACTTAGTGTTTTGATCCTGCCTGGTAAATTTGACTGACAAAAGTTTGTGATCATATCTTGTAAAGTTCCATTGTGTGAAATTTGAATCAGGTGAGATTTTAAGAACTTATAAATTTTCATCAGGTGAAATTTTATTATATTTCATGAATTTTTGTTGAAAATTTCAAGAGATAATAACTGTAGACAAGTTGATATGATTTTAAAATTAATCAGTTAATCACCAGAAATAAATTTAATCCAGCTACATAGTTTACATAGTTTCAAAAAAAAAAAAAAAAAACACTCATCGGCAATTCCATTTGTGAAGGGATTTCTATTTATTTTGGCTATTTCTATCCCATTGTATATAGTTATTGACTAAGTTTTGCTGAGTTGTGGCACAAAACTGGAAGTGTTGGGTACTCAGCAAGACTCAAACTCATTAGTAATGGTCAGCTAGTCTAGCTTGTTAACCATTACACCATGTGCATGCAAGTCTTAAATTCTCAGAATGAAACTTTAAAATAGAAATTTATGGACTTGTTGTATGTTCCATTAGTAAATGTGATTTATGAGTTAATGATAATAAAATCTCACCTGAAGAAAATTTATCAAATAAAATCACAAAATCTCGCCCAGATAAAATTCAAAAGATATGATCACAAAATCTCACCAAATTTAAATTTACAAGATATGATCAGAAAATCTCACAAAACGAAAATTTGCCCAATATTGTCAAAACACTCACTAGATTCAAATTTACAAGATATGATGACAAAATCTTACCAATGTCAAAATTTTGAGATATGATCACAAAATCTCAGCAAATAAAGATTTACTAGGTATAATAAAATCCAATCTGATGGAAATTAATCAAATAATATCTCACCCAAATAAAATTCATAAGATATTAGAAAATCTTGCCAAATTCACATTTATCAATGAACAAAAAAAATGACAGAGTCAAATTAATGAAATATGAACACAAAATCTCACAATGAAAATTTATGAGATACAATCACAAAATCTCACCAGATTCAAATCCCGAGATCTGACCATAAATCCCACACAACAAAAATTTGTGAGATAGGACCAGAAAATTTTGCCAGATGAAAATTTACCCGATTTCATTCATAAATCTCACCTGCTTCAAATTTAGCAGATTTCATAAATCTCACCTGTTTCAAATTTAGCAGATTTCATTCATAAATCTTGCCAGATTCAAATTTACAAGATCTGATCACAAAATCTGACTGAAAATTTACAAGATTTGATTCACAAATTTGCACACAACAAAAATTCAAAGGATATGATCACAAATTCTAACCAGATCCAAATTTATGAGCTATGGTCACAAAATTTTGCCCAAGTCAAATTTACAAGCCATGATCACAAAATCCTGCACCATGAAAACTTAAGAGAGTTTTGATCAAAAAGTCTTGCCGAATGAAAATTCATACATGATCACAAAATTTCAGCAGATTCAAATTCACGAGAAATGATCACCAAATCTTGTTAGATTCAAATTAACCAGATTTCATTCACAAATCTCACCTGATTTAAATTTATAAGAGAAGATCAAAAAACTTCACCCAATGAAAATTACTGAGATGTCATAACAAAAACTCACCATATACAAATTATGAGATATGATCACAAAATCTCACCTGATTCAAAATTATAAGACATGATCAATAAATCCTATCTGATTCAAATATATATGAAATAATCACAAAACTTCACCAAATTCAAAATTACAAGATATCATCACAAAAATTCACCTTATGAAAATTCATGAGATTGCTGGATTCAAATTTACAAGATAGGATCACAAAATCTCAATGAAAATTCATGCAATATTACAAAATTAAATTTACGTGACATGATCACAAAATCTCACATGATAAAAACTTACCAGCTTTCATTCACAAAAATATCCTGATACAAATTTACCAGATTTGATCACAAATCTCACCCAATTCAAATTTATGATACTTCATTCATAAATTTGTCCTCTTTTTCTTATGCAATTAAGATTAATGACATCATAAATCATCCGGAGAGATTTCATTTAATTTACCTAATTTCATTCATGAATCTTGTCCCAGAAAAATTTTCAAGATTTGATCACAAATCTCACCTGATGATCAGACTGCTAAGTTATTGTTATTATTATTACCTTTTTTTTTCAATACTGGTATATTTGCTCTCTACTTTTTGTGTATAAAGAACTTTCATTTCTTATTAAATTTATTAATTTTTTTTTTATTGAACAGTGAGAGTTCTAATTTTAATTATGATAGCAGAGAAAATGGACAATTCAAATCACTTGGATAGCAAAAAATAATTTTCATTCAATGACTGGATATGCTACATTAAATAGTTCATTTTTTATCACTTCTTTTGAGGAATATCAACTCTTTAGAATAACATTTTTTTTTAAATTTCTTCACCAAAACTTTCCTCCTGATGAAACTAGTTGAGAAAAATTGAAAAAAATAAATATTTCTATTGGTCTGATCACTTTTATTCATCTCATATACATGTGTGTGTGTGTGTGTGTGTGTGTGTTGTATTTTTATACCTATTCTATAATTCTAGCAATGTGAAAAAAAACCTAGATGATACAATTTCTATTCAAAAATATATTACATAAACTGATAACGGGGAAAACAAATTCAATAAAGAACAGACAAAAAACATTCATACTGCTAAAAAATAATCAACCAGCACTGCAATTATCTAACAAGAAAAATACACACCACTAACAGAATTACCTAAGCTGAAACGTAAAAGTGCTCAATACACTAAGTAGAGCAAAGTCAGAATTCTCCTGATGATCTGGTAGGGGAAACCAAGGTAGATTATTTCTGGCTCTTTAGGTGTGTATATATATATATATATATATATATATATATATGCAAATTTCATTAAACATAATAGACATTTTATGCCTACATATTTTCTTCTGGATCCGTTCGAATTCCTGTATTACTTTTATCGTATTCAGGGGGAATTGATTTAGGTATTGTCTATAGTTGTATGTATCCCTAGTACTTTCTGCCCGACTTTGGGCCATCATCAGGGGAGAATCTATTATAAAAGTGATGTAACTTTTGTTTTAGCAAATTACTACTGTGTAAGGACGTCTTTGCCATTGAAGATTATGGCGTTTGCTTTTAAATACCTAAATCAATTCCCCCCGAATACGATAAAAGTAATACGGGAATTCGAACGGATCCAGAAGAAAATATGTAGGCATAAAATGTCTATTATGTTTCATGAAATTTGCATTAACGAAGAAATGCTGCTTAAATATACATATATATATATATATATATATATATATATATACACACAAAAATATTAAAAAGGTCAAGAAAGGAATGAGCTAGAGCCACACACGACTTTATGGATTAGCCATATGTGCAAATCCATATATTCATCCTAAATGTCAATACATTTAGGACAATTTTTTTCAATCAGAAAAAGAAAAAAAAATCAAGTGAATTTTTTTTTTTTTTAAACTTCCTTTCTTAGTCGGGTTGGGAAATATTTAGCACACCCCTTATATACATTCACAGACAATGGAAAAAGTTGTAAAGCACCCTCACTTGCAGTATGCCAAAGTTTTTATTCATTTGATACAATTCCAATTGTTGATGATGAAAGATTTATTTCAGTAACAAACAAGAGACTAATAATATATTCAAAGCCATAAAAACATTCATTTCCTTGTACTCATAAACTTCTAAATGAGTCTATGCCGTCCAACCAAGACATGGTTCTCTTCTGCTGCAGTTATATATGTGCTTTGTCATGTTAAAAACATTTGGGCTATAAATACATTATTCATATTTGATGCTGACAAGATTGTATTTGCATTATTTAAATAAGATATCTAGGTGGTAGCTCAGTGTGAATTTACCCGACCTTTCTACCACAAGGTCAATTTTCTAGAGGAAACCAATAGGTTTGGATTCAGAGTTTTCCTTGTCTTAGACTGGTTGCCTCACTAAGGTTAAAGAACCCATGATGCCCTAGTATTTAGGTATTGCTGAGGGAGATAACAGATAAATTCACGTCTTTCTCAAGAGCATTAACACAAAGTGAAATCCAAACAGACTCATTCAGGACTTAAATTTACGAATTCCATTTCCTACAACATTATCAATTACACTAAGCATTCTACATGGTTGTAACATGTACCATCACTGATTCACTGAAAATTATAAGCTTTATTATCTGATATAAAATGGTATAGAATTTTATAATGATAAACCATTTGATGATCCATGAGTAATAAGGTCACAGTAAAGTAATCAACCTTCAGTTTGGACCCTAACAGATACTACCACTCCCGATCAAATGAATTCTGCCACTTATTTGCAGAAGGCAGGCATCTCCTTGATGTAAGTGTTGACTCCTCAGGATAAGTATATTTTCCAAGCCTTATAGCACACATAACAAACTAATTAGCAATCTTTTCTGTTGACATTGCCCATATTCACCTTTATACACTTTACAGTTTTCAGTTAACATGTACCATTACTGATTCACTGAAAATTATAAGCTTTATTATCTGATATTAAATGGTATAGAATTTTATAATGATAAACCATTTGATGATCCATGAGTAATAAGGTCACAGTAAAATAATCGACCTTCAGTTTGGACCCTAACAGATACTACCACTCCCGATCAAAGGGGACCTTGGGGTAATGAAGGGCTGCTCAACACTCCCTAGAGCCTCACCACCAGATGCAATTTACTGTTCTACTTAGGACACTCCTGGTGGTGGGGAGACAGGCTTACCTCTCTGCAGGGGATACAGCCGTGCTAATAGGAAAACCCGTCAACTAGAGTAACTAAAACTAGATGGTAAACAAGAGAAATGATAGATGGTTCTATACGGTGATACAAGGAGACCCATGTCATACCATTTGCGCCAGATTAGCTCCAGGATTAATGTTACCACCAACATCAAGGTTCAAGAGAGTGATCAAACCATGGATCAAAGAGTAGCCAAAGGGAGGCCAGCTGAGCACTTCTCCCTCCCATATAGTGTTTATGACCCAAAGGTGACTGACCAAGAAATATCACCCTCTAACTTGTTGCCGCTTAGCTTTCCTCATTTGAATTCCCAAGACTAATTCTGTCTGGAGAACCATCAAGAGAGAGAGAGAGATAAACCAGTGGCTCCAACACACCAAACATTCATAGACATGATGACCAACAATAGAAGCACCTGATCTAGGCATTCAGTCACTTCTAAGGCCACAATGAAACTCTCCTCTAAAGTGAGAGCAGCTTTATTAAATCTTTTTCTATTTTTATAAGTATATCAACAATTCTTTTTTTTTTCTTTTTTTTTTTTTAGAGATACTGATTTTTTTTTTCTCTATTGAATAGCTTTGTTTTTCTTTATATTCTAATTTGTTCTCAAAATGCAGTTTGTTATATTTTGGACAGATAACCTCATAAGCAAGAAACTGAGTCACTCTTGAACATTATATATATATATATATATATATATATATATATATATAGTTTGCTATATTTTGGTCTGATGATTTTATAAGCAGGAAACTGAGTCACCAAATACCACTATGTTGACAATATCCTAACACACACATATATATATATATATATATATATACACACACACCAATAAAAAGACCCAAGGTTTTATTCATAATGAGGATAAAAGTTCAACTGGATGCCAGAATTAAACAATATTCCCCTGCAAAAATATGGAACTTAATGTTGACCTAACTCATAATCTTAAAAATACACATTGCAGAACACCTTATAAAAAAAACTGAGACTGTGCTGAGAAATTTAGTGTTGACTTGTTCTCAATACTGAGCAAGTCACACTCTTCATTCAATTTAAAAGTATTGGAGACGGTTCATATTTTGTCTGGCAGACCGTTTCTTTATAAAAAGAAAGAAATGTCTGCTAGGACTTAATATTATTTTGATATAGTCTTCAATATGAATTTTTTTCACCTTACATAGTTCCCTTAGTTTTTATTTTCATTCTATATTATCCTCGATTTAGTTCGGTTGAGGAAGGATCAAAACTGGTCAGTTAGCCAGTTATTTTTTTTTAATTTTTATTCTCATTATGAATAAAAACCTTGGGTCTTTTTATGACTTATCAAATTTTGTACCATGAAAAATCTTTATATCTGACTGCCACTTATTTACAGAAGGTGGGCATCTCCTTGATGTAAGTGTTGACTCCTCAGGATAGATATATTTTCCAAGCCTAATAGCACGCATGACAAACTAATCAGCAGTCTTTTCTGTTGACATTGCCCCCATTCACCTTTATAAGCTTTACAGTTTTCATAGATCACTTTCTTCCACATTGATTGATTTATTTTCATCTACTCCCAGACTGATTTTAATAGCATGTCAACCCAACTAGGGTTATTTTATGCCTAGAGGTAAGGGAATTGCATTCATTTACATTTTTGTGTAGTCTGTTTTCTGAGAGATTTTTTGGCACACAGACTCAGCACAATAGGGTAAGGATCAAGGGTAAAGTGGAGCAATCCAGGGAATGGAGTTGCGCCCTCCCCTACACCTAGGTGTAGTAGCGATAGAAAAGGGAGCCTTCGGGTCACCCTCGACTAAGGTCGCCAACTTAACTGTATGATTTCAAGTATTCCTATCTAATACTAATAATTATATAGTTTCAAGTAATTATTTCTATTCAATAAATCAGTTGTTGTTTAAAGTTACTAATAATAATCCTTAGTAAACAATTATAGCTACAAGTAACTATCCTTAATTGTCACGTTTCTACATACAAAGAAAACATAAACAAAAGTGAAATGAGATGGACTCGCAGACGTAAAACAAAACAAGTTTATTAAACACAAGCAGAGACGTGTCTAATGACCAGAAACAGAACCCTTTTAACTGTGTGTACCAGTCAATTGTATGTACCACCATGTGTCATGGTGGATTCAAGTCTGTCTTTTTGTCTCAAGTGTCTCCATTCTTCCAGTCCCTACAAATTTACTCAATGCACTGTCCAGAGGAGGCAACTCCCTTTTTATCCCTCAGAAGGAATAACTTTAATATTTTTCATTAGGTCTGATCTCTAATATCAATATAAATAATTTACAGTTATATCTCAAGTATTCCTATTAAATACAAATAATTTTTAAACAGATTTATTTGAACCATAAATAGGACCCTAACAGATACTAATACCCACGGTCAGAGTGAAGTAGTGAATAATGGCAATGAAGAGGTACTTCACATTCCCCAGATCTTCAGAACTGGAGCCTCATCATCAGATACCATTAAGCGTTATATTGAAAACATACTTTTTTTTTTAGTAGGAGGAGGGTCTTACTCCTTTGCAGAGAATGTAATCAGCTTATTCTAAGCCCTGTTAACAGTACTTCTCTTTCTACAGAGTGCAGCTACTACAGTCTGATCCTAAACAGAAGACCAAGGAGTGACACTTAGCTCTTGGGTCGAGCACTCTGATACTCTGATCTTAGGCAGCAACACCAATCAACAGATAGATAATTCCTTAATTATTTCATGAGCGTTTTATATATATATATATATATATATATATATATATATATATATATATATATATATACACATACATACACACACACACACACACACACACACACACACACACACACACACACACACACACACACACACACACACACACAAGTTAGTAAATTGGCCAACTGTAATTGAGGGCAACCTGAAGGCTCCTTTTTCAATAGCTATTACAATGAGGAGTAGAGGTGGGTGCAACTCCTTTCCCTGGATTGCTCTACTTACCTTTGATCTATACTTTATAATACGGAGGGTTAAACAAGGAGGAATCAAGTACACACTAGTGTTTGCCAATGGTCCATGACACTGGTATTCAATCCTAGGTCACATCATACCAAAGACTGAAAAAAATGGTGCTTGATGCCACCTTGCTTAACACTCAGCATTATAAGATGCAGATCAAGGGTAAGTGGAGCAACCTAGGGAAAGGAGCAGTGCTCTCCCCTACACCTCAGTGTAATAGCTAATGAAAAAAGAGCCTTCGGTTGCCCTCAACTACAGCCGGCAACTTTACTTTTATATATATATCTCCCAACTGCTTCGCAATGAGCTGGATGTGATACAAGATCAATTTTTAAATAGTAAAACCGGTTTGAATTTAAAGTTTTCCTTTTCCTAAACTGGTTGCCTAACCATAGCTAAAAGAACCCCATCTGCCCTCCTATTTATCCATAGCAAGAGAAGAGATGATTTCATGCCTTTCCCAAGGGCATTAGTGCAAAGTGAAATGCCGACAACCTCATCTCGGATTTCATCATGGGTCACTAATTCTATTTCCTAAGAACATACCCCTTACATTAAGCACACCTTAATTTTTATAGGTATTATGCTATTCAAAAATAAAAATTTAAAAGATATCAACTGACAGCTGTTGAGAGGTGAGCCAAGTTTTCTATTCTCTCTTTCTAAAGAAATGTGTCCCAAGCCAGCAATTAAGTTAAACCTACTTTTATCACGAAGAACTGATTAATGATATCAATTCAATACATTATGATAATGTTGTTTTTGTCATTGTTATGCACAGACTTGACATTCATAGTCACCATATAAGTGTATTATGCTCTAATGCCATTTAATAGTTGAATGTTACAAACAAAACACAAATGCAAACCCACTGAATAAGTAATCTAGACACGGATCAAAAGTTTCTCAGAGAGGAATAGATCCCTATCAAAAACAATACAACAGTCAAATCCTTATCAAAGTAATTGGAGCTAAAAAAAATTATGAGATTATTTATAAGACAAAATAATTCTGACAAAAATACATCCAAAAAAAGTTGAAAATTGAATAACTAAAGTTGGTTGGTTTTATTACCTGTCAAGAGGTGCTCACATAGTGAACTCAAATCCTGAACACAACTGATTGCATTTCAAATAGCGCTAATACCTGTGGGAAAGGTATAAATCCAACTATTTTCCCTCCAGCTATAAGTAAATAGTAGGGCAGATTTAATCATGGTATGGTAAATGGCCGAAGAGAAGAAAAGTTGTAAACCTGGAGAAGGATGGGCTCTGCCCAAGATACATAACATGAGTAGCACTCATACTACCAAACTTGGTTATAGAGTAAGTCTTCTTCAATAATATCAAAATCAGGCTTTTTTATGTAACCAATTATATAGTTCTAGTTATTTCAAATGATTATATAGTTCTAATTAGTTGAGACAACAAAATTATGATCATCATTGACACAGATTTCTGATTTTGTAGAGTCGTATGCTTATGAGTTATTTTAAATTTGAGGACTTCAATGAAAGAAACTTTAAGAGTAATAAGTGTGACGGCAAATTCTTTAAAATCCCAAAACAGGGTTTTATTTTCGCACGTGTGAAGACGGGGCAGGTTGACACTTGATCCCTTGTAGAATAAGTCCTCGTTCAGAGTTTTTTTATCAGGCATATAAGAACTGGCATATTATGTGGGGGATCAATTTATGGCCAGACTGACCGCCGCTGGCAAGGGGTTCCAAATTTCACACTATACACACACCCACCAAGGCCACTAGACTTCCTCCCCTAGACAATGGAAGATATGGACCTATAGGTTTAGTCGTAATAATATTATATTGTAGTAGTCGGCAACTCCGGTTTCCCGTGTGATATTTTGAAGGAATTTATAGGACAATTTTAAGCAAGATAACATAAGGCGAACAGAAGCTGAAAAGGAGTATGACATAACAAACTCGTAGAAGACAATGCAAATAACAACTTAGACCACGTGGTAACATTAAAGTACATGAATCTTTTACTACAATTATATACACTTTCAAAGTGTCAAAATATATAATAAATGAACATAAATGTCTTTCTCCTTTTCTTTTCTTTCGTTTTCCTTCAAATTGAGAGAGAGAGAGAGAGAGAGAGAGAGAGTGGTATATAAAATTGGGTATAAGGAGAAATAGTCCCAAAGTTACTTATCTTATTTTCCGACAGGGTTCCACTGGAGAATCTTTCTTCTTTTACAGGCTAATAGACTTTATGCTATTTTTAACACTGGCTTGAAGAAAATGGCCTCTTCGTGTCTCGCAGAATTTCTTCGTCTTCTTTTACCTGGAGTACTTGGCTTTTGGTTCTGTCTCCTACAAACCCTGCCCAACGACTAACTTTTCTTATTATCTATTTCCGCTGATGGGAAGGAGTCCCCACTTCCGTTTTGGGGTCTCAGCCAATCATTTGGCTTCTCTCTTCTTCCCCTTGGTCAGGCGATTTCTTTTTAGGGCTACTAGATGTCACCCAAGTCCCATTCTTTTTCCATCAGGTCACCCAGTACAAACATCTGTTTTTCCATTCTGACCTGGGTTTGTTACTTTGGGATTGACCTACATTCTTTCTTGTCTTAACGGCCATTCTTTGGCGGCTTGTCACTGTTAATTCAAACGGGAGGATAGTATTAATCTTATTTCTATCGTCTCAGTTGGACACCACATGACATAAGTGATAAGTTTGATTAAATGTCAAGCTGAGAAGGCCAGAAAAGACCAGCCTCAAAAATCATTTTAACACCTTGGCTCCATCAATGAGAAATGATTTAATATTTTTGTGCTAAGTCTTACAACTATTTTTACCTATCCTCATTTGCTACACCAGGACTTAATGGTATGCCAATGGCCCAAGAGACTGGGATTCAATCTCAGGTCGAGTCATACCAAAGACTCAAAAAATGATACTTGATGCCCTCTTGCTCAACACTCAGCATTGTGACGGTGCCATTAAATATTTATCCCACGACAGGAGTTTATTTTTCGCACATGTGAAGACGGGGCAGCCTGGCACTTGATCCCTCGTAAAATAAGTTATAGTTAAGATTCCCTTTTTGGGCATAGGGAAACCGGCAGATTATGTTGGGGTTAATTTGGGGCTAGACTGACCGCCGCTGGCAAGGGGTTTCCAAATTTCACGTTACACACACAAGGCCACTACCTCTTCCTACCCCTAGGATAATGGAAGATATGGGCCTCTAGGTTTAGATATAATATTATTTGTCGTAGTTGACAATTCCAGTCTCCTGTGTAATATTTTTAAAGGCGAGTAGGACATTTAGTGAGAATAACATGAGGTGAATGAAGCTGAAAAGGAACATGCAGATGACAACTTGATAGGCAGACAACACAATGAATAAATTTCGACACAAGGAGAGATATAAAATATAACAAGGTTTTTAATACATGCGGACACACATATTTAACGTGTCGGCTATATTATCAGCGGATAATATCAACATACAAATGTCTTTCTTCCTTATTCTTTTCTTTCTTCCTTCTTTAAATTGAGAGAGAGAGTATGTAATTGCAGTACTTAGGAGGGGTGTAGGGAGAAAATAATCTTAAGATTTACTTAGCTTTTTGACCGGTTTCTTTCTGAGAGTATTTTCTCTTTTATGGGCTAGCGAGATTTTTTTTTTTCCAGCTTGGCTTGAAGGCATCAATTCTCTTCTTGTCCAAGATTCTTTTTTTCGCTTCTTCACCCGGAGTCTTGGCCACAGTGTCCACACATCTTGTCACCCCAGCTGCTGTCCTAAAACTGATTTCCTTATCCCTATTTCTGCTAACGAAAAGGGTGCTACTTCCGCTTTAGAGTACTGGCCAATCATTTCGCCTCTTTCTTCTTCCTTCACTCTGTCAGGCAATTCATTCGGACTACTATATGTGCATATACCCCCTTCTTTATCCATCCAGGCACAGAGTGCAAACATCTGTTGGCTTTCATTCTGACCTGGATTTGTTACTTCAGCCGCGAGGAATTGACCTACATTCCTATTCTCTTTTTAACGGTCAGTCTTTGGCAGCCTGTTAATTCAAACACGGAGGGGTAGGGGAAATTCCTTATTTCTCTCCTCTCAGTGGTAGACTATGTGACAGCATTATAAAGGTATAGATCAAGGGTAAAGTAAAAAATCAACCAATCAAAAAACCAAAAAAAAAAAAAAATAACAATTTGAAATCAACCAAGCAAAAAAAAAAAAACGAAAACACTAGCAAACTGATATCAACCAATCAAAAATTATGTCTAATAGCCATTTGGCTGGTAGCACCACCCATATTCCATCCTGTTTATTGGACAGAACAGAAAGAATAACATGTCTATTTTTATCATTATAAAACACCTTCTATATAGCAGAATATCTTATACCTTTCACTCACTTGCCAACAACCTAATCTTTTCTTGGTTACTAGTTTTTCTGTTTTTACAAATGTATGCACTCACTTTTTCTAAAATGTATTTTGTTATTAAATTTTTGTTCCTGGGTTTGGTTTTTTTATTTAATGGTGTATCAACCATCATGGGTTATTTAATGGCAAAGTCACCTAATAAGAGAACAGTAGTGGAACTGAAAGAAATAAGGGGATTCATACCTTTTCAACAACACCACAAGAACTCCCCCGTTCCTTGTGTCGGTTTATGGCCTTGATATATCAGGCCATCAAGCAGACACATATCCCAAGCAATTACTAATAAGGAAAAAGATTTGGTTGATTTATTTTAACAGCATATGAGTCTGTCTAGGGTTATTCTGTGCCTGGAGGTCAGGGAATTGTGTTCATTGTACATTTTTTGCATAGTTGTTTAATAAGAGTTTTGTTTTGTTTTTGCACATGGTACAATTGAATAGGCATCATTTTTAAACAGATCTATTTGACCTATAGATGAGTCTCTAACAAGTACTACCATTCCAGTCTTGAGTGGTTTGTATTTATGGCATACAAACCATTGTGGGTTATTTAATGTCAAATCTGATTTATACATATATATATTAGATATATAAATTGTAAACACTAATCAACAAAGTTAAATAGTTCCAAGCATTCCTATGTATCACTAACAATTCAATTAAACAACAGTCATTTGTTTACACACAGATGATCAAACAGTTCTATTTCTAACAATTCACCTTAGCATCATTCATTTGTTTGCACTCAGTTTAAATGTCAAACTATTTGACCCATGGATAGGACCCTATCAGGTGCTACCACTCCAGGCCAGAGTGCATCTGGGGGCGATGGCAATGAAGCAGTACTCTACTTTCCCCAAATCTCCAGCATTACTGGAGCCGGGTTAAAGTGAACCCGGAAGTAATGGCAATGAAAGGGGTACACCATACTCCCCAGATCTCCAATTGCAGTTTAGCGTCATACACAGGACACCCCATTTTTTTTTGGGGGGGGGTTACTCACTAGCAGAGAATAGAGTCTAAGCCCCATTGACAGAGCAGAAGGGAAAAAAAGACAGCTATAAGAAGTTGGAACAAAATGTAATTTGATTTTATGCAAATAAAAACATCCTAAATGAAGTATAAAAATGTGTGCATACTTACATCCTGGGCACCTCAGATGTAATGTTTAGCAAGCTAGATTAGCAAACCTTCACAAGTGAGTTAGAGTCTCATTGGGTGCCTCATTTATACGGCCTTGTGCCATATCTGAGCAAAAAGCTTAGTAAATTACTACATACATACATACATCATGTTAATCCAAGGAAGAACAAATAAAAAACATTATAAAAAGCCTCTGTATAAAACACATCCTTCAGAGCTTAGTAGTATATCTGTCTCCAATGAAAACTGGCCATATCTCTCCCAAGGCAATACAAACATGGCTCCCAAATGCCAAATATGGTACATACTTAATTACCCATGATGTAATGATTAACATGGTACAAAACAGAGCAAACCAAGTTCAAATCCTGGGCAAGGTTGGTTGCATTTTACATAACACTATTAAGTAAGTAAAGTTGGTGACCATAGTCGAGGGCAACCAGAAGGCTCCCTTTTCATTAGCTACTACAAAGAGGTGTCATAGAGAGCGCTACTCCTTTCCCTGGATTGCTCCACTTTATCCTTGATATGTACCTTAGATTGCTGAGTGTTAAGCAAGGAGGTATCAAGTACCATTTTTAAAGTCTTTGGTATGATGCGACTTGGGATTGAACCCAGGTCTTCCAGACCATTAGCAAACACTCTATAACACTATTACTCTTGGGAAATATATGAATCCAACTATTCTCCCTCCAGCTATAGGTAAATAATAGGGCAGACTGGGCTCTTTAACCTTAGTATGGCAACTGGTCTAGGAGAAGGAAAACTCTGAATTCAAACTTGTTTAACTCCACTTAAAAAAATTGATCTTGTGTGACATTTTGTTCATGCAGAAGGGTCGGTAAATACTTAATTGGGAAACAGGAAATGCATCCCAACACTTTTAATAGATTAAATAAATGTATATTAAATATATTGTTGGGTACACTTTCATATTATTTTGCCAAAACTGTTTTACCAATGCAGAATTGTGTTGAGAAAACAAAAACAGAACAAGTACTGCCAGTAATAGATTAAATAAAGTGGTTGCTACTCTGATCACCAAGTCATTTTTTTCAAAACTGACTACTGCCAGCAAATACCCACTAGCTTAACTCCAATATCTCACAGCAACCTGCTGCTACTACTTGATTGGGTGGATTGGGTTGGGTTTTATGGCATATCAACCATTGTAGGTTATTTAATGCCAAATCCTCTTTATACATATATACTGAATATATATGATTTGTAAACACATTTGATAACATTTTTAAACAAACCCAAGTTCATTTTTTTTTATACATAGTTAAAGGGTTTCAAGAATTGCTTTGTAACAGTAACAATTTAACATCAGTATTTTTTTTGCACAAGTTTTAATTGATATAAATATATGATTTCTAAGTGAATAGTTTGAAGGTAATTTCATTTTTTAAGTGAGTTACAATTACGTGGTGCATTCAATAACTTTCCTGACTTTTTTGGAACAGGCATTTAAAATTGTCATAGACTCTTGAAAATTCAGTATCTTATTGCTATACATCTTATGAGATGACTGACCAATTTTTTTGATTTCAGGTTCAAATGAACACCTACAGCAGGAATTGGAATACAACCAACTAAAGCCTGATTGTCACAGCTGAAGTTCAAAAATGCAATCTGGACGTGAGGACACTTTAGAAGTACGATATGCAATAAAATTCTATTTTAAACTTGGAAAAAATGCCACAGAAACATATGGAATTCTTCAGACTGCTTTTCGACCATCTTGCATGAATCAAGCATCAGTTTTTCAGTGGCATAAGAGATTCAAGAAAGGCAGGGAGTCTGTGAAGGATGATGAAAGGTGTGGGAGGAGTAAGGAAGGCAATACACCACAGTTGATTGGCCAGAGGGTTACGGTTACTATGTTGAGGTTTTAAGGGAGTTCAGGGAGATATACCATCAGAAGAGGCTAACACTCTTCAAATCAGGTCAGTGGCATTTCCACCAGGACAATGCACCAGTCCACAACTCCATCCTTGTCACAGACTATTTGAGCAAGTTGGGCATCCTCACCCTTACTATAGTCCAGAACTTTCTCCCTGTGACTTTTGGTTATTCCCTAAGCTCAGAGGCTGTTGTTATGAGACAATTGAGGAGATGAAAGAGGTTGTGACGAAGGTCATTGACACGCTCACACAAGAGGACTTCCATAGGGCCTTCCAGAAGTTGTTGGAACAGTACAACAAGTGCATTGCAGCCAGAGAGATTACTTTGAAGGAGACTAGAGTTTCATGTGTGTACTATCAATAAAAGTGCCCATACGAAAAAAGTCTGGAAACTTATTTAATGATTCTCGTAACTTATTTGCAAACGAGTATTACTATTGTCTTTACACAGTTAAACATTTTGAATTATTGTGATCTAAAACTAATAATTCTAATCAATATTAATCATTTATTTGCTGACTGTGTAATGGTTACAAGTATTGCTATGTAAAACTAAAAATTCAATTTACACACAGAAAGTTTCAAGTATTGCTATCTAACATTAATAATTCTATTCAATATTACTCATTAATTTGCACACAATTAAATGATTCCAAATATTGCTATCTTTCACCAACAATTCAATTAAACATCAGTCATTTGTTTACACACAGTTTGTCATACAGTTCTATTTCTAAAAATTCAATTTGACATAATTCATTTGTTTAAACACAGTTTAAAATGGTCAAACAGTTCTATTTGACCCATAGCTAGGACCCTATCAAGTGTTACCACTCCAGAGTAGACCTGGGAGCAATAGCAATTAAAGGGTACTCCACATTCCCCCAAAGCTCCAGCAATGGAGCCTCAGCATAAGATGGTTTAGTGTCAGGACACTCGTTGTGGGTAGGGGTCTTACCCCTCTACAGAGATGCAGTCAGTGTATTCTACAGCCCCATCTGACTGGGCTATGCTACTACTTAAGGAACCTTCATGCGCACAACACCATATCTATTTACATTGTTATACATAAGGTAGTTTGGATTCTTTGTTTAATGGTATATCAACCTTCATGGGTTATTTAATGCCAGAGCCATCCTTTAAAAGGAATAATAGTGGTACTATTTAACCAATAACTGGGGAGATAAGGGTGTCCATAGTTTTCCTAAGGTACAAGTCCAAAAGTAGATATAATAGCATGAAGTACAAACTATGATGTCATAGTCAAGTGTGTTAGCCACTACGCCATGGAGACTCATTTTCCACAAAAGGCACTCATGACATAACGGTTATTACAGTTAGAAATTAACCTGGCAACCCAAGTTCAATTTCTGAACAAGGCTGTTTACATTCCACATAATGCAATTACCCATCAGAAAGGTACAAATCCTACTATTCTTCACTCAACTAAAAGTAAATAGTAGGGCAGACTGAGCTCTTTAACTTTGGTATAGTAACCAGTCTCGGAGATGGGTTTGGTTGGTTTTTATGACATATCAACCTTTGTAGGTTATTTAATACCAAATCCATTTCCATACAAATAGTTCTATTTCAAACAATTCAGTTTAGCATGAGTACACAGTTTAATTGTCAAAAACATTTCTATTTCAAGCTATTCGGTTTATTCAAACAGTTCTATATTAAACAATTCAGTTTAGCATAAGTACACAGTTTAAATGTAAGTACACAGTTTAATTGTCAAAAATATTTCTATTTCAAGCTATTCAATTTAGTCAAACAGTTCTTATTCAAACAATTCAGTTTTAGCATAAGTATGCAGTTTAGTTCTATTTAACCCACCTATCAGGTGCTACCATTCTGGGTCAGAGTGGACCTAGGAGCAATGGCAATGAAGGGGTACTCTGCATTCCCCAAAGCTCCAGCATCACTGGAACCTCGCCATCAGATTGTTTAGTGTCATATCCAGGACATTTGTTTGGGGGGGTCACCCCTCTGCAGACATGCAGTCAGTGCATTCTACAGCCCTAACCAACTGGGCAATAGTCTAGGAGAAAAGGAAAACTGAATTCAAACCAGTTGTACTTCACTTTAAAAAAAAAAAATTAAAAAAAAGTGACCTTGAACTGCTTCCAGCTCTTGAGAAGGGTCTGAGTGAATATGCACATTGTTATTCATTTGCATTAACATAGAACAGAACACATCCTCTTTACTAATGATGCCAACATTCACAGAACATTAATATCTCTAAATCCATGACTTTTTGACTATCTTTTGATATCAAAAAAAATTTTTTTTTTTTTTTAAAGATTTTCTTGTTATAATTCATAAGTAGTGTTCAAGCTGTAATGTAGCAAATGACAAATGTTTAGAGTCAGTACATTCAGCCAACTAAGCAGTATCATGATCTTGAAATGTATTGTATCTCTAAAGTTGAATGAAAAGAAATGTAGATGAATCAACTGTCTGGAACAAAAAAAAACCTTTGAGTGTCTTATTCACATAATAGAAAAATACAGTGAACATCACAGACTCCACTCCACCAAGAGAAAGATCAGATTGATTACTGGATGATAAAACAGAGCTTTCTCTGACCAAGTTCAAGTCTAAGCAACCAGAGCAAACAGGCATTTCAGCATACAAGAGTAGAATTTCTACCCCAAGGAAAATCAATGGAAAAATGATAAGGATTCATGACTTAAAAAGAAAACTCACACCCACTATCAGAGAGGGTTGTCAGATTATTGTCTTCATCTTTATTGTTATTTCCACAACGTTTCGGCCAATATGTCCTCCAGCCTTCTTCAAGTGTTTGTTGAACTCGGGAACCTTCATGGAACTTCGAACTACATCCTTTATTGAATCCACGGGGTTTGCCTGTTCTGATTCCGTTAGCCATGACCGGGTATAAGTGTTAAGTATTCCTGTATTGTTACTCGCCTGCAGTCAGGATTGAACCTGCAACCTCCTCCAGATGATTGTCTCCTTAAAAGTTTAGGGAACCAACACCTAAAACCGTTACGCTGGACACTTAGAACTTGTCTGAAACAACGATGATCAAATAAACTATGTATTTACCCAATCAGCCTACTACAAGCAGGATAGCACAAAGTCTATTTTTAAGCAGAGTAAACTGTTTTGAATTCAGTTTTCCTTCTCTAAGACTGGTTGCCTAAAAAAGTCTACCCTACTATTTACCTGCTCATTAGCCCAGTGGGTAGAGTGTTTGCCAATGGTCTGGGAGACCAGGGTTCAATCTCAGGTCAAGTCATACCAAAGACTTTAAAACAAATGGTACTTGATACCTCCTTGCTTAACACTCAGCATTATAAGTTATGTATCAAGAGTAAAGTGGAGCAATCCAGGGAAAGGAGTATGCCCTCCCCTACACCTCGGTGTAGTAGCTATTGAAAAGGGAGCCTTCAGGTCGCCCTCAACTACAGTCGTCGACTTGCTATTTACCTATAGATGTTGAGACATATTGATTCATACCTTTCCCAAAGACATAAAAACAAAATGAAATGCAAACAGCCTCATCCAGGATTTGAGCTTGAATCACCAATTCCATTCCCTACGATGCAAAGTATAAAGTAAAATTAAGGAATTTAAAAAAGTTGTTTTTAATCTTCTTTTCATCATTGCATACATCCAACAATGACTAAGAGATGATCACAATGGTTTCTACTCGGAGATCAAGGGATAACTTGATAGCCCACAATACAAATGCACCAATATCATGGCCTGGGGTCAGACTCGGATAAGCTAGTATCTATACTTAAACGTATATTGTTATTTTGTTTATAATTAATTATATAGTTATGAGTGAACTGACGCCATCAAAGTCACTTAAAAAGGGAAGAAGATGAAGAGTTCATCAAAACGGTAAATGGGCGGCAGACTTAATAACAACTGACCATGAAGTGCCAACTGACACTAATCCGTTTGCTTGTTAATGCAGTGCATACTTCTGTCATGAGTTAATCATCAATAACCACAGATCCCTGTCAACTTAGGAATATATTAAAATTAATAAGCAAATCTTGGCTGGGAAAACCTTGAAGCTCTTTGACAGCGTTAGAGGTCGTTGAAAAAGAAAAACAGATTCTTTTTTTAATGGATGGATTTAGATACATATAAACCTTTACTGATTCAAAGTACTCTAAGGGTAACTTGAAACCAAACTTTTTAGACCTTATTTTCATGATGCAGGAATCACTGAGAAAAGTTTTGGTAAATAGGCCAAGCTTTGGTTTACCCTTATTGCGCTTTTAACATTGACTATTTTAATTTCGAAGCAAGACTTGTTCACTGTAAATATGCGCAAACTAAAGTAGGATTTTTTTTTTTTTTTAGTAAACCTGGGCTGAGCTTTGAGGACATTCTCTAAAAATAAATAAATAAATAGTTTGATAAAAATTGTGCTAAAAAAAAAAAAAATCAAATTATTTGACTTGATTATTTATTAATGATTACAAAATTAAATTAGTTATAAAAATCTTACTTTCAACTAATTTCTTTATTCCATGAATATATGTGTATTAATTTAGTCCCCGAGAATGTGTTGCCCTAAGCTTATAAATAAGTTCCGATTTTCTGTTGTCTTTGCAATTTTGTCAAGAAATGTAACATTTCAAAGATTACAGAAGAAAAGAAAAATGTGTTTACTATAAATTAAAATCAATACAAAGTTTAAGCACTAAAACGTGATCGTACATACTAAAAAATAAACAAAAGTGTTTGTTCCACCCTACTCCACAATATATAAGAAATTTACAAACACCCAGGCAATAAATTTCACTTTTAATGTTAGTATTTACCAACCTTCTGCACGAGTAAGATGTGACACAAGATGATTTTTAAAGCGAGATTAAACAGGTTTAAATTCAAAGTTTTACTGGGTTCAACCTTAATGTGAATAAATTTTAGTTTTAAGACAAAGATACGAAAATAGGCGGAGTTTAGAATCATGAATCCAGACGACTAAAAAATTTTGACTTTTTTAGGGAAAAAATTCTTTCAGATTAGAAACAATTAAACAATAGAGATTACGATTATCTAAAAAGAGAAAAAAAAGTGCTTAAATTTTACTTAGAGGGGTTCAATTTTCATCGTACGTCCATCCAAAAAAGAACCCGATCTTAGAGTGCTGATACTAATTTGAACAATTTTTTTCTCAATGTCAATAAAAATTTAAGAGCAGAGTTCATGATCCGCCAATTTCTTCACTTTCTTCAGCAGGGTAAAAAAAATGAAACCAAAAGGGAAATATATCGCATCATCATCTCAATATTTAACCGAATCCTTCTGATGTATTAAATTTTTTTAAAAGGCAAAGAAATGAAAAGTATGATGAAATTTCAGAAGCTGCACTTACCTAAAAGATCTTTTTTTTTTTTAATTATCTAATTCAATCCAATTAGCAATTTTTGAAACAACCAGAGAATAAATTGGAAGGATATAAACAAGAATCTCAAAACGTAAAACTAAAACCCCGCCAACTGCCTAAAATTTTAAAATTTCAAAGGAATGAAAATGAAATATTTTTTTAGTTCACTCAAGCTGTAAATATAAGATTAAAACTTTAGATTAAAATTACTGAATTTTAAAGTCCGTGTGTTTAACAAAAAAATTTTAAAAAAGAGCGAAAAAAAAAAATGTGTTGCCCCCACACACAACCACATATGCAATTCTGAACCGAAAGATAAAGAACTTGTAGCCTTCTAAACCATCAAGTATAGCATTCAACAGGATAGTAGTAGTTGTTTTTTTATGGCATATCAACCCTTGTAGGTTATTTAATGCCAAATCTGGTTTATACATATACCAAATATATATGATTTGTAAACGCATAGTTTGCAGATAACACGTTTAAACGAGCCAAGCTGATTCGTTTGTATACGGTTAAATGGTTTCAAGTATTGCTTTGTAACACTAACAATATTCTTTGGGATTCATGCTAAAGAAACGTGTATAATGTTTTTAAATAAAATAGCTGTGTAATACCAATAATTCCCTTTAGGAACACAAAAGTTTCAAGTATTACAATTCAACACTGATTCTATACAACATTACTCATTCGTTTGCATACAGTAAAATGGTTTCAAATATTGCTATGTAACACTAATAATTCAATTTAACATCTTTCATTTGTTTACAGTCATATGCTCAAGAAGTTCTAAGTGACCAGAAGATAGGACCATATTAGGTACTACTGCTCTGGGCTGAAGTGAACCTGGGACCATTGGCAATGGAGGGCTACTCTACATTCCCCAAAACTCCAGGACTGGAACCAGGGGGGGGGGCTCTAACTCCTCTGTAGAAATGCAGTTGGTGTATTCTACAAACCTAGCCAACTGGTCTTTTCATGGCTTGGTTGAAAAAAAAAAAAAAAAAAAACGATTCTTGCGACAAGAAATTTATCGCAATGCTTTCTCAAAAAAAAATGTTTTTTTAAGGCGAGTAACGTTGTTCATTTCTGCAATATAGTATTTAAAATTCAGATTTTGCTGTAAACATTAAAAATCTATTGAGTGTGGTCTACAATAAATTTCAATGTAACCTTTTTTAAAACAAAGTTAAAATTAAAGTCAGTATTAGTTATTTGCTGGTTGAGTTTGAATCTTACCCCGGACATACACAAAAAAATTTATCAAGCCTAACTTAGTAAAATCCAATTCATTCAATTGCGCAAAGAAAAAAAAATTAATTGATTTAAAAAAAAATTTTTTAAATAAAATAAAAAAGGGAAAGTAAAATGAAAAAAAAAAAGTGTCTTGAAGTTTTAAAAAAATTTAAAAGTGGATTAATATTTTCCAAAAGCGAGAAATACAAGTTATTTCAAGTTTTCATAAAGATCCAGGTCCTTTATATTCATAGAGGATTAAGATAGATTTGGTTGGATTATTATTAACAATATTATTATATCCACCCTGCCTTTGACTCGGTCTTCCTTCAACAACATATTTTTCCATTTTTTTAATTCCCTGCAACAATGGCAAAAACAAGTTCTTCTGACAGACAATGTTGTCTGTATCTTATGGCGAAGGAGCTGTAGCGTAAAGATTATGGCGCCTGCCAAGTCATCTAAACATTTTCAATAGATAAAATGCAATTTCAACAAAAGATAATTTCCATGAAGAAAGAAAAACAATTGAAGAGTTTGTTCTCTCTCAACTTTTTTGTTTTCAAATAATCAAGTAAAATAAAAACGTTTTCTTTCTTTACTTTTACCAGGTACCTTGAATTAAAATTACAAGTTTCTTTTATTCGAACACACACAAAAAAAAAAAAAAAAAAGGAAATATTTCAATTTTACAATTTGATTTAGAATAGTTAAATTTAAAAAGGTCTCAAGAAACTTTTTTTTTTTATTCTCGTTCCTATCAGTACCAACCAAAGACAACAGCTGAAAATATTTGAAGTTTAATAATTTTATATAAGCAAGCGATAATCCCCAAGTTTAAAAATGAAAGTTTAGAGAGGACATTTTAAGTTCTTACCAAAAATCCTTTGTGGAGTTAATATTGATTGAATAAACTACATTTTTTTTTAAATTTAAGTCAAAGTTTTTTTTTGGGGGGGGGATTGCTTTTCCTAATTATCCTCTTTTACTTTCACTCCGTTTTTTAAACCAAAACCAAATTTTTAAAAAAAATCTAATTAATAATAAAAATGAATTCAACTAAGAAACATCAAACTTTAAACACTAAGGACAAAAAATAAAATTTATCATACTTTTTGTCATTGTTATTATAGTTTATAACTGGACTATTAATGTTATTACTTACCCCATTCCGACACACCGTACAATAAAGGCGATTTGCTTTCAGTTACTTGTCGAACTAATTCATTCATTTTTTCTTTCTCTCTCTTTTTCTTTTTTCTTTTACGCAATCGGAAGTATGTTTTCTTTTCCCCTCACTGAATAGATATTTCAATATTTCTTACCTAAAAAAAATAGTATTTCTAACTTGTTCATAAACAAAACCTAAAAGAACATGTTGATTTTTAAAGAAAAAAAAAGACCGACAACAGTTCTCAACTTGTTTAGAAGATATTGGCAACTCAAACACCTGTAAAGAGATTTTTTTTAACCATTGAAAAAACTTTTACGTTGCTATGGGCGGAGCTTTTCATTCTTTCCTCTTTTCCCTCTCCTCTCCGTCTTATACCTTTTTTCAGCAAGATTATTTAACGTTACTTGGATCAAAATAGCTTTTCAAATACTCCGTGAATCTTCTTTGACAATGTTTTATTATTATTATTATTATTAATGAACAAATAAAAGTAATTTTACCTGCTTGTTAAAGTTATTCATTTCAATTGAATTATTTGTATTATTAACTCTCTTCCTTTTTAAAATGGATATTGGTGCGCCTAATGCTAAGGAAGATATTGTAATTTACAAAGCTCTTTGCTTCGATGTGGCACAAGGCCGAATGAATAGGGCGCCCAATGAGACTCGAACTCACTCGTGTAGGTTTGCTAGTCTCGCTTGCTAACCGTTACACCACCAGAGGCGCCCATGCTAAGGAAGATATTTAGTTGAGTACACAAAACAAGGACTAATATTAGCATTAGTATATTTTTAAAAGTTAAGTCACGATTAAAATATTCTAAAAAAAATAATCAGATTGTTGGGTAAACAGAGTTCTCTTAGCCTTTATAACGGTAAGGAGGTGCCCATGGTGTAATGGTTACCGTCGTGGGAAATGGAAACGGCGACACGAGTTCAAATCCTGGACGAGACTGATTGCATTTCACATAGCACTAATACCCTTGGGAAAGGTATGAATCCAATTATTCTCCCTTATTTATGGGTAAATAGTAGGGCAGACTGGGTTCTTCAGCTCTTGGTGAGGCAACTAGTCTAGGAGAAGGAAAACTCTGAATTCAAACCTATTAAACTCGGCTTAAAAATTGACCTTGTGTCATATCCTGCCCAAGCGGAGGGGTTGGTAAATATTTATAAAGGTAAGTAAGATATTTAGTTGAGTACACAAAACAAGGACTAATATTAGCATTAGTATATTTTTAAAAGTTAAGTCACGATTAAAATATTAAAGCTGGCAACCGTAGTCGAGGGCAACTAGAAGGCTCCCATTTCAATAGCTACTACACTGAGGTGTAGGGGAGGGCGCTACTCCTTTCCCTGGATTCCTCCACTTTACCCTTGATATGTACCTTATATTGCTGAGTGTTAAGCAAGGAAGTATCAAGTACCATTTTTAAAGTATGATCGATAGCTTATCGATAGCCATCCATGCCTTTGTTATCCGCGTGTCGATGTCTTTTTCGGTTGATAAGATACTGCTTCCTAGGTAGGTGAATTTGTCCACCAGTTTCAGAGAGGTTCCCTCTAGTGTGGAAATGTCGCCTGCTTCACTAAAGCACATATATTTGTTATGAAATAGCCGAGGGATTTCGGTTCATGCCTTTGAGTTTAGTTAGGCTGAGAACCTTTCAGCTCAGCACATGGGTTGGTTGGGTGTAAGATTGAAGCTGGTGTTAATGCGGGTGCGCGCGAGCGGATGGAGGTGTCACTCAGATGTCATAACAGTCCGAGACGATACTGGGTGACAAGGTGCGGGTGACGTCACGCACTGGAAGCACGCGGAAGTTTGTGTGAGAATTTGAAGAAAATAAGAGTCGGGTTTTGGACGCCGAACGAGAAGGATCGATTTTGGAGCTTGCAGTTAATAAAAAGGTTTCGTACCTGAACAAGAAGTAGTTACGTGTTTTTGAGATTCCTGTTCTTTATATATTCTATCGTTATGAACATTACATGTCCATTTCGCACATACCGTTAATTGCGAATATGGTACATATTCAGTTTTGTGTGCATTGACATGGAGGCCAATGCCTGCGGCAGCTCGTTCCAAACTATGCAGTAGTGTTTCGGTTTGGTTGGGCGTATTTGCCAGTATTGCTATGTTGTCGGCGTAGTCGGCGTCAGTAATTGTTTTTGCGGAGTACCTTCTGCTTCTTTTCTTTGTCAGCTCGAAGCCGTTTTCTCTGATTTTATCGATCGATGTTCTAAGCACGTAGTCTAGGCAGATGATAAAGAGATATGGGGTTAGTGTGTCCCCTTGAAGTACTTCTGCTACAATGTCGAAGTATTCTGTGTCTCCATCCGGTGAACGTACTTTCACTTTTGTGTTTTTGTTGAGAATCGTTATTGCTGCTATGGTTTCTTTTGGTAGGCCGTATGCTAGCAGGATTTGTTCCATCTTTCCCTCTGTGAATGGAATCGAAGGCCTTGGTAAAGTCGACAAATAGTAATGTCGCCTGTAGGTTTTTTGCCTGTACGCCTTCAAGGATTCTACGGATGGTCAATATTTGTGAGGTCGTACATTTAATATAGTTGTTTACTTATTATCTAATAAATGATCAATTGTGAGCTCATTACAAAAATCTTCTTTACAATCAGGTAATAAATCTAAGCTTGATTGATCAGTTTCACTGGGATATTTGCAGTTCTTTATCAATAATAACTTGCCTTGCCCGGTAATGATCTCTAAGATTCAAGTATTTCATCAAATCTAAAATTGGTCCTGTTGATTGGGGCTGCAGAATATATATATATATATATAATTCTCTTTTTTCTTTTACTGTTAACCTTGCTTGATGAAGGACACTTTTCTCAGCAGCTCCTAGAACCCAGAGATATTGAAGTAGCTCATAAGTACCTCACAAGTTAATGCATGACATATTGATTTGGTCTGGTGCTTTTATCTAAATTACTCTAACCCTTCATACAAAGAAATTTCCAAGAAATATTCAAATAAAACCAGTAAATGAAATAAAACAGTTTGTTAGCTTCTTTATTTTGTGAATGTTTTCATTTCGAATTTGCTCAGTCAGCTGGGGCTGTAGAATAAACCAACTGCTTTACTGCAGAGAGGTAAGACCCCCCATCAATGAGTATCCTAGGATATGACACTAAACAATCTGATGGTGAGGTTCCAGTAATGCTGGAGCTTTGAGGAATGCGGAGTACCCCTTCCATTGCTCTCAGGTCCACTCTGGCCCAGAGTGGTAGCACCTGATAGGGTCCTATCTATGGGTCAAATAGAACTAAACTGAACTTTTGCTTAGCTGAATTGCTTGAAATAGGACTGTTTTGACATTGGAACCACATACTTATGCTAAACTGAACTGTTTGAAATAGAACTGTTTTTAAATAGAACTAAACTGTGTACTTATGTTAAACTGAATTGTTTGAAATAGAACTGTTTTAACATTTAACAGAACTGTTTTGACATTTAACTTTTTGTAAACTAAAACTATACTTATACTGAACTGAATTGCTTGAAATTTATTTCAGCATTAAATGACATGAAAAGGGTTGATAGGCTGTAAAACAAATCAACCAACCAATCATTTTACCTTCAGGTGGAACACACACATGAAAACACATACACCCAACACCCAAATATCAAAACATGAAAATAACTCAAGTAAACATTCAGTTTGCTGTAAATACAAATATTTTTCTTGAAATTTTCAAGCTTTACTAAGAGATTTAATGAGAAGATAGCCACTTAAAATTAGGTTTGAAAAACTACTTTATTACTGAACAAATTGTGATAACAAATTCATTTCAGGGGGTTAAAACTTATAATTAATCTTATGAGAAAAAACAAACAATAAAAAGTTTATGATGATGGTTAATTGTAAAGATCATCATCATCATCATCATCATCAATGAGTACCAACCACACAGTTTCCTTTGATTCTCTCTCTCTCTCTCTCTCTCTCTCTCGCAGCATCTGTCCTCATTGGCCACTTCCCTAAGTGAGTTCTCTATACAGCACCTAATGTCTGCAAAGAACTGATGACTATAAGTTTGTGCTTGTCAATCAACACTGGTGTGTCACTTATGAGTTCATCTTTACTTCTCCAGCAGTACCCAGCGAGTCTTCCTCATCTTTCTTGGATAATTTGTGAGATGTGAGGTAAATGGTCATACAATTGCTGTTTTGTAGGGTGCTGCATCCAGGACTTGTTCAAAACAGCAAGTAGCATCCTTATGTACTTCCCATCAACCTTTTTCTTCATTAGAATCTAAGTGGTGCAACCTCTAATGAAGAAAAAGGTTGATGGGAAATACATAAGGATGCTACTTGCTGTTTTGAACAAGTCCTGGAAGCAGCACCCTACAAAACAGCAATTGTATGACCATTTACCTCACATCTCACAAATTATCTAAGAAAGATGAGGAAGACTCGCTGGGTACTGCTGGAGAAGTAAAGATGAACTCATAAGTGACACACCAGTGTTGATTGACAAGCACAAACTTATAGTCATCAGTCTAAGTGGTGCAACCTTACAGTAGTACTGACACAGCTACAGCTTGGAAGAATTCCCATTTTATTTTATCAGCGAGATCAAATTTCCATATTTTTAATGACTTAATGTCAATAGCAGTTCATGCTTTACCAATGTGTATGTTGACATCACTTTCAGTAGATGAGATATTGCTACTGAGGTATATGAACCGGTTTACTTATTTCAGAGGCTTGCCATTTAATGAGGTCTTTACAGGAATAAAAAGAAATTATCAAGAAGCTAATTATCTTCAGTTTAGATGCAAAATATTGTATTAAAAATGATAATATTTAACTTGTTATTTTTGAAACACAGACAACTTGAAAGTTTTATACAATCTATCATAAATTTGAAAAGTGATAATAGATAAATGAAAAACTTATCTTCTGGCAAAAGAGGTTAAAATTCAGGGGTTTAATTTTTTTTCTTTCATTTTTATTAATGCTTTTCTTGATCACATGATAAAAATGGCCAAGTAGATTAGTGAGTATCATTTATTAAGCTTATTTAAGTTGAGTAAAAGGCCAGGATATGAGACACCCAGTGAGAATTGAACTCACTATCAGTAATCTGCTAACCCAGTTTGATCACCATTAGACAATGCAAAGCACTCCAACAAATTGATTTTTAGTTTGGTTTGGTTTTATGGCATATCAACCATTGTAGGTTATTTAATGCCAAATTAATTTTTATTAATTTATCACTTCTATCTAAAACAATTCAGTTCAGCATAAGTACACAGTTTAGTTCTATTTGACCCATAGATTGGACCTTATCAGGTGGTAATTAGAATCCTTCACTTCTTCCTAAACAGAAGCATTAATTTCATCATGGATCACTATTATAATGAGAATCCACTGGTGTAAATGGTCATCTACTTCTACCTAAATATATTTTTGATAATTGCTCAAGCCAAAAAATAAAAAAGAAATTAAGCTCTTACTTTGAATAATGATATCTGACGATATGTTTAAGAATTATGACTGAAAATTGAAAACGAAGTTGTCGAAAACAATTCATATATGTAAAATATGTTATATGAATAAATTGTTATTTTCCAAAACTCAGTTTCATTTTTTTGTTCAGTCATATTTCTTTTGGAAAATTATTAGTATTGGATAGGAATACTTGAAACCCTATAACTGTATGTATAAATTATTAAAATTAAATACAAATACTTGATATCATATAATTGTATACAAATTATTTGTATTAGATAGGAATACTTGAAACCATATAATTGTGTGTAAACAAATGATTATAGACAAATAAAGAAGTAATTTTTTAAAAAAATGCAATGGAACATATAACATAGTTATGTTTATCATCAAACATTTAGAAAGGAGTCAAATTTCAGCATCAAATAACCCATAAGGAGTTGATATGCCATTAAACAAATAAACCAAACCAAATTAATAATGTTTCTATTAATTCTCAGCTTTGACAAATCTCTCATTTTTAATGAACGACATAGGTACTAAAATTCAATCAAAAATTGCCAAAGTCAAGTTTTTAGCAGTCAAATTTTCTTTTTTTTCCCTCTACTGTAAGGCGATTCAAATTGACACATATTGACCCTTACAGGTGCAAAAGTTTTGGCAGGGTAAATAAAAGCATAAGGGTCTGTAGGGAGTGAATAGACTTGTTTGCATTTATAAATCCTTTTATAACAGGAGAGCAAAATCCACTGGATCATGAAGAGTAGTTCCCAGATATCATACACCTAACAGAATGAATGATTGGGTGTGATGTGTCATTCATAAAAGGCTCATTCAAAATATACAGGTCATTTAAATGAGAGATCAGTCTCACTCTGGTTTTCTAAAACAGCATCATAAACCTGCAACCAAATATCCATGATCTCCTCAGTTTGTCTGTGGATAAAAAAAAAAAAATGTAAACAAAGGCTGCTGCTGCTGTTGCTAAAAATAAAATACCTTAAAATTCCCTTAGCCAACGTAGTCCGCTTGTAGCCGTGTGGTCTGAAACCTTAGTCAATCGTAAAATTGGACGGGTTTCGATCGCGGCTTCGAGCGTCCTGCGGGTCTAGCCACACTGAAGAGTTCTGATAGAACGAAACAGTCTGTCTGTGGATGACAATATATATATATATATATATATATATATATATATATATAATCCTTAAAATGAATCAAACTTTAAATATATTTGTTTTATTAATCCTACTGATAACATTGTATCAAACCTATTTTTATTCCTTATACAAGAAATAATGATGGACATCTCAAGGGCTCCTTTATTTTTGAAACTCATGCAATGCCCTAGATAGGGTATTTTCAATGATCTTCTGAAAGTTTCCAAGGGCTAATCATGAGTTTCTACTGTACCTTACATGTTACAGCTTCATACACTACAACTAATAGTTTGGGACTACTCTGAATTGTTTCTTTAAGTTCATAAGAAAGGCTAATTTTGCATTTTGGGATTAAAAAAAAAAATCTATTATGTACTTGCAAACCCTTATATAAAACTCAAAGAAAATTTTCAACAAGTATCACAAATTTTTTTGCATAAGAGTTGAAAATTTTGTTTCAACCTGATACCTTTTCTGAACTGTAGAATGAAAATTTACAAATACGTGGTGCATTCAATAACTTTCCAAACTTTTTTGTACAGGCATTTAAAATTGTCGTAGACTTTGGAAAATTCACTATGTTATTGCTATGCATTTTATGAGATGACTGACCAATTTTTATGATTTCAAGTTCAAATAAACAACTACAGCAGCAATTGGAATACACCCTACTAAAGCCTGATTGTCACAGCTGGGGAATTTCAAAAATGCAATCTGGACATGAGGACACTTTAGAAGAACGATATGCAATAAAATTCTGTTTTAAACTTGGAAAAAATGCCACAGAAATGTAGGGAATGCTTCAGACTGCTTTTCGACCATCTTGCATGAATCGAACATCAGTTTTTGAGTGGCATAAGAGATTCAAGAAAGGCAGGGAGTCTGTGAGGGATGATGAAAGGTGTGGAAGAAGTAAGGTAGTCAATAGACCACAGTTGATTGGCCAAAGGTTTAGGGTTACTATGTTGAGGTTTTAAGGGAGTTCAGGGAGATATACCATCGGAAGAGGCCAGTTCTCTTGAAATCGGGTCAGTGGCATTTCCAGCAGGACAATGCACCAGTCCACAACTCCATCCTTGTCACAGACTATTTGAGCAAGATGGGCATCAAGACAATTCCTCACCCTGCCTATAGTCCAGACCTTACTCCCTGTGACTTTTGGTTATTCCCTAAGCTCAGAGGCTGTCGTTATGAGACAACTGAGGAGATGAAAGAGGCTGTGACGAAGGTCATTGAAACGCTCACACAAGAAGACTTCCATGGAGCCTTCCAGAGGTTGTTGGAACAGTACAAGTGCATTGCAGCCGGAGGAGATTACTTCAAAGCGGACTAGAGTTTCATGTGTGTACTATCAATAAAAGTGCCCATACGAAAAAAGTCTGGAAACTTATTTAATGATCCTCATATTTCCACTTTACTGCTTGTTCAATTTAATCTAGATTAATGTGTGATTGAAATTAATTTTAATAAATTTTTAAAATACAAAGAACTAACCAAGTAAGAATTGAAAAAAGAGTCTAAGTGGAAATTCTTTCTCTAGAAGGGTATTCTGAGTGTTAAATTGCTGGAATATTACAGATATGAAAAATTGCAAATGTTGACAGAAAAAGATCTGAAAGGCCCAGAGTAACATCTATTGCAAAGGATAGATCATATCTAGCAAAAGGAACAGGAGAAAAACAGCTAAATTTAATTTTATACATCAACATCCAGTATCTCTTAAGACTTCTTTCTGAGGGCTTAAAGAATCTGTGTCAGTTAAGGAACCTCTAATAAAAATTTTAAAATAAGTTGAAAAGACTACAATGAGCACAACAGCAAAAGGATTGGACTTTAGAAGATTGAAAAAAGGTACTATTGATTGATGAGTCCAAATTTGACCTTTTGGGAATTAAAGAATGTTTATCAGATGAACTCCTTCCAAACAAACAAGTGAAAATTTCATTGTGTTAATTGCTAAGCATGGTGGTAATGTTGTAATTGTTTGGTGATGTTTTGGAGGTGAGATTGCAGGAGACTTTGTTCAAATTAAAGACATTATGCAAAAGGAAAAAATATCATTCAATACTGCCAAGGCATACAATTCTTTTTGGCTGCCACATTATTAGACAAAATTTTGTTTTACAAGATAATGATCTAAAATACAGCTCAAAACTGTGTATAAATTATCTAAAGTCATAGGAAGATAAGGGAATTTTGCAAATCAAGACTTGGATCTCTCAGTTTCCAGATCTTTCACCAATTAAACTAGTCTAGGATGAAATTGATCATAAAGTTCAAAGTGAACTACCTAAGAATTAGCAAGAGTTGTTTAAACATTAACATACTGCTTGGAAATCACTACCTCCAATATACTTTTACAAGAGACAGAAAAAAATGTTAAGAATTTGCTCTGCAGTAATAAATGCTCATGGTAGATTCTTTGATGAAAAGAAAATATAAATTTACTTTAATTAAAATCACAATTATTTTATAATCATTTTGATTTAGATTATTGCTTAATTGCATGCAAACATAGAAAAATAAATTACTTTCCCCAAAGATTTGAAACTTGATTAATTTTTCAAGGTTAGAGGAAAAAATCAATATGGTCCCAAAATTTTGGTCAGTAGTGTAAATCACAGCTGGGCTTTATTTCAAGGGATAAATTACCAACAATAAAAAAAACTTTGGGATTATATGGTCAGACAGTTTCATTTTTCCATTACACAAAATCTATGAGGTGCTATAGACGTTTAAGATATGGGTTATATTAATAGCAGAAGATACGATAAAGAAAAGAAAATTAGTTACAAACAATTCGGATTTGATAACCAAAACATTGGAAATACGAATTAAGTTATTCCCCTTGTTTTGTATTGAAAAATGTGTGTGGATTATTTTTTGGTTAATATCAAAACCCATTTCGATACCCCACCGGGAAGTAAAGGTTAGTAAGTTCGTCTCACAGACTACTGCTAATATTTAATCATCACTGAGTACCTCATGTATACGACCTTGTGTTAAACTGAACTAAGTTTTTAAAAATATCTATTAAATTAGATACTTTTTGAAATATGCTCGAGAGTTTCCTCCCTTATTTTTTTGTTACCTCCCCTTGAATAGTATTTGTTCAAAATTTTATATAGAAAAAAATTGAATAATTGTCCTATTCCTACATTTCATGTTTTCATAAAAAATTCTTGAAAAACTTTCAAGATTTTAATATAATTCTGTATTTGTTAGAAATAGCCCAATCATTTCCCAATAAATCGATAATATATACTCCCTTTATAACTCTCATAAAGTATTTTAAGGTTGTAAAAATAACAAACATTGTGAACTTCAGTCCTTTATTCAAAGTCATTATCCCAGTTTTGTCAATAACTGGACTTAAATGTTTTGATGAGACTGACAGCAAATCTATTTATGTCCTATTGATCTTTTATTTTCTTTCTTATTTCAATATCTAAGTCGATCATTGGATTTTTATACATACTGTTAGGACAAGTGACAAATTTCATATTTATTAAAATAAGGAAAGAGCCTCATTTGAAATAATGAAGCAGACATTTTTACTGTGATTCAATATTTTTATCAGCCAGTTTTTTTTTCTTTCTTATTTCAATATCTAAGTCGATCATTGGATTTTTTTAAAATACTGTTAGGAAAAGTGACAAAGTTCATATTTAGTATAACAAGAAAAAGCCTCATTTAGAATAATGAAGCAGACATTTTTACTCTGATTAAATATTTTTATCAGTCAGTTTTGTAAACGTGAAATCTGCATTTTTTTTAAAAAAAAGAACTTCTTGATAATAGTGCAAATACTTGATAGGGCATAGAGTTTTAAAAGCTGAAGTATTGTAGTTTTTTTTTTACAATAACACAAAATTGATCAAGGGAAATATATGTCTGATGCAGAGAATAAAGCAATTTCCATTTCAGTTGGTGGAGTCTTCAATCTCATTGAATGTCATTTTTTAATCATTCAAATCTTCAATATGACTGAGATAATTATGATATACTAATTAGAATTATTTACTAAACAGAAGCATCAGTATCATCATGGACCACTGTTACAATGGTAAAACCAACAGGTTCACAGGTCAATCAGTAGCAACAAATAATTTCATGATCATCACAAAATATTACATTCTGAAAAATCTTAGTCCTACCAGAGGGTGGTATATAGAATGTAAGGAATATAAGTAGTAAAAAAGAAAAGTTGGTGACCGTAGTCGAGGGCGACCAGAATGCTCCCTATTCAATAGCTACTACACCAAGGTGTTGGGGGGGGGCGCTACTCCTTTCCCTGGATTGCTCCACTTTACTCTCAATATGTACCTTATATTGCTGAGTGTTAAACAGGGAGGTATCAAGTACCATTTTTTTAAAGTCTTTGGTATGATGTGACCTGGGATTGAACACAGATCTCCCAGATCATTAGTGAACACTCTACCCACTGGGCCAATGAGCCGGTAAGGAATATAAAATGAAATAATATTTACATTACAAAAGATCAAAGAAAAAAGTCTATGAATAAAGATAACTTAGTAAAAATCTTATGTGGATTGTAATTAAAAAGTTAAAATTTCCTTAAATTCTAAGGTTTATTTTATTTTATCCTTGTTATGATGGTGAAAAACCTATGTTCATGTCTTGGCATTTCATCTTGTTGGTCCGACATTAAAAAAAATCCCTAAAGCTAAATTTTAGAATTTTTAAAAAGTTGTTCAATAGATTCTAATCATTTGACATATATGTTAATACCCATTACTATTAAAGTTGAATATATTTGCAACCCAGCAGAAGGATTGAACTTGCTACTTGTAGGTAATGGAAAGTAATAATTTATTTGATTAACATATCTCCTTTTGCTGTTTGAAATAGATTCAGCTCATATAGCTCAATATAGGCTCTTGGTATTTCTCCTACAAGGGGTTTGATTAGAGTGGTGTAGTGAATCCTTGAAAGACTAATTCTACAATTCAGGAGGAAGAAAAAAAATACATACTGACAATATTAAATAAGTTTCCTCCAATTTATTGTTTAAATAAATTAGCAATTTTATATTAAACAACTTGGTCATAAAAATGTAAGGTTTGGATCTTAAACAAAATCCAAAGATGCCTGAATTGGTAAATAATTGGAAAAAATAGAACTAAACTGCTTTGACTAAATCTTTATGGATGCATTCAACCAACCCCTCCATAATGAACAGAATGTGACACAAGGTCAATTTTTAGTAAAGTACAGCTGGTTTGAATTAAGAGTTTTCCTTCTCCTAGACTGGTTGCCAAGGATAAAGAACCCAATCTACCCTACTATTTTCACAGCTGAGAAGAGAGAACAGATGGTTTTATGCCTTTCCAAGGGCATTAGCAAAAAAAGTGAAATGCAAACAACCTCATTTAGGATTTGAACTCTGATCCCCAATTCCATTTCCTGCTAATTGTACCTTAAAAATCATAATGTAAGCTTACAACCTTCTAAGCTACATCAAATGCCTGTCTTGGACATGATAGTTTGTTTCAGTTAGCAGACTGATTTATTCCTTCCCTCTTGTGAAGTGGCTCTGCTTTTTTCCTTATAAACAGTGAGATGGCCAACTTGGATTGTTAAAGCTCAAAATTAATGAAAGAACAAATGTCATTAGTTATTAACTTGATTTTATTTATCTTATATGGGATTGGCAAAGCATGTGGCTGGGAAACATTGTCAGTGAACACTGAGAAATAGTTTCTTTTAGGGATCTTTAAACTGGCTGTATGAGGCCTACAAACCTGTAACCATTTCTTGTGATTACCAAAATTAAAGGAATAATGAAGCTTATTTGAAAATTTTTACTATTTTTGCAACAATGTGAGAACTATTAATACTTATTGCTCATCCTTCAGTGGCTATTAAATGATTCATTCTACTTAATTGGTTTCTTTGTTTTTAAAGGCATATCAATCTTCGTGGACCATTTAATACCAAAGACATCCTTGTAGAAAGAACAACAGTGATTCTATTTAACCCATAGCTGGCAGGGATAAGGGAGTTCATACCTTTCCCCAAGGGCATTAGTCCAAAAGTGAATGTAATAGCATGACTGGAATTCAAACTCACTTCTAAGCTGCAGTCCAGAACTTTAGCCATTACACCACAGGGTCTTCTTTCATTCTACTGAAGTTCCAAGTCCTAAATCTATACCCTTAGAAGCCCAATGGATTTAACTGTATATCAAAACATTTATCAAGAAAAAGGAACTTTCTTAACATTAGTTATCAATGTCTTATCAGAAATCATGATCACCAGCTGCATTTTCAACTCCAGATCCCTTACACACTAGCAGAGGTTTGCTGATTTCGATTTACTAAGTTAAATCCAAGTGGATTTTGGAATCAAACCCTAATGGTTCTTGGATACCTCCACTTACTAAATTCAACTTTTTCTTCCTTGTTTTTTCTAGTTCTTTTGAAAAATCACTTGTTCAAGGTTATAATTACTATTCTGTTACTGTCTCCCTATTGTACCACATACGAAGCCAAAATAATTTCTAATTATGGTATATTATTATGATCTTATTTTTACATGTAACCATAACACAGCAAAAAGAATGCATTGTGATATATGATGATACAATAGCATTAAAATGCTAACTTAGAGTATAAAGCAATTTCCAATTTCATAGTGTTTGGATTAACATTCATGTTCACTTAATCATAATTTCTCAAGGATATTTAAATACTAATTATAGAATAATTCCCTTATATAATATAAATTCTTTAAAACAGATATAATTTAACACAGCTTAATGGTGGCCTTTAAGCAAAAGGTATATTTATAAAAGGACTTTTAAATCAACGATTTTGGGTTTAAATTCAGATTGAATTATCTTGTTTTGAAATTTTGATAATACATCTAACACAATTATAAAACACAACCTGTAACATAATTGTATACTTCTAAAAATTCTTTAAGAAAAATAAGAAAAATTAAAAACAAGAGATTCTCACATACTAAATGCTTTTATTTGATACACATTTTTACAGGAAAAAATTTTTTGCTTTGGATGATTATAAATTAAAATAATTTTGAAGATAGAAAAAATAAAAAGGAAAGAAAAGCAATAAAGAGAAAAAAGAATGGAATGATAAAAATTGAATGAAATGAAAATTAATTTTAACAGCTGTATAAATAGATAAAGAATGAGCAAGTGAAGTGGGAGTGGGCAGAGAGAAAAAAAATGAAGAATGAAAGTATAAAAGAAAAAAAAAAAACAAAAAAAAAACGAGGTAGAAACACTCAAAATTATAAGTCAATGATTGCTTCATCCTTAACAATCCAGTTAGTTGTTTTTGAAATAGATCAACAGGTATTTATATACAAAAATGTTTGCCCACCCTATGACCACTCTTAAAAAAAAAACAAAAAAAAAAAAACCAACAACAAAAAAAAAAAACAGCTTATGACAATTCATTCTGCATATTAACATATGTACAACATTCACAAACAGAAATGTTTTGTTTAGTTTGCTGCCAGAAAGAGTATATTTAAATTTTTATATATATATATATATATATATATATATATATGACTTTTTGTTTTAAGAACTGAAAAATATTGCATTAGAAATAAATTGGTTTTCCTCTACCCACCCCCTTCCCAATCTGCTTTAACATCAAGCAAGCTGAAAAAACAAACTGAAAATTGAGAAATAAAATAATGCATGAAAATAATCAGTATGGATAAATGAATCAAATCAAATAGAATTAATTTAGAGACAATGACATAACTGGCTACAAACAAGATATAACAATTGCTATTTGAAGGAGATTGCTAGAAAATAATTATCAAAACGAGAAAAACTATATCACAACTATGACAGAAAAACAGTACTAATATTATGTTGGTTGTTTCATTTTATTTTTCTTGGTCTTCTTCTCTTGTAAGTCTCCACAACCAATGAAAATTGCAAATTATTTTGTTCACAAATAAATAGATCAAGATTTTTGTTTTTAATCAGTAACTAAATTTCTTGTACACTTTAAAATAAATACTTTTTTGTCTACAGTTTACTGTTTCATAGACATGTGTGATGATGGTAGCAGAGGCAGCCATTTTGATATTTCTGGTACTTCTCCTTACAATGAATAAAATGAATCGTGAATCCACTCACATATAGGTCCCTGAGTTTGATCCACAGTTTATTGAGTGGATTTTGTGCTATCACAGATGATTAATTAGGGGTAAACAGGGAACATAAAGAATATTTATAATAAATAAAAACAATATTTGTTACTCATTAAATTTCCATTTAAAAATTGAAAAAAAAAAAAAGAAAAAAAAGTAATATTGTTTCACTTGCATATGCAAGAATATCAAGAAAATAGAAAACTTGTGCTTGGCTTTAAAAAAAAAAGAATTTAACAATGTGAATGTTACATAAAAAAAGTATGAACTTGCAACTTTTAAAGTTAGTAATTTAGTAAATGTGGCAGTGTCCCCCTTTCTTAGCAATTCAAGGATTGGAAAGAAGAAAAAAAAAAGATCGATTGAAATGTAAAATATAACCAGCAAAATAAAATCTTATCCCAGGGTCAGTAGAATTTCTGTAGGATGGACAGAAAAAGAAAAACTCACAAATGGAAAGTTTAACTACCCATCTCTCCCTAAATGAACACTCTTAATCAATTTAGCCTGGTTTCATTTTAGAATTAATGCATAGTTTTTAAAAATCAGATAAATTTGGTAATGATAGGGTTTTTTTTTCAAGAAATTCCAGTCAAGTTTAAGAAACCATAAATATAATTGCATTTTTGATTTTATTAACTATTTAGCCCAGTTGCAAAAGTCAGTAAGACAAGAAAACTATTGACATTTTAAATCATAGGTCAGACTGTGTACTTCCTAGTATTTAATATAAAACTGTATCAGATGAGTTAGAATACTGTTAAATCATTTTCTAATTCTCTTAAATAAAAGAAAATGAAAGAAAAAAAATGTGATAATAAAGTCTATTATAATCAAATTTTCATGACTTTATAATATAAGGTTGCTAAAATACAACACGATATTTAGAGCTAAATGAGTAAAGTTGATATTGAGAAAACTTATTTCAATGTTATTATATAAGGAACATTTTCTATTTGTTTTTGTTAATTTATTCCTAACTTCTCCTAAGATGAGTGCCTAGTATCTGCATGCCCTTTTTAAGATAAAACTATCTCTTCTGGCACTTCTACGACAGATTAGTGTAGTATCTGAATTTTTGGAGATCTGATATATATATATAATTAAAAACTCGAAATAATCATCTGTATATTTACAGCTGCTTTCTATTTTTGAGAAAGTATCTAATTTGATACTCTTTGAAATATTCTACATTGATTCAAGTTAGATATGCCAATCTCTATATAAATAATTCCATTATTGTTCATGAGGACTATGATTATATATCTTATAAATAAACAATAATTTTATTTGTATCAAAATCTATAATTAAATTCACTATGTATTATAACAATTTATTTCTGAATTATGCTTGAAAATCTGAGATAATTTCTTCTTGTCAATATAAAGCAATATTGTACTTTCAACTTATTCTTTTAAATATTATTTAATATTAGACTTAAAAACTTACCTGGAACTGGTTTTCAAATAATTTTTGACATGAAACTGATAGAGCATTTCTTAAATTAGATTTGTACTTAACAGCTTCTGAAAAGTATGTTATATAAAATCCAACAAAACAAGATTAATTGTATACTGCTTATAAAACTAAAACTATAAAAGGCAACATCATAATTAAGACAAGAAAATGATATTTACTACCTTTGTCACTTTCATAATGCAGTTTAGGGAAATATCCATTTTGCCCAGATTTGAAATCAACATATAGTTAAAAAATAACCACTAAAATTCAGTGAAACTTCTTTAAGGTCTTTAAATTGTGCATTAAAAATCATCACAGCCAAAAGGGTAAGTAACTTTAATATACAATGAGTCTCCTTAAGATTCAAGTATAAAGTATAAACCAACAAATGTACTGAACATTATTGATGCAAAAGATAAAATACTTGCTTAAGATGAAAAAAGCAGCTCAGTGTTTGTTTTCATGATCAAAACAAACACATATATGTAAAAAGACTCATCCCCTGAACACAGAAAATTACCTTTGCTAAATTATAATTGAAAACTGTGATATTAAGTTTTCTTAAAAAGAAATTGTGTAACTAACTCAGATCATTTAATTCCATAATGATAAGAGTATCTTTAATATTTTGTCAATTGTGTTTAGACTGCAGATATTTATTCCAAGTACAGTATTATATAAATGATACAGCAAGAGGAAATTTTATCAAATGAACATATTCAAATAATTTATCTATTAATATTAATATCAATTAATATTAAAATTATAAAATAATATGCCAAATATATTTGAATTTGAAAAAAAATCTAATACAAAATATGGTGCTAAAATTTATACTTTAAATAAAAAGAAAATTATTCCAATTATTCCTTCTTTAAAAATGATTTTCAAGATGAAAAGAAACCAAATTTAACATATAAGAAGGATAAATAGAACAATTTAAATGTGTTCAAGAACCAAATGAACTGGAATGACATTGAATTCTTACATTGGCATCACTAAATGCTTTCTTATATCATCTAAAATATTATTTATACACCTTACTAAACTGAGTTCAAAAGAGAACAAATGCATAAAATTAAGTATAAGAAATTTATCTTTTATTTTTTTACAGAAACCCTTCACACTACATATTTTTAAAGACATAATAAACATTTTGAATAATTCTGGAATTAATTCACATAAAAAATGACTTTTTACCAAAATATCTTTCAAAACAATCAAAATATCCCCAAAGCTTGAATTACTAATTTTAAAAAAAGTTACTTCATTATGCAACCTGGTATTTTTTAAATAAAAATGATAAATAAGATTTAAAAAAAGAAAGAAAAAAAAAGGGTATTTATTTTTCACAACAAAAATTTTCTTCCACTGCCCATTTTGCAAAATTACTTTAATAACAATTTTAGACAGTTCTTTCTCTCTCCCTTGCTTGTACACACAATCATCATCATCAGCATTACTTAGTTTTCATTTGGCTGACAACTTTAAACAGTTTATTAACTGGTATCAACTGAGAAGCAATTCCTTGCATTGTTTTGGGGGTTTTTTGTTGTTTTTTTTTAAAATAATATTTTGTAACAAATAACATGATCATCATCATCATTTTGAAATACATTCTCAATACAACAATTCTTTGGAAGATACAAGCATGATTGCTTAACTTTTTCTTTTTGTCCATGTACTTTTGTTTTTTATTTAATTTTCTTTTATTAAAAACAAGATATGAAAAAAATCACGCTTAAATAAAATATACCTTTCTCAGCAATAAGCTAAAATGCTTCTTGAATATCATAAATCAACCACTTCAACTGAATCATAAAAGAATAAAAAAATTGCCTGTATGTGAATGTGTCTAACAGAAAGCATATTAATCAATAGATTTTGGAGATATTTTAAAAACATTATCTGTAATGTCTATCATTTTAAACAAGAATTGTAAACATTTCATGACTTGAGTATTTTACAAATATACAACTGTACACATGTCGTGAATATAGTCAATGAGTGTAGCTTGTCAGTCTTTAAAACATTTTTAACAAAGAGAAATTGCAATATGTTCAATCAGCTAGTTTTTCTGGAAAATCCACAGGAGGATTATTCAATTTATATTTTCTAGAAGCTATAGCATCAAATTTAGACCAGGTTAAAAGCATGGTAAAGATAACCCCAAGCCAAACCTTTTAAGACCCTGCATCAGAAAAAATAAGGTCTCAAAAAGTTGAGTTTTGGGTTATGGTTACCATGCTTTTAACTTGAACTAATAAGCAGAACAGATGAAATTTTCTTTTGACACTGATTGAAAAATTGAAAGGGAGAGAGAAGCATTATCTGTCAAGTTGCAAATTCATTCCCACATTTTTTCAACTTTGTTGTCTTTAGAGAAATCCTGGAGGGGAAAAAATAAATAAATACAACCAAAATATTTGAAAGTATGTCACATATTAGAAAGAAAAAAAAAAACAAGACAGTGATGAATAAGTGGAAAGAAATTTTCCCCCAGCTCCCACAAACCTCTGTTAACAAAAAGGAGATGCTGTTGGATCAATAGTTTTAAATAAATCTTTAAGCTTTGGTTGGTCAGGAGGTGGCATTGGTTGATATGGTAGATTAGAACCAGTCTGAGGCATTTGTGGGGGAAAACCAGAAGAGGGTACTGCAGAAAGTTCAGAATGACCACCCATCTCCCGAAGATCACTTTGCAAGGGCTCACTACTAACTGGGGGAAGAGGTGGGTTCCCAGATGAAGGTGGGAGGTTTGGGGGAGCAGGGTCTGCTCCACTAGTCCGTGGCTTGCTTCCACTTCCCATTTGACGGTTAGTGTTTGGAGGACGATTATAACTATTATAGCCACTGCTTTGTTCTGGTTTGTCCATTTCTACACCTAATGGTGAACTGTATTCCATGCTGCCCTTACGTTGACCGATAAACTTTCGAATAGGGGGAGGTAACTGTGAATTGTTGCTATCTGCAGCTGGTTTCCGCTTAAACCTAGGATCATTTCTATGATCCAGTTTTGGCTGCGAGTCTGAATTATGTGATTCATTTTGATCAGTATTCTTATTTTGATTTTCTTGTCTCATTGAGCGGGGGTTATTAGGTCGATTCGGTGGAATGGAACCACGAGGACCAAATTTTTGTTGATCAATAGGTGGTCTTGGACCTCGTGGATTGCCTCCTGAATTACCTGATTGAGCATTTACATTTGGCAATGGTGGCGGCAACAATAATGTGGGGAGACTTGGCTCTCTTACTGGTGATTGTTGTCTAGTTGCACGTGGATCTCCAGATAGACGGCTAGGTGGGTTCTTAGCATCTTGTTGCCTCAATAAGCGAGGATCCTGATTTCGTAAATTACCAGCAGGCATTGTATTAGACTGTTGCCGAGATAATCTGGGATCTAATTTTTGGTCATTCCCACCTCTCATGAGGCGAGGGTCAGTAGGTTTACTCATTTCCTGAGAATCTTTATCATCAGATTTTTTACTCAAAATACGAGAATTCTGTGGTACTGCTCTCAGAAGACGAGGATCATGAGGTCGCTGTAACGCTGGTGGCAGCCCAGTTGGAACTGTTGTGGCTGGTAATGTAGGAGGCGGCGGCTGTATGACGGTATTTGAAAGATCATCAATACGATTGGGATTGGGAACACCAAGAGATTTTAGCATTTTTTCAGTGTCTAAGGGTCCTGCTTTCTGTTTTAAGCATTCAGGTGGATTGCTAAGGAATTTTTGAACACGAGGATCATTTTTAAATTTAGGATCAAACACATCCACTGTAGCTGAAAGTGGTAATTTGTTTGTTGAAACTTCATAGAGTCGATATACTAATTCTACAGATGGAATAGCGTTGATGACAGGAACAGGTGGCGTTGGGAGACGAGGTGGTACAGTCTCTGGTGGAACTGATGTTGTAGCTTTGCCTGACTGTAATCTAGGATCAGCTTGTTTGGTAGCAGGTAAAGATGTAACTTTTGGTTCTGTGGATACATTTCCTTTTTGAGCTTGGAGTCGAGGATCTCTTCTTGATGCCACAGAACTGAATAAAATAAAAATAAAAAGTCTAAGATTAATTTCTTAAAAAAAGAAATCACTGCTACAAAAATTAATATAATCCCATTGCATGAAAGGAAAAGTAAAACGGAAATGCTAATTTTCTTTACAAATTTCATTAGAAAATTAAAATTAGCCAACTGAAAATTTTAAAATTCTTTTCATACCATGTTTGTTAGACATTGCAAATGATTTTTACTTATGTCTATGAATTAAGAAAAGCAAGATTTTTAATGACCTTTATTATCCTTCGTTTTCAATTGGGTAAAATCACATTGAAATTCATATACTGAACAGTACAAATAAAGTTTAGAAGCAAATTGACCAGATATGAAATGTATTGCTATCTTTTTTATTTTACTGTCATATTGTGTAGTGTAATGATTAGTGAGTTATACTCAAAAATCATTGTTTGAGAGTCTGATTCTCATTGGGTGCCTCATACTTCTGGCTTAAACTGGCTTAAATCACAAAAAATTTTCTAATAAATAATACTATTTAGCCAATGATGTTAAGACCCATTAGGATTGCGTCCTACATAAGTGTCATGAGAACAAAGACTTTAAGGAAATTAAATACAAATAACAAAACCTGCAATTTTCATTAAAAGCAATTAAAATTTTGAGATGATTTCAGAGAATTCACCAGTTAAAAAAGTCTCATTAGAACAAGTAGATGAAAATAAGTAAAATTTGAGGAATCATACATATTAGGGTAAAGGTTATCAGGAAAGGAAATAGAATCAGCAATCCAAGTTCAAATCCTTAGTGTAAATGATTACATTTCATGTTAATTGCCTTAGGGAAAAAGGCATGAACCTATCTGTTCCCACTTTCCTAGTTTCTGGTAAATAGTAGAACAGACTTGGCTCTTTAACTTACACAAGGCAACTAGTCTAGAAGGAAAACTCTGAATTTAAACTAGCAGTACTCTGCTTAAAAATTGACCCATGCATCCATATTACCTAGTGTCTTTATACAATATTCAAGAAACATTTAAGTTGTCAAAAAAATCAAACCAACCAGATGTAATACTAACAAAAACAAAAAAAGAACAATTGTTATGCCTTAAGGTTAAGATCCTTATTAGATATATATTGTTTTTAGTTCATATAGTCTTTATATAGCTTTTATGGCTCAACTATTAAAAAGATTTTAATTTCTGATTACAATTAAAATTTTTTAGTTCAGATTCAGCACAAACTATAATTGCATAAGGGAGAGGAGGGGACAAGAATTCCTTTAACTGATCATTTGCAAAGGAAATAAATTTACTATATTTCATCAAACCAGTTGGAAACAAACTATTCTCAGAAGAGCTAAGTGGAAACTTAAATATTATTTTTATCAAACATATAGGCCCATTAAAAACGACCAATTAGATAAAACATTATGACAAAGCTTTTTCTTAGTTTCTTTTTCCTTCTGAAGCATTTGAAAATACTACTACCAATTTTAAGTCTAATCACTAAAAAAAATGGTGAATTTCAGGTTTGTGAGCTTTCAGTTCAAAAACAAATATTTGCTAGCACCATCAACAAGGTTTTTATATTTATTAATAATGTTGAAGAACAAAAAGCATTTTACTAGATCTTAAAGAAATGTCTCAGGTTATTGTGTGTAAAATGATATTTGACAACACAATATTTTTCAAACATAAAATACAGACTACACCCCAAAATGCAGTTTTGAACCCAACATCTATCATTGTATATTATCTCCATTAATACTATTTTAAATACGAGATGTTCAAAATCATACCTTACTTCAAATACTAAGAGCAGAAACTTTTGAAAAGAGAAAATTTTACATGTTAAAAATTCAGAATTGACAAGTAGTCAATGAGCTAAATGTATTTATATATATTGACACATTTGTTTTATGTAGACAATATTGATGGTTTTTACATGTTTGAACAGTAAAGAGTAGTTTAAGGTAAAATGGAGAAAAAATAAACTAGTTAGAAAAATATTTTTGTTTACATTCTCTTCATTTTTGAAATAATTATTCCAAGTCAAAATGTAAAACCACAAAGACAACTAAATTAACCCTTTTGTAGGCAGAGTTACATTTTTTTGTAGCTTATGTAAGGCATTTTGCTATTAGCTGCTCATTGACCAATTCAATGGTAATGTATAGAAACATCATGAGGAGGGCCGTCTCTGGTGGAGGATTATGTAAAGGTTGTTTAGCAAAATATCACAATTAAAAATGGATGGTTTGTTTTCATGCTATTGTACTATGACTTGCAATTGCTGATCAAGTTTTGTTTATTTTATGCATATGATTAATTGACTTGTTTGAACATACCTTCTATTTTACAAATTTTCAGAAAATAATTCAACCACTATAAGGATTGAAAAAAAGTTATCTGTCTATGAAAGGATATTAAAATAAAATTAAAATAAACCAATCAATTAATTCAACTTCTAATTTAACATACAAGAAAATCATATTTAATTTAATAAGACTTGAAAAAGTAATCATCATCATTATATGAATTAATAAATCATCAATATTTTACCTCGATCCAGAAGACCCAGTGGTAGTGGGGGTAGTAGTAGTGGTGGTGATGGTGTTAGTAGTGGTGCTGGTAGTTGTCATTCCACTAGAAGCAGCAGGAGGTGGTCCTCCAGAAGCTGGAGCAGGTTGACTTCGGATAGCATTAATCATTTGCATTATATTCAATGCAGAATTTGAACCTTGTGAACCTGAACCCTGCTGATTGTTTGAATGACTTGGAGAAAAGTTGGAAGCTGGAGGCTTTGGAGGCTGTAAAGAAAAAAAAGAAAAAATATTCGAACAACAGTTTTCTTTAAAAAATCCATTTCAATTAATAACTTCAGTTCATAATTTTAATGAATGGTATTTAAGGATAAAGGGAAAAAAAACGTTACATTAGAAACTATTTTTTAAAATTATTTTTGAAAGTAAAGCATAGAAAATTGAATTTTATTTACAAATAGCTAAATGAACCTCAGACTAAGAGTAAACAGAAAATAGCCAAAGATCTATATAACCTTAGGATCTATCAAAAACCCAAACCTTTGAAGATAGTAATCATAAGGTAATATCTCTGATAAAATAATTTAAAAATTCTTCTAAGCTGTAGCAGTGTCACTATAGTAGGGTTGAAATGATTGAAAAAAAAAAAAAAAAAAAAAAAAAGAAGCTATATGGGAATTACACAAGGATGCTACATGCCGTTTTAAACAAATCCTAGAAGCAGCACCTGACAAAACAGCAACTATATAGCCACTTACCTCCCATCTTACAAACCATCAAAGTAAGATGAGCAAGGCATGCTGGGCACTGATGGAGAACTAAAGACAAACTCATAAACGACATTCTAATATGGACTCCTACACATAGAACACACCAGTATTGGCTGACCAGCAAAAACTTGTATTCATCAGCTCTGGGCAAACCAGTGGATTCCACTAAGACTTGCCCAGAGTTATGACTAATGGAGATGGATGATAAGGGAGAATCAAGAGAAACCATGCAATAAGCACACCTTAATGATTATATATATAACAAAGGATACCAAACTGATCAAAAGGATCTGCAGTTATTATTATATCAGAGTAGCCTTTCAAAGCCAATAATATAGGACTTCATTACAAAGGTCAGACTTCCCCAAGGAAAATATAAGGGTTATATTCATGACATTATATATAGAAGCAGTAAAAAATATTAAGGGGAAACACGTCACTTTTGAAGTACATCAGGAAGCTATTATCAACATCTGTTTTTTTTTTTCTTTTTTCAATTAAGCAGAGCAACCATGTGTGAAGAAAAGAGTACATCTCTCTTTCCAGAAGACTAAGATTTCCTGGCCTTTGACAGTTCTGATAGCTCACTAGAAACCCTCTTACGATGTAATTAATTTTGTTAGATACAAAGTCTATTACATAGAAAGAATAGACAGTTTATTCCAGTCACACTTTTTCTGTGACCTTTGCTGAGGAAAAGAAAAAAAAACACTAAGCAACTTAAAGACCACCTGATGCAACATACACCCAAGAAAATATTAAAAAAAAAAAACATTCAGCAAAAAAAAAAAAAAAAAAAAAAAAAAACAGTAGACAAAGGTACTTACACAAAAAAATATATGGAATAATGAATAATATTAATAATATTAATTTCTTAACACATATGAAAATTGCTACCTAAATTTTCATCGCATAAGTTGTTCTTCAAGCATTTTAGAATCTTTAATTGCCTAAAGATTACCAAAAAAATTTGATTAACAATTTTAGTGTCAGTAGATTAGAGTGGTCTATCACTTGATTTAGTTTTTAAATACTGCTTAACTTATTTGTTTACACACACACACAAAGTTTGTTGTCTGTCCATGAGTGCACTTATGTAAAATTGCATCACTAAAATAACTGACATTTACATCCATGAGTTGTCATTTTTTCACATTGATGTCTAACAGCATTTCTCATATCTTGGCCATCTTAGTGGTTCTTGCTTAATGGACACAACCTATTCAGCTTTAAAAATCTAATTGACAGATAACTTTATTTTGTTATTTCTAATCAGGCCTTTTGTGATTTTTGTTAAAAAAGAAATTATTTTGTTGATAACTTTATAATCAAATTGTTTAATAATAAAAATGAAGTTATTTTTTGCTTTGAAATTGGTAACAGCCTTAGCTTTTCTATGTTTCTAATCTTGAGTCAAATGTACAACCTAAAAACTTTTTAGCTTGCCATTAGATTTCCTCTCATCAAACACAAAACAATCAAGGGAACTACTACAACCTCTTCTTTTGTTTAAAAAAATTATATAAACTCTTAAAATATATATAAATCTTCATTAATTATTAAGAATAATCAGGTTTGTTTGCATATAAATATTGTGTTGCAATTAACATTACCTTTCTGGTCTTTTGTTCCAAGCAATGCTAACATTTAGCAATTATTTTACAACTGACTATTACTTAAAATCTGTACTTATAAATGTACATAAATCAAAATATCATTTACGACTTTGTTTTATATATTTGAATTAAAAATTACTGCCATGTAAACTTACAAAAAAAACAGAAAAAAAATATCAACTGTATTGTAATTTTAAGGCCAATTGATCAAAACTAACACCAATGTTTATCTAAATAAATCATTTTTATTGTTATCTACCTAATCTACTTATTTAAACAAAAATTTTCAAATACTGAAAGACAACACATTTTAATCTTTTATGAATATATTTGACAAAAATGTGAGACTAAAAAGAAAGTTTTAAGAGATTTACCTGTTGATTAAGATTTTTAAGAATGTCAGCCAACTTAGGCTCACCATCTTCATCCTCGTCACTAGAATACCAGTTATCATCATCAACTGAAAACAAAATACAAAAATATTAGTTATTCAAAAAACAACGGTATTTTATGTTAATCTAACATTAATATATCGTGAACTAAATATATTCATATTTTTTACAAATATTTATGATAACTATTTTTTGTTCATATTTCTTAAATGCTGCAAAAGAGCATTTGACAGACTCTGTAAGAATTTCTGAGACGAAGACTTACATGGATTGGAGATGCTCCCATTCATTTTAACCAGACAAAGATTCCAATAGATGAGGCCCTATCTGTCAGAGAAATGTGGAGGACATTTTCATTCTTTGGAAGATGTTATAAGTATTCCTGGACTATGTCAACTGAATAAGACGTTCAGTATAGTTCACAATGAAAAAGCAAAGAGATAACAGGCCTCCCGGATTGTAAGTCAATATTTATATAATCATATTTGAATTCTGATTTTCACCACCATAAATACAGAATGAAGAAAGATCATCCTAAGTGGTGACCCAGAGACATACCAGCAGATGATTAATATTAGTAACAACTCTACAAGAATAAAATTGGCTTCGATATGCAAAAGGGTAGATGACAATAGTCAAAAAACTGCTGCAGACGGTTTACATCAAAAAGGATTTGGAGGATCTTTAATCCATACAATATCAAAACAGTATTCAAAAATAGTTTCATCCTTCAAAGACAGTGTATAAGATTCAAGTCTCCATCAGATGAAAATGTGACCAATAACTGCGTGTATAGTATTCCATGGATTTGTGGCAGTGAATATAAAAGCAGTCACAACCTAAAAGTAAGTCTACAAGAACATTAAAAAGCCAGAGACTGTGACATCAGGTATGACTGATCATGTGTGAAGGAAGAACTGTGATCACTAACTCATATAGAACAAAGTCAAAAGAATAGAGAAAGAGCAACATTGTTGAATAAGGTTATTGAAAGCATCAGCACACAAGCAAGATTCTGAAAACCTCCTCAGTAGGCTTAGCATGAAGTGAACACCATATGAGAAATTTTAATCAGGAAAAACAGGCATTACGATTAAGGATAAAAAAAAAAATTCCACCACCTGATTGGCCAAGCAGATATATAAACTTTGATTAAATACATGCAGGTTAAGTGATTAGTTCCCTCTCAAGGTCAAGATGTGAAATCTATATGCTCTTGTTCAGTTAAATGAATAGGACAAATTAAAAATAATTAACAAATATAAGATATTTCATAGTATAAATGTGGAAGCAAAATATGGAATAATTTTTAAAAATGTTTTTTAGTCTGATTAGACCAATTTTTGGAAAAGACAAAAAAAAAATGCAATAAATCTAAATTTTCCTGATTAGCCCTATTATTCAAGCACCTTTTTTAAAATTAAAATCTAGCCCAATATGAGTGAACAAGAAAAGAAATGATAAAGAGTTTCTTTGTCTACCAAAAGCAAAGAAAAAATTTTCCATAGAAAAAGAGCTTTTTAAGGAAAAGGGGATTGAATAAAAAATGAAAAGAAGGCTTTTTAACTGCTCTCACTACAACAATTAAGAAGGACCCCACGTCAAAACTGTGAGGAAAGCAATTAAACAAGATTTGAACCCAGACGTTAACCCCCTTGATTACACTATATGGGGCATTTTACAAAACGAAACAAATGCAATTTCCCATCCAAATATTGGTTCACCTAAGACTGCTATTGAAGAGGAATGGAATAAAATGTCTGAAGAATTTATTTTGAAGGCATGGAAATCATTTCAAAGACATTGTGATACAATAATTAAAAAAAAAAAGTGGCTATATTGAATAGATTTACTGTTTTGCGTCTATCTTCTCATTTTGTTGTTTATTTTTTAAAATTAAAATTAATCTTGTTTTATTTTGCACCCTGTAGACAGTAGAATGATAAGTTAACCTTGGATTGAATAAAAGGGTTTGGTTCAAAATTCTAACATTAACAAATGTAGCAGGCATCTGTTATAACAACAACCAAGATGAGATCATTGATTTAAATAACTTTTATATTTCTATATTTCTAAAAACAAAAGTATATGTAAAACACTATACATTTTCCAAAATAATCCATATTAAAGTTGATTAAAATTTAAGGTTAATTTTGGTTCTGCTATTAAACGATTCACAATAAAAAAAAAAAAGGCTTATATTGTCACTATAAATATAAAATTCATTAAAATATATCAGAAAACATAGGAATAATAGATATACTATAGTTTAAGTTATATTTCAATTTGAATACATTTGTTTTGAATGAGTTGCATCCAAAAATAGTGTAATTTATTTTTGAAGAGGCAAATTATTTTCTTTCTTACCTTTCATGTCATTTTTTACTTCAGTGGTCTCAGTTGTTGTCTGAAGATGTTGCTGTTGCTGAATTCGTAAAAACAGTTCTTTCTGCTTTGGAGGCAGGTGAGATGGAATTTCAATAGGAACTGGTTTTCGATCTTCAACTTTCTCTCCTTCAGAATTATGTCGATCATCAGGGATCATTCCATGGTGATGATGATAGTGCATTGGATGATAAAGTGGGTGATGGAGACTGTCTGATAACAAATAGAAAAAAAAAAATTTAATTGCTATCACATTAGAAATTTTTAAGCATTAGAATCAAATATTAACAAGTATTATAGAAAATCTAAAAATAAAAATATAAAAAATAAAAATACAAATATAAAAATATAAATAAATATATATTTTATTAATTTCTCATAAACTCAATTACCTAAATGCTTCTTCATTTACTGTAAAATAAATATCACTTTTTTTAAACAGCAACAACAATAATAAATATCAATGTTGATCAGAAAAATCTTTATCAATTTTAGTATTCTAGCATTTGCAGAGATTTTAGCATTTGCAGTGATTTAAAATAGAAATTACTTAATCTATTTATTTTAGATGCTTACACTTAAAATCTCAAGAAAATATCATTAAGCATAAACCAAAATCTGCAAAATTTAAATGTTTCTTAGATGTACAAACATGAGTGTATATCCCCCCCCCCATTAAGACTCATCAACGAGCAACTTTTCTAAATATTCTTCATTCATCAAAATGCAATAAAATGAAACTTTGCTTTGCAACAGGTTCAAATATTTATCAAATCACTAACTGGGAGTTCCATTTTGATTACTTAATGACAAAGATTTTGATTAACACTCAACCAATATACACTTAGTGACCTGCATTGCATACTTCATTCTCAGGTAGCATCCAAGACATGTATTCAAATTTACAAAGTGACTGTACATTTCATTTTTATGTATTTACATTAACAAGTTTCAAAATTAGTTAGAAAGGCAGGGGAGGGAACCATGATTAAAAGTAAAATAAAAAAAATAAACGAAATACCCAAGTACTTGTATTTAAATACTTTCTCTACTAAATAACTAAAGATTAATTTTCAAATGAAATATGAACCTTAATCTCACATACATTTTCAAAATATTTAACTTTTATATTGTTGAAGAAAAATTGTGATCACGTGCATGAACAAATATGTCATAAATGAAGTAGGAAAAACTAGCAATTTTTATAATCCAGATAACCATATTCAACATTATTTAAGACCTGTTGCCTCACTCCCATTTCAGCAGGGAATATTTTTAAAATATTTCAGCATATTCACAGGTAAGCATTTAATGTAATGAAAGTGCTCTTAACATAAGTTATTGTCATAGGAAATAGACTCGGCAATATGACTTCAAATCCTGGATGCATTTCACATAGCACTAATATACATGGTTGGTTGTTTGGGTTTTATGGCATATCAACCTTTGTAGGTTATTTAATGCCAAATCCATTTTTATACAAATAATCACTTCTATTTCAAACAATTCAGTTTAGCATGTGTACACAGTTTAATTGTCAGAACCTTTTCTATTTCAAGCTATTCAGTTTAGTCAAACAGTTGTAATTTAAACAATTCAGTTTAGCGTAAGTACAGTTTCAATGTCAAAAAGTTTTATATCAAACAATTCAGTTGAGCAGAAGTACAGTTTAGATATCAAAACAGTTTTATTTCAATTAACTTAGTATAAGTATGCAGATTAGTTTTATTTAACCAATAGATAGGTCGGTTGTTCGGGTTTTATGGCATATCAACACTTGTAGGTTATTTAATTTCGAATCCATTTTTATTCAAATAATGTTTTATTTTAAACAATTCAGTTTAGCATGAGTACACAGTTTAATTGTCAAAACCATTTCTATTTCAAGCTATTCAGTTTAGTCAAACACTCCTGCTATGGATAAATAGTAGGGTAGACTGTGCTCTTTAAGCTTGGTATGATAAATGGTCTAGGAGAAGGAAACTGAATTTAAACAAGTTGTAGACTTGGAGAAAGAAAGGATCCACCAAGCTATTCTTACTTAAGACACACTAATTCAGTTGTGCCCTGACAACCAAACCAAGACCAAGACCAGTGAAAACAGAAAATTTAATATTACTGGGACTTCATCCATGTTCTGTATTTAGCACAGTTAAAAAAACAAATTTCTTTTCATGCACTAATTACAAATTTATAAAATTCTAATATTTTGTCTTCATAACCTTTAGGCATTTTCTGTGCAATGGATATTTCTGTACAGATTGATAAAATTTCAAGAACCTTCTGTTCCTGTAAAACCCTGATTCTGCTCTTAAACTACTAGTCTTATTATCATTTTGGTGGAAACATTTCCTTGAATTCCTCACATTGTCACCAAGTCAATGTTTACTTTTAAACTCTTTAAGTTCAGGCCAATATAGAATGGAACAACGAAGGTTATTTTTACTTTGTTTTTAAATTTTTTAAAGTCTTGAGCTAATTTTTAAAAAAAATTTCTCTATTTACAAATCACTTTTGCTTTGGGCAATGCCCTCTCCAAATACTCACTGCTGCTCTTATACAATGCTCCTACATTTAGCTTATATCCAATTTTTATCTGTAGCCATCTTGAGATGAACACAACAAAGATAGTCATCTCAGAACATCCAGCTTTAATTTTTATAATTATTCTTTTTTTAAATGAAGAACCCACAATGATAATAATAGTTATGATGTTGATGATATCTGAGTAAATATGACAATATCATAGAATAAAGTTATATACAAGTAATCTGGGTAAATATTAACCTACCCAATACATTAAATTTACATATCTGGAGGTTATTTTTTAATTTTCAGGGAGGAAGATAGGTCTTATATGATATTAAAATATATTATTTAAATAAAAAGAAACCGGATGAATGTGTTAGAGAAAAGTGATCATCACAATAAAAGTAGACAGCTGATATCTTTGAAAGAAGGATAAGGGTTCTTAAATTATAAGTGGGAGAGTTAAAAGATTTTTTTTAAAGTAGTGTGGTGCTAAGTTGTGTTGCAGGAAATTGATTTATTACATAAGTGCTAATAAAACATGATACTGTGAAAACCAATAAGGAATCACCAAGAAAAATAGATAAATAAAAGGTTAAAAAAACATCATGGTTGAATTCCAAGCCAAAATTTATCCATATATAAAGTATATTTTTATGGTAAGTGTATTTGATTTTATATACATGTATCTGTGTGTATCTCTGGGACAATACAGAGCATGTAAAAGAGTCATCCGATGAGACGGAGAATATACCAACAATGTTCTCCGCCGAAATAAATTTACAATGACGGCTTAACCGAGTTTGAGTCTCCATTTAATTGCACTATATACGCTCTGAATGTGAATTTTGTTATACCCTAGAGAATAAATAGGGAACTAACACTAGCCATACATTGAGCACTCTCATAGATTTATATGACTACCCTCATATATTCTATGTAAAACGATAATCCACACCTACTGTCCTTGGACACTAACTGGATAATTTAGAGATATATATATATATATATATATATATATATATATATATATAAAAGAAACCTTTTTGTTTAATTTTCCTTATTAACATTAGTCTCAGCTATCAGTTAATATATCAACATTTATTAGAATCTTTAATCTTATGCTAAATTTATCATTAAAAACTTGATCAAACCAGAAAACTACTTACAAATTATATATTAAACTGAATTAAATACCAAATAGTATAGAACTAAAGATAATGAAGCAAAGGTAGCAATTTAGCTGAGACAAAAGTTGATCAAATCTAATAAATAAAGGGATGATGATATTATATGAATACCTTGGGGTTGAGAAGTATTATCATTATCAGGATAATTTGTTCCAGGAGGACCTGATGGTTGGGGGTGAGGTGGACTGCAGCCGTGCTGGGGAGGGGATTGCTGTTGTGTGGGGCAATCATTGGGTGTCTGACGAGGTCCAAGAAAGGAAGGATGTCCTGGAGATCCAATATTTGGTCGAAGTTGACCAAGTCCTCCCATACCTGAACCAGATGGAGGCATTGAGCAAGAGGAGTTCCCAGAGGGCGAAGAACTCAGCGAATCTTTATAGAATCCAGGTCTAAAAATAAAAATAAAATATCACAAAGATTAAAATAGAAAAAAAAAAAACAAAAAACAAAACACTTAATTTAGTGAAAGCAATTTATTCTTTGATAAACATCTTTGATAGTTTCTATCTCTATCAACAATTTACATATTAAATGTATAAAGCCATATATATATATATATATATATATAAAGAGATAATGTACTCTTGATAATGTATTCTGAATGAAACTTGAAGTAATGGACTTTAAGATTACATAATTTGAATATTTTAGGTTTTAGACCAGCTCTACTTTAGTAGCATTGAGCACTTTTTTATGCACTTTTCTTATTTGCATATTATCTTCTATTATATATATATATATATATATATATATATATATATATATATATATATAGTATAACTGATGTCATGCATTTTATTTTCACCACTATCAATTTTCAAAAAGACAAATGAAACTGCTTTAGTAAAGATTTGAAATACTTATAAAATATAGCACTAATACCCTTGGGAAAGGTATGAATCCAATTATTCTCCCTCCGGCTATGGGTAAATAGTAGGATAGACTAGGTTCTTTAGCCTTGGTGAGGCAACTAGTCTAGGAGAAGGAAAACTCTGAATTCAAACCTGTTAAACTCCGCTTAAAAAATTGACCTTGTGTCATATCCTGCCCGAGTGGAGGGGTTGGTAAATATGATAAAATAAAATATTTAATAGTTGTTTTCATATCACATTTTCAGAAAAGCTGAATCCATTCATTGCTAACAAAAAAACATCTATAAATTCTTAAAATGTTCATTACATTTGTATTTATGTAACCATAAACCAACAAAAATAGGACAGTATAATAAGATTTTTATTAGAACAATGTACTTAAAAATGCTCTAACTCAGAACATAAAGAAATTTCCAGTCAATTTGCAAATGGATGATAATTTTGTAGAGTTAGCATTCATACTGAATGTCATTTTTTAAGCATCCAAATTCATTCATGGTACAGTAGAGATAACTATAAAATGCTAATGAGAATCCTTCACTCCTTTTTAATTAGAAGCATCAATATTACCATAGACTGCTGTTAAAACAAGAACACATGGGTTCTTGGGCTATCTAGTTTCATTTTCTTTAAGTTGAATTATGTTTACTGTTGTGAAAAAGGATAATTTTAAATCAAACTGATTGGGACAGAGTAATTTAATGGCTTAATTATTTCTCTACCTGCCACTTTGAGATCCTGAAGACCCTGCTGACTTCTTTGGACTCTGTCCTGGAGGATAAACTTTGATATCAAACAGTGAAGGAATCTTCTTGCCATTTGAGCCATCTTCTCTTGAGGAATCTGAATATAAAATATGCAGTTTAACATTAGAAAACAAGAATACAAAGGAATTTTTAAAAACTAAATCAATTTACAATCAAATATAATAATTTAATTTTTAACTTAAAAAAAAAAAATCCACTCTTGTTGGACTATTTTACATTGAATTTTTTTCCCTTATGAAATATAATTTGTACATAGCTGTATAGTTTCAAATAACTAATAATAATAATCCTTAGTAAATGATTGAACAGTTCTATTTGACTAATAAATGGGACCCTAACAAGTACTACCACACTGGAACAGAATGGACCTGAGAGTAATAATAATGAAGGGATACTCCACATTCCCTAAACTTGACCATCAGATGCAGTTTAATTCAAATCCTCTTTTCATGAAACACTACTTATAATAATATAACAATTAAAATACTCCTTTATATGAAATACTTTAGAACATTTTAAGGTGAGAATTTAATTTTACTTTAATACATAAAAGATTTTAAATTGTGTGTGAATAACTAAAAATAATAATTTAACAATGTTTTAATCATATAAACATGATTTATATATGAGGTAAAACCATTACAGAATAAGAACTCATCAATGATTCAGAAAATTTAATAATTGGAATGTAATAAAAAGAAAAAAAATAGCTTACCGTCATCTGAGGATTCATCATCTCTATGTTCTAAAATCTACAAAAAAGATTTATTTAGAAACATATAAATCAGAAAGTAGAGGTTAACATAAAACCATTAATTTATGAATCAACTCTTTTGAAGGCAGTGACATTTTTGTTTCCAACAGCACATAATTAGAGCCACAAATTTGGTAGCTAAATGTAAGGCATTTCCTATTAGCTGTTCAATGACCAATTCAATGTTAATGTTTAAAAAACATCACTAGCAGGCCCCACAGCAATGTAGGAATATGTAAAGATTGTTTTGCAGAATATAATTAAAAATGAATGCTTTATTGTTTTCATGCTATTGTACTATGACTTACAATTGCGGATCAAATTATCATGTTTTGTTTATTTTTTTTTTTATATATATGATTAATTGACTTGTTTGAACATCCCCTATTTTGCAAATTTTCTGAAAATAATTCAACCACTCTACAAGGTTATCTGCCTGCAAAAGGGTTAATATCAAAATAAAAAGTAAAGATTTTTTTATTATACAATCAAGATTTTTAGAATATGTGGAGTATAAAAGTAGATGTGGACATGTAAACCACCTGAAGTTGAATTGTATTAAATAAAACACCTCATAACAATTTTAATATACTAAGATTTAAAAAACTTATTTTCTGAAAATAGACTGGGGAACCAATAATAAATAAATAAATAAGCTAATACGAGATAAGAATTTTCTTTTTAACTTTAAAATTTGTTCATCAATTTAAACAATTAACAAAGGAGGATTTTGACATCATCAAAGCATACAGTTAATATGAATTCCCTGGACTGACTCACCATCTGTATCTATCACTCACTGCTCATCACAAGTTCCCTAGATGGCACCCAGTTTTCACACAGAGTTGATGCATTTAAGTTGACATAATTATATGTGAATAAATACATTCTCTAGAATTCTAGAAATTAATTTTTGAAGAATCTTATTTCATGCGTGTTCTTTTAAAAAGTAGAATGTTTTTATTTCATAAAATTACAAAGAACAGCTACTTAGAGAACAGTTTAATTTTTCTATATTAACCAAGTACAAAATCTATTCACTAAAAGATTCATATTTCCAAAAAACTGAATAATTATATAAACATAAACTGACAGCTATCTTACAAGAATAGTAAAAATAATATATATGCACTCAATGAATGCACATAATTCTTGAAAGTACACCTAAAGTAAAAAAACAACAAAACTACAAGTACATATAAGTGTATTAACAGACTTTTTTAAAACAAATTTCTTCTTTAAAACATCAATTTAATCAGTGTTTCTTTTTAAATACTCAATATTCAAATCATTATATTCAATAAATGATATAAGATGACTTTCTCTGAAATTATTTTCCAGGACAACAGACAATAAAAGTTAATTCAATTCTAAAATTAAAAATGAGAACAAAATCTTCACAAATCAAATAACAATGCCTTCTAATTGGAGAAAATTTGACTCATTTTAAGTCAACTAATTCCATAATTCTATAAAAGTATATTTCCAACAAGAAAATATCACAGTATTAATTTAAGTCTTTAGAACATGCACTGATCAATTAAAAATATGCAATTTTGTTATACGGTTTCATATCTGTTTTTTGTATGGGGATAAATAAAAATGTTATTGAAAACTAGTTAAACTCATAGGGAGTAATTTAAATACAAAACAAAATCAAAGAAATAACAAACCTTTTCCAATAATACTTTTGATTCATCATTCAGTGGTTCATGAGAAAATTTGCATTTATCTCCTTGAAAACAATGGGTACCAGTATGATAAAATTTGCATGGATACTCACCTAAGAAAAAAAAATACATAAAAACAATATCATGTAAAATGCAAAAATGTTGCAAGTATTGAAATTAGAGAGGGAAAATAAATTATTCATGGAATTTAAATCAACGGATGGAACTTACAATAATGAAAACATAAAATCACATATTTACATTTTTAAAAAAGTATAAAAGAGTATAAATATTTTAAAATATTCACCATGCAGAAATAAACAGTTGTCTCCCTTCGTACATATGCTGTTGAGGTAAAACTTGCATATCTCTGTTTTTTTAGAAGGTTTAAAATCATGGCTGTAAGGACAGTCTTCTGCCTGTAATAAGAAAGCAAAACTGATCAAATATTTAACAAAATGCACTTAATTTCATGGATTACAGTCATCATCAAAAAATATTCCTGTGTCAAATTACTTTTGGAAATCTTTTAATTACTAATTATAAAAGCTTGTATTAAAATTTTTAAGCATAACAGTTGGATTGTTTTTTTGAGAGGAGGGGGCTTATGGGTATCGGCTGTCTACAAATTGTTAGCAAATATTAATAGACTTTTCCATCAGTAAAAGCAGCAAAAATAGCCAATCAGAGGAGACTAAGGCATATATGAACAATGGCAAATTACAAAATCTAGACTTTATGCAGCCTTGTTACTTAGAAGGAGTATCTTTTGTATCGCTCAACTTAAAACAAGATGGCTACCCAAATTCCAACAATAACATTTAACAATTTTAAGGTCATATATTAGTATTTAAAACTTGTAAAACGTTGCATCATTTACGCTTTTATAAATGAATAAAAATTTATCCAAAGCTAAATGAAAGTCAGCAACTGAAGATTGATAAAATTCATTCTGATAACAAAACAAATAGTTGAAATATAATAATTACTTAATACGATAATCTATCAACTAGAATGATGCCCCATGAGAAAATAAAAGAAAATTAAAAAACTAAAGGCAATATTATTATTAATCTAGTTTTGAGATAAGTCAATATTATTTCAGGTTGTTCAGAAGTGGTCTTGTTTTGTTATTAGTTTTTTGTTTTTCCTATTACGTTTCAGTTTATCTATTCTTTGGCCTTTTTCACACGTACAATCCATGTGGAAAGAAGTTAAGTAGAAACAGTCTATTTTTTTCCCCAGTATTATATCATCTACTCTTCTCTTTTCATCGAAAGACCAGAGAAAGATTGCTCAAAATATGATTAAAAAAAGATGGATAGTCCAAACAATTCTTGCAATTAATCTTGTTTACTGCAGTGAACATAGCATAGTAGATAAGTTTGCTTATGCAAATATTCTCACAGATGGTAGGTGATGATAACAAAGTTGACAATTCTCCATTCCATAGTATGGATGTCCAGATGGAAAACTGCAAATATGTCACTAACAAACAATTATTCGCAATAAATTGAACCACACAAGAGATGTTTTAACTGTCCAAGAGAAAATGATCAGGTTATTACATAACAAAGTCTTCCCAGTTCCACACAAACATTTCAGAAAATAAAAGAACTTTTCTTTTTTTCTTTTATAATCAATAAAAATCTTAAAATCTTAAGAAATATTTTACTGTAGTTATTTGTTGACTTTTTAAAATAAGTCTCCAATATAATAAAACAAAAAAAAAAACAAAAAACATTTTACTTCATTTTCCAGTTTGAAATTTTTCAATTCATAACATGATATTGATCATAGTAGCTTAAAAATGTTTTATTTCTCCCAGAAATTATTTTTTAAAGCATGTAAAACTTGAATCAAAAAGAATATTGCCATTAATTTTCTTTCACCAAAACAACTTTTAGTTATTACTACAATAACCAAAATATTTTTTAATTTAATTGAATTTCAATAAATACAAATATCTGATTCTATAATAGGGTAAAAAATTGTATATTAAAATATCCCTCAATTCTTTTTTCTAATGGTATAAAATTTAGTAAAAATTTAATTGATTTTATATTTGATTGAAATAATTTTTGTTCATTGATCAACCTTGAAAAATTCATAATACTAAGGAGAAATTAAAAGTTTTTTTTCTTTTATATATATATATATATATATATATATATATATATATATATATATATATATATATATATATATATAAAAAGAGGGATATTTTTTTCAAGTTCCAGATGTCCAACCATATTTAATGCGACTTAATCAAGTAAAAAATACATTCTACCTTGGAACATTTTCCCTCCTTGAAAAATTTGCACAAGGTTCTTGGTCTTGGAGTTTCTAAAAGTGGTTTCTTCTTTGAAGAATGATGATGATGAGATCGCTTGTTTTTTTTCCCTCCTCTTTTCTTTTCACGAGGTTGAAAAAGGTCCTAGAAAAAAAGTTATAAAATAATTAAAACAGATCACCTTCAGTTAATGTTTATAACAACAAATAGAATGTTTCGATAGAAAAATGTAGGGATAATTTAAAAATGATCATTGATTGATTGCGTGTAAAGAGGTTTAGGAATCACTTACATTGTACATTTATATTAACACTTTTGTGTACAAGTTTAAAAGTTTTCTCTTTTGTTTTGATATTTCATTTTAACAATATGTCAAAATCCTCTGGGATAGTTTTTAATAATTACTTTGTATGGTACTGATTGTGTTTACAGTTATGATTTTTGCTATCATTATTTCTCATAAGGACAAAATGTCATCTATGTCAACATTTTCAAATAGGTTTTTCATATTGTTTGAGTTAGAAAAAACATTGTCTAATGAGCATTAAATCTCAGCATACTATAAGAGAATGTTTAACAGTGTAGGGTGTATGACATGCTATAAAATGAACATTGATATTTACTTCTTTTTCAGTTGCAGCAACAGCTAAATCCATAAAATTATCTCCAACTAAATTAATCAGCTTGGTACCACACCTGTGAGAGAAAAAAAAAACATTAATTAAACAAAAATCTAAAAGAATTTTCAATTCTTAATTTACAAATTACATCATTGATCATAAACAACTTTAAATATTGAAACGTAATACAATTTGACAAGAACAAACTTTACCCATCGTCATCATCTTCTGAAGGACTATCATATAATCCAGGTGGACTTTCATATAGATTGTCATATGGTCCAGGTGGACTTCTATAAGGACTTGGTGACTGTTTGTCAGATGGACTGTCATAAGGACCAGAAGGTGATCTGTTTTTTGATGATAGATTCCAGTTGTATTCATTATTTACTTGATCATGGTCAACATATTCTAACCGCTTCCGTTTGCTTCGTTTCTGAAAAAAAGAATTTCATTAGTCAGCAGGGTTTTAATTACCTTATATACTCTAGTAATGAATGATTATTTAAATCAATTTTTCACCAAAAGAAAAAAAAATCATTCCTTACAAGAGATATGTTTTTGAAACTATATATATATATATATATATACAGTATTTTTCAACTAGAAGAAATTTTAATTTTAGTAGAACAAACTAATAAAAATAGATAAATATCTATTTAAGTTTCAAATGGTCAATGTTTCCTCAAATCATATTTACTTTTAAGAAATAAAATGATTCAGACATTTTTTTTCCTAATATTGTTTTAAAACCCTAATCATAAATACACTTTGCAGAAAACATTTTGATCAAAAAGGCTTTTTATATAAATAAACAAAACACATTAGCATTATTTGAAAATCAATATGAAGCATCAAACTTAGGAGAAACATTTAAGATTCTAAAATCAAGATTCAGGAAATTTTAAAAAAATAAAAAAGTCAAGAAATTATTAAATAGATCACTCACTGCTTCATTCTTTTTACGCCGTTTTTCTTTTCTTTCTCTCTTACGTTTTCGGCGTTCTCGTCTTGAAATAGTTTCTAATTTTTCAGTTTCAACGTTTTCTACTTCATTATCACTGGCTTCAGATTTAATTTCTGACTCTTCTTGACTACTCGCAGATTTTTCTAGAAAAATAAAACAAAAAAACCACAGGATTTATTAGATATTTCCATAGAATTTATAAAAGTGTCAAATTACACACAAGAAAAACAAAAAATTCTATTAATACAATTGATGAAAAAAATCAACAGCAAATATGGAAGAGAGATCAGAAAGAGAATAAAGAATGAGTTAATAGGTTTGCTTTGAGCTCTCAAAAATCCATGGCCCTTTGTAATTCGGTTATTAAAGCACAGGATAATTGATTAATTTTAATGGCATATTAACTTGTCTAGGGTTATTTCATGCCAATAAGTTAAGGAATACCGTATATTGTATATTCATATTTAGATTTTTTGCATAGCTTTATTTTCACTAATTTTTACATCAAGAATTTCTAACACAAATAAAAAGCAAATATATTTGACCCATAGATAGGACATTAACAGTTACTCTGGGTCAAAGTTGACCTGGGAGTAATGGTAATAAAGGAGTACTGCACACTCCTCAGATCTCCAGAACTGGAACATCACCATTAGATGTAGTTTTGAGTCATATTAAAAGTACCTCTTTTTTAGGAGGGTTGTCTTACCACTCAGCAGAAGATACAGTGTATTCTAAGCTCCTCCAAGAGAACAAAGTTAAAGCAGCTGGTGTATCAACCAGGTTTCCTTAGAGACAAAAAAGGTTGTGAGTTTGAGTTTCACCAAGAGATTATCTTTTATTATCATTATTTCAAATCCATTTTATTCTGTGCTTTTAACCTAAGTTTTGAGTTAGAGTTTTGTTTAATGGCATATTAACTTTTATGGGTCATTTAATGCCAAAAAAAGGTTAGATTGGTTTTGTCTTTTATGTGGGTTTTAGGGTTTAGGGTAAGAGTTTTTATTATAGTATTTAATTATATTTGGTTAGACTTTAGTGAAGAGGTTTTTTCTATGTATAGAAAACTCAAAATGTCCTCTAGATGTTTTTAAAAAGGTTTTTTTAGGTTGCTTGTTTGGTAGTATTTTGGGCAACTTTGAAACTGTCACAGTTCAACAGAATGAGTTTGACTGTGAGATGTACTAAGCACATTGAGCTTATTGGGGTGTCTTTCCTTTTTAGGTGTGAGTGGGTGTGACTAATGCCAAGTTTAGAAAGTATCACTTCTGTTTCTTCTGTAACTTACCAGTCACTCACTTGTGTATTTGATTGTCCCTTGATTTTTGCCATTTATCATGTATGAATTTGTTAATAGTTGGTTTTAGATCAGTGTGTGGGATTTTTGAATTGAATATGTCTATCAAGAGTGCTTTTTTTGCAGCTTTGTCTGACCTCTCATTTCCCTGTATACCTATGTGGCTCGGTATACAGGTAAGAATGATGCTATTAATTTTGGAAAGAGTGTTCATTTTGTTTAAGAGTTTTGTAATGGGAGAAGTTGATGCATCTTTGTTCTGTAGCACTAGGAGGAATGATTTGGAATGTGAGTATATGATAAATTTGGAAGATTTATGGTTAGCTATAATGTTCATGACCGGATCAAATACTGTGACCTCTGCACTAAAGATTGATGATTCATTTGGGAGAAATTTTTAGTGATTCTTGGTTTTGGAAAATAGCAACTTTCATCCCTGTATAGATGCATATAGATGTAGTGATGATCTGGGAAGTTACTTTAGATGATAAGGAATTTCTCTTGGAAAGTGATGGGATGTGTTTTGGTTTGGGATAATTTGGTTAATTCTAGTTTTATTAATGGTTGATTTAGGGTCACTGGTGCTGTTTGAGGGATAATGGTATTATATTAATATGGGGTTGATTTTAATTTCATTGAGGATGTTTAGGGTTCTTAGATTAATATGTCTGAATGGTCTTTGCTTTATTTTCAAACAGTTTTTGGTATTTTTTTTCCATGATGCAGTGATAAGTTGAGGTTTGGAGGCATGAAATGACTTCGGTATAGTATTAAAGAGCAAGTTCATATCTTCTCAAGGAGAGAAGAGGTTCATTAGCTTCTATGTATAAACTTTATATTGGAGAGGTAGTGAAGGCTCCTAAAGTAATACAAACTGGTGATGAATGGTATTAAGTTCTGAGGTAGGACTTTCTGGCTGCACTGTATATGAAGCAGTCATAATCAAGCTTTGATTTTTATTAGTGATCTGTAAAATTTGATAGGGGTCTTTTTGTCAGCACCCCAGTCTGTGTGGGCTATCCTCTCAAGATTTAGATGGTTTGGTTGCATGTTTTATAACATCAACTCTTGTAGGTTACTTAATGCCAAATCCTGTTTATACATACATTAAATATATATGATTTGTAAATGAATAGTTTGTAGTTAATATTTGTTTGCACACAGTTAAATGGTTTCAAAAATGGCTATCTAACATTAATAGTTTTATTTGTACACAGTTAAGTGATTCAAGTATTATTATTGAAGACTAGTAATTCTATTCAACATAAATGGTTTCAAGCCTAGTAAATGAATAAACAGTTCTATTTGACTTATAGATAGAACCTTAACAGATACTACCACTCTGAGTCAGAGTGGAACTGAGAGTAATGACATAAAGAGTACTCAACATTCCAAAACTGGAGCCTCACTATCAGATGGTTTAGTGTCATATGCAGGACAGGAGGAGGGATTTTATCCCTCTGCAGATATGAAGTTGTGTATTTTACGGCCCCAACCAACAGGGCTACAACTTGAGTGAGTTGCAATAAAAAAATTTTAAAAAGTAACTAAAAATCATATAAAAGAAAATATAAACCATAATTACACAGATTGACAAGTTTTTTTTCTTTCTTTTAAAATTTGGAATAAGCAAAATTATGCTTACGAGTCCAATGTTTTAAAAGTTAAGACAAAAATTAACGGGGATACTGGTATCCCAATGGGAGTGAAAGGGTTAAAAATAAGTTTTTTATTATTTAAGTTTCTTAAAAATCAAAATGTTCATAACTCACCACTATACTCATCATCATCTCTGGGACGCTTCCCAAAGAATAAATCATCTTCTTCACTTGCAATTTCTCCATCTTCTAATATTTCACCATCTTCTGGTTCTTCTCTACTGCCTCTTCTTTTTTCCTTTTCATTTTTTTCCTGTTCTTTTCTTTCACTGCTAACTTTTGGCAGATTATTTTCTTGAGCACAAAATTGTTCATCATGATCTTCTCCATTCTGTGCAACAGGTTGTTCATCGTCAATATTATTGTTCATTGAACTCTGATATGACATCTTAGAATCTTCAGCATTGTTTCTGCTGTCATCTTGATCATTATCATCTAAAAGAGAAAACTGGTTCATACTTGCTGGCCCATCTTCAGGAATATTCTGACTGAGCGATTCTGGTAACATTGTAGCAAAAACATTGGTCTTTGCGGAGTTATTTGAGAATTGCTCAGACACACCAGAACCAGTAGCTATGTTTGCATCATTTAGTTCAATTGATAATGTGCCGTTATCGGCAAGATAGTCTTGCTCATCATCCGTCATCACCTCATCATCCATTGCATGACATACCAGTTCAGAATTCACTTCTGCTACAAAATTAAAAAATACAAAACAGAAAAAACAAAAATTTAATAAGAATTTAATCACTTGAGTAATAAAGTTTTTAAAAAATTGAGTATTGGAGAACTTTGCCTTATTTCAAAATAAAGATTATGAAATAATCTAAATAAAGAAAATATAAAATTTAGGTATTTAAGTAGTTTATCAAAGAATTTTAAATTATTGTCAGAATAATTGTAAAAATTTAGACAATTAGAAACATTTATTAAGCATAGCTAATGTAAATATAATTATATGGCAAGAATGGCATTTTACTTTAATTACATTTTTTTAATCTCAAAAGAGAGGGGAAGGAATATAAGAAAATATTTTACTGAATCATAAATCAACTTGTCTCCTCTTTTATAAAAAATTGTTATATATGTGTGTGTGTGTGCTCACAGACACACACAAAGTAAACAATATTGAAGGCAATTTGTTTTCAAATTGTGATGGAAAAATTGATTAAAGTTTAGGTTCTCCACAATTAAAAAATCATGGAAACGTTGACATGTGGTCATTTTTTTAATTTTTAGTATAAAAAGAGAAGACAGTCAGAAGTTGATTTTAATGTTTCAGCAATTTGGGCGTAATGTACATAGATTTTTTAAAAGAGAGATTTAATTCAGATAATATATATTGAAATTTTTTTTGGTTTAATCAGATATGATACAAAATTTGATTTATAATTCGTACATTATATATATATATATATATATATATATATATATATATATGTATATATATATATATGATAGATAGATATAAATTCCAAGTAAGATGAACAAGACATGCTAGGCACAGCTAAAGAAATTAAGACAAACTCATAAGTGACATTCTCTTATGGACTCCAATGCATGGACATGCCAGTGCTGGTCAACCAGCAAAGACTTCTATAGGCTTTGTATAGAAATGAATGGAGTCTAGAGGACCTGCTAGTAATATTGGATAATAGGAACAGATGGCAAGAGATAGAGATAAAGTCCTATCACCAGGACTTTTATATTTATATATATCTTAATGTGCCATTTGTAGTTTACATATTTTTATATCATTTAGTAAAGTCCAGATTTTATTTTTTTACAGATTTTAAAATTATATTTTAAAAGCAAATTGAATGTAACCATTGAAAATAAACTTTGTTACCTCCCTTGAATCATTGTTTTTTTTTTAGTTGAAATATTTTGCATATTTTATTTGGAGAGAAAACTTATTTTGAAGAGCGACTTTTTTTCTTTCTTTTTGGGGGTAATCCAGAAATAAAATGAGACCAAATAAAAATGTCCTATATATATATATATATATATATATATATATATATATATATATATATATATATACACGATTTTTCGTTTTGATAGTTACGTCGGAAGAGTTTTAATGGAATTTGGAATGGATCTAACATTGATAAAAATATAATTTAACGAAAAAATCATGCGAAAATATAACTTTTTATATAAATAAAACAAAGATGTTTTGTTTTTTTAGATATTCGAGAAAAATCAAAATATCTTTGAGTTGTTCGGCAAAAATTATTTATTTTCACGGATTTAATATCCAAAAGTTTAGGCAAGGAAAAAAGTTATTGATAAGTTTGTTTTTTTTTATTGCAAAACTGAAAAATGGTTTCTACCAAACATAAAGAGATTAAAAGACTTAAGTTTTTTTTCTAATATACTCGTGAAATTGTTTTGTGGTTACCTCTCCCTCATTGTGTTTAGTTTCTTAATTTCCTATATACTACGCAAAATCTTTTTTAAAAGCCCTTTTAAGATGTTTATAACTGCCGGTTTTTTTTTTAAAGACTGAGAACAAATATAATGAACAATTGTCATTTATTTAGGTTGAGCTGCGTTCTGCACAAGGCCAACATTATGCATCCCCCGAAGGCATCGAACTCACTACCTCAGCAGTAAATGATATGCGAGACCCGCTCGCTAACCACTCAACCATCACAAGGCGCACCAAAAATACAAGGGAGGTAGAAGGGTACTCGATATTTTTAAGTGAAAGAATTAACCTGACTTCAAAAAGGTAATGAAAATAAATCCATGCTAAATATTACGAGGTGTACTACAATAAAATAAGGCAATTACTTTGTAATATTTACATAAAAAAAAAACATGAAAAAAATCTGAATCTTGATTGGTTGTCAGGAGAGGGGGGCGCAGGGTTTATTAAAATTTGAGAGAGAGAAAAAAAAAAGCCGATTCGAATAAATCAAAAAGCAAAATAAAATTTAAAAATCATCATAAACTTCGAATCATTCTCTTAAAACAACACACTCGAACAAAATATTTTTAATTAGTAAAAATGTCATTCTAACACCAAAATTATTAAATGATGGAGCGAGAGTAATTATAAGGGCGTGAATGAAAAAAAATGATTGAAATGTGCCAGACTGGAATAGAAAAAATAATGAAAGCCAAAAAGGGCTTCCAAATAAAAAAGGGAGAATGACAAGAATGAGAAGGGTGAATGGGTGTGACGGAGATGTCACAAGAGCACTTATACCAGTTTGATGAACTTTTTGAGGATGGTGTCATCAAATTATGAAAAAAAAAAAATCTGTATGGGTCATGACTTGAAATAAGTTCAGTTTACGTGGAGAACTGAGCTCAAAAGACAACCTATAAATTTAATTTGTACTTTGGTGATTATTTTTAACGTTCAAGTAACCATTGCCTGTTTACGAGCTAACGATATTTAATGTATTCAAATTAAAAGGGAGGGTGGTGTATGTAAATACGCCTCATACAAGTCTTCTTGACTTGATGAGATATGGCGACGGGAAGGGAGTGGCAACTACTACTACTGCACACAAAATCAGAGCAGAGAGCCATTATCGTTCTTACAGTAGTAGTAGTAGTAGTTGGTTTCATTTTACAGCTTGGGTGAAAAATAAACGTTCTCATCACGTCTTTGATAATGTTTGCTAAAAAAGAATATTCTTATTATATAGAAATTGTTTATCTTATGCGTCGTCATTATTGTCATCATACCGAAGTCACATGCACGTACACATACACTCACACAGCCACTCCCCGTTTTACTTGTCCTTTTTGGTTAATAAAAGTCAGCCGCTTGCTCTGGTGAATACCTTAAAGCTTTCTTCAGAGTAGTATTTAGCCGATTTTCATTGCTATCGGCCGTAATATTGCAAAATATATTTGATAGGGTTTAAAATTCATTCCAACCCAAACCCAGAAACAAATTCTTTTTATATAAAATTAAAGAAACAGAAAAAAAATACTATATTTTTCAAAATAAACATTTTTTTCAATGAATGTGTTTTAATTCCAAAACATTTCCTCTGGTATCTTTCCAGATTAGGACTTTTATATTCTATTAAATATTCGTAAATTTTTTAAAAAATTTGAAAAAAAAAAAAAAAACCTCCCTTGTCAACCTTGTCCCACATATTTTTGAAAAATCTGAGCGATTTTTTTAATATTTGGTAGAGTTACTTAGGAAGATTTAATCATATCTACATTATTTGCAAGCGGTGGATACTTACATCGTAAGGCTTGGCTTTTGTACTTACCGTTTGATATTTCACTAATTTCCATTTTTATTCCCAACTCGAGTTTTCATTTTTTGTAGCTGAATATATTTATGAATATATTTATATAAATAGTTTTGCTTACGCTTAATATACACACGTACGTATGTATAAATATAAATATTATTTAATTTAGACATAAATGTGCGAAATGTGTCGGTTTAGGAAGTGATCAACTGATTGCAGTGGGGAGGGTAACCAATTGAAAATTTTCGACAATAAATGGAATATATAGCAGTCATTATACGACCATGGATTTAGATAAGTTTAAAATCTAATGTAATAACCCTGCTTTCATTTAGAAAACAAAAACATGTTTGCAGTTACTAGCTATATATGAAAGTTATACCATTTACAGGGGGGGGGAGGGACGACATATAAGTTTCTAAAAAAAAAAAAAGAAAAAAAAAAGTGGGGGGGAATTAAATTTGAATAGCTGTGGGTTTGAAACGAATTTTTCTAGATTTAAGTAATTCAACGTTTTATCGTTATTTTTCCATAATTGTGTGTTCTGAGTAATAAGAACACACTGTTTAGTTTGGGGATGGAAAGAAATATAGAAGGATAAGAGAAATGAGAAGAACTGAAGGAGAAAAATAGAAAAAGTGAAGAGATTTTTTAGAATGGAGGAAAAAGGAGGCGACACTAACAGTGGATAAAAACGGATGTGGAAAAAAAACAGCTCCTTTTTCTTCACGGTTGAGGACAGAAGCCTTGTTTGCACCACAACTACCACACAAGTGGTAAACCAATATCCTATAATTAAGTGAATGAGTCCGATGGAATATTTAAAAGAGAAGAGATATCCAAATGTCGCTACATGATGTCGACAACCAAAATCTTCTGATGATGAAGGTAGGAACTGGGTCACGTGTCTGCTTACACAATAGGGTGCTATGAAAAACTGGACTCGGATAACTAAAACTAGTACTATGTTAAGAAGGATTAAACGAAACGAAACTGGCCCGAAACGAACTGAAATTTAAATTTATGGAATAAAATTAATGTAACAATTAAATTTTCTTTTTAATTAAATATCCTTTTTTATACTCGATGCATTAAAAAATTATAAGACATGAATTTATATTAGAAATTTTAGATAGATTGTTTTATGGTTTTTAAAAATAATGGAATGTGTTCACCTCTCTTCTTATGGAAATAATATGTATTGATTAACATGATGAATAAAAAGATGAATGTGATAAATTTAAATATGAACTGATTATTATTAACTTGGGGAATATAAAGTATAGTTTAGAAACCTGTTTATGAGGTGATACTATAAACCAACATACGGCGCTAATTGGTTTCTGACAAGACAGACAAAATGGCGTTGCTTCTTGCGCCTACCACAATCTGCCCAATGAGAGAAGGCGCCCAAATGTTAAATAAGAAACTCAAATCATCAGATTAGGTTGTGTTAACCTATCTCTTCTACTACAACCATCAACATAGTGATTTCAAAATACCTAGATTTTTGTTTTGCAATCCATTTTGTTTGTTTTTAACTTAAAAAAAAAACTTGTTTCCCATTCAAACCATTAAAAAAACGCCACTAAAAAAAAATCATTATTTTGAGGGTTTTTTTTTTCCCAATTTTTAATTGAATTATTTTTTTCTTTTCTAAATTTGAGTTTAACAATTTTATTCATAATCTTTTATCATTGCTTTTATACCTGAAAACATTTAGCACGTTTATCACCCTGAAAAGGTGGTTGAAAAATTAAACTGGTCGTTATAACCAGAACTTCAAAAAAAATTTTTAATTACTTTAAATAATATTTCAGCTTTGAAACTAAGTTGTAATGTCACACAAACTTTAAAGATTATGAAGAAAACTTTTTTTTTTTTTTTTTTTTTTTATTTCTCACTAATATAGGAAATAAATTCAGTGGACGCGAAATTTACTTTAGCTTATCAATCAATTCTTTTACTTCCCAATTACTTTATATAATTAAAACGAATTTGATGAAATTATTTTTACAAATAAAAAAAATGGGGGGAGCAGATATTAAACTTTCATCTTCATATACAAGAATCAAATCAACGATGGTTATTATTAAAAGTTAATTATAACGTTATTCCCACACATTAACCTGACCACCAGTTTTCTTTGTTACATTGTCGAATAATTGTATATTACCATAATTTATGTTAAAGCCAGTATTACCTTCTTCAGCAATTTTACAAAATCCTCGATGATTTTAAAAATGTACTAAAATCTGGGCACAATTATTATATGAATCAATGCCTAGATTTTGAGGGGATTTGTCTTAAGATGTACTGTAGTAGATACAAAAACGAGAAGAGAGAGAAAAGAGAGAGTCAATCTTAAAAAAAAATTGTCCTTTTTCTTCTTTTTCTTTGGTGTTGTGTTGCACTATTCTCCTCAAGTGGGATATATTTTGTAGTTATTATTCCTCTTGTAGTAGTACAAGTTGTTTTGATGATGTGTCTTTCGGAATTTTTTTTTAATTGATGTTTCTTTAATTTTTGACCATCAATTGCTTGTGTGAAAACTGTTTTAAGTGTCGGACCACTGTTCGTTTCCTTCTCTCCCTCCTATGGTGACTATCGTTAAGTTTACCCTCTATTCTTACCTACTGACAAAGATCAGGAATGAAACAAAATTTATTTGTTTTTCTTGATGTACTTTGAACCTTTTAAAGATCTCATAAGAAATTAGGTATTTAAATTTGAAAATAACCTTGAGCGAAAAATAAACAAGTGGTGTTTTGGTGTATGTGTTTTTTAGTATTCTTTCTCTTGGTTAAAGTAACGTGGCTTTTCAAGACAAGTGTTATGTAGATGTATGTTTGCAATTAAAAAAAAAACACAAAAACATACACACGCAAAAAAAACACACTCACACAAAAAAAAGCAACACTTAATTGTATTATTTGTGCAGTTAGATGTCGGTAGATGTAAGATTCATACGTATAATATTTACACACACGCACATAGATACTATATTTATATAGATTAGGAGAGAGATGTTAAGAAACAACACAGGCAGACACAAGATAGAGACACACAAAGGTTACTTTTTTTCGAAAAAAAATAAGTCATTCGGTCAAATTTTTTTTCTTTTGGTATCTGACTTTAGTCAAAAGACATGAGGGCACTCAATATTGTAGATATTATTGGAAATTGTAACTATATAAGCGCGCGCCTTGTCTGAGACTCGCTTCGCTTATAGCAGTTGAAAAACATTTGAGTTGTTGGTGTGATTGTGATAGTAAGTACGGATATTTTGACTGAGAAAGACAATACTGATTATACTGTGACACATATATTTCAGACCTCACATTAAGCGTCCATTATTGCAACATTTTTCTTTCCTTACTCCCTTCTTTTTTTTTTTTTTGCTCTCTCTTTCTCTCTATCTACTTCGCTTTTTTCTGAGTCTTAGAGGACGGCTGAAGTTCCTCCCTTCCTTCTTACACTTGTAACTCAAAGATGGCGACGTTCAGCTTTTCTCAGGGAGGATGAAGCTGTTACGTCACTTGTGACGCAACGAGCTAAACCACAATTCCAGGAATTTGATTGGCTGAAAAATGGTATTTCGGGACTACTACATTCTGTATCTAATCGTCCAATAATTCAGTACCCCATGTTTTTAAGCACTAGTTTCTACGTAGTTTTTAATGGGACCTCAAAAAGTGAAAAAAGTCCATTGTGTAAGAGTTAAAGCGCTAGGCTCACATACTATTGGAAATGAGTTTGATTCTCACTTGGTGTCTCATGCTTTTGACTTTGTAGCTAAAGTAAAATAATCTTAGTAAATTACATCAGTTACTTTTTTATCATTGACTCAAACTTTATTTTCATCTGATCAAAAAAAAATATGCAATGATCTCAAATTTCTCAAAATGAAATACGTATCAGTAATTTAAGCTAATTAGAGGAATAAAAATTTCTGTTTCAAAAATACCTGGCTAAAACCAGTTTTATCAATTGGATAATTTCAGGGCTTGAAAGAGGAAATATTCTGACTGTGAGCTCTTTGGATCACAAAAAGGGTAATAATGATATTAAACTTGTTGTGCCCTAAACAAAAATAAATGAAAATAAACTTAGCATCAAGTCTTTAAACAACAAAAATTATAGATATACTGGTGCCAATTTTGGAGAGAAAATCAAACTCAAGAGAACATAGCTGTAAACAAACTGTATGATTCCAAAAACATGTTTCAACTAATGACAATGAAATATCAAAAGTCTGAATTTTGGTGAACAATAAAGAATCTGCCCAATGAGAGATGGTGTTGGGATTGAATAAGAAATTTAAAAAAATCTATAACATAAGATAAAATAAACACAAAATAAATAAATAGAAAAATAACAATTTCCCAGGGGGCTTCTAACAAGAAGTGCAATTTGCACATGCCTTAAAGAGAGGCTTCCTGGTGCCAAAGAGAAACTCTTCATCAGTTCCCTTGACATACCTTGACTAAGCAGACATCTCTTTTTTCTCTTGACAGGCAGTTGGCGCACACATGTCTGCTAAGACCTCCAGTTTTAGCAGTGTGTTGTGACTCCTTCACATGGCAGCATCATTTGAACATACCAATTGAACATAGACACACATGGCGGACCCACAAATTCACAATTTGTCAAAATTACCCTCAAACCCCTTATACGTGATACCAGTGATTCACAATTTGCCAAAAATGATTCCTGTGATTCCTCTAACACCTTGACCAGAAATCACAGATATTTCTACTGGTTCAGGAAAATATTCTCACCACCAAATAATCATAAAACCAAAAATAAAAATTAAGTTTGAAAGTATAACTGTCTTTTTCCTTCCCATCTTTAATTCCTTTGCAGCTTTAACAAACAAAAAGAAAATAACAAGTGAATGGAGATAAGAAGGAAGGAGTCATTTAACAACGTCATAATGTCCCAAGAAGAACTCACCACCAAAACATTCTTATATCCCATAATGGCACCCAAATATTTAATATAAGAAATAGCTAAAGAATCTTTCTACAGCAGAACACGGCTGACACCAGAAAGGCACAACAGACTATAGCAGAGATCAAGAAGATATGACAGACCATGGCAGACACCAAGAAAGCACAACAGACACCAAGAAGACACTGTTGATTACTGAAAATGTAGCATAGGACCAAAATACGTTGTGTCTGAAAGAAAGGAGTTTGCAGAAAAGAAACACTCAAAACTTGAATTTTAAGGAAGAAAATAGTAGTCGCTTTTATTCTTGGGGACTACAGCGGACTGTAGTTTAAAAAGTTTGTTCGATAGCATTCTTCCCCTCTCCTCTTCTTGGCGATGACAGCGGCGTCATTATTGTTGGCTTGTTGATACTTTCATATCAGTCGAATTGCTGACAGGCTGGGTATGACATGGGTCAGGGCATCATGGACCTCTGTTGAACCTGTTTGGAAATCTGTCTTGAACTGCCAAAATCTCGCTACTTAGTTTCCTTATATAGCGATTTGATGGATCAATTCGAAGGTTCGATGATCACCAGTGAAAACAGTAGTGTAGCACATGAAAGTTCACGCAAGATTATATTAAAATCATGCTTGAACTCTACAGGTCACTCTGCCTGCACGAGCGAGGTTCGGGATATTTTTGATTGTCAGACCCATGTACCCAATGGCCGATGACAGCTGATGTGCTCGCGCATTCTCCAACCCTGAGACCGCCGCAACTCAACGATGGTGCCGGTCCGGAATATTACAATGATAGCTGTCAGTAACCAGCCGAATGACACATATTACACTAAATCTTCCAACACATCAACATCACTGACCAATCAACAACAGTTCCTTGCCACTATGGAATAGGATTGAGTGGGCTCTGGTATCGAAGACTTTAAAGTTAGTCTTCATGTAGTTGTCGTATCTGAGTACCAAAACTCACCACGACAATTATTAGAGACAGAGGAACACTATTCAAACACTTGTATCCAAGGAAATGTATTGTGGCTTAACATTTCTTTGTGCAAAACAATATAAAACAATTCACCATGAATTAACAATAAAGCATTTATTACCTGAGCAAACTTAATAGAGACGATTCAGGAATGACATGAAATACTAAGAGTACAGAAAGTCCTATCTAGTAATTGAAGAATCCTTTATAGAAGGAAAGTTGTTGCATAAAGACTTACATCAAAGAATGGTACCATGTGTGGTATGACATGAGGTTTGTTGGGATAAGAATTCCCCACCCACATGGGGAGATGCATATACTTGTGTATGCTTTCTGGTTGTCAAGAGAGGAACTAAAGAAGGATATTCAACTGACTTCCCACCAAATCAATTTTTGATATATGATCATTTTATTGAGTGGAGCCATGTATCAATCGAGATTCATGTGTGGCTAATTAAAAAAATGCTTGGTCTCATTTGCATTCCCCTTTTAGAGTGCCTCAGGTGCCAAGCAATAAACTCAACCCTGCAAAGCTGGTATAGCCTGGGGAGAAGGCCTTCTGAGATCAGGCAATTGGTTTTCAATCATTTATCCAGTACAAATGCGTGGAACAAAGAGAGAAAGAGTTTCAACTTTGTCATGTGTTTTATAATGCCACATGGATCATGACACCTAGCAGCCATTAGAAGTAGTATTTTGAAGAACAAAAGATGTAATCCCTCTCAGAACTCCCCCAGATTGGAGACAGAATGTTGTCAATTTTTAGAAGTATTTTAATATGCTGTAGCTCTTTGTATTGTTTATGAAAGAAAATTTTGAATGTTTACATGTGTGTAAATGTCTTCTGAAGAAACTGTGCTTGTCTGAGGTACCATGCAAACTGCATCAGTTGTGAAATTGAAATTACTGGTATGCGGGATAGAGCATGTTCAAGAAAATATTTGTTTGGAATTATTTTAAAGGAAGTAGTTAAACTCCCCAGAGGTTTTATCTTTTTTGACCATCTTTGTTGGGCAGGGATTGTATTAATAATTTTAAAATAATTTTTTGCCGGTGACAGAAGTGTATTTCACGTTAAAACAACTAGCAGTAAATTCAAGTGTGTAGCTGGTAAATTATTTGTGGTTGTTTTCCAATATATCCAATTCTGTATTGAATTTGGACCTTGAATTTGAAGATGCTTTGGATTTTGAGATTGGTGATACAAATGTAAAGCTCTTAATTCTTTATAAGTCAAAATTTTTGAGATGAAGCTTGATAATTTTTTCTATCACTTAGAGAATTCAGACTATTGTCTTCATCTTTATTGTTATATTCACAATGTTTCAGCTGATACATCCTTTGGCCTTCTTCAGGTGTGTCTTGATGAACTCAGAAATCTACATATAACTCGGAACATAACCCTTTATTAAATCCACTGTAGTAGATTGTTCTAATTCCATTAACCATGTACAAGTGTTAAGCAATAGTAAGTATTTCTTGTTATTTACCAGTAGTTGGGATTGAACCTGCAACCTCCAGATGATTTTACTTAGAAGCAATTTTAACTAAATGCCAAAATCTATTGCACCATGTTTCCCATTGGACCTGATCATGGTTGATGGAATTAGAACAATCTACTCCTGTGGATTAAATAAATATATTTCTTTAACTTGGTAGAAAGGATACAGGAATGACATGAAATACTAAGTGTACATTATAGAGAGAAAGTCTTATCTAGTAGGTAAAGAGTCCTAAGTAATATACTCCTTTATTATAGACAGTAAAACACATCATGTACTCACATACAAGATTTTCTGTTTATAAATACATTTCCTTTTGCAAGGAAATTTGCACTCACATATGCTTGAACATAAAAACTTTCCTTCACAGGTTTAATATTTTATCCATTTTTTCTCAAATAATAAATTTCTCTTTTATTATTGTTGCAGTATATTTATTGTCAACTTTATTTGTGTTATCAGGAGTGTGTTGCTTGCAAAACCTTTCTATTTCTCATTTCATTCATTTCCTTACCTCTCTCATTTGGTCAGCAGGCAAGCTTCTGAATTTGGCCCTCTTGCTCATCCACCTCTGTCTGAGTCTGGTGTTACCACCAATAATAAAGGCTGAGCAAATGTTACTACTACTACTACTACTACTTCTACATTCTTAACTCTGCAACAAAAATCTATTATCATACAACAGAAGATGTTTTAACCATCTCAGATAGAAAAAGCTTGAAAAATGCTAAAAAATTAGAGATTATACCAATGTGGTGTGTTTGCTGAGAAGAGATTCTAGTTATGCTATGGCAAAATCATTGGACAAAAAGTTTGAGGGTTTTTTTCCACAACTATATCTATTCAATTTGAATAAAAAGCAAGAGAGAGACAATGGCCAGCCAACTAGTTTTGGTTGAGTGAAATCCCTCAACTGTAAGAGGTTAAAATCATTTTGGGACTTAGTATCTTCTTCTCTGACAGTAACTTGATTTAATGTAATTTATTTCTAGAATGTTTTTTTTTTGGCATTAATTTATGCTTCTTGCCTGATGCAAAACATTTTCCTCATTATTTTAAGTCACAGTAAACTCTTTATGCCAAATATAGAATACCTTATTGTAAGACTTATTCTTTTTTCAATTCCATATTTTTGAATATGTAATGCTTATAAACCTACTCTTTTTACAAACTCTGTATTTGGTAATTGTTGTCTGTATTTCCTATGAACTTGCCAGCATAGATGTTTGATAAAATTTTGTTGTATTTCCTGTATATGCTTAAACAGACATTTTTCTCTTTCAACTTGTAAACATACTTTTATATGCATATTATACTATTTGTCTAATTGAGCTGTTATTCTAAAAATACAACTTCTATATTTCTTTTGCATGTAAATCAAATCTTAGCTTTTCAATCTTTTTCTGTTATTAAATGTATTTATTACTTTATTTACCCCCAATACCTCCTAGAATTACTTCAGAGAAAATTTAAAAACTTTCCTTTAATAATTAACATGGGGTTGGAGGCTTCTAAAAACAAAGTATACATAATTTAAGATCAGTATGAATATTTATTATGAGTAAAAACTTCTATCCCATTGGTGGGATCAAAAAGGTAAATATAGCATTTTTTTAAAAAAATATACCATAAATGATTATCTTATTTTTCATACATTATTGATATTTTATTCATGTTTATGTAGTGACAGCTTGTATTTTTCTAAACTGATTCCCCATATCCCAGCCGCATCTCTGTGGAAGGTGAAGACCCCCTCCCAACAAGTGTTCTGGATATGACACTAAATCATCTGATGATGAGGCTCCAGTCCCAGAACTTTGGGGAGTAACTCTTCATTGCCATTGCTCCTAAGTCCACTCTGATCTGGAGTGGTAGTACCTGTTAGGGTCCCATCTATGGGTCAAATAGAACTTTGCTCTGTTGGCTGGGGCTGTAGAATATGCCAGCTGCATCTCTGCTGAGGTGTAAGCCCAGTACCCCCAAAAGAATTGCTTGACATTTAAAATGTGCATGAACAAATGACTTTTGCTAAATTGAATTGCTTGAAATAGAACTTTTTGATCATTTAACTGTGTGCAAACAAATTACTGGTGTTTAATTAAATTATTGGTGATAGAGACCAATACTTTGTTGACTTATGCTAAATTGAATTGTTAGAAATAGACCTGTTTGATTATTCAACTATGAGTAAACAAATGACTGATCTCTACCTGAATTGTTTGTGATACATTTCAATACTTGGAACTATTCAACTTTGTTGACTTATGTTCATAAATCATATATATCTAATATATATGTGTAAACTGGATTTGGCATTAAATAACCTACAATGTTTGATATGCCATAAAACCAAATCAAACCAAACCAATCATTCATTGTATAAAGGTGCCTATTTCATTGCACTTACCCACTCTCTTGGTAAGCATTATGGGAAGTAGATGGTTCTTTCTCTCATTATATGCACTTAGACTCAGACTTCCTAATGTGGGATTCAAGCTCCATGGGGTGGCAAGGGGTTGCAATTTGATTTTTAAGTGGAGCAATTCAAGAATGAATTATTAACAGTGAATTTTTTTCCAGTGAGTCAGTGCAAGTAAGGTTGTGTGTGTGAATTAATTCATACAGTGCATACACAGTGCACATACATAAAAATCTGTGTGTGTGTGTGTATATTTGTGTAATTATGTATGTACATGAGTAATTACTTATATATATACATGTGTAATTATTATGATTATTACTACTTTAATATCACTCTATATTATTATTATTTTTGAACATTTTTTTTTTGTTATTTTTCTTCCTTAGTACTTCAACTAACGTTTCATTCTTTTATTTTTCTCTTTCATAGATACCATGTTCTCGAGAAGCTTATTTAGATTAAGTTAATGGCCTTTTAAGCTTCCTCTATGTAAAGAAGAGTTCATGTTTTTAATAAGAAGAATTATATGTCACAGGGTGGGAGGCATCAGGATTTTAGAGATGCTTAAGTGGGGCATGACCAAAAAAAGGTTGAGAATCACTAACTTTGACCCTCTCTGTTATAGCGTGATATAAAGACACGAAGAGAGAATCTATTTCACCATGAAAATTGCCAAGCCTAAAAGTCACAGAAAGACAATTTAAAAAAAGAATTAGGTTAGTACAACCCCACCAAGTCTGGAAAATAAAATTGAATATCTATTCAAAATATTTATTAATTTTTAGGGGTTTTTGAAGTTACCTGAGATCTCCAAGCAAACCTGAAGCCATCTCCCATACAGTACACTTGGTGTGAACAAGACAGTAATCTATTCTTAATAAATAAAAAAAACACAAATAAAACATTCTTTACATACAAGTAAAGTAAGTTGTAGGCGAAAGTTGTTGAGGGCGACCAGAAGGCTCCCTTTTCAATAGCTACTACACCGAGGTGTAGGGGAGGGCACTACTCCTTTCCCTGGATTGCTCCACTTTACCCTTGATACACACCTTATATTGCCGAGTGTTAAGCAAGGAGGTATCAAGTACCATTTTTAAAGTCTTTGGTATGACATGACCTAGGATTGAACCCAGGTCTCCCAGACCATTGGCAAACACTCTACCCACTAGGCCAATGAGCCAGTATAATGTTTTTTTCTTACATACAAGTAAATATCCTAAACTTTAATAAAAGTAATTCTTCATCTTTTATTTTTAATAATGACTCCCTAACAGTTAAATGATCAAAAAGTTCTATTTCAAGCAATTCAATTTAGCATAAGTCATTTGTTCATGCACATTTTAAATGTCAAGCAATTCTTTTGGGGGTATTGGGCTTACACCTCAGCAGAGATGCAGCTGTATGTAATCTGGTTAAGTACTTCTAATAATAATAATAATGTTTTGTCTTTTTGTAATTGTCAGTAAGAAGTGTTTATTCTTTTTCCTATCAAATATGGCATGAAACAACAAGAATTATATTACTGAAATAGTTGTATATTTCTCACTGGTGTCTGTGGTTGCTGTTCAAATCACGAAAATCAAATGCTGTTTTTAAAGCAGGCTATCTCCTTTTGAAAGTCTGGTACAATATGTCATTTGGCCTTGTGAAATTATTAGTAAATATCAAGAATAAACAGATGTGATATGTTTCTTTTTTAAATTATTAGACTGTACAAACCTTATTACAGTTATATCTATAGAGGACCAATAACTATATGAAAATTTGATCTCTCTGATAAAATGAAATAAGACAGATAGAAAGAGAGCATCAAGGAAATCTGTGCTGTCAGTATAATTTAATAATAATAATGATATGTGTAAATGAGCTTTTGTCTTTCCTTCTGTCAATTCAGTGTTAGTATATCATTGGATAAACTAATACTAATATTGGACTGTGGTGAGTGAGGATTGGATTAAAAATCCTCCTTTGCACCAAAAAACTAATTAGCTGAATAAAATTGAAGAATTTTTAACACAAAAATTCAAGCATTTTCTATTTTAAGAGGGAATCTATGCAAGAATACATGTATGTAGCCAGAAGTACATTTTACAAAAATAGTCCACAAATATTTTATGATATAATGTATCTTGTTGTCTGTTGAGGCACTACAGATAACTTGGCAATCCTTTCTTATTTTGAGACTCTTTCAGAGCATCACCCAAATTCTTGCTTATCCATTTATTGGATTTTGCTCTTTCCATGCCACCCTCTCTTCCTCCCTCCTCACACTATGCTGTGGAAGAGTGTCTTATAACTTGCCTGATTTTGTTTCTCAGACTGTCTAGCAAAAATTCTAACAACATTTTTGTCAACCCTAAAATGCTAAAATACTCTAACTTACAGATTAAAACAAATTCCAAGTCAGTTAGCAATTTAATTATAATAATGTATTGTGCTACTTTTGGTCATTATAATTTTTCAAGGGAGATTATTGTTAAATACTTATTATGAGGAATTTCCTTTATTTATTTACAGTTTATTTACTATTGGCCTAGTGGGTAGAGTGTTCGCCAATGGTCTGGCAGACCTGGGTTCAATTCCAGATCGAGTCATACCAAAGACTTTAAAAATGGTACTTGATACCGCCTTGCTTAACACTCAGCAATATAAGATATGTATCAAGGGTAAAGTGGAGCAATCCAGGGAAAGGAATAGCACTCTCCCCTACACCTCAGTGTAGTAGCTATTGAAAAGGGAACCTTTTGGTTGTCCTCGACTACGGTCGCCAACTTTACTGTTACTTATTTACTATTAACTATAAAATTAATTCTATGAATATTATTGATTGATTAATTAATTTTAACAGCAGGTCAACCCATCTGGGGTTATTTTACACCAAGAAGTTAGGGAATTGTATTCATTGTACATTTATATTTACATTTTTTAAGTTGCAGTTTCTTTAGAGTTTTTTGCATACAATCATATGATATCAAGTATTCCTATCAAATACAAATAATTTGCACATTTTTAATGTATCATTATCATTAATAATTTTGATTATTATTATCCATCATCTTCCTAATTCTAATTGTTTTATCAATCATTATCATTAATAATTTTGGTTATTATTATCCTTCATCTTCCTAATTTTATCATCATCATCATTATATCATGCTGACTGCATTGAGTTCCCTGACCCACTCCTGCCATCTGTCCCTATCATCTCTCACTCTTGGCAAATATTCTATATTGCTTCCAGAGTTAGTATAGTGCAGATACATGTAAGTTCTTGCTGGTTGGCTCACGCTAGTGTGTCTATGTGTAGGAGACCATAAAAGAATATCACATATAGGTTTGTCCTTACTTATTCAGCAATTTCCAGCATTTTTTGTTTGCTTGTCAGCTAACACTGGTGTGTCCTTGTGTAGGAGTCCATTAGAGAACATCGCTTATGAATTCGTACTTGCCTTCCCAGCAGTCTACCAGGGTGTCTTGTTCATCTTGGATGGTAATAACTGAATAGCTTCTGTTTTATGAGGTGCTGCTTCAAGGATCAATAACCTGTCAATAGCTGTCCATATATTTGCTAAGCATATTATTGTAATGTTACTGGGGTGGGTTATTGGAATAACTTGAATTGTAACATATAATGAAAAGGGTTTATTTTACAAGACATACAACGATGTGTTAACGGAGGTAAATTGTTAGTGAATCTCATCAGGAATGTGGGCTGCTCTGCCAACACTGTCAATGCTCATTTTAAAAAAGAATAGTCCATTCTATGCAGAGGAGTATCATTTATTCTCAACAATGCATATGGTGACGTCGTTTTCTGTAGATAAGATTATGAAGTGGTCAATGAATTTCAATAGAAAAGCTATTGCTACCAAGGTATATAAAGTGGTCAACTAATTTCAGTAGATAAGATATTGCTGCTAAAGTATATGAAGTGGTCAATGAATTTCAATAGAAAAGCTATTGCTACCAAGGCATATAAAGTAGTCAACTAATTTCAGTAGATAAGATATTGCTGCTGAAGTATATGAACTGGTTAACTAATTTCAGAGGCTTGCCATTTAAAATGGAGATGACTCCTTCTGGTTTAAAAGACATTGCAACTCATTTTGGTTGCCATCTCTATAACTGTGAGCAACTGCACATGAATAAAGAATAAGTTCCTGATGAGACTTGAACTCATATCGTCTTCTTCCTCAGGGAAATCTGATTCTGCACACAAAAATGCTACTCAGATGGAGCTCAAAATATGCTGACTGTATTCTCAAAATAGGGTGTCTTGAGTATAACACTAAATTGCATCTGATGGTGAGGCTCCAGTTCTGAAAATCTGAGGAGTGTGGAGTGCTCCTTCATTGCTATTACTCCCAGGTCCACTCTGACCTGGAATGGTAGTACCTATTAGGGTTCAGTCTATGAGTCAAATATATTTGTTTAAAAATTATTCCTATTTGATCAGAATACTTGATACGTTGTAACTGTAAATTATTTGTATTTAGAATAGGTACTTGAAGATATAATTATTTGTATTTACCCAACCCCTTAACCATGAGCAGGATGTAATAAAAGGTCAATTTTCAAGTGAAGTACAACTTGTTTGAAATCATAGTTTTCCTTCTCCTAGGCTGGTTGCCATACTAAGGTTAAAAAACCCTGTTTATCCATATTTACCCATAGCTAAAGGAGAATAACAGGATTCATACCTTTCCCAAGGGTATGAGCACTATGTGAAATGCAAAGAGCCTTATTTAGGGTTTAAACTTGGGTCATTGAGTCCATTTTCAATGATGATAACAATTATGCCATGAGTGCCTCTTATCAGGAAACTATAGTTATTTACTAAGGATTTCTATCAATACTTTTGTTGGGGTATGGATGTTTTCGGTCTTTAGGTTTTGCTTTTTGAAATCTGACTCCATTTTTGTTTCCTTCTAACCCCTATCTTAATTTTCTGGCATCTTCTTGTTTGTGAAAGCTGCAAAAGAAGAAAAAAGAAGGATGTGGAAAGAGGAGATATCTTTTAAATTTCAATTTTATTTTGTTTGGGTTTTTGCACGGCTACTCTGTAGCAAGGAATATTTTCCTGGACTATTTGAGTACAGTTGTTTCTCTCAAATCAGGCGTTAAAATTAACAAGTCATTTTTGGGATTGATATATCCAAATTTGGTGTTTTTAGTTGTGGGTTGATAAAACCATTTGGTGCTTTTAATATTAGTGGCAATTAGCAGAGACAGCTGCTCTAGGTAGAAGAACAAACTGGTGTGCTGCAAAGCAGACACATTGTTTTCTCCTAGAAGCAGGAGAAAAATAGGTGTTTCCAATCCAACAGTCACAGCTGAAAGAGAACGGGTTTCTTTCTTGTGCTCTTAAGTCTGTTATCAGGCATGTGTAGATCCAACTTCCAGTCAGGGGTTTCTGGGAACTTCTACACTTTTGAACTTAATTTTGTTTTATTTATTTTCTTTTTTCTATTCACTACAGTTTCTTGAAACCATATAACTGTGTGCAAACAAATAATTATTATTAAATAGAAATAGTTACTTGAAACCATAAAATTAGTAGTATGAAATACTTGAAATCATACAACTTTGTGCAAAATATTTGTGTTAGGGAGGAGTTTTTGATAACTTATAATTTTATATAAAATCTCTAACTAAAATAACTAAGCAAAAACTGTAAATATAGATGAACAAACTATGCAATTCTTTAATTTCTAGACATTAAATAACCAAAGACAGATTGACATGCTGTTAAAATCAATCAATCAATCAATCAATAAATCAATTATCAATCAATCAGCGACAAGAACATAGATAGTAACACAGTAGACTAAGTAATGTTTATAAAGTCATTCAATATCCCCATGTCAAATTGATCAGTGTTGTATTTATTGTTATTGTTTTATGCACTAGTTATATCAAAACTATATTTTTTATTTATTTTTATATTTAAATGAGGCTCTGCCAATCATAAAAAAGCAACTACAGTTAGGAAAATGAAGATTAACTTTGATGTAATATAGTTTGAAACTTATATGTTAATTTATATTAATATTAGGGAAAGATTTCTTTGTCTGTATTTGATAAAAAGCCAAATGCGGTGAGGCTACCAAATTTGATATGCATATTTATTGCACCCAAGTAAAGTTTTAGTGAAAAACAAAGCTCTGTTGCTTATGGGAAAAGTTAAGCAAAAGAATATATTCAAGAAGTAGATATCTAACAATAATCAGCTAGTAGCTGCCATGTTACTGCAAGATATAATAATGGTACAGAATTTAAATTTCTAAACTTCAAAAGACAAAATTTACCATAATGGTACCAATTAAACAGTATGTACCATAACGGCACAGTCAAGACATTTGTACTTGTTCAAGGTTTTGGAAAAGTCTAGTCGAAGTGGAATTAACCAATTGGGGGGGGGGTAGTCAACTTATTCAACACGCAAAATAAACTGATGGATGTTCACTAATCAGACATCAGCAAAATACTGCCCTTTTCCACTTCAAACTTAGTCTCTTTTATATTCATCAAATCTCGCCACTTCACGGAGGCTTATCTCATTCTCCTCCATAAAACAAGTCACACCTCTTGCATCCTTTTCTTCGTCTGGTTTTCATGTGCCGGTAGCAGAGAGAGCACACCTTCTGTTTCTTTGAGGTAAGATTGTTCGTGGCATTACTACTACAGTACATCCAGGACCCTGTTGTGACCCTGCCGTGGTAAAAATTGATGAATGCAAGAAACTCTATTTAACTACCTAAATGACTTATTTACAACTATAACTTGTTGGTAGTTACCAGGAAAAAGAAAGAGAGTATGGAAACTGAGATGGACATGTTAGCTAAGCAAAGAGAAACAATATATCATAGTAAGAAAGAGAGAGCAGACACAGACCTTGAATTTTCTTCTTGGTTTTCTGTTGTATTTCTAACATGCTTGTCCACTGGGTCGCGTCTAGTCTAAGGCCCCTTGGAGCACACTCCCAAAAATGGGGCTCATAAACTTTCATCTCCCCACATCTTCGTGATTTGTGTTCAACTGTCTTTTTTTACCTCATCCCATCTTGCAGTTAACTCTCCAAAAATGAGTTGGACCCTTCCTTCTGCCTGCTGGTGGCAGGAGGAACATCTGCTTCTGCCAATTCCACACATGCATACAAGATTTTGGGATATCCAGTTTTCTCTAGTCATCCTCAACTAATGCAGTCATTTACTCATGACCAGCTGACCCACAACTGCCTTAACCTAAGTCACTCAGAGATCAACTACCTGCTTCCATGTCTGCCTTTTTTCCTTCTTATTTTTTTTTCTCTCTCTTCTTCCTTAGAAATTAGTCTTTCATTTTCTTTATAACTTACCAAGTCACATTACAAAAACATTGTCTAACTAAAATAATTATTTACATTTAATGAAACATTACTAAGTTAACAGGTATTTCTTCAATGTAGAATAATTATATAGTAATATTGTTTAGTTAGGACTCACAATCTGGACAAAAAACAAAAATGTTTAAATCAATAAATTTCTTAAGTATTCCTCACTTAAATTAAAAACTATTTCTCTCTGGGAAATTTTTTTACAGAACAATATTAACTTTGTCATATAAAAAATATGACTCGTAAATCTTTTTTACATTCTCTGAATTTATTTTTTTATATTAACAATTTTATCAATCTTATATTTAAAATTATTGATTATAACTTTTCTGAGTGGATTTTTTACTGACAACACAGATTATAAAATAACCAGTTAGAATCCAAAGTTTGACCTCTTATCCAACATGCTACTTCAGCTAGTGTATGACGATTGAGTCATGTTGGTAAAAATAGCCAGTAGAAATATATAATAAAAAGTAGACTTTTCGATGCTAGAATTATAACTTTTTTCCAATCAATAAATTTTATTGATTTGACACAAACATCATTTTAATGCTTTTTCTTCCATTTTCATTTTTTTTTGGTAAAAACTTAATCCTACACTTCCTATTTTGTTCAAGTATATTATTTAAAAAAAAAAGCTATTTTTTCCTTTTCAAGCAAATATCTATAAAGTACAAACTTTACAATAATAATAAATCTATTTCTTAACATGCTACTACATCAATTTCAACATATTCAATAAAGTTGAGTCAATGGTAGAAAAAAAAAATGCTATCATGGCATTAAGTACAAAAGACAGATATAAATCAATAGTAAAGCTATAAGGAATGTCATTTCATAAGAAAATTTTAGAAATACTACCTCTGTCTCAAAATAATTGTTAAATTTGCATATAAAATTCAGATATCAAATGTAACAACTATTATGGGACAAGTGACTAAAATGATTTATACCATAATATAGCATGAATTTTCTTTTTTTTCTGCATCATGAGATTTGTTTCTGTTTTAGAATGTATAATTTTGAAAATGCATATACGAGGAACATTAAATAAGTCTCCAGACTTTTTTCGTATGGGCACTTTTATTGATAGTACACACATGAAACTCTAGTCCCCTTCGAAGTAATCTCCTCCAGCTGCAATGCACTTGTTGTACCGTTCCAACAACTTCTGGAAGGCCCCATGGAAGTCCTCTTGTGTGAGCGTGTCAATGACCTTCATCACAGCCTCTTTCATCTCCTCAATTGTCTCATAACAACAGCCTCTGAGCTTAGGGAATAACCAAAAGTCACAGGGAGCAAGGTCTCAACTATAACTATTTCAGTAATATAATTCTTGTTGTTTCATGCCATATTTGATAGGAAAAAGAATAAACACTTCTTACTGACAATTACAAAAAGACAAAACATTATTATTATTAGAAGTACTTAACCAGATTACATACTGTTGTAAGGGAGTCATTATAAAAATAAAAGATGTAGAGAAACTTTTATTAAAGTCTAGGATGATTACTTGTATGTAAAGGATGTTTTATTTGTTTGTTTTTTTTATTTATTTAGAATAGATTACTGCCTTGTTTACACCAAGTGAATGGTATGGAAGATGGCTTCAGGTTTGCTTGGAGATCTCAGATAACATAAAAAAAACCCTGAGAATTAATAAATATTTTAAATAGATATTCAATTTTATTTTCCAGGTTTGAAGGGGTTGTACTAACCTAATTCTTTTTTAAATTGTCTTTCTGTGACTTTTAGGCTTGGCAATTTTCATGGTGAAATAGATTCTCTCTTAGTGTCTTTATATCACGCTATAACAGAGAGGGTCTAAGTTAGTGATTCTCAACCTTTTTTTGGTCATGCCCCACCTAAGCATCTCTAAAATCCTGATGCCTCCCACCCTGTGACATATAATTCTTCTTATTAAAAACATGAACTCTTCTTTACATAGAGGAAGCTTAAAAGGCCATTAACTTAATCTAAATAAGCTTCTCGAGAACATGGTATCTATGAAAGAGAAACGACAACCTCTGAGCTTAGGGAATAACCAAAAGTCACAGGGAGCAAGGTCTGGACTATAGCGAGGGTGAGGAACTGTCTTGATGCCCATCTTGGTCAAATAGTCTGTGACAAGGATGGAGTTGTGGACTGATGTATTGTCCTGGTGGAAATGCCACTGACTCAATTTGAAGAGTGCTGGCCTCTTCTGATGGAATCTCTTCCTGAACTCCCTTAAAACCTCAACATAGTAACCCTAACCATAACCCTAAGCCTTTAGCCAATCAACTCTGGTGCATTGACTTCCTTACTCCTCCCACACTTCTCATCATCCCTCACAGACTCCCTGGCTTCCTTGAATCTCTTATGCCACTCAAAAAATTTTTTCCAAGTTTAAAACAGAATTTTATTGCGTATCGTTCTTCTTCATGTCCAGATTGCATTTTTGAAATTCCCCAGCTGTGACAAACAGTTTTTAGTAGGGTGTATTCCAATTCCTGCTGTAGCTGTTCATTTGAACCAAAAATCATAAAAATTGGTCAGTCATCTCATAAGATGTATAGCAATATCATAGTGAATTTTCAAGAGTCTACGACAATTTTAAATGCCTGTCAAAAAAAGTCTGTAAACTTATTGAAGGCACCATGTATCTGATTCTATGGGCCAAAATTTTGCATTTTAATCTGAGAAGTATATATTAGATTTAATGGTTGGTTTGTGTAAAAAATAATTCTAACACTTTTCGACTTAATCTTTTATTTATTCAAATCCACAGCATCATTGTTCAATCATCAAAGTAATTTTCTTTGCCTTATGCTACCTTTCAGATTATTACGTCATAAAAGAATGATTTTGATTATTAACTTTGATTCAATGAATCCTTCAAAGAATTTTTTGATTTTTGGAAATAATTGAAGTCAGTTGCCAGATAAGAAGTATTACATGGAACAAAAAGTAAAAAAGAAGAAGTTCTTGTGTTGTATAGCCGTAATACAAATATAAACGGAACATAATCAACTGTAATGACGACTTCAATAATGAACGAATACACTTCTTTATAAAAATATATCTTTCACACTTTATTCTTGAAAGGGTGATGTTTGTTGTATGTGAGAGATGAGCTAAAAACAGGGACAGACTGCTATATTGACCCAAGTTCTTCTCTTGACCATAGCAGCACTTCTTCCTCATCTTGGCTAGGGTTGCTCAACTGTGGGTCACTGAGGGCCAAAGCACTCTGCCGCTGGCTCTCACTTCGGCATCTTGTCTCCAACTGACTCGAACCATCTGTGCACCTGGTTATATTATTGTTTAACGCCCACCTGCTTCCGCTGTTCTTCTGCTTATTTGCACAGGTGCATCTCTTGATTGACGGCTCGGTCAAGGGTCAATATATAACACTTGGTGAGGCTCAAAATTACAGCCCCTTCTTCATCAGGGAAAATTAGTGCTACAAACCAGCAGCTTTATCAACTCAGATACAAGAACATAGATGAATGAAGATTAATACTTGTCAAAAATATTAGTAATTATAAACTTTTTGACATAATATTTTATTTATATAAATGTATTCAGTTATAAAAGTATTTTCCCTGGTTTTCAATTGCCTTATATCACCTTTCAAATAAATTGTATATTACATCATAAAAGAATGATTTTGATTTTGTTTCAATGAATCTTTCAAAGAATCTTTTGATATCTGGAAATCATTGGAACCCCTAACCAGATAAAAAGTAATACGTAGAACAAAACAATAGTGTGCTAGTAACAGGTTTGGAGAATACACTACACACGAAAAAAACTTCCCATTCCTGCTCTGTGATTGATTACTGTATTGCACAAGGAGTGGTGTTGTTATATGGTAAATTCATCATTTGGCTTATATTCTTAGGAAAAGGTATTTTCTGTCATTTCAGTGAGTCAAACAAGCTCACTGTAGAGTGGTGTGAAAAATACTTGTATTAGGAATACTAGATACCATACAGGTATGTGCAAATTATTTGTATTAGATAGGAATACTTGATACCAAGTAACTGAGTGCAAACAAGTGATTATTGAGTGGAAATAGTTAATTGAAACCATATAATTGCATATGAATATTAGTATTTGACAAGAATACTTGAAACCATATAATTATTTATGAAAATAAGTCATAAATTATTTTTATCAAATTTTAGCATAAAATAACTTGTAAGGAGTTGATATGCTGTAAAATAAATAAACCAAATTAAATCAAATAAAACCTTATCAATCTAAAGGAGGACTCCCCATGATGCATTGGCTCATATATTGGACTGTGACATCATAGATAGTGAGTTTGAATTTCAGTCACACAATTACATTTACTTTTGGACAAATACCCTCCAGAAAGGTATGAACCCTCTGTCCTCAGCTATGAGTCAAATTGTACAACTATTAGCTTTGACATACACAAAAGTTGATATGCCCTTAAGATAAAGGAATCAAAGCAAACCAATTTTCTAAGTGACAAAAACTAATTAGTTAACAGGACTCCAAATCTATTTTTCAAAATCTTTCAGCAAAGTATTTGTGGCTTTTATTTAACACTTATATATTCAGTATTTTTTATTTATTCTTTTTATCTTTAGATGAAGTATTTTTCACTGTTATTAATTTAAACTTTCTTTTATCTTAAATTTTTAGTTGCTTATCCGAGATGAAAGAAAGTAAAAATCAATAATGATTGGCAATGCTTCATCTAAAAATTAAAGATTAGTATATTATTATTCACATCAAGGTAAAGTGGAGCAATCCAGGGAAAGGAGTAGCGCCCTTCCCTACACCTTGGTGTAGTAGCTATCAAAAAGGGAGCCTTCAGGTTACCCTTGACTATGGTTGCCAACTTTACTTTACTTATTGACCTTAGAATATGAAAATGCAATTCAAATCTCTGTTCAAACCTTTAGAAATTATATAAATAATGTTTATAGATTTAAAAGTATTTAACTTGTGGTGGTATTGTTGTTTTGGTGTTTGGTTGATATTTTTTCATTGTTGGATATTCTAATATTGTCTGTTAAATATTCCTCTGTGTTTACATGTGTGTATGTAACTAACATGAATACAATGGTGAAAGACTAAATATTGAAAGGGTCTTGTAGACTATAAAATGTATGTTGACTAAGTATTTCAAGCGAGGTATCTATATACATAAATATAACAATGTATTCTAGGAGGAACGTGTCTCCTCCCATGCTGGTTGTTTGTCTCTTTTGGAGTTTGACGATTTCTGAGGCTGTGTTCGAGGCTGGAACAAGTCTAACTGAAAAGGCAGAACAGGAAAGAAAAAGGTTGCAGAATGTATATGCACCCATGTTACGCGTATTGAGTTGTGTTTTACTAAGTGGCAAGGTCAAGCTGTTTCTAGAAGTCGAAATGAAGATAGAGAGAGTGCTGTCTCTGGAAGTCAAAATGTGAGAGAATGAGTTCTAGGAAAATGAGAGTATATATAGGCAATCCTAGTCATGTGGTCGGCTCCAAATGCGCGGGATAAAATCAAAGGTGCTGACATAGTTGTGAGCACCAATCACGTGACTTTCCTCATCAATAGGTTCTCGAGACTGATTAATTTACTGACGTCCACCATCTTTGTTTCGGGAACAAGTGGTATTACAGCCATTTTAAAATATAGGAGTGTAAATCCTATAAACTACCCAAATTCAATAAACAGCAATTCAATGAAATTAAAATTATATTACTATAAATTATTTGGTAAAAAGATAAAATAAAATATATCTTTTTCCCTCTTATTTCTCTCTTTCTATTTCTTTCTTTTCCTTTTCCTCTTTTCCTTTATCTGATGTTTGTGGCATTAAATAAACCATGAAGGCTGATATGCCATTAAACAAAAAAAGAAATGAAAGAAAAAATAATTAAAGAAAACTGACTTATTTAGATAAGGGATCTTGTCAGTTTTTAGCTCTTATTTAACTAAATAAGGTGACAACTTGAAAAAAAAAATGGGTCTTTGTTTGATAATATCGTAATGAGAAATAATGCTTAATTCAATGATCTTTCCATGTTTTTTGTTATGTATATTAACTAATATTTTAACAATACATTTAATATAAAAAACAGAACATTCAATGTTGGCAAATAATTCAACTATAAATAAAATCATCCTCTGAAGATTTTTTGTGTTTTTTTCAGATATGTATATCTACATAAATATATATAGATATATAAGTGAAAGTGACAATATGTGAAATTCTTTAATCTAATTCTAACCTATCAAGATTTATATGATCTTAAAAATCATTTCTTTTTGTCTATGAGCATCTGGTTTATAAGACATCATTTGAATCCAACATTTGTTGGCTTAGAGAGAGAGAGAGAGAGAGAGAGAGAGAGAGAGAGAGAGAGAGAGAGAAACAAACCAAGATTGAGAGGTATGGCAAGAAATAGAAATAAACAGGCTGAAATAAAAGGCATAAAGAAATAGATAGGAACTGAAAGAATGAGTGAGAAGAAAAGTGAGTAAGTGAGAGAAATAAACAGACTAGGTATGGGGAGATAGAGAAAGGGAAGACAAAAATAAACTAAGATAGATAAGTATGAACAAACATAGAGAAAAATAAATAAGATTGAGATCGATGGACATAGAGAGAGACAGAGACAGAGAGAGAAAGAGAGATCAATAAGTATATATATATATATAAGCCCTGTTAATTTTTAGAGTATTGACTTATATCAATGCTTTTTAACAGGATGGAAATAGATTTATTACCTTAATGTGACCAATTGTTAGGGGCTTTCTTTTTAAGAGAAAATTATTTGCTCTGTGGATTTTATTTACATTGAGCTGTTGACTGTGATTACTTGAATTTAATATTTTATTTTTAAATATTTTATTGGTCATGCTTGGAATGTTCCCAACTCCGTATTTATTGGATTCAATGATATATATATATATATATATATATATAGAGAGAGAGAGAGAGAGAAAGGTATAAAGAGTTGAAGAGAAAAAAGAAAGAATAAATTGACTGAAAAAAAAAGAAAGTGAAATAAAAGTATAAAGAAAAACTAAGAGAAAGAGAAATTAACAGATTGAGATTGAGAGGGATGAAGAAACTAATATACATATATATATATATATATATATAGAGAGAGAGAGAGAGTAAGAGAGAAGGAAATAGGCTGATACAGGTATGAACAGATTGAGATAGATATGTAGTTAGATAGGTAATTATAGCTTTTATTTATAAAATTGCAAATATATCAGAAAAACTCATTAATCCTTAAAGAAAAAAAAATTGTGATGGAAGGTATAAATCTGGATTAAAGTCTTTGGGGAGAAAATGTTATGTCTCTATTTGAATGTAATAAACTTGGATTAAGATTCAAAAGCAAAATCTTTGAATTGATCAAATTGCAATAACTAGGAAAATCGAATCAGATTTATAAAGAATTTTATTATATCTCTTACAGTCATCCAACTCAAGATAATAAAAAGTTTGTAATAATGGCTAAAGGCTTCTTTTTTATCATTCAGATTAAAGGAACTTTTATTAAAAGACAGAGCTTTTGACAACAGGCATTTCATATTTTTCAAGGTCAAAAACAAGTAAAATGTTTATTGAAATACTTGGACTTTAACAAAATGTCTGGAGAAAAAGCTAGATTGGAACAACACAAAGATGCTGCATACTGTTTTGAACAAATCTTGGAAGCAACACCCTACAAAACAGCAGCTGTATGGCCACTTCCCTCCTATCTCATAAACCATCCGAGTAAAATGAAGAAGGCATGCTAAGCGTTGCTGGGGAAGTAAGAGCAAACTCATAAGCAATGTTTTCCAATGGACTCCTAAACATGGGCACACCAGTGTTGGCTAAACAGCTAAAACATACATTAACAAGCTCTATGTGGACACTGGGTGCCATCTAGAGGACTTAGCAAGAGTGATAGCTGATTGGAATTGATGATGAGCGAGAGTAAAGGGAATCCATGCAGTCAGTGCATCTTGATGACGATGATAATAGAGTATTTGGAAATGTTCAAACTGTCAACAAGTTTAATTTAGAATACAAACTATTTTGAAAATTTAAAATTTGGGAACAAATAATGTTTGAAAATAAAATATGAAATAGCTTTAATAAATAATAACATTAAAATTTGTGGATGTTGGGGATAGATTTATATTATTACATAATAGATTGGTGAGATTTATTATTGATATCTAGTGTACCATTCAAATTAAGTTGTGAACTGTTAAGCATATCGAAAAACATAGCAGGTCACTAAGTATGACTGAAGGCTACTGAACTTAAGGTCAATCTGAGACCATGGCTCTGATTGGATTGTTTGAATCAGGTAACAAAAACAGTTCTAGAAGTTAGAAATAAGTTCATCAAATTGTAAGAAATGCTTGACTGAAGTGGTTAAAAGTTCCATCTCTGCTGGCTAATTCCTTGTAGGCCACAAATGATGAAGTGTTTTTGAAGAAATAAATAAATTATGTGCACATAAAAATGTGGTTGCATTGTTATTCATCATCTCTGCAGAGTAAAATTTTGAACAATAGGAGATGATGACAGAAGACAATGGCATGAATAGGATAATATAAAATGATGAATTACATGAAAATATGGCAAGAGTGATATGAGGAAAAATCAAGGTGAGGAGATGGGTGCTGACCAACAAGATGATTGAAATAAAGAAGTAAGAAGTAGAATACTTCATAACAAATACCCCAAAAGGAACATAACAATATTATTCTAACCCAGGTCAAATTGAGGAGAATTTTGTTTTATCTAAATATTAATTTTATTATAAAAGTGGATATATTTCAAAATCTGGGTTGTTTTTTGATTACACTGGTCAATATGATTTTTGGTGCCAAGAAACAAAACATGTTTTTTAATTAATTTGATGGTGCTAATTCTGAAAAGGATTTTTTAGTTTAGTTTTCATGGTTAGCAACCGTTTTTGCAGAACTGTAATTACTCATTTTTGGGAAAAAAATCAATTTACTTTCTTGGGTTATTGCAAAATTTAGTTAATAAAGGTCATAGAAACCCATCAAAATTTATGGGCAGTTCATGTCAGCCACTTGAAATAAATTATTTTTATAAGAAAAAAGGGTTTTTGAGTCAAAGAATTTTAAATTGAAGACCAAATTTTTCCCATTTATCACCAAAATTCAATATTAACAGATAAACTTTATCAGTTATACACTTTGGTCAACCTGATAATTAAAGTGACATAAAAAATGAAACTCTAAAATCTTCTGTTTGATATTCATAAATTATCCCTTCACTACAGAAGGAAGTCAAGCACTTTAGTTTTTACATTTGGAAAGAAACTCCAACAAAAGATATCCCAATTAAATGCACCTATTCCATTATACAAGAAAATGGTTTCACTATGACATCAGGAAACTTGTTACTGATGAAAAATTAGTTAATTCAATGAATGACTTGGAATTACATGCTTGGATAATGTTTATTGATGTATGGGGCTGAGAAGGTTTTTATTTATTTGTGGTGTAGGTGGTCGGTGCTTGGGTGAATTGTTGGGTTCTATTGGGATGATTATGAGTTTTTTATCTGACTCCTTTTTCTTCTTCTTACCCCATTCTTGTTTTTTTCTTTATCTTTAGGAAGATGCAAGAGAATTAAGGATGGTTGGAAAGAGACAAGGATTCCTTTTTATCTCAAACTTTATTTTAGGGTTTAACAACTATTCTGTGGTGTGGAATGTTTTCCCGTACCAATAGAAATAGTCATATCTTCCATACAAGATGTTGAAATATATTAGAGTCATTCTCGGTGAGTTATAGGCTTGGAGTTTGTCCAGTTGGTGTGTCTGGTGAGGTATATTTAGTAGAGATGGCTGCTTGCAGGAAACACAGGTGGTGCCAAGCCAGGAACTTGGCAAGCACAAGTACTATTTTTTTATAGAAATGGTATCAGCTTAATGAGAGAATTTCCCTTTTGGCACAAGGAAGACTGCCTAAGAAACTGCTTCTTTTGGATTTTTTTATTTCCTTTTTTTTATTTCTTTTTTTTTAATCCCTACAGATGTGGTGAAAAATTTATTGGGCAATTGGCAGGGCAAAAACTACAAGGAGTTAGTGGAAAAGCTGTTGAAAAGTCGACAGAACATAATTTCTAATATGAGTATTAAGGTTCGTTTTTACACAGCTAACTGAATAAATTTCCAGATAATTGCAGCGATGAGTGATGTGCAAGGAGAACGATTCCATCAGGATATCAAAACAATGGAAGAGCACTACCAGGAATGGTAGGACAAATGAATGATGTCTGGCTGTTGCTGGATTATCAAAAGGGACTTAAATAACATTGAACATGACGAACAATCAATAAAGAGAAAATTTTTATTATAGTTCTTAGGTTTACAAAGATTTTATTACTGCTTGTTATGAGGTCGATAAATATGTTGATACCACAAGGTAATTGACAGTGGACTTGTCAAAGGATGACAATGACAAGTGAGTAAGTTTAAAATGCCAGGTCTTTATTGAATAAATTGTACGCAAAAAGTTTGTGTGGGTATAGAATTACTACTGCTGCATAATGTCTGTGTAGTCTCAGTGGTATTAAAAGTCAGTGTGGTCAGAAGGTGTAGACTCGGTGGTTTCAGTGTTCTTGGTGACAGCAAGTCTAGTCGATCAGGATGGTCTTGGTGCAGATTATAGGTGTAGCTGGATGGTCAGGAATTTGGAGACGGTCAAAAAGAAAGATGCATATGTTGCAGAGGCTGGACTGATCGATATCCCAGTTTATTCAGTCCTGGGTTAACTGGGTGTGTATCTTGATGTGGCCTTAGAGTGCTGATGATAGTCTGAGATTATTTTGTCACTCGTGAACTGGAGTGCTGTTGCATGGTCTGGTCTACTGGAGGAGAAAATGTCTTCTGCTTGGTAATGTAGGAACAGGTGCTGCAGATCTGCCGGAAGTCTGGCTGGATACTGCATAGTTGTCTCGTGGTATCTGAAAAGGAGTGTAGGTGAGAGGACCAGAGGTGATCCTCAGGAGACTTTCTGAGATAGGTGATAGCTCTTAAAAGAGCTTGTGATGACTTTCGAAATTTAGTTCTGATTAGAACTGTGTAAGAGAGTTGCTGTTATTGGTTGGAACCTGGCATCGGCTGTGCAGAGTCTATAGCAGGGATTGTTGGCTGCTAGCTGGTAGGAGAGGTGCGGCCAAAGAGTGTGCTGCAAGCAGTGGAAAGGAGTTCGTCTAACTTCCTCGCCACCGAGCATGAATGCTTTTTACCGACTGAAGTTTGTGGTCAGTAACTGCCTTTATATATATGTAGAAGGAAGAGGGAGCGTATTGAATGGTTTACCGCGCCTGAGCGTGGTGAAAATTCTGTTTAGTGAAAGACTGGAATTTTCTCTTTTAAATATGAGTACTAATGAAATATCTCAATATACCGACGAGAGGAACTTACAAATGCCACGGTTAGAGGCTATCTCCAAGATGGTCCGAAGAACTAATTTATCTCGAAAATAGTCTTCGTGTTGGTAACAGAAAATTTCACTCGTCAACGAAAGGGTGACATTCCGTTAGCTGACGTAACAGAGGATTCCATTTTTTTCCAACGGGGATTTTAGATTTGACTAGCCGACTGGCAACGATATTCAATTAGTTTATTAAATAATTTGATGAAAATAGTTGTTGGTCTTGTTGTATTCAATCATGTTATTGTTAAAGACTTAGGGTCTGATTGTAATTGCAAAAAATAGTATTTCTCAATAAGCAGACCAATTTTAGTTGGTTTAAATACGAATTGAGAAGCTTTTACGATTTTACTTTGAGAAATATTCCTATCGGTCAATATCATATTTACAGAAAACAAAAATGAGGCATTTCTGTACAGCCGGGCACGTTCTTCCCGAAGAACACCCCGGAGCCTGTTCTGGACTTCGGTCCGGAGCGTGGCTCTGCAAAAGGAACAATGGCATTCTTGGGGCCTTTTAGGCACCTAGTTTCGACTAGGCTACCCTCGAGTGGGCGAGCTGCGCTTTTGTCTCCTTTGTAACCCATGTATGGCACTAGACCTCGCGTCTAGTTTAAGCCGTAAACTGGCATACGTGCCTGGACCCCCATTTGGGTTCGTGAAACTGCTTGCCTCATCAGGCTCACATTGCACCAAGTGAACCTATGAGCAGCATAGACCAGCAGGGTTCGAGTCTCGGTTCGTTCCCGACCCCCCCTTTATCCCCACTTTAATCGGTCTTCGGGCTTTTGACCTTATGTCAAGTCGTGTCTGGTGGGAGGCAGCGACAAATAGCGGCATTTCTGTACAGCCAAAACGGTAGCTAACAAAGAAAATAAGGTCATTTTCCGATTCAGCGTCCTCAAATTAGCTAAAAAAGATGTTTGGTGTCCTAACACCATTTCAAGTTTTTGTTGTTGTTGACCAATTTCATTTGATAGAAAGGGATCACTGTGAATTGTATAAGTTTTTTAAAAATATTTTTTATTGACACGTTTACAAAGTAACATGTAAGCTTATAGATGGCAAAAAGTTATGATTAATAAATACTCAACCAAATTTGGGTTTTCGAGCTAAGTTCTGTAGAAATTTTGGTAAGGAACCGGTGATCCTGTTTCACCGATCAGCAGCAGCCCCTTGGGGTCACGTGGCGTCCATTATAAAAAAGAGCCCCACAGGAGATTCTCTCTCTTTTTGGTTCCACTCCCACAACTGTTAGCATCAGGTCCTTTTCGTAGCAGCCCCTTGATGGTATACGTATTTTGGTACCTTCCATCACCCGGGACCCAAGAGCGACGAACGCACGTGCAGAGTTAAAAGGAACAGGACACACACAGTTAAGTTCCAGCAGGCATTTTATCTGCAAACCAACTACTTTACCCACTACCTTATCAAACCTACAAACATACCTTCAAACACCTTTACAAAACCTTACAACCTTCACAACAAACCTTACTTTATATTACACCTTGAACTCTTACTTGAACTCTCTTTTGTGAACTGTTACTTACACATTCGTTGTTTATACCATTTGGTGTAAAACCCCTGTTTATTGTTGTTGTTGTTGTTGTTGTTGTATATAAATTTTGTTGCATGTATAAGTCGTTTGTCTTCCTTTCTTCAAAGGCGGTCACCATCTCTCTACTGCTGTTTGAAGTACGGTTTATTCTTTTACAAAACGTAGGAATAAACCGGGCTTTTCGGGGCTTTTTCATGTCCCATAAGATTGACAGCATGACCTTCTTTACTGATTTTTTCTTTAGTGGAGAGTCAGTGTTTTCCCACCCCATGTATTGTTTTTTCGATTCAGGATTGTTGGGCCAAAACTATGTTTAGCCCATTTATAAAGATTTCTGGACTAAATATGCTTGTCTGTACACATCCCACATTCTTCTATAAATTCCACATGATTTGCACTTCTCAGCCACTAAAAAATTGATGACAGACCTCTCTTCAAGATTGGAGCACTTTGATTTGCCATCAATATGAATAAATTCAAAACAAAATATTTTTGAGAGATCAAAAAACTTTCTGCAATAAACCAATTCCAAATTTATACATAGTTTTATATTCACGGGAAAAAATTCTGAAAAAAAAATTTTGCTTTTTTCAAAAAATTCACCTTATTTATCTTTTTTATAACCCTCTCAGCAATATATATATATATATATATATATATATATATATTCCCAAACACACGCGCACACACACTCATATATTTAAAAGTCAAGTAACGCAGAACATGTGTGTATGTGCTTGTATATATATATATATATATATATATATATATATGCATGCAGTGTAGCACAGAAATATAACCGCTATAAATAGTTTCATATTTTCAAGAATATCAAGCCATACTACATCCTGAAGAATCTTGATTGTGAGCCAAGAGAGTGATAGAAAGAAGACATTGAATAAAAAACAGAATCCGATTAACATTACAGAGGATCTGAAAAGAAGTCTATAGAGAAATAGATTTAATAAAGATAACTTCAAAAAAACTCAATACAGCTAGTAATTTATTAATAACTTCAAAATACATCAGCTTATTTACTTCAAAATCAATCTTTATAATAAAATAAGAAATGAAACTTTGCTCCAGAATTTTAAAAATGTCAGCTATTAAATATTTTCACAACTCTTAATGATTGGTTTGGTTTCTTTGTTTAATGGCATATCAACTCTTTTTAGGTTATTTAATGCCAAAGTCATTCTCATAGAAGAACAGTAGTGGTGCTATTTAACCCATAGCTGGGAGGATAAGGAGGTTCATACCTTTCCCAAGGGTATTTGCCCGAAAGTGAACGTAATAGCGCGACTGGAGTACGAACTCGCGTACTACGATTCCGCAGTTCATCGCTTTAACCATTACACCACGAGGACACCCCCTACTCTTAATGAGGGAGTCCCCGTGGTGTAATGGTTAAAGTGTTGGACTGAGGTTTCAAAGCGAGTTTAAACTCCAGTCATGAAAATATCCGGTTTAGAAAAAACGTTGAGTCCCCAGTGACGTCAGACAACAAAACATTGTACATATGTCATGATTGAACTTCAGTTATAAACACACGAACTATTTTTCGAAAGGAGTCAATTCTGCTAGCCTTTCAGAGACAAAATTATCACCACAGGAAAAAAATATATCGTATTTAAAAGTTCCTCTTCAAAGTATAATGAAGTATCTCATATGAGAAATCGTGCTCAATTAAAAAAATATGCTAGGTTTCAGGTTTTAAATTATAACAACCAACAGACGAAAGTTAACAAAATTATCCGAATGTTAGTCGCTATAAAGTACAACTCTAACCAAATCAAGTAAACTTTATCTCTGCCCAACCCAAGAATTTATCTACCAGTAACTGTCAGACCTGGCAAAGAGGGAGAGAAAAATATAGAAAATAAAGGAGATAAAAAGAGGGGGTGTGAAAGCTAACTTTTGTTATCTAAAAGAGAAGCGTGTCTATAGTTCTTAAAAACAAAAACAACTAGTTCCCACAAAGTGATTTATTTCAAGAGAAATAAAATTTACAAAATCTGGCTTTGCATATTTTCCCCTTTGCTTGTCGAAAACATTGAATTTAAGGTTTAGTGATGTCTGAAGTGAGTATTATTGTCTAGCGAGAGGATACCATTTTTGTAGCCAGAGTTTTTGTTGTTGGTAAGCGAGGAATGGTTGTAACGTATGTGTGTTTACGTTGTGTCGTTTCCTCGCTGAGTGTTGTAAGGCCCTCGCTAATGCTTGTTGGAAATAATAAGGTGGTTGAAGAAGTAAGATGGCGATGGTCGAAAGGTGTTGTTATGAATAGTTTTTATGTTTCGCAATTCAGAAGGTGCCATGCGGGGTTACCAATTTATAGCGGTTGGGGGGATTAGTTATTTTTCCCTAACACTATATTTTTTAGACAACACAAATGAATTACGAAACTTTGCTTTAACAACACAACAACGAAAGTTCTTTATTTGCAGCTTTGAATATGGTTTGCTCTTGGTGCTGCAAGACTGGTGGAGTTTAGGCTTGTTAGTGTTGTAGACGAAATGGCGTAGTGAGATGTGATGGCAGCGTGTGTGCTGGACGTGTGAGGGATGTGTTTAAAGTCACCGTGTAGTTTTGTATCTGGTTTTTGGAGGAGAGTCTGCGATATCTCCATGTTGTCGAGAGCGGAGTTACGCTCGGATTGACATAGCCAATTTTTGGGGTGATGTGAAGTAGTGCCTGTGGAAAGCAGGCTGAATGCATCCAATTCATATTCAGCTGGGATTCCTTGTAAGAAATCCATCAATTAGATGGTTCCCTCGTTGAGTGTCCATGTTGCTGCTGCTAGTGTTAAAGCCACAGTGAGATGTCCACACTGGGTGGCTTGTTTAGCTAAAAAGCATCGCTAAGCTGGGACGACCAGAGGAACGTCTGTTCTGGTCGCCGTCTCACGCCGAAGAGACTGGGTTTGGCCGCTCACCCGTTTTGCTAGCCGGAAATGAAGGTCCGGGCTGAATAGGATAAGTCATCCTGATTGGATGAAATTCAGTGTTGAATTAAATTGCGCGCCAAAACAAAATACGAGATTTTCCTCTTCTCTACAAAGGTAACAAAAATAACATGCATTCAAGTAACGACAATATCATAACCCCCCCCAAAAAAAAGAAGAAGGATATAAAGAAATACAACGACTGACTTGCTTAAAGCAATGCCGTCAACCACCTACAGCCAGTTCAATTTTTGTTAGTGAAAAAATACCTTTCTTCGATATTTTATGTCAAAGTTCAATTTTTAGGGTTTCTTGTTCTCAGCGTCTCCTTTTTGTATAGAATCATACTGGACGACCGTGTTCTTCTAGTTTCCTGTGTAGACTTGTTGAAAACAAAGTTTACTATTTCTTTAAGTAAACTTCGAGTAGACCACTGCTTCCTCCTCTTAGAAAAATATCTTTCTGTTTCGACACGGATTTTCTTTTGTGGAGGCTTTTACCACATTTTCTGACCAGGTCAACAGCTTCCTTTGTCGGCAAAAGTCCAATAATACTGCCTCCAGACCTTAGACTCAACTTTCTTTTGAAGGGGACAGCATACCAAAATCACAAATAGCCTGCAGTAGGCTTCTTGTCTCAACAAGTGACAATAAATAATCTGGAAGGAAAAGAGGATTAGTCCAAGACAAATGGACTTATTTTGCTTAAGCTACCTTGCTTTAGAAAAAACTGCCAATAGCCGAAGGTGAATAAACAACAACTCACAAAGCAAAAAAAGGGAGCCAAGCAGATCCTTCTGCTCGTGCTGAAACATAAAAAAAGAGGGAGAACCATTGAGGGTCTCACTTAGATAACAGTAAGGGCTGGGGCTAACAGCACAAGTTCAAAACAGCCAATCAGATTCGAGCAGACATGAACTGCCGAATTTACAAATTTCAACACCCTCCCGAACAAAGAGGAAATTTTTTTTTACAGAAACAGAACCACAGATTCATGGGAATCAACTCATGAATCTTTTTTGGATCTCTCCCGAAAGTGCGGTATTGAAGTGAGGATGGAGAAAGGTATTAGGCGTAATAATGTCCAACCCAGCATCTTCTGAACCCCGATAAGTAAGCGGTCGAGAATTGATAGCATTCTGAACATCGGACAATAGAGTCAAAAATTCAAAATACTCTACATATTTCCTGTCCACTATCTTAAACAAACAGCACTTAACTGATTTTATAAGTCACATCCAGACGCTCCCAAACCAAGCCGGATACAAAGGAATGGTAAGATGTTTGATGTTAAAAATACTAAACTTTTCCACAAACTCATCGGACACAAAACTTGTTTCACTAGGTTGCCACCAGCAACAAATGCACGCGCATTGTCAGAATAAATGTGCGAAGGTACTTCATACAGAGTGAAGAATTGTACCAAAGCAAATATCACTGAATGAATGGACATGTCTTTGACCAACTCAAGATGAATGGCTCTGATATTGAGGCATGTGAATAACAAAATATACATTTTTTTCTTTCTCCTTCTATCTGTATCCACAAATGGCCAGTAAAATCAATTCCTGTATGCAGAATGGCTTGAAGGAAATAGCATTATACTTCTACTACAAGAAGATATGACTGCCTTCGCCAATGGTCCGGGAGACTGGGGTTCAATCCTTGGTGGAGTCATACCAAAGGCTTAAAAAATGGTACTTGATGCTACCTTGCATAACAAGGTAGCATTATAAGGTACGTATCAAGGGTAAAGTGGAGCAATCCAAGGAAAGGAGTAGCACCCTCCCCTACACATCGGTGTAGTAGCTACTGAAAAGGGAGCCTTGGGGTTGGTCTGGACAACTAATTCTTTGTTTGGCTTTATGAACCCCAAAACCGGACATTCGCAGTTTACAAAGGGTAGCTGCGATTCCTAAATGCTTACATTTTACATGGCAGTCCATGGTGACTAGCTCTGTAAGACGAGAAAATCTGGGCAGTAATATAAGAAATAGAACATCGAAATAGTGAAATCCAGATTTACATATTCTACTTCTGGAGTGAATAAACTCTTCTTCATCCAAAAAGAGGTTAAGGCTGGCAACTAGGAAAGGAACGTCGCTACTGGAGGGTTTCAACAGAAACAACTTTTCCTTAGTTAAGCACAATGACTGCTCTATTTCCAATCAAGGTAACTTGGGAGCTAAGCTCGATTTTGAAGAAACATTTTTCAAACTAAACACAAATCGGAAAATATAAGGTACCACCCTAAGCAGTTTAGCCAGGTCGAGGCGCGCTAAGACCAGCATCCTCAAGCCTCCGGGAGCCGTCCCCCTGGCTGTAATCCTCCTTGGAGGAGCTAGGTTTATCGCCTGGCGCCTAAGGCGCCCCTTTTTAGAGGAATGCCGACGGGGTCTGAGGCATTTTTGGAGCTGCCGAGCGTGTGTGAGCTACGGCGCTGTGTCCGGCCCAACCTGAAAAAGGCCTTGTGTCACATTCGTCCGGTTAGAGGGACGTACAACAAATACCACCGCAGCGGCTGGGCTTCGACTCAGCGCCGTGGTCAAAGTCAAGGACAAATTCGAGGCCGAATGGCTCCTATTTCAGCTGAGCCACCTTCGGGTGGGCGATGATGTCATTGACAGCATTGTATGTCATTGGACCTCTTGGTCCAGTATAAGCTATAATCAGGCATTCGTGCCTGGAGTCATGTTGGGTCTATGTCCTGCAAAGCTCATCAGGCTCACATTGCACTAAGTGAGCCGATGACCAGAATAGTCCAGCAGGGTTCAAGTCTTGGCTTGAGCCAGACCTCCCCTTCCCTTAGCACTCACTATAATCGACCTTTGAGTCATTGACCTTGTGTCAAGCCCTGTCTGGGAGAGACAGAGACATATAACACCTCGGCAGCCAGGCTTAGCCCGGAGGAGGGGAATTAGTTACTTCTCCTAGCAGCATGGGGTCTGCATCTTCACCACCCGCCAAAGCAGACGACGTGGAATCCAACCAATCATCGCCGCGGACCCAGCACAGCCTACCAGACCAATCACAGCTGCCTTTTTCTCATTTAAACAGCTCTTCTCAAAGCTAATCTCAGAAAGTCTTACCATCCTCAAACAGCTCTTCTAAGAGCTAACTTCAGAATGTCTTCTGAGACCACTTTTGGTCTCCTCACTACACTTTTTCTGGCAGATACCATAAGACGACGACGCAGCAGCCAGCACCAACTACAGACCAGCACCAGCTTAACCCAGCAGCCGTTCCTGCACGACCAAGCAAAGTCATCAAGTTCACGAGCAACTCACTTCTCGGACTAGCATTAACACTTGAGGCCACATCAACATACACCCGGTTAACCAAGGATTGAACAAACCGGGACATTGATCACACAGCCTCTGCAACCAGCATCTGTAGCATCTAGTCCACGAGCGATTCACTGCTTGGACTAGCACCAACACTTCAAGGCCACTTCGACCCTTCCCCTCGATTAACCAAAGTATTGCACGAGTGGGACATCAATCCAGCCTTTGCAACCAATGCGCCTACATCATTGACCGACTCCAACATCTACAACCAGACCATACAGCAACACTCAATATGTGCATCAAGCACTGAGACCATCTTCACCTTCTAGACGCGATGTCGTCACAAACTAATAGACAGCTGAGTCTAAGACTTTCCACAACAGACTTTTAACATCCAAAAGAGACTACACCGACGTGATACAACAACAGCGATTTCTACACCTATACATTTCTTGTGTAAGATTCGCTCAGTAAAACCTGAATTAAAACTTATCCACTTGCTTCTGTCATTTATCCAGTCCTCTGTCCATATTTACCCAACCCCCTGCTCAGGCAGGATATGACACAAGGTCAATTTTTATACGGAGTTTAACAGGTTTTCAATTCAGAGTTTTCCTTCTCCTTGGTTAGTTGCCTCACCAAGGCTGAAGAACACAGTCTGCTCTACTATTTACCCATAGCTGGAAGGAGAATAATTAGATTCAAACCTTTCCCTAGGGTATTAGTGCTATGTGAAATGCAGTCAGTCTCGTCCAGGATTTGAACTCGCGTCGCCGTGTCCATTTCCAACGAGGATAACCATTACACCACGGGCACCTCCTCTGTCAATCATAACACAGCAAACACACTAATACCTATTCACGGGATCGATGCACACACACATGTGCTGGTCCCGCGACAAAGGTATGAATTTCCTTATCTCCTCAGTAATGGGTTAAATAGTATCATTACTGTTCTTCTACACGGATGGATTTCACATTAAATTGCTCACGAAGCCATTAAACAAATTAAAGAAATTATCACTAAAAGCCATTAAACAAATTAAAGAAATTATCACTAAAAAACGAATAAATAGTCATTAGGACATGCAATTCAAGGCTAAAGGGTCCATATATGCACTGCATGCCTGATATTTTTTCCAGAATAAGTAATTTTGTTAAGATTATTTTTTATCATTTAAAGTATTAGGACTATTGATTTCATTGTTATATTCACAATGTTTCAGACCATGTGTTTTTCGGTCTAATTCAGGCGCTTCTCGCCGAACTCAGGAACCTAAACGGAACCCTGTCGTAACTAGGTGCTATTTTCCCGCTACCACAAGTTACTTTTTACCTGGCTGCTGTTGTTGCCGACCTAAAATAGCATATCTCCAGCGGCATTTTCGTCACAAAAAGGAGCTCGGTGGCCAAGGGCCCGCTGTTTTACAACACCCCGCAGCCTGTTCTGGACTTCGGTCCGGAGCGTGGCTCTGCAAAAGGAACAATGGCAGACTTGGGGCCTTTTATTAGGCACCTAGTTTCGACTAGGCTACCCTCGGGTGGGCGAGCTGCACTTTTGTCTCCTTTGTCACCCATGTACGGCACCCATGTACGGCACCAAGCGTCTAGTTTAAGCCGTAAACTGGCATACGTGCCCGGACCCACATTTGGGTTCGTGAAACTGCTTGCCTCATCAGGCTCACATTGCACTAAGTGAGTCGATGAGCAGCACTGACTAGCAGGGTTCGAGTCTCGGCTCGTTCCCGACCTCCCCTCCCCTTTATCCCCACTTTAATCGGCCTTCAGGCTTTTGACCTTGTGTCAAGTCGTGTCTGGTGGGAGGCAGCGACAAATAAAAGGAGCTCGGTGGCCACGGGTGGCAAGGATCAAAGTGTAGTATGACCTTTGCACGACGTTACACACAAGATCCCTCTCCCAGCACCGATCTCCTGCTGAACTTTCACGTTCGTTCGTGATCCTGCCTAACTGCGGGTAAATCGGTAAAGGAAGCTGAAACGCTCTAGCTGTCTGTAATCCCGCTTAACCACGGTCGAAGCCCACTTATGATCCATCCAAGGAAGCCAATCACGTTCAAGTCCACAGCCGAAGCGCGCAAACACAAGCTCCTTGTGATCCCGTCTAACCGCGGTTAACCCTACAAAGAAAGCTAAACACATACAAGCTCGCGACTGAAGCGCACACGTGCTATCTGCAGCAATCCTATTGGGAAGGGAACGTTCAAGCTCGTAGGTCATCTTCCAGCTTTCGCCCATTCCTGCCGATCGCTGAAGACGTTTCCAGCTTGCAGCCGAACCGATTTTCTCCGCTGACTACGTTCCTGCTGGCCTAGTCATGCGCTCACCACCCGACCATATTTTTATCGACTTTCTGGCGATGACCTATCTTTATACAAATTGTCTTTATTAGAGCAAACATAATAGAAAGTCTTTTCTTTACGACTACGAACCTTCATTCCAGTCTGGAGATTTTCCTGTCCTGCCTGTCCTACCCGAGAGCCTTGTTCTAAACTTCGAGTAGACCAGCCGACCTACGACGTACATTCGAATAACGATCCAGACTTACACAATTCAGATCAACCTCAACCGAACAACATATTAATATCATTTCCAGACTTGTTTGTTATTTGCACGTCGTTTAATAAATAAAGCTGACGTTCGTTGAACTCAACATCTCCGTGTTTGTCTCTTCATTGTCTTATCTGTTGTCACATTATTTTGTAGCAGAAGGAAATTTCGTATTTTGGTTTGGCGCGCAACTTAACTCGACGCATAATTTCACCCAACCAGGATGACTTATCCTATTCATCCCTGTTCTCCTTTCCGGGCAGCAAAAATTGGGTAAGCTGCCAAACACACTCTCTTTGGCTGAACAACACTGTCCAGTGCAGACATCTCACTGGCGGTTCTTCAATAGCAGCAGCAGCATGGACACACGAGGGAACCTATCTAATTTGTGGATTCCTTGCGTCTATTTTCTCTTAGACCAAGGAATCCCAGTTGAATATGAATTAGATACCTTCAATACGCCACACACAGGAACAACTTAATGTCACCCCCAAAATTGGCTCTGTCGATGCGATGCCCAATCCCGCTCCTGGCACCTAGCTCTCATTTCACCTCTGGGTAGCATTAATGGAGACATGCATGCCTCTCCCCCAAACCACCAGACACACAAAACTCACGGTGACTCCAAAGTTTATTTCCTCTAACGGCAAACATGACTTTCGCTAAACTACGACGAACACAATCCCTCGCACGTCCAACAACACACGCTGCTATCTCAACCTTCTCATAACTCCATTTCGTCTCTTTACATCTTTCCTTTTCCACGAGGCTTGCCGCACAAACACAAACTACATTTTCCATGCTGCCAATAAAACCTTTATATAAAAAACATTTCGACATATTGGAATTTCTCTCCTTTACATACCTTTATATATCTAAGAACAATTAGCGAGGGACTTTACAAACTTAGCGAGGAAACAACTCAACGTAAACACACATACGTTTCAACCATTCCTCGCTAATAACACTCTTCCTCGTTAAAAATAACAACTTTTCCTCGCTAAAAATTCTTATTCAACAACCTTGTGGGGGTCGACATTCTTATCGGCCCCGCAACAACCCTTCATAGGGATAGATTGTTTGAATTCAATAAACCATAATCAGGTACAAGTATTAAGCTAGAGTAAGTTTTGTTATTTTTACCTGTATTTAGGATTGAACCAGCAATCTCCAGATGATTTCACTTAGAAATTCATAAACTAAACGCTAATATCCGTTATGCTGCGTGCTTTGCTGGACAATGCAGAGTGAATTTTTGGAACTTATTAACCAAATGTTTTCATAAACACTCTGAATTACTACTTATTACTATTATGTATGATTTTTTTTAGCTTAGATTATATTGCAATTTTTTTATTTCGCCTTTTTTTATTATTGGTTCCCATATTGTATTCATCTTATTACATGTGGGCAGATGATATTACCATTTAAACATAAATGGCAGTTGATGTTGTAGAGTTCTGCTCCCTCTTGTTATATTAAAAGAAAGAAAATAAACAATGAAGGCGTTTATATTGATGATTTTCAATCTAGTAGTTTAATGACAGCTTGAGGTGAAGTTTTTCGTTGTGCCGTGAGTTGAAGAAGGTGGGAACAGTTGTAAATGGCTGTGCGGGAATTTAGTACTTAGCCGGATGCTACGGGGTCCATTTGATTTAGGAGGGAGAAATTATTGACCAGGAAATGGTCTCCTAAAGGAAGCAGAGGAACAAATGTTGAAGTGTGCTCTCTCGAGATGAAAAATCCCTGTCTGCTGTTGGAATCGTCCCGGGATAGCGAGAAAAATGTTATCTCTCATGTCGGTTGGTCTTACCTTGCTGCCAGCAAGGAGGAAAGAAAAAGAGAGGGCGAGCATGGTTAGCACTGCTTTTTATGGTGCCCGGGGTGATGTTCCGGGCAGAATAGCATCGGTCATTCTCATTGATGAAATGTATAATTTCAAAACTACAACGGCAAAAACAATTCCAGTACTAAATAATGGCTTGAAATTCTTTCTGCTACAATCTCAACACTTAGTCTACTCAACAGTTCATCGTAGGCCCAACATATGTGCTGCTTCTTTTCTATCTATTATTTTGACTTCGGTTAAAAGTTCAACGAGTTTGACAAGAAACACCAGAAGAAGGCTGAAGAATACATCGGCCAAAGCATTGTGAATATAGCAATAAAGACGAAGACAATAGTCTGAATTCTCTAAATGATAAAAATTATCAAGCTTCATATAAAAATTTAGACAAAAAATTAATTATTGACAATTTTTACTACCCTCTTTTTACTTGTATTTTTTTGTATTTCCCATTTATTCACTTCTTTGGATAATTGTTACAAGCAACATTATTTTGCGGGTGAGATTAGAGAAAATGAATGTTGATTTAGCGAGAAAAGACGCAAGTAAAATCAATAAATTTAGTTGCTTCCTTATGGCTTTTTAGTTGGGAGTAGAGAGACAGAACATTATACTGAGTGGGTGAAAGAGACAGTTACAGAAAAGCAAAAACATTTTTGCGTGCGTTCTCGTCATGGTCAAAAAGGCCATGGATTTAGTTTTTCCCTGTTTTATTATTCTCTTCAAGCTGGGTGTATAAAAAAAGAGAGACAAGACACAATAGTGAATTGATGAAAGAGACAGACACAGAAAAGCAAAAATATTTTTGTCTGCGTTGTAGTCATGGTAAAAAAAAGGCCGTGGTTTTAGTTTTCCTTGCTTTAATATTCCCTTCAAGCTGAGTGCATGAAAAACAGAAACAGAATAATAAAGTGGGTGGGCGGAGTCACAAAGAGAATGCCACTGAAAAGCAAAGATTCTTTTGCTTGTTTTCTAGCCATATTAAACTTATACTCTCTCACTCTCTCTCTCTCCTGCCTCGGGCAGTTGAAATCAAAGACACCGATTCAAAGGACTTAAAGACACAAAGATTTAGATGACAAATTTGTATTATTCAGTTCTGAACATTCTGGATGAAGTCGAACAAAGATTTAAAACAACGGGAGAGTTCAGATTTGATGAACTGTTAAATGCGAAGCTTTTTAACACTTTCAAAAATTTTTTTCCGATGGAAGCATTTTCAACTTTGGATGTATAGGACTTACACTCCTATAATTTAAATTGGGCGGTATGCTACTTGTTCCCGAAACAAAGATAGCGGATGCACATAAACAATCAGTCTCGGGAAACCATTGGCCAGGAGAACCACGTGATCACTGCTTGAAACTACGTCCTCATTTGAATTTCGTCCCACGTTTTCAGAGCCGATTCCAAGACACATATTTTCTATAAATACTTCGTCTCCAAACACTCTTTCTCTTTTTCACATTTTCACTTGCAGTGTGACTTCCAGAGAGAATACTATCACTCTCTCATATTCACCAACAGACGTCAAACGCCACAAAATGGATAAGCCATGCAAACATTTCTTTCCTCAGTATACCTTGTCTGTGAGACTTTTTCCAGCCTCGAAAACTGTAATTGTTTTGAACCACAGAAAGAAACGAACATTTAAAAATACGCAGTCAACATGAATAGGACACTTTTATTATTTAACCCTTTCTGTAGTTTTAGTTGTGTGAGTCACACACACACACACACACACATGACTATTAACATTAATATATGAAGGGTGCTGATCAGTTTTTATGAACGGTTTATATATTAATGTTAATTCGAACGGTTTATATATTAATGTTAATTCGAATCACCCTAAGACCAAAATTAAACAAGTCCCAAAAGCGGTAAATTTGAGAGTAAGAAAATTATCAGCAAATGAGAAAATATTCAAAGAGAGTAGTAAGATATATATAAATGCCCTTAAAAATAGCCGTTTTAAGGAAGAGTTTACGTATCTAGAAGAAAATATACCTAATGATATTAATAAAGAAAAAAAAAAGAAGTATGATCATAAAAATAGAAAAAGAAAAATTATATGGTTTAACTCCCCTTTTTGTCGACTAGCTTGCATAAATGTAGGTAAATATTTTTTGAGACTGATAGATAAGCACTTTAAACATGATAATATACTACATAAAATATTTAATAGAAAAACATTAAAAATTGGTTATTCCTGCACTAAGAATATTTTTCAAATAATCAATAATCATAATAAAGAGATAATTAAGGAATTTCAGAACCGAACAAATAATAATAATAATAATAATCATAATAGAAAACAAAACGAATGTAATTGTAAAACTAGAAATGATTGTCCTATGAATGGATTATGTAACTTAAAAAATGTAGTATATCAAGGAATTATTTACCCAAAAGAGAATATAAATGATAGAAAAACTTATATTGGAATTTACTCCACGAAATGGAAAATTAGATACGCCAATCACAAATATTCTTTCTCCCATGAACATCTGAAACATCAAACTGCTCTATCTAAGCAATTTTGGAGTTTGAAAAATAAAGGTTTAACCCGTGAGATTCAATGGTCCATATTAAAAAGGTAAAATACTCCAAAATGTTTCGATAGTAAATGTAATCTGTGTTTAGAAGAAAAGATACAAATTTTACTTTACCCAGAGCCTGGAAAATTATTAAATAAGAGATGTGAATTAATAGCTAGGTGTAGACATAGGGCTAAATTTAAACTAAAGAAAATTAACATAAATAATGTTAAAAAAAAAACATAGGATTAAATTGAGAATTAATGTAAATGAATAGAAATAAAATAAAATAAAAGATAAAAAATTTGAAAAAACCATATCATATATACGTAATAATCATTAAAAGTGTAACTGATTTAATGGGCTCAAAAATAAATTTGATTTTTAAAAAAAGTTAAATCTTGAAATTAATTTAATATAATTATTTCTGTATCGTTACGTAAAGTTATTGAATAAAGTTAATTTTCTAATTTAGTATTAAATCTGTAGTTTTAAGTCGAAAAGTGATTAGAATTTAAAAAAAATAAATAAATGAAAAAAAATTTAATTCACTATAATGCTAACAGACAATAAAATAAAAAACGGAAGTGGGCTAAATGAGGAGATAACTCTTCACCCCTCTTCTATCCCCTCCCACCCTTCCTTCCTGTGTTTATTCTGATTTATTTTATCCATAAGATCTGAAGAAGTCCTGTTAATTTTTTTTCGTGTTTTTTGATTTTATCAAAAGCACATAACAGGATGGAAATAAATTTATAATCCTAATGTGACCGGTTTGTGTTTTTTCTTAATGAAATATATATATATATATATATATATATATATATATATCGTTACGGATTGCTAACCCCCAGTCATAGTAACAGGCTATTTGTAAAGGTCGACCAGTAGACATGACCCATATCAGGAGGAAGAGGAACAAGGTGAATGTGTGCCACCTTACCAAATTCCCGCCCGTCTGACTCACCCCGAAATCAGCAGATACTACAGTTTGAAAAGAGAAGTCACTGATTGGCTGAAAGAAGGACGACCTTTCGCGCGCCGAAAATACAAATCGGGCAGAAAAGTTGGCGAAAATCTTTGAAGAGAGACACATGCAAAAGACCAGCCAACTCGTTGGATGTACAATGGCAACACAACATAAGAAGATGTCTAATGAAAAGATACGAATAACGGAAATCTGTCGTGAGAGCCACCAATTATCATGATGATGATAATAAAGGAAACCAACACGTGATTTTTTTTTTGAAGGTTGAAAGAAAGAAATATCGCCCGGCCTTTCTGTTAAACCACAGAAAGGGAACCGAAAGAAAAGATAGACTTTTGGTCGCAAACCTCTTGATTCTCCAAGAAAGATAAAAGAAATGAATTCATGAAACAACTTGAATGAGATAAGTAAAGACTGTTAAAACTCACTCCCTTCCATTAGTCTTCTCTGTTTCATTGCATACACTTAAGCCACCGGACATACACATTCGCATACATCATTCCACTACCAAATAAACTGACTTGTTTTTATGTTAAGTTATCCTCTCGTTATATTTTATGTCCATTTCGATGTTAGAAAATAAATCTTATTTTATCGTTCCTATGAGTCATTGTCATTTTTGTCACTTCCAGGATGTCTGCCTTATTCTTAAATATTTTCTATGTGTTCGAGCAGATATTGCGGGAGATGAAGGAATATATTATGGGAAAATATATTCTCACGTTCCAGCATATTCCCGGAACGTAACGATATATATATATATATATATTGTCATCCACAGACAGACTGTTTTATTGTATCACAACTCTTCAGTGTGGCTAGACATGCTGGACACTTCAAGCTGAGTTCAAAACCGCCTAACTTTACGTTAGACCAATAACATACCGTTCAGCCATTTCCTTTGTTATTTCCTTGTATTTGCCATTTAAGACATTTTTTATATAACAGGAACTGAATACAAAAAACTTGGTGATAAAATTCCAATTCTTAAACACCATATATTTAATGTTCTTTGTCTGTAGAAGGCTGCGAGAGAATTTTTGGAAGGAACAAAAGATAGAAATGAAGATACTTTTGAAATTCCAACTTTATTTCAGGGTTTTAATGACTATTCTGTAGTGAAAATTTTTCCTGAATCAGTGGAAATATATCACGTTTCCCAGACAAGGCGTTGAAATGTATTGGTCATTTTTGGTGTTGGTGAGTTTAAGGTCATTGGTTATGTTGAGTGGGTGTTTTTTAAAATAAAGGCCGCTGCTAGAGGAGACGCATCCTGTCCCTTCCCCGCAAGTCCGAGACTGAGTGAATTCGTGCGCTACCTGCTAGCAGCCGAGTCAAAGAACATCCTTTCAGTACAACAGTGAAGGCTGAAGTCACAGAGGAATTATCTTTGATGCTCGTAAATCTATCTTTCAGGCATGCATGGATTTCCCTTCCTGTTAAAGGCTTCTGTTAACTGCTACACTTTTTGAATTTATTTTATTTTATTTCATTTATTCATTTTCTCTTTTTCTTTTCTAGCCCCCACAATACTGACTGTATCTCCTGAAGGGGTAAGATTTTACCCACAGAAAAAAAGTGTCCTGAGTATTCAACTGCATCTGATGATGTGACTCCAGTTCTGGAGATCTGGAGTGGGTGGAGTATCAGTTCATTACCATTATTCCCAAGTCCACTCTGATCCACAGTGTTTGTATCTGTTAGGATCACATCGATGGGTCAAATAGATCTATTTAAAAACTATCAGTGTAACAATATTGGTCTATGGCGTTGGTACATGAAGGGTTAAAAACAAAAAGTTGAGCGGCTAAAGATATTTTTCAAGAAGTGCAGAATTGAAAATTCTGGGAAAAAAGAACTTTTGATAAAAATCTGAAATGGGAAATGGACGATGTTGAAAGGTTAAGAAGATTAAGTTGTTGAAAGTACAGGTGGAAATTTAAGGAAGAAAATACATTACTTGAAAATGAGTAATATTGTTAAAATGATTTCCCCAAACCTGGGAATAAGAAATAAGAAAACGGACAATGAGATGATAAGAGGAGTCGTTTGGTACATTTGGTTACATAGCCGCCCGTTTAGGAAGTGAATCGGGTAACTAAAACAAAGGGGCCTTTGTTGACGGTGAAAGGCTATCTGGTATTTGATTGCAAACATGCCTTAGCTAATAAGTTTGAAGAAATTGTCCGGAAATGACTGTCGGAGCTGATTAATAATTGTTAATTAGTCTGGGACGAAGGGCCGCTCTCCGCTCACTGAGTTCTGAATTCAGCCCTATCAAATTGACTGTCCAGCATATTTGGGGATAAGGGGAGGAGTCTCCGGTCTGGTGTCATAAGTGGGAATATGAGAAAGACTGTGCTGGTAGGAGGAAAGCTATCCTCCTGTTATCCTCATCACGAGGGGTAATGATTGGAAGGACTTTGTGAAAGTAGAGTAAAAAGGGCTGGACCCTTTGTGATGACGAAAATTGAAACAAAGACATAACGGATGTCTGATGAGTTGAAAATGACGTTATGCCCAAATCAGAACCTACTCCAGAATCTTGGCAAATATTATATAAACGAGCTGATTTTTGAGCTCATTGCAATCGTGCAGATCAGGCAATCGTGCAAATCGGCAATCGTGCACATTGCCATCACACTGCCAGCTTGCCGCCAGGACGCACCGACGAAGTTGCCGCTGAGAAGAACTCAACCCTCGCCAATCTGACGTCCTTAGACCATTCTTGAAGTCACACCCGCAGAATTATAATCATCTGTAGAACTCGAGAATTTATAAAACTTTTTGTTATATTTACAAAAAGCAGTGTGTTATTTTTTTTCTCCAATATACCCTTCCGGTTTCCAGTCGTTGGCTACCGGCCACCCTCTTCTTTTCAGATATAGCGGTTTGTGAAATTTGTTATTTTCCCGAACACAATATTTTTTAGGCACACAAATGAATTACGAAACTTTGCTTTAACAACACAACAACGAAAGTTCTTTATTTGCAGCATGGAATATTTGGTTTGCTTTTGGTGCTGCAAGACTCGTGGAGTTTTGGTTTGTTAGTGTTGGAGACGAAATGGCTTAGCGGGATGTTGAGATGGCAGCGTGTTGTTGGACGTGTGAGGGATGTTTAAAGTCACCGTGTAGTTTTGTATCTGGTTTTTGGAGGAGAGTCTGCGATATCTCCATGTTGTCGAGAGCGGAGTTACGCTCGGATCGACATAGCCAATTTTGGGGGTGACATGAAGTGGTGCCTGTGGAAGGCATGCTGAATGTTTCTAATTTATGTTCAACTGGGATTCCTCGTAAAGAATCCATAAATTAGATGGTTCCCTCGTTGAGTGTCCATGTTGCTGCTGCTAGTGTTAAAGCCACAGTGAGATGTCCACACTGGGTGGCTTGTTTAGCTAAAAAGCATCGCTAAGCAGGGACGACCAGAGGCACGTTTGTTCTGGTCGCCGTCTCAAGCCGAAGAGAGTGGGTTTGGCGGCTCACCCGTTTTGCTAGCCGGAAATGAAGGTCCGGGCTGAATAGGATAAGTCATCCTGATTGGGTGAAATTCAGTGTTGAATTAAATTGCGCGCCAAAACAAAATACGAGATTTTCCTCTTCTCTACACAGACATGAATCTTCGCTGCTTTGCCACTTAAAGAGGAATCACAACGTGGGTAGGGCAGTGTATGGTCACTTTCCCTGAAAAGAATTTTCCGTCTGTTTTTGTCCCTACGCTGTAGCTGGGGATTGGGGCGCGAGGGCCATTATATCAGTATTAGATTGGAATTTTTGATGCCATACAGATGGAAATTATTTTTATAAAGAATAATTGGTAAATTTTTATCCTTTAACCCATCGGATTTTAGCGAAAACTAAAAATCAGATTCTACTTTTTTTGGTGAATACATGTAAACAACATGAAAAAAATATCTGCAAAGAAGAGATTTTGAAGAAAATTCCAATATTTTAGAATTGGGGGGATCACTTTGTTACATAAATTCAACATAAAATCATCACCTACTCCGAGCCAGCAAGCATTACTGACGACCAGAGATAGCAACATAGTGATGAAAATACTTAAGATAATAAAAAAAAAAACGCTCACGTTTTTTTTTTTTATTTTAAGTCTTTTCATCACTTATAAAAAACGAAAATATATCCTCCCAATATTATTTCGACCCCTTTTTTTTATTTAGCGAAAAAAAAATCCCACCCCAAATAAGCTTAGTTAACACCTCCACCCTCTCCATCTGATTTCCCTACAAAAAAATGAAAAAAAAAATTTGGTTACATGTCCCTTTACCACTATCTTTGAACGTCAACAATGCTTGATGGTCGAGAAGTAGGTGATCATTTTACGTTAATTTATAGAACAAAGTGACCCCCCACCTTAAATTCTAAAATATTGGGGTTTTCTTCAAAATTTCTTCTTTACGGATATTTTTTCAGGCTGTTTACATGTATTCACCCCCCCAAAAGTAGAATCTGATTTTTAGTTTTTGCTAAAATAGTATGGGTTAAAGGGTAAAAATTTACTGAATGATTACTTGAAGCTATAATTGTTTGCAAAAGATTATTATTAATTACTTAAAACCATATAAATGAGTGCAAACAAATGATTATTATCAAATAGAAATAATTACTTGAAGCCATATAATTGTGTATAAACTATTAGTATTAGAAAGGAATACTTGAAACCATACTTGCCCAGTCGGCTAGGGCTGTAGAATACACCGACTGCTTCTCTGCAGAGGGGTACCCCCCCCAACGAGTGCCCTGGATATGACACTAAATAATCTGATGGTGAGGTTCCAGCAATGCAGGAGCTTTGGGGAATGCGGAGTACTCCTTTATTACCATCGCTCTCAGGTCCACTCTGGCCCGAGTGGTAGCACCTGATAGAGCCCTATCTACGGGTTAAATAGAGCTAAACTTAATTGTTTGAGTAAACTGAATAGCTTGAAATAAAAATGTTTTTGACAATTAAACCATACTTACATTTAAACTGTGTGCTTATGCTTAACTGAATTATTTGAAATAGAACTGTTTTTTGATATTAAATCTGTATTTACACTAAACTGAATTGTTACATATAAGTGCTTGAATAGTTTGAAATAGAAATTTTTTTGACAATGAAACTGTACTTATGCTAAACTGAATTTATATAGAACAGATTATTTACATAAAAATGGATTTGGCGTTAAATAACCTACAAAGGTTGATATGCCATAAAAACCACCAAACCAAACCAAACCAAACCAAACCAAACCTTGAAACCATACAACTGTGAGAAAATTATTTGTATTAGATTGGAATTGTTTGGTTTGGTTTTATGGCATATCAACCATTGTAGGTTATTCAATGCCAAATCGGGTTTATACATATATATTAGATATATATAATTTGTAAACGTATGTCAACAAAGTTAAGTAGTTTCAAGTATTGTTATGTATCACTAACAATTCAATTAAACATCAATCATTTGTTATATATTGAATTACCATAACAAGAAAATCTAACAAGCACTGCATGTGACATACAGGAACACTGGATCACTGTTTCAACCTTATTAGGTCTCATTCGCTGTGTATACTGTGATCTCACCCACTAGAGATTGAACCAGTGACCACAGAATGTGGGGCCAAAACTCTACCACTGAGCTACTGGTTTACATCACACACAAGTGTTGTAGGGGGGGAATCACAATATGTTATATATTGACCCTTGACCAAGCTGTCAATTAACAGATGCACCTGTGTAGATAAGCGGAAGAAGAGTGGAAGCAGGTGGGCATTAGGAAAGAATATAAACAGGTGCCCGGGCGGCATCGGGGGAGTTGAGACAGGAATGCCAAAGTGAGAACCAGCTCACAGACTGAGGGCTTTGGGCCCTCTGTGACTCACGGTCGAGCAACCCCAGCCAAGATGAGGAAGAAGTGCTGCTATGGTCAAGAGAAGAACTTGGGTCAATATGGCAGTCTGTCCCTGTCTCCACTTATCTCTCACACACAACAGAACATCAATGCTTCCGAGAATAAAGTGTGAGAGTTATATGTTTGTAAAGAAGTGTATTCATTCGTTATTGAAGTCGTCATTACAGTTGATTATGTTTCCGCGTATATTTGTATATGTATACACGAAGTTGTATTATGGGTATACAACAAATATACACTGCTGATGAGACAAAGTGTTTGTTAGATTTTCTTGTCAAGGTAATTCAATTTATGATATATAATTCCTCTATTTAAAATAAATATGTATTTCAATCATTTGTTTACACACAGATAAATGATTAAAAAGTCCTATTTCAGGCAATTCAATTTAGCATGTCATTTGTTTGCACTCAATTTGAATGTTAAACAGTTCTATTTGACCCATAGATAGGACTCTATCAAGTGCTACCACTCCGGGTCAGAGTGGACCAAGAAGCAATGGCAATGAAGGAGTACTCTGCATTCCCAAAAGTTCCTGCATTACTGGAGCCTCACCATCAAATTTTTCAGTGTCATATCCAGGACACTTATGAAGCGGAGGGGAGGGTCTTACCACTCTGCAGAGATGCAGTTGGTATATTCTACAGCCCCAGCTGACTGGGCTGTATAAAAATAAGAATACTTAATATCATATAAATGTATGTAAAAAATTCTTAACCTGGAAGTACACAAAAATATAGATATAAATATACAATGAATGCAATTGCGTAACCTTTAACTATAGAATAAATCAAGTCGGGTTGACATGGCTTTAAAATCAGTCAATCAATCATCACTAGTAGTGGACATTGTGCTGTTATAGCAACAATTTCTGAGAACTTCAATCATTTCATCAGGTCACAATTTAATTCCTAATGTTGTGCAGGCTAAATAGGGTAATCCTGGCAGCCAATGTTTGTTTCTTCTCTGCTCCAATAGAAGTGATTGTTGCAGTGGCTAATCTCATAGAAGATGTAATCTATTATGTAAAGGCTTTTTTATAATGTAGCTTAAATTGGAGTGAGCTGCTATGTGTTTGCAAAAAAGCTGTTGTGATGACAGAAAACAGGTTTTAAAATATTCAGTTAGACTTAAAAGAAAGACTTAAATATCAGCATTTTTCTTGACATTTTATTTCTCTTTCATACAGGATGTCTACAAAAGAAATACCTGGGTGAGTCAGAAGTTTTGCAATATTTTTGTAATGTGAGATGCAATTTGGCAACACTCAATAATTTGCCAAGGTCATGAAAGTGATGAATCACACAAGACTGTGAGATACTGAGTTTTCTTGATGCTCTCTGAGAGTTATATGGTGAAATTAATCTCTATGGCTTGGAGCACAGCCTCTGAATCCACAGTTTTAAGTCTACTTGACCTTATCTGATCATTGAGGTTCTTGTAACCTGAGCAAAATTTCTTCTATCATCTAGCTAATGTACTGTGATCAACTAAGCCTTCACCCTTCACAAAACAAATGTTTTTGGTTGCTTCCACAGCATCATGGTCCAGTTCAAACTTGTTATGCATAAATTCCCAAACTAAACTACATTCCAGTCGACTGAGGCAGTAGAATAGACTGACTGTATCTCTGCAAAGGGGTAAGACACCCCACAATGAGTGTCCTGGGTATGACACTAAACAATTGGATGGTGAGGCTCCAGTAATGCTGGAGGTTTAGGAAATGCAAAGTATCCCTTCATTGCCATTGCTCCCAGGTCCACTCTGATAGCATCTGATAAGGTCCTATCTATGGGTCAAATAGAACTGTTTGACTGTGTACAAACAAATGACTTATGCTGAATTGAATTATTAGAAATAGAACCATTTGATCATTTAATTGTGTGTGTAAACAAATGACTGATGTTAAATTGTGAGTTATATATATCAATACTTGAAACCATGTAACTTTGTTGACTTAAGTTTACATATCATATCTAATATATGTATAAACTAGACTTGGCATTAAATAACCTTGTGGGGATGAAAAAAAAAAGAAAAGAAAAAAGAAAAGAAAAGAAATTCAAAAATATAGCAGTTCCCAGATGCCTCTGACAGAAAGTGAAATCTACTCTTACCTGAAAGACAGACTTACTGGTACCAAAGAGAGTTTTGTTCTCACCTCAGCCTTCACTGTTAGTACTGGAAAGATCCTCTTTGACTGGGCTGTCGGCAAGTAGAGCACATGTTCATCCAGTCTCGGACTTTAGGGTAGGTTGCATCTCCTGTTAGTAGCGGCCTCTTGTGAAAACTGGACATACCACAAAATTCAACTTCATAAACCCATCACAAATGACTCTTAATATATTTTGATACTCTGTCTGGGAGATGCAACTATTTCCACTGGTTTCAGGAAGAATTTCATGCTCACAGAGTAGTCGTTATACCCAAAAATAAAGTTTGAGTTGAAAGGTATCTTTGTCTCTTTTCTTCTTTCCTTCCTTAAACTGTTACGCAGCCTTCCACCGACAATGAAGCCAACAAGTTGAATGAGGTAAGAAGAACAAAGAAGTCAGATACTTAAACCCCAAATCAACAAATGACAACAACTTACAAAATAAAAAATAACCAAACCAAACCTTCTTGTGCCTCATAACTTATGATGGTTGATATGCAATAAAACCAAACCAACCCTCATCAGCCCTAAACTACATTTATCTGTATGGATTTCAAATTACACACAAAGAAAAAAAATGCAAAATGTGTCGGTATCTTAACTACCATAATTCTTCCAGCCGCAATGGGTACCTTCAATAGCTTGAACTGCTTTGGTCACATGATTTACATGATGTATGAAGGTATTACAAAATATTTAACTCATCCAAGTAGTTTTAGATATTTATTTAAAAAACAATTAAAAACTGATATTTGCAATATACAGTTTTGCAAACTTGAAGTTTATCATTAAGGCTACTAGATATACAATTGTCAGTCAAAGTAATAAAAAAAAACTAAACCTATGTAGAAAGCATTTTGTATGCTTGTATTAAGGAACATTAATTCTATTACTGTCATGGATTATCATTTTAGAACACAGAAATTTCCAACTAACTTGATAAACTCTCTATAATTGATATAAGAAATTTGAAACAACAATATCGAATTCAGAATATCTTAAAAAATCAGTTGAGCAGCCTTAATATAACTTAGCTGTTTTTAGCTTTATGCATGAATGGACACTCTTCTGTGGGGTTACTCAGTTGGAAGTGAGATTCCATTGAGTAAGCTTGGGTACTATAACAGTTAAATACATAATAACCAAACAAATAAATTTGTGATGTTTTGTGCAGTCTTTTTGGCAAAATATTATATCATCCAGGTCTGTCACCTAAAAATCCAATTAATGTTGTAATTGAAAATTATTTAGTTTTTAAAACAATTCTTTTCTTTAATCAACCTTTATAGGTTATTTAATGCCAAAGTTATCCTTCAAGAACAGTCATGGTACTATTTAAACTATAGCTGGGAGGATAAGGGGGTTCATACATTTCCCAAGGGTATATGTCCAAAAGTGAACGTAATAGTGCGACTGGAGTTCAAGCTCACTTATTATGATTTCACAGTCCATCGCTTTAACCATTACACCATGAGGACACCCCATTGAAAAAACAAATTTTCTGTCAAACTTTTTTTTTAGTAAGATTTTAACTGATCATGTATTGTGCACTTTTGATAACAGTGATAGACAAACCACAAAAAAGATATTTAAAATCTACCAAAAGATTCCCTAAACAAATGAAAGAACTTGCTCAGGAAATTGCAACAATCGGAAAAGAATATAGTTCTAATGAGTTGTATGAAGAAAATGTCAAAGAATTAATAGAATCACAATTAGAGGAGCTTAGTGACGATTTATTCAATTTAGAAGGTCTAGGAGCTTACAAAGCAACAGATAGCACGTCAAATGGACAGATTCTCACCACTTTGAAAGAAATCAGTCAAAAGAAATTAAGCAACATTTTTTGAATGGTTGAAACTTTGAAAGAGCAATGGGTTGAAGCTGACCCATTCAAAGAACATAGAAGTCAAATTTGCCACAATGTAAAAACAGCTTTGCACTCTTATCCTGAGATGTACAAATGACAAAAACTAAAAAGGAATAAACTTACAAAATGAAACAACCCACAGTAAATTCATTGTTAAAAACATAAAATGATATTCTTTTTTCTTTCAATAAATTTATAATCCGAAAACTTAAAAAAAATCCTCTTTGTTATTATTTATTAAAAAACGTTTCTTAAAAATCATTTTTAATTTTTTGAAATTTGAAATTTGGAATTCAAGATAAATTGCACAAAATTTTAAGTTTACTTAATTTAGTTTTCCATTCAGTTTTCAATTTTTTATGGCTTGTTAATGCAATACTAACTGGAATTGTTTGAAAGGGACATTTTAAACCTTTCTTCAATAATTACTGTAGGGGCCTTTGAAAAACAAAGTATACCTAATTTAAGAGGTGCCCGTGGTGTAATGGTTATCATCGTAGGAAATGGACACGGCGACACGAGTTCAAATCCTGGACAAGACTGATAGCATTTTACAGAGCACTAATACCCTTGGGAAAGGTATGAATCCAATTATTCTCCCTCCAGCTATGGGTAAATAGTAGGACAGACTGGATTCTTCAGCCTCGGTGAGGCGACTAGTCTAGGAGAAGGAAAACTCTGAATTCAAACCTGTTAAACTCCGCTTAAAAAATTGACCTTGTGTCATATACTTTTTGAGCGGAGGGGTTGGGTAAATATGTATACCTAATTTAAGATTGGTATGAATATTCATCATATGTAAAAAGTTCTATCACATTTAAAATCTAAGTATTGTAATTATTTGGTTATTAGATGCACCCCTGATTTTGGAGTACAAAATTCCAAAAAAAATATCTTATATGCACTGAAATTTTAAAATTTGTAGTTTGGTTCGGTTTGGTTTATTTTGGTTTTATGGCATATCAACCATTGTTGGTTATTTAGTGCCAAATTCTGTCTTTACAAATGTATTGAATATATGATATATGTATGTTTTAAATACACATGGCTGTATAATCAAACAGTTCTATTTCTAGCAATTCAGTTTAGCATTAATCATTTGTTTGCACTGAGATGAAATGTCAAACAGTTCTATTTGAGCCATAGATAGAACCTTACCAAGGGCTGCCATTCCGGGCCAGAGTGGGCCTGGGAACAATGACAATGAAGGGGTACTTTGCATTCCTTAAAGCTCCAACATTAATGGAGCCTCACCATCAGATTGCTTAATGTCATATCCAGGACACTCATTGAAGTGGGTGGTTACCCGTCTGCAGAGATACAGTCAGTGTATTCTACAGCCCCAGCCAACTAGGCTTTTTAGAATTTATAGCTGCTAAATTTGTTCAACTTTTTATTGGTTTGTACAGACTAAAAATAAGAATGTTTGCCAATGGTCCCTGGAGACCGGGGTTCAATCCCAGGTCGAATCATACCAAAGACTTGAAAGAAAAAATGGTACATGACACCTCCTTGCTTAACACTAAGCATTATAAGGTACGTATCAAGGGTAAAGTGGAGCTATCCATGGAAAAGAGTAGCGCCCTCCCCCTACACTTCAGTGTAGTAGCTATTGAAAAGAGAGCCTTCGGGTTGCCCTCGACTACAGTCGCCAACTTTACTTTTAAATACATTATGTCTTAAAGCACAAAATCTACACAATATTTAAAGTAATAATAAATGAAAAATACCAAAAAACATCATTTGAAAAAGATAAATCATAAAAAAAATCATTCACCAATTGTTTTTCTGTTTATTTTTCTGTCTTCAGATAATTCAAGCTCATTTATAGATGTCCTTGAATTATCTGAAGATAGACAGATGGCTACCAACTTTTTTCTGGTTATTCATGGGATGCCAGAGAAATTTTAGCATATTTATTTTGAAAATTCTGAATCATTATAATTCTTTTGCAAGTAGTTAAAATATAAATATGATGCTAAACTGGACCTTTACTTTGGGTCCATAAATTTAGCTAAACTGAATCTTTATCTTTTTCTTTCACCATGTAATGTATGTTTTATCCAACCTCTCTACAATGAGTAGGAAGGGACACAAGGTCAATTTTTAAGTGGAATAAAGCTGGTGTGAATTCAGAGTTTTTCTTCTAGATTGGATGGCTTACTAAGACTAAATAACACAGTTTACACAACTATTTACTCATAGATGGGTGTAGTACAGATAGACTCATGCCTTTCCTAAGAGCACTAGTGTAAAGTTAAATGCAAACAATCTTATCCAGAATTTAAACTTGGGTCACCGATTCCATTTCCTACGATGATAACCGTTATGCTAAGCACATTTCTAACCATGTAAAGTAAATATCTAGTTTAAAATTTTCTTTCCAGAAGCCAAAGTTATGACCTTGTTTGCATGACTTTTTTATAACTTTTTCTGCTAACCAAAAACTCAAGACTTTAAAAAATAATGTTGTGTTTACATTAATAGTCCAAGTAATGTTCACCCGGGATCCATAATCATTAACCTCCAAACAATGTTTATTAACCTAAAAGTCCTCACAATTGTTTAGTGTTACTATCTTAAAACCCTACTTTATGGAGGGGTTTTCAGCAAGTTATAATGATTTAAAAACATTAATCAATGCATCTCAGTAAATCTAAATTTAGAAAAATTAAAATAAGGGCTTTTTTCAAAAGAGACTTTTTTATAATATGCAAAAAGCAATACTGATTAAAAAAATAAAATAATACTGAGAGAAATATGAAAATAAAAAGAAATTATATTGGTAAAAATACTGAGGAAAACAGAAGGCTGGAAAATGTGTCAATAAAAGACTCTTCTGTGACACCAGAGAAAGTGTATCAAATAAAAAGAACGGACAAAGGAATAGATGAGAAAGAGGAACAAAACGTATGTCACTTTGCTTCTTGTCTGTCATTATATCTGACATTTAACTGCAGAAATCTAATTCTCTAGAGTTGTTATTTTGTTAAAAATGGTCCATTGACTCTCTGAGTAAAAGTGCATGTCTAATTTGAAGTAATTTGTTTCACTAATACCAAGAAGGCAGACCACATCTGGTGTTTTTTGGTCCCACTCATCAAAAAATTCAAAAAAATAATTTTTCTTGCTTTCCATTCAGAAAAATTTCCTCTACTTTGAGAATTTGTCAAATTTTAAATAAATTTATTTTTTAATGGAATTATATAGTTGAATCTTGTCATCATCATCATCATCATCATCAAATTCTGTTGGCATCACAGATTCCCTTGACTCTCTCACCATTCTTTCCTCTCAACCATTGCTCTTGGAAAAGCCTCTAGACAGCATCCAGTGTTTGCTCAAAGTCCTTGTTGGTCATCCAACACTTGTGTGTCCATGTGTAGAAGTCCATAGAATAACATTGCTTATGAGTTTTCGCTTACTTTCCAAGCAGTACTCAGTATGTCTTGGTCATCTTAGTTGCTTTGTAAGATGGGAGATAAGTGGCCATACTGCAGCTGTTTTGTAGGGTGCTGCTTCCAAGATTTGTTCAAAACAGCACACAGTGTCCTTGTGTAGTTTCTATCTAGCCTTTTAACATGGTGCATGGGAAATGTCCAGGTGGTGCAACCGTACAATAGTACTGACATGGTAACAACTTTGAAGAATTCTTGTTTTATTTTATCAGAAAGATCACATTTTTGTATGGTAGTTGACTTATCTATAGCAGCCCATGCCTTACTGATGCATGTGTTGACATTGCTTTCAGTAGATGAGATATTGCTGGGAATAGTAGTAATTAACTTTTTTATGACACCCATTTCCAACACTAGATTGCTCTACTATTTTATTATAGTTTTTGTTTCACTAATACCAAGAAGGCAGACCTGTCTCCCATTTTTTGGACCTGCTTATTGAAAATAAAAATAAAATAATTTTGCTGTCTTTCCATTCAGAAGAATTTCCTCTACTTAGAGAATTTTTCGTATTTGAAATCTATTGATCTTTTTATGGAATTAGATGGTAGGGGTCCTACCTACTACATAAATACAATGGCAAAATGGTCTCTAGTCTTCGGTTAATTTCATGATACATATACATTATTTATCTTTTGGGATTCTACCCACAAACCGGCAATATTATTGAAACCTTATAACAAATCCATGTACTTCTTTTATGTTTTGAATTTCTCCTTCTTTTAAGGAATATCATTGATGAATAAATATAGAACAAAAGTAGGACTGAAAATGCAACAGAAAGTATAATCAGCAGCAACTCCATATAAAATCAAAACATAAGGTAGATAATATGTATACATGTATCATGGAAATTACATAAAGTCAAAGACCAATTTACCATTGTATTTATAGTATAATAGTAAACAGGACCCCACCCACTTCTGCTATCTAATTCCATAAAAAATCAATTAATTTTAAATTTGACAAATTCCCCGAGTATAGGAAGTTCTCATAGGCAGAAAACAAGCAAAATTATATACCACAATAATTCTTTTTCAGAATTTCTATCTTTCATACGGTCTTTTGTTGAGTTACTCAGTCAGTTGTGAGATCCCACTGAGTAAGCTTATGTATCATGACTGATTCACAATAACCAAACAAACAGATTCTTCATCTTTTGTGTGCAGTTTTTGGGGTTTTCTGCAAAAAAAAATATCATCCAGGTCTGTAAACCTGTGACATCCAGATTTTTCCAAAACTAAAAAAAATATCCAGGTCTGTTAAACAGTGACTTCTAGATTTTTCAAAAGCTAAAAAAAAATATCATCCAAGTCTGTCAAGCTGTGGCTTCTAGATTTTCCCAAAGCTAAAATCAGCATTGAAATGCAGTATACAAGATTCGGGAGATTATGACACAACTACTGACTTTAAACTCACTACATTCTGGAGACATGAATATTTATATTGGTTTCAGGAAGAATTTCCCGCCTACCGAAAAGTTTGGAATTTGAAAGATATCTTTGTCTCCTTCCTTCCTTCCTTCCTTCTGCAATTCTTTTGCGGCCTTGAGAAAAACAGAAGCCAACAAATTAAATGGGGTAAGAAGAGAACAATGGAGTCAGATACCTAAACCCAAATTCCACAATCCAACATGACTACAACCCATAACCAAACAAAAATAATAACAAACCAAATCTTATGAGCCCCATACAACCCTAGAACTGGGCCATATAACTGACAGCCAAAGATCAAGCCCAAGAATTCTTGTTGTAGGAGAAAGAGTCAGTCAGATACAGGAGAAAGAGTCAGTCAGAAATTAGGCAGGAAGTTTTATGAGATAACAACAGAGAGTTCTGAGAGAGAATACTACAAAAAAAAAATATAGTAGTAATTATCTTTTTATACAACACAGGTCTGCACTACTATTTTCCCCATAGCTTAGAGGGAGGAGATGGATTCATACCTTTCCCATGGGCATTAGCATGAAGTGAAAGACAAACTTCTTTGTCCAGAAAATTTAATTTCCTTATGATGATAACTGCTATGTTCACACATCTCCATTCATACATATGTATATTTCTTATCATTTTGTCAGATATTATATCCAGTATGTTTATCTCATATATATGTGTGTGTGTGAATATATATATATATATATATGTACATGTTTAGTTAAAAAGAACAGACATAGAAGAATGTCTTAATTAACAAAAAGTTTTTCTTGCTTACAAATAAAGAAACGTTATTCCAGATCAAATGAATGTAAAAATTGTCCAAGAATTTGAGGCTTGGAGTGCTTTTGGCTGTGTCACCAGTTATTTTTAAAAATGGTAAAATTTGTTTTTATAGGATTTAAACAAAGTTAATTTTCATTGTCTTGAACCATTTTAAAGAATGGTGTGAACTGGCATTTTACATATTTGTTTTTGTATTATTTTAAAAAAAAGTTGGCATTGGCTTGAGACAATGAAAATTAACCTTGTTTAAATCCAATAAAAACAAATTGTATCATTCTTAAAAATGGCTGGAGACACAGGTGAAAGCACTCAAAACTCCAAATCTTTTGGACAATTTTTACAGCAATTGGTCAAGATTTACATTCCTTTATTCATAAACCAGAAAAACCTTTTACAAAAATTTGTACATTCTTTCGTTTGTTCTCTTTGATTACACATGCATTAACAAAAGACTGCTACTCAAACACACACACACACACACACACATACACACACTGATGACCAAAGACACAAACACAGACACGTTCGTGTGTGTATTTGGTCATCAGTTTTTAGTGTTGAAAATGGTTAGTTTTCATAACACTATAAATTAATTGACACCACAAATAAATAACGAAACTTCTTTTGAAACACAACAACGAAAGGTTTATTATTTTAGCAGAAGTAAAAGAGTCAAAGTGAGAAAGGCTTCTTTTTGGTGTCATCGGTTAATATGTTGGTCCTTGAGTTTGTAGGAAGTGTGTGTCACTGTTGAAAATAGCTTGTGTGACTGACCGCAAGGCTGGTTCTTCTGTGTGTGAAGCTAGTAGCAACATGTTCTTCAGCGAAGGGGTTCCAAGTGGAATGTCCATAGCAGTGGATGTGAGAGAGGTCTGTCTTGGCTGCTAACTAGGTGCTCTCTGACCATCAGCCAACTACCAAAAAGGACTAAAAAAATAGTTTGAGAGAGGAAGAAGGAATCAATGAGCTCTGTCCTTGATTGGTCAGTGTATAGCCGAATTGCTTGGCGGGGGCATTGATTCGCAAAAGATCTGTGACTGCTACAAGTTTTTTAAGACATGTTTAGTTGTAAAGAACATAAAAGGAAGAATATGCAAAGTTGCAATGAAAAATGATAAAAGGATAGAAATGGTCTGTATAGAGGTTACTGAAAGATCATGAATATAAAGATGGCATAATCAGATGGCATAATTTTATTCAATGATCATTGTTATGTAAACAGCACTATGCAATCAAATATTTCTGGAAGATACGAATGGAGACTAGTGCAGAACCAGAAATTAAATAGAAAATTATAAAAAATGCAAAAGCATGTAGTGAAGGGTAAAAATATTTTGTCTATTGCTCAGGGGAAAAACTAAAATTCATAAATTATCCAGAACCAAAAAAACATATAAACAAACAGGTTCAGCTTATTTCAAGATGTAGGCATGAGTCTAAATTCTTTTTATGTCCATTCAAACCTGACTAATTCTAGTTATTTAATCTATTTTTGATTCATTCTATTTTGTTGTATCACTTTATATATATATATATATATATGTATAAATCTTTTTTAATCTTATTTATTCTTTTTTTTTAAGATATATGAACTCAGATGAAACAGAGTTGATATTTTAAACAAAATGAGGTTATCTTCACACTAAATGGCAAGCCTCAGAAATTAGTAGACCATTTCACATACCTCAGTAGCAATATCTCATCTACAGAAAACAATGTCAGCATACATATAGGAAAGACATAGACTGGTATCAACAGATTATCAACCATATTAAAATCTGATCTCTTTGATAAAATCAAATGGAAATTTTACTAAACTGTAGCCATGTCAGTACTATTGTATGGCTTCATCACCTGGACTTTAATGAAGCACCTGGAGAAAAAGCTAGATGAGAACTACACAAGAATGTTATGTACTGTTTTGAATAAATCCTGGCAGCAGCACCCTACAAAATAGTCGCTGAACTGCTACTTTCTATCTGACAAACCATCAAAGTCAGACATGCTGGGCACTGTTAGAAAAGCAAGGGCAAACTAACGAGTGATGTTCTACTGTAATTTCTTACACAGGGACATGCCAGTCTGGGCTAACCAGCAAAAAATTGCATTTGTCTGCTCTGTGTGGACATTGGATGCTGTCTAGAAGACCTACTAAGAATGATAGCTGATAGGAAAGAATCGCAAGAGAGAGTCAAGGGAATTTATGCTATCAGCATGACATGATGATGATGAGGAGGAGGAGGATTCTTTCTTATTTATTTCATTTCATTTTATTAATTTATTTTATTCTATTTTATTTTCATTTTAATTAATTAATTTGATTTCTATGATTTAATTTTATAGTTTTATATTTATTCTGCAGAACATTCCACATAGTATGACTTGATAATACAGAACATTAGCACACATAATTGTTGTGGCCCTGGAAAGGGTCACTAATGAAAATGCAGACATGGATATTAGGTAAACAGATTATATTGCACAAGAAAGATAGAGTTACATAGAAAAGGTAATAAGTCTCGTACTGTTTCGGATAACTCTGGTATTGTTTGGTTGGCAGTGAAATCTCTCATTACTAATAAAGGTGAGAAGAGTCCATTATGGTGGGATGGGTAAGGCTCGCACAACAATAAAAATGGCTCTTATATAACACATCACTCAATAATGCCCAGGCCTGACATATAGATGGTGCCACTAATAAAAAAATCCATATGATTTTTATAAAGTATTAACCTTCAAATAGCACGTGTCAAAATTTGAGATTAATCGGATAATTTGTTTACAAATTACGGTTATTTAAGTGAAGCTACTGTTTCAGGGAAAGGAGTAGTCACCTTTACTACACCTTGGTGTAGTAGCTACTAAAAAGGGAGCCTTCGGGTCACACTCAACTATGGTCGCCAACTTTACGGCTGCAAATTTTTGAAACTATGGAAAAATCTTAATTTTCTATGTTGATAAAGCATTGCTTTCTGATGGAAAAAATACTGTTCAAGCAAAGCAATGGCTTTATAAGTGTTATTTGGACTCTACTCTGTCAGAAACAATGGTAAAGAGGTGGTATGCTGACTTTAAACACAGCCGTACAGACACAAATGATGCTGAATGCTCAGGTTGCTCAGATTTGGTAGTTGTCCCAGAAAACACCAAAAAATTCCCCAAACTCATTTTGGCCAATCATAAATTAGAATTGTGTGAGATAGCAGAGGAGTTGAAGATATCAGAAAACAGTGTATTCACCATTTTGCATTAACGTTTGTCAATGAGAAAGCTGTATTCAAAGTGGGTGTTGCATTTGCTCACAATCGATCAAAAACAACATATCAACGATTCAGAGCATTGTTTTGTAACTGTTTCAATGCAATAAAAAGGAGTTTTTGTGTAAATATGTGACAATGGACGAAACATGGATCCACCACTTCACTCTGGAGTCAAATCGACAGTCAGCTGATTGGACAGCAGCAGGTAAAAGCCACCCAAAGTGACCATAAACAGAAACATCAGCAGGCAAGGTTTTGGCCTCTGTATTTAGGCATGTGCAAGGTATTTTGTTCATCAATTACCTTGAGAAAGGAAGAACCATCAATAGTGAATATTATATAGCATTATTGGTGTGTTTAAAGGAAAAAGTCAATGTTATGGCACAAGTGGAGTTTGAACTTGTTTACTTTGAGGCTGCAGTCCAGCACGTTTGCCATTATGCCATAGGGACTTACTCCAGCCAATGCTAAATGAAAGTCCATTTATATTGTGTCATTATAACATAATATAAAGGCAGAAGCTTAATTGGTTACTTTTAATAATAATGAAAACAGAAATTAAGGTGACAGATATTGCCAAATGACTGAAAATCTAGAGATTTGTTGTTGCTTCTCCCAAGCATAAAATAATCTTAATATTACACCTATAAGAAGTAAAAAAATTGTGTGAACACTTTGAGAAGGAGGACATTTCGCAAGAAATTTGGGTGTATATAGGAATATACATTATTACATTAATATATGCTTATTATCATCATGTAGTATGGACTATTCATTTTGAGAGGTCTGCAAAATGCGTGTGTATCCGGTGGGCTGACAAGGCACCAAAAAAGACTGAGTTCATCTTTTGGTTGTGAAAGTTTAACTTTTGGCAGAAGTGCGATTGTGCGATTTATCATTTATTTTATTTTTTGCTTAAATTTTTTTAACTCAATAATCTTCCCATTAAAAATATGGTCTCAGCAATCATTCTTAAACAAGATGGAATAAATTAGTGCTGAGATCATGAACTCAAAGGCTTTCTAAGGAGAAATAGTTCTTACCTTGCTGTAGGCAGTGGCAATCTGCTGGTGTAATGATATGTTTTAAAATGACTAACATTCTGATAAGCTTTAATGAAAATATATGTGCTAGAAGACTGTAAAATACTCTTGAAATATTATATAATGAATAGAGATCATATTCTGTGATACTCAGCAAAAAAGTATTCTTTTGACAGTAACTACATAAGAATAGTGCGAGCAATATTGAACAAGTCATGGAGGCAGCACCCCTCAAAGCAGTAGCTGTGCGGCCACCTACCACCCATCATGAAAACTATCAAAATTAGATGAACCAGACATGTGTAACACTGCTGGAGAAGTAGGGATGTGCACATAAGTGATGTACTCCCGTGGACCCCTATACATGGACAAGCAAAAACAGGATGACCAGCCCAAACCTACATACAGTAGCTTTGTGCTGATATGGGATGTAGCCCTGAAGACCTGTGGGAAGCAACGGATGATAAGGAAGGGTGGCAAAAGAGGGTCAGGGATATCCATGCTGATGGCGCGACATGATGATGATGATGATAAACATCATCACTTGAGACAAGTTATTAGAGATACCCAAATTATTAAAAGCTTTAAAAGGCATGTTGAGCTATAGAATGATGAGAATACTGAAATATCAAATTTTATTATTTCTTACTCTTATTAAGGATGCCAGTGTCAAAGTTCCCATCGTAGATAGTTTGCAATCACTAAAGTTTTGTTATATATAACCATTTGACCAAGACTACTTGTTTTAAAGACGCTGGTTGGTCTGGTAGTCTCCAGAGATTCCTACATTCTCTGATGGCTATAGAAATCCTGACATACACTACAATAAAATTACAATACTGCTGTGGACCATTAAAGGGTCCGGAAGAAAGGCACAAAATTAGGTTTACATGGAACAAAGTATATTAATGAAAGTATAATGCAACATAGATAAAAAGGTGTTGAACATCAGTCTGACTGCCCAAGTGTTAGGCTGGGAGAACTCACCAAGATAAATATTCTCCCGGTATTAATAGCAACAGGAAGAGTTCATTACAGTCCACAGGTTGGGTACCATAACAAATACCTTGAATATATATTTTAAATTGCTCACAAGTTTCATCATACTTAAACACACACAAAATTACTAACCAAATATTCATACACATGCATTAAAAGAATAATAATATCAAATTTGTTATATAAAAGGAAATAACAATAAAAATTCTACAATATATGGGAAAACTACCAAATTTTCAATATATTGGGAAAATATTTTTAGTGGGGACTTTAGTGGGTAATTTCAAACAGCATATTCTACAGTTTTCTAGTTTAGATAGTGATTCAAAAAAGATGACAAAGTTTTTGAAAATAAATTTTATATAAGTGAAACAATGAAAAGAAAAGATACAAAAAATAAAGAGTTGCAAATTTGTTGTAATTTGTGGGACTTATCGGAGAGAGAGTGTTCAGTCAACAAAGTTCTCTGATTTTTGTAGTCTTTGTGGTTTCATTGAATTTATGGTTTATTTTTCAGCTTTTGTTTAATTCTAGTTGAGTTTTCTGTAACGTTGACATTTAGTCAAATTCTTAGATTCAGTTGTTTAGTTGAATTTAAGTGAATTTTCAGTAAAGTTGACTTTAAGTTGAATTTCTCAGATAGCTCCTGGCCAATTCAGTTACTTTTTAATGGTTAAAGGAGCAAGTGACAAAAACCTTTCCACTGGCTATCTTTTTACTGCCTTCACATGCCTGCTTCCAAGTGTGCACTGAAGATTAGTGGTAGCTGTCAATGGAAATGGTCAGGGTGCCTTATTGTCTAAGCCCACTTCTCCTTTCTCCACTCTGAAAGCATCAAAATTGCTGTTAAGAGCCACATGTGGTCAGTCTTGTTCTATTGTTAGAAAAAAATTTATAATAGACAAACACACATATGTGAGTGAATATTTGGTCAGCAATTTTTTAAAATTAACATCAGCAAAGAAATTAAATAGAAATGTTATACTTACATTCACCATTCAGATAAGAAGTTTCTGGAATTTGCTTCATTTTTTTTACTGAACAGTTACATTTTAGTCTTCAAAATTTTATATTAGCAATCAGCTGTTAGTTGTCAACTTCTTAGAGATTACATGAGAAGTAAAGATTGCAAGTAGGTGAATTGCAAAGAAATGAAGATGTGGTTTTTTAAAAGTTCAGTAAAAAGATTAAGATAATGATTGAAACTTACTTTTAACTGGATAATGAATGTAAGTATTGCATTCTTATATAATCATTTTGTATATTACAGAAGAAATTTCCTCAAAGGAATATACTAACAACATAAAGTGTCATTGTAATGGGGTCAAACTGAACTCTGACCCCTACGGAAGCAATTAAAATGTGCTTAGCCACTAAATTAAGTGATAGAACTGCTTATGGTGTAATGGTTATCATCACAGAAAATGGACTTGATGTCCTGGGTTCATATCCTGAATGAGGCTGTTTGCATTTTACATCATACTAATATCCTTGGGAAAGGCATGAATCCAATAATTCTTCCTCTAGTTATGGGTAAAATAACTGGGCAGATTGGGTTCTTTAACCATAGTATGGCAACTGATCTAGGAAAAGGAAAACTCTGAATTCAAACCTGCTGCCCAAATGTACCTAGGGAACACTATCAGACACAATCCCTGAGAAACTTGGCATAAATATATGTGCAAAGTGGGCTTAACTAACATTTGGTGAATGCCACACATACGTGGGAAAGAAGTTGATTTTGTTTGGTTTATTTGTTTAACAGCATATCAACTTCTTATGGGTTATCTGATGCTAAAATTTGATTCATCTGTAAATGTTTGTTTATAATCATAACCATTTATGGTTTTAGTGTTCCAGTGCAATAATTTTTTTAACCATAATTTTTTTTATTTGTCTATGATAATTTTTATTTTGTACACAGTTGTATGGTATCATGTATTCCTATCTAATACTAATAATTTTCAAACAGATCTATCTAACCCATAGATAGGATTTTAACAAGTACTACAACTCTAGTTCAGAGTGGACCTGGGAGTAATGGCCATGAAGGAGTACTCCACATTCCTTAGATCTACAGAACTGGAGTCTCACCACTTGATGCAGTTAATTCTCATACCTAGGACACTGAAAGAAAGAGAGAGAACTGTCTTTGTATTTTTTTAGTATCTACATGTGTTGCTTTGGCAACTAATTCAGTCACTTAGCAGTGATCATCACAAAAATCATTCTACAGGCAAAGTAATTTTACACTCCAGTGATATATGATAAATAAATTCTTTGTTCCCAATTAAAATGATTACCACTTCTGCATTGCTTTTAAATCCTAAGAAAAATTGCAAACACTTCAATCAATGGGACCTCGCATAGTATAATGGGGAATGAGTTTAATTCTCACTGGGTGCCTTATACTTCTGACCTTATGCTAAACCAAGTCAAGCTTGTTAATTGACAATACCTCAATGTATTTACCCAACCTTGCTGCTATGAGCAGGATGTGACACAAGGTTAATTTTTTAGAGGAGTTTAACTGCTCCGAATTCAAAATTTTCCTAGACAAGTTTCCATATCAAAGTTAAAGAGCCTAGTCTGTCCAACTATTTACTCATAACTGGAATGAGAATAGTTGGATTTATACCTTCTTTAAGCATATTAGCGCTATGAAAATGCAAACAGCTTTGACTAGGATTTGAACTTGGGTCTCTGTGTCTATTTTCTGTAACAATAACCATTGCACAATAACCACTTCTACATCACAGTGTATTTTAATTGTCCATCACATTTCTTTGTTTCCTTATTCTCGTTAGAAAAAGTTATTTTAGTATATTTGGACTCATTTATCGAGGGGCTTCTTTTTTTTTTGAAAAACCCAGCAACTCTAAAACATTTGATGAAGCAAAAATTATTTGAAAAACAAAAAATTTATTCATATAAGGAACAAAATGAATGAAACATTAAAATAAAATCAACACTGTTTTCTTTTGTCATAAATTTGTAATAACTGTAAAAAAAAAAAAAAATGATTGATATCTGGAGTTTTTAACATTGGCTTGAAGTTTTTTCACTTCTTTCTTCTGTTGAGAGAGATAAGATTTATTCAATTTGGGAGAATTTTTAAAAAATAATAACTATTGTTAACTATTGTGAGTAAAAAGTTTTGCAGTATTTCGGTATATGCTAGTTTATGGTATGTCTATAATGTTACTGAAGTGGTTTAAGCTGTGGAAGGTACCAGCTGTGGTTGGTAGTATTGTTATAGTTAGTGCACTGATAAATTATACATTACTTCACTTCAAGTGGGATTTGAAAGCTGCAGAGGTAAATGTCAAACATATTCCAGTTCAGGAACTTATTCTTTATGAGTTAAAACTTGACCATAATACTGTGGAAGCCATCAAAAACATTTGTTGTACCAGAGATGAAGGTGTAGTTGATCACCGTAAAGTAACCTGATGATTAAAAATATTTTGCTAGGCTTGCAAGGATCTCAATTATCAGGCAAAGTTAGGTTGGATTTCAAAGGTTATGACTCCAAGCCACTGAGGCAAATTTAGTGAGTTACACTTGGAGTGTATCAGACAAGCTCAGCATCTCACCGTCCAGTGTGGTTTGTCACATTCATGACCTCACCAAAAGCATCTGGAGTGGCCGAATTTTGCTTCACATTAGCAAAATATTGCAAAACATCTGATTTACCCTTGTATAATAAATAAAACATTAAAATGAAAAGAAACTCTGATTTTCTTTGTTATAAATTTGTAATAGTTATGAAAAATATTAAAAAGAGATTAGTACAAGGAGATTTTATCTTTGTATTGAAATTTTTCACTTCTTTCCTTTATAGAAATAGATAGGATTCATTCAATTTGAGTGAAAAAAACATTTTTTTTAAATAATGACTTTTGTTTATTATAAGAATAAAAAAAAAATTTTATTATAAAATACTTTACCACACAAAAATTTATAATAACAATGACTGTAACTTCAGTGTAAATTTTTAATTGAGAACAAAGATTATAAAATGACCAATTGCAATCCAAGTGCTGATCTCTTATCTGTCATGGATGGATACTTCAGTTAATATCACATATCTTTTACCATTCAATTATTTATTCTTCCATCAGAAACTGAGAATATTTCTTTGTTGGTAAGTGGAATTAGCCATCATCATTTTACAGAAATAGGTTTGATTTTTTTTTCTTTTTTCTTTGAACCATATGAAAGAGCTGTTTTCATCACTGTTCTTAAAAAAAATAGTTTATTTCTGTACACAAATTCCTTTGTGAATTTCAGATCGAACTGCATAAATACTATGTTTTTTCTCTCAACGTCTTCTAAAATCTTTCCATCAATTTCCGAATTCCATCTCTGTAAAAAAATTTTTTATTTTTCAGTTCAACATGCCATTTAAAATCTTCTGAAATTGCAACTTTTTCTTGAAGAAAATTCTGTAAAACCTGAAAAAATTTCAATCCAAAAGTAATCAGGTAAATAAGTTGAATGAGTGAAAAATTCTCAACCAAGCTAAAACAATTTTTGTCTGCTGACAAAGGAAACATGTTTTATCCTAACAGAATATTATACACTGCCTCTTAACTTCTGCACATGTTTTATCAATTTCTCTTTCTGATAGTCTAGTTGGGAGCAGTATATATATATATATATATATATATATATATATATATATATAGCATCATTGTATATAGATGTAGACAAGCTTT